>OX457085.1:86765364-87395379 GCA_949752835.1 Empis stercorea
GAAATATTAGTTTTTTTCAGAGCGTTTTGTGATCTATTCTGTTCTGTTAGCTAGAAATACTCGAAAATTTTGGGAAATGATGGTTTTCTGTCGCTTATAAATTGGCTGAGAAATTGATTATTTTCTGTTGGATTTAGAAATATTTGAAATTTCAGGTTTGAATAATGGAAATTCTGCAGATCACAAGAAAAATAACTGAAATCTTTTAAATTATGACATTTTATTTGTAATTTGTGTTGCAGTTCAGTTGCAGTTCAGTTACAGTTCAGTTACAGTTCAGTTGCACCAAACGCGATGTACAAAATTAAATGATATAAAATTACTACGGCAATTTAAATTGAATCAAAAATAATTTCAGAAAAAAATTCTTTTAATGTCTTTCGTTTTTGATTGTCGTCGTTATTCCCTAAAATTTTCCAAATATTTTCATAAATTTTTTGAAATTGACTTATCGTTCGTTCATTTTGTATATTTGGACTAACACATTATCAAGGAAAATTTAATTTAATAATATAAATTGAAATTTGAATGATGTTAATGTGTTAATCAGTTTGTCACTCCATTTTTATTAAGAAAAATAATACCATTATAAACAGAATCGTTTAAATTGAAGAAAATGTGTATTACGTCACAAACAGATGTCGCTTGATATTATTACAAATTTCTCACTACCTGGGAATTTAATTTTTTTTACGGAATTAATTTAAAGGATCATCCCTTAAATTTTGTACCCTAAATAAATTTAATAGACTGTAAACAATATTGGAATGATATACTCAATGGCATTTATTTTTATGTGTGGACTAAACACTTTTGATCCTTTCAAAAATGACTAGGGTCTGAAAAAAAAAATTAGTTCTTCTTTTTTGGAAATTCATTTATGTGGAAATAATGAAATGAATAATGATTTTTTTTTTGTTTGGTCAAAATGTAAAATATATTTCAGTTTACAAATTCAGTTTAATTTTTTTTCATTATTTTTTTGCAATTAAATATAATTTGTTGTCTATTCAAAGAATTTGTACAAATTTTTAATAATCATTAGGACACGATTAAAAATGATGATACATTTTAGAAGTGATTACAATTTTCAAGGATCGGTTCGATTTCGATATTATGTTAATCTCATACAGAATATTACTTGTAAGTCATATCCTTCTTCTTATATTACAGTTTATATAAAACTACAAATTCTACATGAAATTCTACCACCCAAAATAATATAGTCACATTCGTCAATGTCGCATATGATCGCAATATTGCAAATTTTTTATTTCTGGTATTTTGACTCGCGTGACAGTAACAAATCTACAAATTTAGGTTAACTAATGCTTCTATTGTCGACTGGTTGCTGTCTCGTTGATTAAACTATCAGATATACAATCGAATAAAAATATTGCAGATTCATGTATCAGAACAATTGCCTCACGCAGTTCTATTATACATTTTTAAATTCGAAATATTTTTCGAGGAATATTTCACATTTCATAAATTCAATTAATTTTCGCCAATTTTACATCCTCTGAGATGAGAAGAGTAAATCACAATTTATATTTTTGCCAAAATTACGGTCAACCGTGAAATAATTAAATTAAAGTTATTTGATTTAGTCCGTTAAATATCTTCATCTTCTCGAAAAATGAAAAAAGTTTCAAATAATTAAAACTCATTTAAAATTAATATAAATAATTAATTTATTTAAATATTTCTGCTCGATAAATTTAAATATTTTATTAGCAATTTTTTCAAATTAAATTTAATGTTTGCCTATAAAAATGAAACCATTTTGAATTTTCAAAATTTTAAAATATTCAAATTTCCTTAATGAATTAATGAAACTAAATTTATTTTATACAAACTTTAATACAAGTAAAACTAATAAAAACTAATTTCCACAATATATTTTCTAATACAATATTAGTATATTAAAAATAACTATAATTACAAAAACATAAATTTCATCAAATTTCCATTAAAAACATTAACAACAACAAAAAAAAGTAAATTCAATTTAATATTATTAATAATAAAAATTAATTATATACACAAATATATTTTCACTCTATTAGTGAAAACACCTTCTTTTAAGTAACTAGCTATTGCTATAAGATTTGTAAAACACCTCAAAGCGATATTAACCAACAACAACAAAAAGTTATGTCTATAATCAACAAAACTGATAAAATTCATTATATAAAATCCCATGGGAATTTAATGAACCATAATAAAAACTATAAGTATAATCAAAAAATTGGAAAATTTCTTTTAACCTCATCTAAGCCAGAATCTTATCTATCGCGTCGCGTTGCTGGCAAAATATTAATTCAATAAACAAACATTAATTTGCTTAAATTGCTCTATTAAAGAGATGGAAAATATTCTATGTAAGATTGAACCACATTATTCTTGTTTTTGCTTCTCAATTGCCGAGCATTTCAAGATTTGCGCACATGAGAAATAATATTGTAATATGTTTTACAAGCGCGTTATAATCCATTTGCATAAAAATTAATGCTGGTATAAGATACGATGATAATAAATAAAAAAAATGTATCGCCTAAAAGTGTAACTAAATTATAGACCGTCAGAGGATTTTTAATTTATTAAAAATTATGTTGATCGTAATTTTTTAGTATTATGTAGAAAGGAGTAACAGCAGCAAAAATTGTTGTGAAAATTATGATATTAATTAATTATTATTTTGTTAATAATTTTATGATATCGTTTATTTTTCGATTAGAATTTGATTTACGTTTTTTTTTTCCTTTAAGCGACAAATGCACAATGAATGGTTCAGCGTCCAAAGTAATTTTAGTAATGTTTCGGTGAAGGCATTGAAATCATTCGATGGCGACAACAAAAATTGACGAATATCGAAAAACTATTTGACTGAATCAAATCTCCTTTTAGGTTTATCTAATCACAAAATTTTGGCAAATTATTTTCTATAAGTATTTCAACTTCAAATTCATCCTTTTTCATATTTTATCATGTGAAAGGATTCGATCTTCTTCGAAGTAATTTTAATTGAACTAAAAGTTGAATAAGAAATTGATGTTAATAGGAATATTATTTAAATTGAAATTATGATACCACAAAATCAAATCTAGTATTTTCCAAAAATTTAAGTAAATCTATATAAAAAAATTTAGTTGATTGCAAACAGAATTTTCCGGGCTTCTTAAATTATTGGACTAGAATATTTTATTTTTTCAATCTTTACTATATAATTTCTTATTTCTAAAGAACACCTTCAACATTTCTGTCCTAATTTTTTTTTAAAATTAATTAACTCTTAAATCAATTTTCCCAATATACCAACTAAAAAAACGACTAATCATCATCCAAACTATATAATTTTCGATTTTAATCTTAAAAGCGATCTTTGATATAAACAAGATTTTAATATAAATAATAATTTAATATTCTACTTATATTTATTAACAATTTTTGCCATCATAATAAATTAAATATTTATAATCTTTTATGTATAGTAAAAATTAATGTTTTACCAGTCTTTTTGCCTTAATGGAAAGAAAAACTCTTTTTTTCCACTATAGAATTAAATTGTTATCTCTAATAAGAAACGGAATTATTATTATTATTATTATTATTGAAATCATAATAACATATATTACATAAATATGTAGTATAAAAAAAACGAGGTGTTATTTTGTTGCAAATTGTATTTCGCGATATCAGCGAGCGAAATGAATTTATTAGCTAAAATTGCAAAGAATTTATTAGTAAATATATTCAGTTTTCTGATCTTTTGTCTGAGATATGGTGTACATATATCTCATAAATATCATTTTGTATAACAAATCAGAATTTTATGAGGATTTTTGGTGTACTGGAAAATGAAAATCGTGTTTCAAAAATTATATATATTAAAAAATTTTTGTAACATTTTTTCCTTTTGGTACATAAATTATGTAGAAAATTTTCGAAGATGAAATTAAAAAGTGAATTTTTGAAATTTTAAATTTTGATGTTAAAATCTTTCAGTTTGGAAATATTTCATTAAAGGAATTCGGTGAGTTTGATAATTGAACCGAACGAAGTTGGTTATAATTTTAATGTTGAACCTATAAATACATCAAATTCTTTTACAGATATGTAATAATTGGAGGAGATTTTCAGTTTCTTATGACACGAATCTCATGTGACTGAGATTTTCCTTGTTATTTGACAGAAAATATGAAAAATATGTATAAAAAAGTCACTGTTCGACGCATCTCTATTTCATTAGTAGGAACTGAAAATCTGCCTTTAAGTGTTAACCCACCATTAATTATAAACTGGTAAATTTTCGTTCAACATTAAAAGGCTTTGCTTAATTGGTCCTTTCCCCAAAAAAAGAATATATCATGTGTGTGCCTAAACCTAAGGATTCTGTAATTGATCTTGTTTCGTCCAGGGAATGTTTTTGAAACATTGACAATTTCATTAAAAATTTCTATCTAAAACTCTTCACAAACTTACAAATAATATCTTGATCATCAAAATTTTTGCTGGTAGCTTGAATCACAAAATAATTTTAACTTTGTTGATTTATTTAAATACAATTTTTTGAAGTGTAACATGGCAAATTTTTCTCCATTTTATATTTATGCAAAATAATGTAGAATCTTAAGAAACTATTAAATCATTTTGTTGTTAATTTTCCTGAATTGTGTAGTTCAGTTTCTCTGATACTCAAAATTTAATAATGTGGAAATAAAATTGTTAATTCGAAATATTTCTAAAATTTAAATTTTCATAAATAAATTTATGCCAATAATCAAAGCTTATTACAATTTACATACATTTTCATATATAGTAGAAATTTTCCTGAAAATTTAATTTTCATTATTTCTAACTGATTTTTTATCCGCAAATGAATTTAAAATTTTATCTAAAATTTTTAGCTAGAATAAAAAGACTGAATCATCTTTCGGCCAGGAAAACAATTTTAGATTTATTTCTTTAAGTAAAACTATACCATGAACATTTATTAATTCATTTTCAAGCACAAATTCAAAAAATTTGTGTATATCAAAATCTTCTGTCATCAATTTTAATAATTTCGCATATTTTTCATAAAAAAAAATTCCAATTAAAAAAATTTATTTAAAAAAAAACATAATTTTTTCATCCTACATTTTTTTTTTAATGTAATTAATTATGAAATTATTTGATCATGTTTTTATAATTTGTTGTTAATTTGTCATCGTGCAGTGTGAAATATAATTATTTACCAAAAATAATATTAGCCCACAGGTTAAAAACCACCAACTCTGGAATATTCCTCTTTTATATACCAGTAGGAGTGCAAGAAAATTTATATCCCTGTAGTAAAAAAAACTTAATATAAATCGATTTTATATCCTTAGCAACATTTTTGAAAAATTAATATTTGTTTCCACTGTTCGCATAAACGAAATTAACTAATTTTTCTTTTTAAACATAATTTTTTTTAAAGGATGATCAGTAAAACCAATTTTCCTGGGTGGGTAGGATAAAAAGATTTGTTTTAAAAATTATTTTTCGGTGTTAAATTGACTGCCCCCGGAAATGTTCACAAAACAAAAATAAATTAATTTTAAATTAAAGTAATTAATTTTTTTGGGGTAAATATAATTTTTCGTTTAAAAAAAAATGTGGGTAGCCAACAAAATATTTAAACAAATTTTCGATTTTCCATTTTTAACTGATTAAAAATTTTTTGGACACAAATAATGAAAAAATTTTAAAATTCAAATTTAAATTTTTCATAATAATATTTCGGAACACTCCTAAGGATTTAAATATTTAAGTAATTTGAAATTTTTCTGAATTTATTTTTGTTATTGGTTCTGACTCGCCTTTTTTTCTGGTAACCTAGAAAACGAAATACGAAAAATCAAAATTCGAAATACCAAAAAATTTAACTTGGGGAGCATATTTTAATTCCAAAATTATAACTAACAGATAGTATTTTGTTTTAATATCAGATTATTAATTTTTAATAATTGATTTAATAAAAAATTCAGTTTATTGATTTTTATCTTTTATGACTGTTTTTTTTTTGTGATGCTGCAAATCAACGAAAAACAAATATAACTTGGATAATTATATGATTGGAAAATTTTTGATCTTCATTTTTTTTTTAATGTTTTCATATCCAGGTAGCATCAAACAGCAGCAACAGCAGCAGAAAAAAAAATATGAAAATATTATTTAAAATTATTTTAAACTGGGTGCCACGGCCACCATCAATGATCGATGAAATTTCATAATAATATTTAAAATAGTTTCTTCTTGTAAAGTAAAGCTATATAATCAAATATTAATTTTATACCCAAAATGGTTTTTTAGGGCGTAGAAAAGATGAAATTTTCAATCAAACCAAAACAAAAAACAGAAACCAAAAATTTTGTTGATTATGTAATGAAATTTTTTTTTTACCAATCGGACCCGCATTTTTTTTTTTTTTTTGGTTCCATTCAGTGAAATTTTATAATTTCATAGTTTTTGGATAATTTTCAGTTTTTTTTATGAATTTTATGATTGATAAATAATGAAGTATGAAAATATTTAACTTTAAATTATATGTTTTCACTCTTCCAAAAAATTATTTATGCTCATTTTCTTGTCTAATTTAAATAAGATGAATGAAATGAAATTAATGTTTTATGGTCTTTGACGTTAAATTTTTTGGAGAAATATTGGACAAAAAATTCATTATTTAAATGATTTTATAGTTTGTTTGTTTATTTATGATTTAGCTAAAGGGTGAAGTATGATTTCTTCTCTTTTAGTTTGTGTGTTTACATAGATTAATGGTTTGCGGAAATTTGTGGATTGTTTCTTGTATTAGTTGATTGATAAAAGATTCAAATTTATGTTAAATTCAAAGCACTTTGGTATGGTGGTAATAAAACCATGTCCAGAAAATAGTGATCGTTGAGGATCAACTTGAAAAATTTAGCTGGAGAACGTATATCATAATAATTTTCCTTATAGTATGGTCTGTTCTGTGCTACTATTTGATAAATTCCGAATTTTCGGACGATCAAAATTTCAATGTGCCCTAAAAACATAGTTTCAAAATGTACTGCCGTTTGATGGATTCTAAATACCATAGAGTACCCAAAATTGGTGCTATATAAAGGTATCAGGACCCAATTATAATTATAGATACGGAAGAACCCGATAAGAATGTGACTCTTAGTTATGAAATCAAACTTCCTGTTAACAGTATGGAATTTGATTGAAAGTTTTTCTTCAACCGAAACCGAACTCCTCTATCTTTTCAAACCATTAATCAAATATTAAATATTTCCATTATTCATTTAAAATTCCACCATCACCATATCATCTTCAAAATATTATAATAATTACGTAAAATTTACATGATCCTTCAACATTTTCTCGTAACAATTCGTTATATAAAAATGGAAAAACTCCATAAAATTATCTTCTGCCTGTTACAAAAAAGTTACAAATTTAATTAAATTAACAGAAAGAAAACTATATATATACAACACAAAAACAGAGATGGTGAAAATCGATTTCACAGCTTGGCTCTATATATATATAAGACACAACGTTTTTGGTTTTGGACAATTTCTCTGTGTTTGGTATCAATATAAAATATAATGGAAAACGCGTTTAATATGCTTTTAAAATGAGATCATTATAAAGATAACATTATAGAGTTTATAAAGCTCCAATGTAATTTTTTGAAAATTATATCGATGGTTACTATAAATTTATGTTAAGTGATCGTCTTTATTTTGTGCACACACAAATCTCTTATGTTGTGTACTTATATTTGCACAAATTATGCTGATGGCATGGCAAGAAATCACGCGCCTTTTTTTTGGTTCAATTTTTTTTGAATTTTACATTTAATAATTTCCACGGGTGGGATTGTAATCAACCCGCATTATAAGTTTTTAGTCAGCGGGTGTTCTAAAAACAATAAAATGATGAAAAATATTATGTTTTATTCCCTAATTTGACCTAAGAATTTACATTGGTTTGACATAAATAATATACTCGTATAGATAAATTGAATATATTTTATAGAAATTGGTGTGAAAAGATTCATTCTTGTGATTTAAAAAAAAGTGGAATTTAAAGTAGCTTAAAGAGAGAGACAACTTCATTTTATGCTAGTGATTACTTGGTTGACGAATATAGTAAACAATTGTTTGCAAATACGGACCACAATTGCGAAGCTAATGTCACATAATTAATCGTTTACAACCCGAATTTCCTTTAACTCATAAATTTGTCTTACAATACTATAAAAGGATCTTCTCTAAATCACAGTTGTTCGCAAGTGAATCAAGAATACACTTTTCCCATCCAAAGGCTCTGTACTGCGCCATTAGATGAAGTGAACCGAAATCATAAATGAACAAATATTGATATTATAATCAGTTTTTCTTTTCAATGAAAATATATTAGGAACGATTCAAGGATTCAATTACTCAGGACAACTAACCCACTTGTTCTCTAATATATCTGATATTTCTTCAACCAACCATTGATTTCCCCACAATTTAATTAAATCCCACTGTAAAATTTCTACCATTGCTTTGTCAGAAATTCGGAAAAATATTTTGAAATTGAACATTTGACAATTCAACCAGAAAATTGAATTATCTTCAATTGAATTTTTGTATCCAGTAAAATAAACAAAAATTCAATTTGATTGTTTTTTTTTTATATTAATTCTTTAACATTTTTGTTGAAAGGTTGATCATCATCATCATCATCATGATTATTATTATTATTGAGCTTCTTTTTTACATTTATTATCGTGAGGTCAAGAGCATTTTAAACAAGTTCTATGAATAATTTTTTTTTTTTTTTTTTTTGTATTTTGGAATTGACTTACAAGAAAATTGTAACAAAAGATTAAGTAAATTATGCAAATTTATTAATGATATCAAGTTAAATTTCTTTACAATATCACAGTTTTTACAGTTTTTTTTTGTCTTCAAAAAAAGAAGAAGAAACTGAATTTTTTAATGTGCCAAAATGAGGTTTATCACTAGAGTAATTTTTACATATGATTGGTAAAAGGATAATCTGGAGAAATAGGAATTTGCAGACCCATAAAGATTGAATGGGAATGAGTAAGTTCTTCAGTTAAGAAGACTCTCTCAACACGAATTGATCAACATTTGTATAGTTCCACTGACAGACTACAAAACTTGCTGCTGTTACAAAATTTGCTGCTGTTAGGTACAACAATTTTCTGTTCAGTAAATATTACCACGATCAGGCTTTCAATCCGTATTTTAGATAAATACTAAGTGATAAACCCCTTAAATGCACATTAAAAGAATACATAAAAACAAGTTAAATAAAACGCGATGACAAATTGTTTCGAATTTAAAGACAATTCAATGGTCTATTGAAAGATTGTTTTTGGTTCTTCTTTTTTTATTTTGTGAATCAAAATTTAACCAAATCAATTCATTTGTTTTCATTTTGTTAAAAATTGATTTTAAAATGCATGAAAGCTAAAAAAAAGTCCAACAAGAAATATACCAAATATGGGAAAATATCGAGAAAAAAAAACAGAAGAAAAAAAAATATTGAAAATTTAATATCCTCAGGATAAGAAAAAAAAAATCACATTACATAAAAAGAAAACAAACGCCGCCGCCGCCACTCTGTGTTTGTAAGGAGAAATTCTCTACTGACCTGGTGCCTTGTTTTGAAGAGCTGCTGTTGTTGTAATTTTTGTTGTTGGTTGTTGTTGGTTTTTTCTTCATTTATTTTTTCAGCCACTTTAAAAGTTTTATTACAAAAAATTCTACCCGAAATCATAAATCAAAAAAAAAAAGACCATCGACAATGAATTTATACAAAGAAGAAGATACCAGAAATTGTGTTTTTACACTTTTTCACTATAAGTATAGAGAATATCCGTTTGTGTTTATTCGCTTCCCCCAATTCCATTCTTCCGAATAAAATGTTGAATTAACAGAACAGTTCCATTCATATAGTTTAGATTTGTGTAGAAAATTTCATGAGACCCTGACCCATATTGATTTGGTAATAAATTGTTTGTTCTTGTATTCCTGTAACTGTAAGTTTCTTGTTTCTTACAGAATTCTTACACAATTCCATACAAAATTTAGAGAAGAAAAATTATTGGATTTTCAATTTCCTGATCACCAAAAGTCCTTGACTACTGTTAATGTTGGAAAAATTCTCAATATTTCTATCAAAAATTTTGTTAATTAAATTATACTTTTAGGGACTTGACTATTTTCAGTACTTGATTAAGTGATCAATTTTAAATTTTAATTAGAAGATTTTCCAATCAATTGTAAAATTAAGATTTAAATTTTTTATGGCTCGAAAGAGCTCAAATTTATTAGTATAGTTTATCTCTGAAATTCATTTTAGATTAATGACTTTAAGTCTGAACTTGTATAAAAAGGTAACAATATATTAACCACTTTTTCTATTAATTCTTTTCAGTGTTCAATGAGCTAACTCATCTGTAAGTCAAATATACAAGATTGAACATTGACGGAATCGCATTTTCAAAATGGCTTCATCGAGATTATGAGGTCTATTAAGTTAAGGTAAAGACTAATTTCATTCTTGAATTGACTTAAACATGTCTAAACTTTTTCCATCCTAAATTATTGTATTTATAATAAATTTTCTTCTCATTCCAGGTAAGTGGATATTTTGGATTTCTATATTTAACACCTAAAATATCTTATATAATTGCGCCTTATCCTTGAATGCCTTGACCCAATATATAGAACAGAAGGTAATTTTTCAATTATTAAAAAATCGTAAAATTTCGGCGTGATAACCCTGAACATTTTCGGCTCGATAACCCTGAAAATGTATAGAGATTTTTGGGTAGAACTAAGGCCTATGATGGACTCCTTCTGTTTCAGAGCTAAATTTGTACTGTATAAATATTATTTACTACAAACTGATCCACTTTTCTTACTCTCTGAACTCTAAGTACGGTGGCGACTAAGTACTGTGCTTTAGAGTGTTTTCCTTTAATAATGTCGACCTTTAATACTTTAATAATTATATTCTTTCTATAAATTGATTAATATTTGTTATATCATCATCTTGATAATCACCTTGAGTTACATTAATATTCATAACATAAAATTATGCCATTTTAGAGAACTAAATCTGAAATTTTTAAACACGACTTTGATCTCATTCTCAGTCTCTCAGTATTTATATAACAAAATCTACTATAAAATTAAATTTAATTCAAATAATAATTTACCATTTTGCAATTATATATACTACTAGTAACATAAAATAATATCAATATCACTTAATAAAGTAGCTACACAAAATAATAACAAAAAATTATTTGAAAAATTCCATTAGTCAATTCTCTATTATTATATTTAATTCGAAATTGTAGAAATATTTGACGAAGAAGAGTGAAGGGTAAAATCTTCACGATTATAATCATTTACCATTTTCAACTCTACTATAGCTAAAATATTCGGTGTATTGCTTTTCTTTGATCCCGCAAATATAAAGCAAAATATAAATAATAGAGTAAAGCAAAGGCAAATTAGTGAGAAAAAAAAACAACAATAATGAGTTTTAAAATAATCACGATTTTAACGCAGTGTTGCAGCTTCTGTTTCTAAAAAAGATGATACCGTATTAGAGAAAGTAATATAAGTGTTTTACCTTCACCTGTTAGTCGCCATTTAGTACCTAAAGTAATATTTTTTTGTTGCAGAAAATTTTTTTGCTGAATCTTTTCTCTAATTTTAGATTTAGAAAGACTAAAGTTTTTTCTGCTCGATAATGACGCCAGACAGCAACATGATCTGAGGTGGCTGTTCCTCTGTGGAGTCCAATTTATCGAGGGTAGAAAAATTAGGTGTTCTCTATGCGATGCACTGCTGATTATTATGATATTAACCAACGCAGTACAGTAGACAATATCATAAGACTTGCTACAATTTCCGATCGTTTCAATTGTTCTAGTTCTAATCTTTTTCCTTTATTAATGCTGCAGGTCGGTTCAGACTTATCTAAGTCCTCCTAATGATATTTCTCTTACGTTTTTTGTCCTTATATGGGAATTGATGTTGCGTCTTATCGTGTGATCCATATTTCTTGCTAGTTCTCATTCGATCCTGAACATTTAAATCATATTAGCCGCATTTTTAACCGCGTTAGTTATTCGTTGAAAATTCATATCAACTCGGAGTACTTACAGGTGGTATATAACTCAACTGCAACAATGCTATGGTTAGTCTGATATTTCTCTGACTATCCTACAATTTCCTACTTATCCATAGATGAATTTTAATTTATTTCGTCACAGTTTAATTAAATTTGAATCTTCTTTAGTTGAAGACATATAATTTACTTCCTTATTTAAACGAACCTTACTCGTTAATTTCACTTTTTTCAAAATATTTTATCTGCCTGCCGTGATCTATGATACTGAAATATTTCATTATTTTTAATATTGAAATATTTCTTTAGGCAAAAATTCAAAATTTGAAATTAACACGAAACTAACCTTGTGAATATTATTTCTTTAGTGTTTATCGAATATCGATATTGTTAATAATTATATGGCATTTATAAAAAATTATGATCTTATATCATCACTTTTTGAAAATTTACTTTTATTATTATTATCATTGCAAAGTGATTAAAAAATATTTAAGGAATTTTTATGTTGTTAGCACACAAACGAGAAAAATGATTGAAAATAGTCATCGTCATCATATAACCCTGATTTGAAATCGTGACAATTTAATTGAAATAAATTTTTAACACAATTTCAATTTATATTTTACAATTTGCACGATTTGATTTCCTATTGAAACATAGAGAAGTTTTCTTCAAATTTTTTTGGAGCATAATTTTTTAAGGAATTTCAGGCTCTAAAAATTTATCAATACCGAAAAAACTGATTTACTTTATAGTTTCATTTTGAACTGGAAATTTTAATTGTAATTTCAATGCTCATAAAAAAAATCTCCCAAAAAAAAAACAACAAAATCAACAATTCGTGATAAGATTTATTACAATTTTTTACCCATATCCCCGGCCAATTGGGTTACAAATTAATGCATCACAATTTAATAAGACACTTTTTGATAATTTCATTTTAACGCGTGCAAAAAAAAATGTTTAAAATGCCATCACGCAAAGTAAATTTTTGTTCGGTTACCTAATTGCTTGTAGTATGTATAATTTTTTTTTTTTTAGTGATTGATTTATATGAAATTTTTATTGATACGATAATTTCTTCACCACCATAACAAATTTTTGTTATATCGCTTTAGTAAAACCAAAAAACGTCTATGGATGGACATGAATTCATACCGAAAGAAAAAAAAATGAAATCATCTTCAGATAAAACTAAAAAGTTTCCCTTTAATTTCGTTTATTACTTGATTGTATAAAGTTCGATTTATTTAATTTTATTTATTTTTTTTTGTTGGGTGGTAGAAATTAGGTCAGTTTTAATTTATGCTGGTTAAATAAAGAAAAAATGCCCAGAAGCATAAATCAAAGGAAAGAAATTGAACAACAATTTTTGTGTTTTTATGGAATTTTCATAAATTTTTAATTCAATTTTTTTGTTGATCTACAAAAAATTATTTAATTTCCAATATCTTCATTTTTGGTATATAAACCATGAATCGATAATTAAAGTTCAATTCATTTAGTGTAAAATTTTTTAAAGCAAAAGTCCAATTTGAATTTGAGATCAAATTTGGTTTCAATTTTTGGTGTTTTACCTTTTTCACTTTATTTAATCATTTAAATTTCTGCAGTGTCATAGATTCCGACGCTTCTTACCAACTGGTGAAATATAAATAATTCAATTTCGATTTGTAATTAAAATTGAAATGCGGTAATTATTTTACTAATATCAATTCTCCTTGGATTTTTGAAATTCAATTCTCTATGTTTAAATTGTAAAGAAAATTGTTCTTAATTTTTTTTTAAATGAAAAATCTATTATTAAATTTTCTATTATAAAATTTTCCACAACAAAATTTCCATTTCAATGATTTTTTATTGTTCGAAAAATTCGAATTGGTTAACATTTCTTTGATCTCCAAACAATTAAAATGTCATTTTCAATCTTAAATTATATAGAACTGGTTCAAATGATTCAAAGAATTTATTTTAGTTCAAATAATCAAAGAAATTTTCTAGTTTTAAATACCATTGAAAAAATAGTTTTTTTAGTAATTATAGTAATTTTTCTTACTGATTCGATAAAAATTGATTTCAGTTTAACTACTAATCCGTCGTCTTTGCGCTACTGTGCAGAATTGGAAAAATTGAATTAAATTTTATGTTAGTTTTATATTTTAACTTATTTCCATTTTCTTCATTTTGCAATCAATCCAGATTTATTATAAATCTCTAAGATTTTGATCGTTATCCAAAAATTGTGTGTACAATAAAATTTTCATAAAATTTTCAATTCAAATTTTATGTTTAGCATCTAATTTTTTTTTGTGTATATTTTTTGAAACATGAATTTGATAGTTGGAAAAAATATAATATATAAAACGCATTTTAAATGCATTTTCTGGAAAAGTTGAAAAATGTGTTAAAAAATTATATATATAAATCGACAATTGTGTAAAGACAAATTTGTAAATAGTTTATATAAGGTAATTGGAAATATATAAGTGTAGAAAATTATTCCCCAAGGGAGATGGCGATTGAAATTATTTTGCTATACTAAACATAATTTGTATGTTACAATAATAAAAAATTCTATTTAGAATTACTAATTTTCTATTTTTACTGAATGAATAATTACTGGAAATTTTTATAAAATTTACAAAATTCAACAAAAAATTTATTACCCAGATTTTATTGGTTTACAATTTGTGCTTATCATTTTACCAGAAATTGCACTTTTAATTGCACTCGCCATCAGAGTTTTGAGTAATAATAATTTTTGACATTCATGTTATAATTCTTGTCATGTCTCTAAATAATTATCTATAGATAATTTCTGTCGTTTGGACTAATAAACAATATTTACTATATTATTTCCTTATCACTGTCTAATCTGAAATTTTATTCGTTACCAATTTGTTTGATCAATATTTCCTCACATTGTTCCCTAGTAAACATAATCGGCTTTTGTGAAAGCGGAAAACTACTGAGAAGAGTTTAATAGAGAGACGTTAGAGAGACCTAAGGGAATTTGAATCTAGAGTCTGTTGTTTGTTTTGATGTTGTACGTGTTGAATTTATATTATTTTTGACATTAGAGACATTGGAAAAAGATAATTTTTACCGACATAGACCAAAGAAAAATGATCAATTTCCGATCCAAAAAAAAAATCTGTCGTAGTTTAAAGTTTCAATTTCTAATCAAAAAACGACTATAGAATAGAATAAATTTGTTGTTATGGTCATATGTTGTAGAAATGTGGTGAAGTACCAGAAATATTCACTTACATCGACCTTTTAATTCCTTTAGTGTCATATTATAATTTCTGGACAAAAAACTATTAAAATGTTATATAATTATAACGATAGATGGCAGGGTTTAATCATTAGAGAAGATTATTGATCGTTGGAGAAGAGAAATTTAAGAAAATATACTTCATAAAATTGTGGAAAAAACTGGATTTCTCGTTTACTTCAAATCTCTTCATTTCGATAAGGATCTGTGACCAAATTCTTTCACATTCAGGATCTGTGTAACTTTCTTCCTCTGCAAAACTTATAAATCTACTCCATTCCTGCCTAATGACATTACTCCAATCACTATAAACATATCAATAAAAAAATTTACATAAATTTCCCCAACATTTCTATTTTCGACACAAATGTTGACTAAACATCTTTTTTCAAAAATGTAAATAAAATTCTCTACGATTTCATTTTTTACATCAACAAAAACAAAAAATGCTACTTTACATCAAAAAAACATGTTGACATTAATTAGTCTTGAAAGATTTAAAATATAATATAAAAAAAAATAAATCGTGACTTGTTTTGATTAATTTGTATATAAAATTCTATACCTTCCCTCTATTTCCATAGCACATAAAAAATCTCACATGTCCTGAACATTAAAACGTTTTATGGTTTTGACAATTTAATGTTTGTTAATCGCCTTGATTATCATTATAATTATCTTGTTATTTAGTTTGTGTTTGCTTATAAATAATTTAAGTAGAAGAGAGAGAGAAGGAAAAAATTATCATGTGAAAAAATGTCATAAAAATTAATTGCTATCAAAATGAATGCAAAAATATATATGCAATTTATACGCGAGTATTATACATAAATTTCGAAATTGAAAGTATATATAGTAAAGAAGATTTAAATACAATGTATTTAATTATTATGTAAATTTATTTGTCAATTTTTACTAAAAGCTTAAAAATGTGAAAATATCTTAAACCACGCCTGAAAACTTGAAAACTTTTAATAGCAAAAAAAAAATGTTTTTTTCGTTATGCGCATTTATACAACCAATCGGAGTAGCACAGCGTTTAAAGTTTTTCTGTTACTATACTTTTAATTACACGATTTTCGTTCAATAAATTTACCAACAAAAATCATTAAACAAATATCAAAATGGTTCGAGCGAGCATAGCGCGGATTTTATGCTGCTATCATCTCTAATATAAGAAATTTTTTAAAAATTTAATTTTGCTGCCATTTTTTTTCGTATAAAATGTTTGTTTAAAAAATTTCACATTGCGTGCAAAAACGTGATTTGAAAATTATTGTTAAATATAGAAAAAATATGGACAAAATCTCTATTGGATTTAATTTCAGATTGCGTAAATAGCGAAATAATGGACAGATTTGACCATTTTTAGTTCTATATATTATATATAGTTATATTTATCATCGGTGGGTGGTATTTTTTTCTTCTCTTTAAAATTTTTTACTATAATTAAATGTTAATTTTGATTTTCATTTACTTTCTTAAATTTTGAAATTACTTTAAAAATTTTCATTATAGGAAAACTTTCACGATTTTCTTATTTACAATCTTCAATTATTCTTCTCTATTTTACTATATATTTTTTAATTATTTATTATTTAATTTAAATAATATTAATAAATTTTAATAATTATTTAAATTTTTTTGTATAGAAAAAATTATAATTCTCAAGTTTTTTTTTTTTTTTTAAATTTTTCGAGTTATTCAATTTTTCAAAAAAAAAAAAAACTCTTCAAAATTTCTGACCTTTAACAATAAAGTAAAGTACTTATACTTCTTATTTATTTTGAATGACTATCCACCAGTAAAAATAATAATAATAATAATAAATAATTCATTTTCTTTAATAAAATGTTACATTTATTTTCATTATAAATTTCATAAACAAATAATTAAACCCTGAAGGTAAAAATTTCAACAATTTTCAAAAAAAAAAATGAATTCAATATAAAATCAATTTTTTATATTTCATTTTTCTTATAATACTCGTAACAATACTTTATTTATTTATTTATGTTAAATATTATAATGAAACATTTTTTTTTTGATTAAACAACAACAAAAGTAAATATACAACTTAACAAAGTAAACAAAATTTTAGATACAAAAAAAAAATATACGTAAAATTAGGCATCCATTAAGCTTCAGCAAGGTTAGGTATAATATCATTATAGAAATATTTTTAAATTCCCTTTCTGTAAAATCTTCTCTGGGATTCTTCGTTTTAATTCCTTTATCACCTCGCGGTGGGGTATAGAGTGTGTATTTCAAATGATTGACGAATGAATTTTTTTTTTAAGGAAAAATTGATCTACTAATTTTATTATGAATTTTGGAAGCAAAAGTTCCTCTGTTGCTGAACAACTGAAGAAACTATAAATATTAATTGCAACAAGCAAATTTGGTGTCAGCAAATTCGACAAAAAAAAAATAGCAAATTGGGATCTACAGTCAAATGAGTCAACATTCTTCTTGTAGTTGACAATAACATAACATAAATTAATTATTTTAGGATTCGTCGCAAAATTGTGATTACAGAAAAATTAGGAGCTCAACAAGCAGTGAATTAGTTGTTGTCAGGAAATTAGACTGAAATTGGAAAACTACCGTCGTAAAAATCCAAATTTGTTGCCCCTTGTCAATGACAACATATCAATATTGTTTTATAATTCGTCCTGAATCTAATAGCAGAATTTTAAAACCTCAAAACAAGCTGAAAATTGATCTTTGTAAACTCGCTATTCCTCAAAAAGGCGAATAAATAATAATTGTAAACAACACTTCACTTGAGGACTAAAAGCATATAAAGTAAGAAAAAACTTGAAAATAGAAATATGATAAAATTACATTTGAAATTGATGATCTCAACACTGTTATCCTTTTTCTGCTCGTATATAATACATTTTACATTCTTCTGAAGGATCAGACAAAGTTAAAGGGTTACCTTATTTTCCATTCTGTGACATTTATTTCACGGTATTTTAAATTTAGAAATAAAAATTGAATATTAAAACTTGTGATAATTTTTTTGATAAATTTCGGAATAATCGAAATTTATCAATAATTTTGTGGACATAAAATGAAAATTCTTCGTTAAATTTAGAAAATTAAACTTACTAGTGAAAATGTGACAACAATAAATCTAAATCATCAACACAAGATTGGTTTATAAATTAATTATAAACCAATTTTGTATTGATGATTCATATTATCACTCCTTCTTAAGAAATTCAACCTAAAATTTAAATTAACTATAAAAATTGAACCAAAATTCATTGAAATAATAACAAAATCAATTGAAAATAAATTGATTTGTAATTCATTTTATAATTTTAATTAAATTCACTAAGAAATCCTCATTTTTTCCCATATAATAAATTATTAATTAATATCACTAACTGCGCGAACATTCTATAATCTAAATTTGAAAGTATATTTTTTTTCTCTTCATAACAAACTTAAATTACATTTAAACTCGTCTTATTGTAGCTTTAAGGTGACAAAAATACACAAGATTCCCTTCACTTTTCTAATAAATAAAATAAAAAATGAATATAAATTTACTTTTTAATGAATTCAATTCTAGTTTTATTTTTATAAACTATTTATCACTTCATTTTATATACATCCATAATTTTTAGATTCAATTATATAAGTACGAACTACTCAAAAAAATATATATAATATCTTTTAAATTGTATAATGATCACATTTTATGTTATGATATAGTTTTGAAAAAAAAAAAAAAAAATTGTAACAAGATCTTGAATTTTCAACTATAAAACGTCGTGAATTATTTTTGATACCTACTTGCTCTTCTTTGGAGCACCATTTACCTTGTCTACTCTTTGAAGGAAAAAAAGCAATCGACATTCTCGTATATAACCATTTAAAATGTTAATCACAATTTTATGTTGTGTAGCATATGTATATATGATGAGGTCTTGTAAAACGTTTGAATTATTTTTTTTTAATACTAAAATTTTGGAGTGTCAAATATTATAGTAACTAATTTATGTATATAAATATTTTAAATGATTTATAAATTATGGTTAAGTTATTTTCGTGTAATTGATATTAAAAAAAATTTGGGAATTTTTTTTGGAAAATGATCTTTGAAGCTTTTGGGGGCACAATTTAAATAATTTCATTTTAAATGGATTCGTCAAAAGTGGAAAAGTAATTGAAAAATGTAAATAATTTTGAAGAAAATTTAATTATTTTAATATTGTAACCAAAACCTCAAAAATTGTTGCTTATAAACTTGAATGTCACAATTATCCGTGATCTTTCACAACATAAAATCATTTAACTACTGGTGGAAGTGCTTTAAAATTTGAACTGAAACGAGATTGATGGGAAAACTAAAATGTTCAACCCATACACCAAAGTTGATAGATTGTTAGATAATTTTAACCATCAAACAGCTTCTATCAAAAGTCGACTTTATATAAAATGTTACGGCTAACGAACATGTTTGTTGTTGGTTTGATACAACTTGTTTGATAAGCAATGTTTTGTAATTCTTGTTGAGTTTGATTGGAAAATGCTTCGAACTTGAATAATTTCTGACCGAAAAAAGAAGAATTTCGTATACATTTTCAAATATCAAATTTGACGTGTAAAATTAATGTTTTATTGTACATCACAATTCTGAGATATTTGAATTACTGGAATAATTCCAAGGCCGTACGATTAAAAGTACCTCTAACTAAATTCAAAGTAAAATTTTGAAAGAAGACAATTTAAATTCAAGGATATATCAACAAAAAATTGTCCATAATAAATTCTACTTTAATTATTTTAGTGTAGCCTCAATTTATGCTCCCATCTGTGATTTATCTAACAAAATTTACATATCATCTCATTAAAATCCTATTCCAATTCAATTATTCAATTGTAAAATTAATATTTCTTATTTCAATTGTAAAAGTATTCACCCAAAACATTAAATTTTATAACAAATATAAAATTTTGCAAAAATATTTCTTATTTCAATTGTAAAATTTCACCAGCTTAAAGTAACCATAAATTTTTGAACAGTTTCCCAACAAAAACTAATAAATAAAACCACAATTTTTATTCATAGAAGAAGACAAACTGAAAATAAAATTTAATTGAAGAAAATGTAATTTTTGGACTATCAAACAAACAAATACATAAATGGGTGATAATTTATTTAGTGACAATTTCGAAAACCATAAACATAAATAGAAAAGACAATTTTGCCTTATAATTGATTACTATACTAAATTGTGGATTTAAATGAGAGTAGAACTTCAACATTGGTTCAAGAAAAAAACACCAGAGAATTTAAGTTCATTGTCAAGAAAATTGCATTTTGCAACTATAACAATCAATGCAAACTTTATTTTCATGTCGATTTTACCGCGATCCTATCTTTTGTACACCTTGATGAATTGCTGATATGGTTGCAATGATGTGAAAATAATTGACTTAAATGCGATTTCAATGATTCAAATTTTTTATATCAAAAATTTATTTAATTTGATTTTTGGATCACAAAAATATATTTTACATTTTTTTTATCCAAATAATGTACGTACTGCTGTTGGACTTATATCAGATATTGGCACAGCTGATGGTAAACGGAATGGTACTATTGGTATTGGTGTAATAAATGGAATTTTTGGTTTCTGATAATAATAGCCAATCTGTTGTGTAACAGTTCCATCTTGTTGAGTATTGATAGATGGATAATCATATTTTACTGATTCGTGATTAATAAATTGATTTGGATTGTAAAAATTGTTCATTAAAAATCCAGTGTTTCCATTGTGTGATGGTTCATAGTAATATAGAGAATCTTTATTTTGTGGTAATGATGCTACAAATTCGTTATTATTCCAAAAACACAGAAAACACTGAAAAAAAAAACAAATGAATTAAATTACAAATTGAAGAATCATGATTTTATAATTCTACTCACTAAAGTATACCAAAAAAATTTAGTCATAATTTTTGAAATATTAACTAATAAATTTCAACTGAAATTATTTCAGGAAGACATTTTACTTTTATAATAATTTTTTATCAAGGTCTAATGTCAAATTATTACCAGCCGCCGCATAAAAATTCTAAAGTGCGTTCATTTTTTTTCGAATAAAATAGTTGAAATTTTTTTACTTTTAATGACCAGTGGCGTATTTATATAATAATTTTGAAGATGAGTATTATAGTAAATATTTTATCTTATAACTAATATAAATATCATAATTTTTGCATACAAACCTGGTGCTAAATTTTATTTGTTTCTTAATAAATATTTAAAGTGCTCTTTAAATATATTTATGAAAATTATTTATTCGTGATATTAATTATAAATTCATTTATATAATATAATAGTTAATAAATGATTCATTATTATCTTCAATTTTGAATTTAATGATTAAATCAGTATAAAGAAAAATGTAAATACAAATAATAGATTGTAATTAGCTTGCATATTTATTCGGAATTATTACAGAGAGATATCGGAAAAGGTTGTTGGTATATAAGCGTGTCAATATTCTATAAATAGCAAAAATAAATATTTAAATGTGTAAAAATGAAATTCAGCTAATCACAATCTGTAATTCAATCATCATGAATTAGTTAAATAGAAAGGTAATTAATGATAATTTATAGTTTAAATCAAACATTATCTTGTCTGAAAATCAAAACTAACAAATTCCAACCAAAAATTTACTACTGAAATATAAAGTTTCAAACTTTGATCATATAAAATAGTGAATAATCAGTAAATTTTAATACTATTCAAACGAACATGAAACAAAATGTTTGTTTGCAACTATCAAACTTATGTTTGTTGTAAGCCATCATACTAAATGTTGCCAACCTTAAAACTTATCAATCATTTGGTTTGATTTTGAATATTTTCTTGAAAAGAATTGACCACAAATTATCCATAATTGAGGATTATAAAAAAAATCGTATTATAAATTGAAATTGATTTTTTCCTATGACATTTCGAATCGAATTTTGCTAATAATGAATCGATAAATAAATAATTAAACAGAAATTTATACTATGGACATTGAAATATGTCAATCAATTAGTAAATTCCAAATCCATTAATCCAGTTTTCAAATTGGTATATAGGAAACGTAAGAATTTTTAGCAAATAACAGTAACATTGTAAACATTTGATCTCATTTTTAGATATATTTTTACAGAATTTGATTTATTACATCCAAGATTTCCTATAATTACTTTTCTTTAATTTCTATAAAATTCGAATGATTAAATTTTCAATCACAATCGTAAAGAAATTTTTTGTAGAATCTTTACAACTGCGAGCATAGTAAAATTAATTATTTTTTTAATATTGTATACCATAGTATATTTGTCTCATATTGCACTTCATTGCACTTCTATTTAATTCCTATAGAAATTTTAATTAAATTGAAAATAGTAATTTTTGAAAAACTCAGTCGCACAAATATAATGTCAATTGAAAACAGTCCTAACAATTAGGGACGATTTATAGGAGTGCTTTCATTTATATTGCTATTAAATTGTGATTCTATATTTTTCTTCCACAATTTTTGGGAAACTTTTAATAGGTTTAAATTGGGATACACATTCCCCACGTAGCTAAGCCAGAGAAGCCTTCATTCACCATATGTATATGAAGGCTTCACTGGCCTAGATTCATGGGAAACATGTTTCGCCATTTATCAAACCAACCAAAAGGTCTGACAAATGACAAGTACAAGAAAAGTTGCTTCGAATTATCAACATTTTTTTTCGATCCACAACCGAAATGGTTAGCCACAATAACCAAAAAGGTTTTTAACGAAATTTTGAAGGTATATATAAATCTTAAATTTCTTAACATAACACCATTTTCTTTATCAGAAAAATCGGTGTCAAGTTTTAAATTGTTTTGAAGTTGGACCAAAAAATTCGGGCAAAAAAAAGAAACGAACTAATTTTCTTATATACGAATATTAAAAACACCATAAAAAAACGCAACAAAACTGAAAATTTATTATTTATGTTTTTTATTCATAATTCATTTTTAATTAAATAATTACCACCTTTAAAACAATCACCACATAATTATTTTTTCTATATATCAAAAAAAAAAAAAAATGTTTTAAAAGTAAATTTCTTTTCCACATAAATTATGTTTTTTTTAACATAAATTTTATCTTTAAAAAGTTATACAAAAGGAAAATAGTATTTAGATCAACATATAAAATTTTTGGTTGCCCCTCTCGCAATAAAATTATATACGAATCTTTAATTTAAACTGAAAATTTATGATTTATTTTGCTTTAGGTCCTGAAATTTAAATAAAGACAACAATTTAATTATAATATAAAAAAAATGGATATTTTCCCTCTGGTTTTTCGTTTATTATTCATTAAAATCGCATATTAAAAATCGTGGTATCATAAACTAAAGAAAAATTTATTTAAATATTTTTTTTTAAGATAAAATGCAAAAACCGGCAAAATTCTCTTATCATAAATTTTGTCATTTTAGCCTAAAAGCAAAAAATTTTTATAATATTAGCATATTTTGGAGCATAGCTACATAAAAAAATGTTCATTAAAATGTAATTTCGGGAAAATGTCTAGTAAATTTTGTGATATGCAAAAATTTACTCTTATCGATAAAAAAAAGTCATAAATCTTTTAATTAAAAGTTAATTTCGGTGTGTGTCTCGATGAAACTTAAAAATTGGCGCACCAGATTAAGGTCAAATTAAAGTGTTTGCTTTTGAAACTCTGTGTGATTTTGCTTGTAGAATTTCTTTGCGGAATTTTATAATTTTAGATAAAATTTCCAGGATTTCTTTGGTAATAAGGAAAATATATTTCAACTTGATTAGGGAAACTAAACTTTGCTACGATTTTATGATCTGAATGGTGGGACCGTAATGCTCAAGCAAATGTTAAAAATATGAGCATTTTGACTTGCCAACATGTGAAATTTTTACTGTTTTTCTGACATTCAGTGATTCAAGTGTTACTTCAATCAAATAGTGGCTTAGTGTTGGATGACATACGACAAAACGGATGCAATCATCCTCTACAACTAACTAACTAAACTATAACTATTTCAGACTATGCAAAGAACTGAAATTTTTAGTGTTTTTCTGACTTTGTTATAATTGTGGCCCTAACGACTGCTTGTAGTTGTGAGTATTAGAAATAGAACTTAACAAGGAAAGTAGATTCTATTTTTGTCGTGCACGGACCGATGTTTCCAATTAATATTTCGACAAAAAGTGATATCTAATCCAAGCTCAAAATAATATTCCCAATAATCAAAAGAGCAAACAAAATGATTTTGTGTTAAAACATAATTAAATTCATTTATTCAACATTCATTAAGAAACAAAAAACCCAACCAAATAATTATCCAATAGTATAATCATCAGTATAAAATAACCATAAAGCTGGTGGTATTCCAGTATATTTAGTACCAAGTATTAATCCATTATGTGTTAAATTTTCATTTAAATTTAAATGTCCAGAGACGGTACCCTAAAAATATGCAAAATAATTTAAATTTATTCAATTATTTAGCTGCGGACAAAAATTATTATTATTATTACATTTTTATAATCCTTTCGCCAAACATAACTTCCTGCATGATTATTATAATGTTTTTTATATTTTCGTTGAATATCATAAATTGTATCTTCTTCACAAACTTTCATCAATGTTGTTTTACCTTAAAAAATCGTAGAAAATTATTGAATCACTTCAAATTTATTTGTGTCTATCACCACTCTTTTACCTGTTAATGTATTTATTATTCTTAATGGTCTATCTTGTATTGTTATTTTACCAATATGATAAAATGGATCTAAACTCCAATATTTACTATCTGGTGTTTTACACATAAAACTTTCAGCATATTCTCTAATTGGACCAAATAGAACTCTTTTTTTACCATTTGTTGGTGATATTTCAGTTCTTGGTTTACCATTTTTATAAAAAAATTTACTTAAATCTTTACCACCAAATGCTAATAAATATTCTAATAGCTATAATATACAAAAAAAAAACTTATGGTTGGTGTGTACCTAAACTCTTCCAAATTTTTTAGAATTAATATAAATACTTACGGCAGTCCAACTGTCACGACGATCTTTAAGCATTGGTGTTAAATTTAATACATTATTATGTATTACAACCCAAAAATCATCTATGGTATTGTGTATAACAACTTCATCATATAGATAGTAATTCCTTTTTGGACCATGGTCGCCACAATATTCGATGATTTTTTTTTGTTGGACCATTTTTGTTTTTTTATGGATCCCAAAAATAAGAAACTTGACGAATTTTTTTTTTTGTTTTTTGCGGTTATTAAAAATATGAAGAAAAATCGTCAAAAATATAAAAATTTACAGAAAATTTCAATTTTATTTGGATTTATTGATCATAGATTGCTTTAATAGTTTTTAATATAATTTTTTAAAGTTTGTTTTTGTATTACTTTGTGTACTAGTTTAAAATTGTGGAATTTTTTTTGGGAATTCCAGTAAATTTTGATTAGTAGATTGTAGCCTAAAATTAATTTTATCCTGTGTGTTGAAATTTCAATTTTATCATAGCTTTCAAGACGAAAAATATTTGAATTTCATACAAAATTCTTTAAAACAACAGGTAATCATAAATTTCAGATTTCAGAAAGTAAATTCACCATTGCAAAAAAATTTGATTAACATATAAAATGCGGGTGCGTATCGTATTCAACCAACTTCTGTTATATTGCAAAATTATGTATTGCTATTCAACACAAAATGCCTAAATTTAAAGTGATCTACTTTTTGGTTCATCTAAATATGTTTCTGAACTAAATTTTTATATTCATCTACGATCATTTCTAAGTAAATAAATAATTTTCTAATTAGAATTGATCGAATGCCAATTGGAATTCAGCTCGTTTTATAATTTTACCACTATGGCAGTTTGATATTCATGATTTTTGAGTGGTTAATTCATAATTCGTGTATATTCAAATTGGAAAATTAAATGTTGGATTGAATTTGGTAATAATATTCACTAAATATAATTAATTGAACGAATTGAATCAATTTTCATCAAATATTTGTAAAAATTTACTAATTAATGCAATTTTGACTGGGCTCTGTCTGAGTGATACATTTCCATTTCCATTAATAGTAATTAATTGATAATCAAATGTTCACTTTTAATAGAAAATCTCATCACCTCTGCGACAACCAAACTAAATTATAAATTCATATAGAAAATGAGAGTTTTTATTTTCATTTTGACTTAAAATGTGTTCAGAGATAAACAAAAAGTCCAACATAAATTAAAATGGATATGTCATTAATATGTCACGTAAACCAGTTATCGGACCAAATATAGAAATAATAAAATTTTTCTTCAAATTGCATAAATATTAATTTTGTTATTGGTGTGATAAAAAAATCAAAAACAGAAAAATTTCTTTTAATCTTCTTTATTATTTTGCCTTGCGGCACATCAGTTTTTGGCTATACATAAAATCCTGTCAATGTCAAAATATTTTTTTTATCCATTTTTGGATAACCGCATCGCAACAGAAAGAAAAACGTTTGACAGATAACAAACAATTTTGACCAAAACATAAAATTAACCGAAATCAGTTCAGAAATATTTCAAAATTTAAGATGAAAAAATTTATTAGACTATTTGTTCGTTTGCAGTTTCAAATTCTGTAAAAACACGTCAAAAGAATATCGCAAATTAATAGAAAATTTAAATTTATCGATTTTCAAATAATTTTGTGTTAATTTACACTTTCGTTGATCACATATCTCGCAGTGGGCTGATAGGTAAAAGAGGCCAAATATTTTGAATTACTATAAATCGTTTTAAATGGATAATGAAATGGATAATGAACTATTCCTTCAAATTGATATCATATTGAAATTATTCGTTTTCTTAAGTGAATATTTTTCAATATCACTGACTTTTTTTTGATTATTTTAAATTCTGCAATATTGTAATAGAATTTTCTGGAAATACAATTCTGGAAAATATTTTTAAAATATGTATATATAAGAAAACTTTTAGATTAAATTCAGATAAGCTAAAATAATACGTTGAATCTCATGTCGATGTCGGTTTCTCCACTTACGGACCCATCGCCAATGAGCAATTTAACGCAAAATTATTTTGATTTTTCAATTTTTTTTTGGATAGTTTTGTTTTGGACATTTCACGTCGATAGATTACCAAATTTGTCTATGTTGGAGAATTTCAATTATAAGCAGATTGTCCAAACCAACTCCAAATATCTTTAAATTTGGCCAATTTATAGCAAAAAAACTTGAAAAAAAGTCTACAAATATGAAGCCACTGTCTGAGTTCGCCAATGTACTATAATATAATAAAAAATCATACAGATTCTGAAAATAGAGATTACAATCTTTAATTTCATATATAAAACATAAATATTAGACTAAGATTTCTATATTTTTAACCCACCTGAAAAACGAATGTTTGTGAAAATTATATCCAAAATATTCAAACCAATTCCAAATGTTATTTCTATATATGAAAGCTATTGCTCATATTTATATGATTGCATATTTTTAGGTGCATTGAAACATAAAACAAACAAAAATAATTGTACAAAAAATTTCAAAATGCTAAGAAAAAAATTGAAAATGAACTTAATTACAAATGAAATGTCAAAGATTAAGACGAAATTAATGTAAATTCTACCATCAATGTCGTCTTTAAACGATTTTTCAATTTATATTTCATGAAATTTTCCGAAAATTAAATAATTGACTGTACAACTTG
Organism: Empis stercorea; assembly: GCA_949752835.1. Taxonomy (NCBI): domain Eukaryota; kingdom Metazoa; phylum Arthropoda; class Insecta; order Diptera; family Empididae; genus Empis; species Empis stercorea. Next base: position 86,793,634 of record OX457085.1, read on the forward strand.
AGAAAATTTTATACATCCTAACAGGAAAAAAAATTGTATACAAAATAACATTTTGATATTATTAATGAGATTGTGTGACCAAAAAAAAAATTAGTTACGCATATCCTATTAGAAATATTGATCCTTATAACAAATGTATACAAAAAGGTATACGAATTTCTAATTTTCTTGTCGGAAAATTGGTCACGGATATCCAAAATTAAATATGATCGTTTTTTAACAAAAATACTGTGTGTATAATACAATTGTAAATAGTCATTGATCATCTGTTAAAGATCCTTCTACACATTCGTTTATAATAATGAAAAAGGACTATATAGAAATTATTATTATAGTTTTATATACATTTTTTCGCTATGGTTGATCCTTATAAAATTAATTCGTTCCAAATCGTTGATATTGAATTCAATGTTAGTTTTCCAGGTGTTAAGCCAAGTAATTTTAATTTTAATGGTAAATTTTTTATGCTTCAAAATAATAAGGATATTTAAGGATTTTTCATATATATAAAATTTAAAATTGTCTACGGTTTTTTGTGGAAAAATCTATAATATTAAATCAATATTTATACTACGCTAAATTATTAACTATTTGTTGCATTTAATTATATAAAATGATTTTCAATAATCCAGAGAAGGATTTTACGATGGTTCATAAAAAATTGATTATTTTCCACTTGAAATTAAATTCGTTTTATGCGATTTATTGATAAGTTTATTATCGGCTCATTGACTTTTTGGGCTGGAATCAAGTTTTTATTTAAAATTAATTTAATGCTGTTAAAAAGGTCAAATATTTTTCAGAATTTTTTAATAATCAAGTAATCAATTTGGCCTGCAGTAATATTATCATAACATATGGAAAAGTTTATATGAAACTGGTTCGAAAATTGTGTACGCGATCAATTGACAGTATAGTATAATTGGATCGAGTATGTAAAGTTTTATTATGATTGAATTGTAGAGTAATTTTCCTTTAATTTCCATGCTGTGGCAAAACAAAGCAAAACATTTACAATTGCAATTTTTTAACCAATAATTTTATTGTGGAAAAATAATTTATATAAAGTGAAAGATTGAGCATGAACTTTATAAAAAAGAAATTATTATATGAGCATGAACAATTTATATTTATTATATGATAAGCAGTGCACTATGCGCAATCATTTTCGACCTTCTACACAGAGAAAAAACTCACTGTTATCTGCATTTTAAATTTATATAGAAGCTTCTACTTTCAGTTCTATTAATAATCATTTTATATACTGGTATATATTTTTCCTCTCATTAAATGCTTACTTCTCCATTTTATCTAAATAAGAAAAAATACGCAGTTTGATTGCTTACATAAATCAAATGAGTAATTAAATATTTACATATCAATTTATTTATATAAATTAATTGGAAAATATTAATTAAATTTCGAACCTTAATTATGTAAAGTTCAATAATGCATTTTTATGTGGTCCGAGTCATAGTTGTAACTTTAACTACAAATAAATTTTAATTAGTTTTGGTTCAATAAAAAATGTAAATTTATATTCTTCTTCTTTATTGATGTAAGCCTAACCCAAACTCTTAGAAGTTTTCCCGAAAATTCTATTGCAATTCGGGACTTGCTCTAATTTTATATGAAATTCTTCTGTAGCGGAGAAACTATTTATTGCAACAAGTTACTTAGTGACTTTGTAGTGAGTCAATTATTGTCAGCAATTATAGACTCGATCGCTAGCATTTAAAATTTACGTTGCTGATGGTATACTCTTTTAAAACTGAGTCGATTTAGAACGATGAACTGATCAAATAAATAATTGAACTTACGACCTCATGCTACGCGGCATATACACAATAACAGGCCCTGTTAGCTACAAATTGCCAATAGAATTTTTAGAGAAACATTCTTAGCAGTTATCCTGTAATAATCAAGTAGCTGAACTAATTATTTTAAAGCTTATACCTCTCAGAAGTTTCTCTGATATTCTAATTGAAATTTTCACTAATCAGAGAACCAGTTAATCACATTTTTAATGAACCAACCATAATTTAATTATTTATACTTTAGCTTTCAACAAGTAAATATATAGAAAAGTAAACTATTATGACCGTCATTATACTAAAATTGAAATGTACATAGTATAAAACAAGTTTCTCATAAATTTTCCTCTAATATATTTGCATTTCAAATTGCAAATTTCATAATTGCACTTTAGTTAAAAATGTCTAGTCATTGTTTTGAAATTATAAATAAATATTAATTACATTATTATTTATAATGATAATTGATAACGCGAAAATTTCAAGTGGGAAAGAGAATTTTAAATTTTTATCAGCTTTTTTTTTTTTTTTTTTGAGCTTCTTCAATTTACTCCCGCAGTATTCCCGCAGTTGATTTTAAACTATCAAAAGGAAAACTTCAAAATATTCTTAACTATATAAAATTTTAATAATTATACAAAAATGTGGGAAATATTAATTTTTATGATTATCGCTGGTATTTATATCTATTTAGATCACATTTATAGTTATTGGCCAAGAAATGGTTTTGATCATATTAAACCAATAATACCATATGGTAATTTAAATTCGGTACGTAAACGTGAACGATCATTTGGTATGGCAATATATGATTTATATTTGTCAACAAAACAGCCAATCATTGGTATATATTTATTTTTTCGTCCGGCATTGTTAATCCGTGATCCTGAATTAGTTAAATCATGTTTAACACGGAATTTTAATAATTTTCATGATCGTGGTGTATTTGTTGATGATAATGATCCATCATCACAAAATTTATTTGCATTAGAAGGTCAAAAATGGAAATCATTAAGAGCGAAATTAACACCAACATTTACGTCGGGTAAATTGAAAAATATGTTTGAAACAATTACAATTACTGGTAAATCAATGCAAGATTATTTAGATAATTTATTACCAGATAATGGTGATTATAAAATTATTGAAATGAAAGATGTTTTAACAAGGTAAATTGAAAATTTAATTTATTTAAAGCTTTAATGTCGTAATAGTAATTGAAATTTTGCCCAGAAAGAGTAAAATTTCCATTACATTTTGCAAGAAATGCAAATTTCGGCTTGGACAAGGACCAATTTCGAATGAAATTGTATTTTAAAGTCGAAATTGGTTCTTTTTCTAATCAAAGTTAGTTTTTCTTGCAAAAAGCAATGTAAATTTTGGTCTTTCCTCAAAAAATTTCCATACACTTTCGACTTAAGTCTAAGAAAATGACGAATTGGATTAAATAGAAGACCAATTACTTAGACAAAATGCAATAATATTAAAATTAAATTAAATTTTAGATATGCTGTTGATATAATTGGTTCAACAATATTTGGTTTAAATATAAACAGTTTTAATGAACCACGTAATGATTTCTTTACAATACGTGAGAAATTAAATAATCCTGGTTTTATGTCAAATATCCGAAGTGCTGCAATATTTTTATGTCCACGGTTTGTATAATGCCAACATTTTCAAAGATTTTCATATAAAATTAAATTTTAATCTTCAATTTATTTAATTTTTTAGATTAATAAAATTAATGAAACTATTTCGTATACCAGATCGTATTGGTGATGAAGTAAATAAATTTATGGTAAATATTGTTAAACAAACAATTGATTATCGTGAAAAAAATAATATTACACGAAAAGATTTAATGCAATCATTAATCCAATTACGAAATACTGGTAAAATTAGTACAAATGATGATATTTGGGATGTTGAAACAGCAGCAGGTAAATTGAAAATTTGTGTACCAAAAAAAAAAAATATAAGTTAATTTAATTATTTCTCAAAAATTTTTTAGATAATTTAAAATCAATGTCAATTGAACAATGTGCCGCCCAAGCATTTATATTTTATATTGCTGGTTTAGAGACAACAGCATCAACAACATCATTTCTATTATATGAATTAACACAAAATGAAGAGATTTTACAAAAATTAAAAGATGATATTCAATCAACATTAGATAAACATAATGGTGAAATTACATATGATTCAATACAAGATATGAAATATTTAGAATTATGTCTTAAAGGTAATTATATATGGCATTTTCGGGACAAATTAGTGCTTTTAGATTTAAAATTAGTCTTTTTACACTTCAATATGTAAAAAAGACTAATGTTAAATGTGTAAAAAGACTAATTTGACCGGAAAATGCTATAAATCATTTAATAAACCAAAATTTTCTTAATTAAATCATTTAACTATAATGTAGAAACACTTCGTAAATATCCTGGTTTACCAATATTAAATCGTGAATGTACTGAAGATTTTATTGTACCAAATTTAGAGAGTGTCATTAAAAAGGGTACAGCAATTATTATATCAACAATGGGTTTACATAGAGATCCAAAATATTTCCCCGAACCATTAAAATTTAATCCAGAACGTTTTTTAGATAGTGAAAATAATAGTTTTAATGAATCATGTTATTTACCATTTGGTGATGGTCCAAGGAATTGTATTGGTATAAATAATATTTATTTGATTAAATGATTAAATTTTAATTTTAATTTAATTTCAAAAGGTGTTCGACTTGGTAAAATGAATGCAAAAATGGGAATTGTAATGTTATTAACAAAATTTAATATTGAAGCTGTTGAAAAGAAAGAAATGGAATTTGATAATTATTCGGTTGGTTTAATAGCTAAAAATGGTATTAATATTAAAATGGCAAAAAAGATAGATTAGAAATTTTATTATAATTATAAAAAAAAATATTGATAATAAATTATATTAAATAAATTTTGTAAATAAAAAATTTAAACAGAACAGAAATCGAATATAATTATAATTAATTTATATTTAGCATTGCATACTCTTAGGTGTTTTCGAATTTTTATGTTTGATGTTTTTGATATTCAAATTAATATCATGAAAAATATTTTTAATTATTTATTTACTATCATCATGTGGACATTTAGAAACATTATATACAGTCTCCAATTTCGAAGTTGCTGCCCAAAATTATTTAAAGAAAATTACATAACCGTAAATCCCTGTCCATGACTGTCCTTTTTAGACTTTCTAAATTTATAATTTTTATTTGTTTCCATTGTAAATTATAGTCAGCATATAAGTACGATATTTTCGGGTTTACCAACATTTTACATTTGCAGAATCATTTAATATGTTAAACATAATTTTCAGATAAATATTTCTATGTTTCCGAGCAATATGCAACCATAAATAAGGACAAAATTATACAAAAAATTAAGAGAATGAAATTATAAGTCAAAATATACCATAAACATTTTCCATTGCTCCGATTTCGATAAAAAAAGAAACTTTTTTGTAAACTTTTTCTAATCTTTTTGAATATTTTTAAATCGAAATGCTCAAAAAACTGTTAATTATAAAACGAAGCATAATTTTAGGTCGAATATTTTGAGATTTTCTGTTTGAATTCTTAAATTTTAGTTGGTATTTTTTAAAATGTCTCGCTTTAGTGAAATATTTTGTTATAATTTATTTTAAATTTTAATCAATATACAATATTTCATACCGATAAATCTAAATATATGTAATGAAAACATAAACATTGCCCATCAATTAATTCATTTGGCGGAAATTCTGTCGCATCTGTTGTACATGATCATAAGATTAAATGATATTCTAATAATCTTAAACATTCTAACAAATAATATTTAAAATCATTAGAATAATATAATTTAAATACCATTCACCTATGATTTAGTTTAAGAAAATTCCGGAGAATAATTAATAATAATGTTTCCCTTTATTAATTACTTATTACTTGTTTTAATTAATATTTAAATTTCTTTTTATTTACAGATTCAAACAATTTTCTGTTATCCTTTGGGCTTGGCAGGACACTTCTCATTATAGAATTTATCATCAAATTTATTTTTCATACCAAAACAGAAGAAAACGATTAAGAAAATCATAAAATTATTTGCAGTTTTAGATTTCAAAAAATTTAGCAGCATTTGACAATTTTGTATATAATTAATTATTAGAAAAAAATAATAATTTACCCACTTAAAATTTATTAATTATTTATTTGCTTAAAAATAAAAAAATATTTTCATTAAAAATTTGTGTTGGTCTTTTATTTACATTTTTTTAATCAAATCTATCAAAACATCTCTCATTATTTTCATTAATACATTTTCCTAAATCGTAAAAAAGCTGTACACAAAATTTCCAGAAAAATTTCGGTTGAATTAAATTTTTTCTGGCTTGAAATTACAATTTTTTCATACCAAAAATTTTTTTTGCACTGAATACGAAAATTTTTTCAATTTCATACAAAATTTCTTAAAAACACCAGGCAATCATAAATCCCAAATTTCAGAAAGTAAATCCACCTTTTTTAAAAATTTGGTTTGGTGAGGCGAATTATAGGGATTGCTCAGGCAAATATTTTGGACTAGTCAGGCTGATTTTATAATTTGTATTTTACCAAAAAATTGACCAAAATACCAGGTTAACATAAATATCAGAAAGCAAATCGGATAAATCTGAGTTCCGAATTTTTCGGACGGAATTCCGAGTTACGATTTGCGTACGGAATTCCGGAAAAATCCGAACATTTTTCGGAATTCCGTACGCAAAAAACCGAAACTCGGAATTCCGTACGAAAATTCGGAACTCATAGAAATCGAATTTTCAACAGTAGAAATTTACTTTCTGAATTCTGAAATTTATGTTAACCTGGTATTTTAGTCGATTTTTATATAAATTTGGTAAAATAATTGAACATTTTGGAAATTTCGGAACTTGAATTCTATACGAAATTATAGTTTTTTAATGGATTTTTTTCCTGTTAAATATCAGATTGTGAAATAAAAACACACAAATTTGTTTTTTTTCGTAATATTTTATTTATTAATTTAATAGACAATAATAATTTTTTTTAATTTATTTCTAAGTACTTTTTTTAATTGTAACAATTTACATCTTTTTCGTATGTTTTATGTTAAGAAAATACAATAAATATTATAATATACATTTACAAATTAATTGCGATCTATTTTGGATCATGGGATAAAATTAACATTAATAAATTTTCTGGATAAAAAGGGTTTGTTTTTAGTTTTCTTTTTAAATTTTGGTACAAAACATTGTGCCATCCACCAATTGTTATTGATTGTTGCCCAACAAATTTATTTTTCCACAATAAATTATAAATTAGTGCAGATTTCGCTATCAATTTTGAAGATATTATTAACAATACTCAGCCCGTCCTCCATAAAATAATAATTGATAAATATTTTGCAGATTTCCATATTCTGAATTCATAAAATTCTATAAATCGAATGTGTGCGGAACCTGGAAGAAATAAATTAAATAATCTAGAATTAGTAAATTATAAATTTTAATCTTTTTTTTTATGTATATGGTTAATTAATTTCTAGATAACCAAATAATTATCTAAATAAATGTCATTTAATGACCGCTTAAAATTTAGCGTTTAAATTAAAATTTCTTGGCTTAACACCTGGAAAAATATCACATTTATATAAAGAATAGAATATCAATGAGATGGAACAAATTAATTTTATACATTTCGGTTTTTTCTGACTGTAATTTCGAAAAATTAACAAAAAAAAGATATTTTTAACAGATTTCTGTACATGAATTACGAAGGAGCGTAACAAATTTTTAAATAAAAAAAATATTATATTTTTTTGGAAATTCACAAAGGTCGTAAAAATGATTCAAAATTTTGTTAAAAAGGACAAAATTTGAAAAAAATAAAAAAGGATCCGAAAATCTTTACAATGGAATGAAAATTTATATTTTTCTATTTGTTATATTTTTGTAAAAAAAAAGGAAATGGTCAAAAGATTTCAACTATTTTTAAAATTCAATCTTGCGTAGCAAATTTATAGAAATTTATAATATTATAATTTTTTTTTGGTAAGAATGAATTGACAGAATTTTGATAAGATCACGTTTTTTGAGAAATATTATTAAATTTTTATTTTTTAAAGGATTTATTTTATTTATCTTTAAATTTTGCCTAATAAATTTTGCAGGGATATCAAAAGGATTTAACTAACCATACACTAATGAATTTTCTACACAAATTTGAAGAATTTCATTATTCGGAACGTTGGGTTTAACCTTTTCTTGGATAAATAAATTAGCTATTTCGTAAAATCCTAAATAAATTTCTGTCGAAACAATCAAACACCTAACATTATGCAATATTATTAATTTGTTAATTATTTTTGAATCATTCAACATAAAAAATTTTATAAATTTTCACCTGCTACTCGTAATTACCCAACTAATTTTGAATCTAACAATTTTCTAATCAAACAATTTTAATATTCTTGATTTGAAGTATCTATGATAATGTTCTCACATTAGCGCCAACATTATCATCATCATTAAAATTATCAAACATTATCGATAAATTTACATTCAATAATTAATCCTTAGAGAAACCAAAAATAATATTAAAGAAAGTAAATAAATTCCGTTAAGTAAAAAGGCGCTATACACGAAAAGTGCCGACAACACATAAACTGTTACAAAAAATTCTTACTAATCATTGCCACCCAAATCAAAGAACCAAAGAGAAAATATCCTTCAAATTAAAAATACTAAAAAAAAACATAAAAGAAAATAATACCGCAAAGAATCCCATCGAAAAATTTTTTTTCGCTGACGGCGATATTTAACACTAAAGTGGCGCGGCGGCATTTTAATATTATCAGAAGATAATCACACGTGCTAATCAAGAAACTTTCTTTATCCAATCCAGAATTTTCATTAAATTTTAAAGGCGGAAAGGATCTAAAGGCCAAAAATATGTTATTAAACAATAAGCACCTACTATTAAAAAGGACAAATAAGGGAAGAACTAGTCAGGACCTCCACAAAAATCAAAAAATAAATTATGCTTTGATGATGCCGTGACAAAATATTCTTTTGTTTATTGTAGAATTTTTACGTTTTGCCAATTTTATGATGTAAACTTTTTGAATTTGTAGAGTGAAGGCAATTGTTAATGTCCTTCTATTTATTTTGCTAAGATATACCAGATGGAAACAATATTATTTTTGTTGGTATGAACATTTTGATAATTTATGTTAACATTACTCAATATACGCAATTACAATTGCCGAAAAATTGTTCTCAGCATGATTTTTTCAAAGTCAAAAATATACTTTTCTAATAATGTTAAAGGAAATTGGACCACCAATAATGTAATTCTAAATTTGTTGTACTAGAAAAGGACAAGAGACAATAATTTCTCGTAAATATTGAAATATTTGTAAAAGTTAAATAGAATTTGTATAAGTTTATTGAATATTTTAGAAGAAATTTCAAGTAATTTGACATGTAGCGCAATCTATTGGATATAACTTAAATCAGTTTCTAATTTTGTCTTAAATATCATTTTTTTGAATGAACCATTGACACGTTTCCATATTAATTTGAAGTATTTGTGGTTCATTGGAAATATGAGAGACAAAAATACATAATTAAAGAAGGGCAGAATTAGCCAAAACTGGCGATAAATTTTCAGCTATAAGCAAATAAATAGACCACGATCAGTAAAGCGATTTGATACCACAAGCGAGAAAATTAGCAATTTACTAAATTAAAGGACTGCCCCATCGCATCTTTCACCTCCGCAGCCTATTTTTCTCGAATCATTAGACATTATTTCACTTCAAATTAAATTATAATTTATTGAAGCAAAATTTAACAAAAAATTAATTCTTATCAGAAGTGGAAGACACAAAAACATTGGACCAAAATTTATCATTACATCAGGATAAGCTACTCAATCATTCAGATTTTTTGGCAAATACGATATACTGTCTATTATATTATTTTGTGTCTTCAACATTTTCTGTAACCAAAAATTTTTGTGACTGTACTTTTCACATTTAAGTGTAATTATAAATTTCAATTGATCTTCAATTTGACATGAATTGGCCTTAAGTTAGACACAATTTTTGTACAACCAAACATTAAAAATTTTATGTTAAAAGTAAAAATTTTGTTCAATGAAAATAAATTTTTTTTTTGCTTATTTTTTTTAAGCATGAAAATGTCAATTTCAAGGATAATTCAAAAAAAAAAAATTAACAATATAAATTATTTTATTATTGAATTGCCATTTAATTTTTTTTTTTTGTATAAATTCGTCCTGCGTTCTATTCAATTTTGATTATTTAGTTAGTTTCATTTTTGTTATATGAACAGAAAAAATATAATAATGTCCTTTTGAAAATTGTTTGCCATATTTAAAAAAAAGTGTAGATAAAAACCATAATAATGTCAATTACTTTTTTCAAAAAAAGGACTCATCAATGACTTTTACCTTTTTTTTTAACTACACACTTTATTACTAAGGATATATATTCAATTAGAAGTGACAAAGAGAGATTTTTTTTTCAAACAATTTATATAGTTAATAGTTGAATAATGTAAGTCTATTGATTTTGAAATTGATTTTTGATTATTTTTATAATAGATTCTAAAAGGACTAAACGTACATTTTTTTTATTGTTTAATAATAAATAAAAAATGAACAAACACCTTCAATTGGGTTGTTATTTAAAGTCCTTTAAAATATAATCCTTGACAATAATAATTTTTAAAATAGAAAAATTGGAAATTTATTTGTAATTGTTTAATAAAATCTTTAAAAAAAAAAATTGATTATTAAAGAAAATTTTTGAAAAGGATCTTATAACAAATTAAATATAAAAGGACATTTTTTTTTTGAAAAAAAAAAAAGAAATCATATTTTATTATTGTCCTTTTTCTATTGAAATTTTTTAAATGAATTATTTTTGTTCAAATAAAAATAAATTGATGTTAATTTTTCGTTTTTCAATTTTTTAACTAAAACGTTTATGATGGCTAAAAGGTACTAGGATTAACATTCCGTCATATTATTTCTCTACATTGAAAATAATAAATATTTCTAATTGTCAATTTATTGGACAAAGTAAGTATGGAGGAGCAAAAATGTTAAAGCATGATTTATGGCTTTAAATGACTTCAAAATTCAGTTCATTATCTAATCAAATGATTAAGCAATTCTTGAAATTTTGAAGGATCATTTTGTCTGTTAATAATTGAACGATGTTGTCCTTGATTTAAAAGATATCACAAACGGGAGGAGTCGCAATAAAAGGAGTCGCAATACATTTCTGATAAATCGTAGCATAAGGTAAAGAAGATATAATTGAATTCTGTTGTGATTCATCCAAGTCTTCCTTTAAATCCTGTGACTAACATGGGTAAATTGTTGAGCTTGATCCTTAATCACGACCTCCTTTAAATATGCATTTGTATGGTTCAATCATTGATATAATAGATTCATCCTTAATAATTTCAATAATTGTTTAATAAATTGATAAAATAGTGAGGTTATTTCTGAAGTCCTTTATTTAATGGCAGTGTTAGTGTACAACAGCACCGCTGGTCATATATGTATATGAATTGTATGATAATCAATAGAGCATATTTATTTACAACTGATAAATTCGTGAAGCTGCTTCAAACTCGTTTAATAATTCCGATATCTCACATAAAAGATCATAGATTCTACAAAAATTCTGCACTTACCTCCTATTGTTTCATTATTTCTGCAATTCATTCTTACACAAGGTTAGATAAACTTTTTTTTCTAGTGTATAATTATCCTTTTTAAGTGAATGAATATTGTCCATTAAATTTCTTAGTTTTTCTTTCAAATGCTCTCAATTTTTTGCAATTATTCTAGTTTTGATTTCACACAAAGAATTTTCTTATAAATAAAAAACTCAGTGATCCGCATCTCCTTTACAATTGTCATAAATTTTAAGGACATTGCTATTTAAAGTACTTCAAAAACTTATTCAATAAATATTTTTTAGTCTTTTTCATTTTTTTTTCGGGTTTTTTTACAAGAAAAACGATAGTAACAGGAAATGGAAAAGAATGGGAAGATTTTTGTTGGACAAACCACGCTGTTCTTTTCAAATTATTATTATTTGTTTGGAATTTGTTTTTTTAAAACTGAAAATTGAATCAGCAAAATTATCCTTGAATTCAATTGAATTTAATAGTTTAACGGATAAAAATATCCTTAAGGTTCCAAAAAATATTAAGTTCCAAAAAAAAATTTCTATTCTGGAATTTATGATGTGATGGTTAATTGTTTTCCGAAAAATTTGGCAATGTTTTATATAGTATAATGTCAAAAAGGATCTATACTAGAGATGACAATAAAAAAATTGTTAAACGAACTAAAAAGTCAAAAATTTGAAGTATTATCAACATTATTTGATTGATAATATGAATTTTCTGTTTTATAGAAATTATTGTAAGTCACCGGATGTGACTTCATGGATACAATATTGAATTTAACAATTAAAACTCCTTACCTGTGGTTTCAATTCGCCAAAGTATAATTTCCATTGTTGATTTCGTTTCTTTTACAAATAATAATCTTCAGGATTTGAAGTATATTTGTGCCACAAATTAAGTAGTTGCCATTATCATTTCTGGAAATAACAAACGAAATTATTACAAGAATTTTCCAAAAATTTGTAAATAGTAAAACGACATATTAAAAATTTCACATATGAGTTCAATTCCCGACCCAGGCATTGATGTCGTTTTGAGTTTCACTCAGTTTGAGTACAAGTAATACAAATATACTGCAATGTCAATTATAAGACTAGGGAAAATGCTCGTGGTCGGTGACAACGACAATTTTGAATTACAATGCCATTAGAGCTTGTTGTAAGTTTCTCCCCTACAGAGGAATTTATGGTTCGGAACCGTGATAAAAATTAGCAAATAATGTCTAAGAGGTGGGACTAGATCCATATCGGGCTATTGAGCCAACTGAGAAGAAGAATATTAATAAATTTAGTATCTCCACAGAATTGAGAACCATTTACATTCAAAAGCTTTTTAAATAAAACTCTTTCTAAAAAATCCCAAAAAAATAGATCCTTTTTCACAAAGGAAAATTTAAACATTCAATAGCAGATAAACCCGAAAAAAATCCAGTCAACCGAACTGAGGTTGACCGAATCTGAAAATAAATAACAAAACAACATAATATTATATTTTATTTGTAATATTTTCCAACTCATCTTTAGAAATTATTAGAATGTGTTACAATAAAAATAAAGATCTTAAAAAAAATCATTTTAATCCTTAAACGACTTTGAATACATTCTTATTTAAAAACTATAGAAATTCTTAATCATCCTTGAGGGCATATAATAATATCCAAAAAAAAAAAATAATCATTAAATTTACAAAAAGGATATATTTTAAGGATCAACGAAAAATAGCATAGAAGTAAAAAATTATTGATCTTATCTTTTCGTTAAACAACAAACACAAAAAAAAATTTTTAGCAAAAAAGATTTTGTCCTTAAATTTATGTCCTTTTTTTCGTCGAGAGATTCTTATCAATTATTTTTTTATTCGTCAAGGATTTTAACTTGTTTTTCGAATGGTTTATAGGCAAATACATTTTTTTTGTATACAATTATTTGTAATTGTCCTGAAGGACAATATATAAAAAAGAGATCCTTTTTTTACTTCAGGCGTGGCTCCATAACATATAGGATATAGATTATAAAATAGAAATATTTTCTTATCTAACAAAAATATCAAAGATTAATCAGTTTTTAAGGATAATTTCAACAAAAAATTACAAAATATTTTTATGGATTTGGAAAAGTTTTAAGATTTTATCAAATTTTATTCAAAAAATCGTTAGTGTCGAATTTCAATATAAAAACCGAAGTAAATTTTGTTTAGTTTTTAAGGATATTTTACCTGGCATTAAAATTATTAAAATGATAATCATTTAATAGCAATCAAAATTTAACAATTTTTCAATTTTCTAGTTTAGCCAAAGAAATTATAGAATCATTTTTATCAGATTTTCAAAATTTTCCGAATTTCTTAACGCACACAGAACGAACCTTAATAAAATTTAAGTGGTATATAATTTCTTATCAGAAATATCAGGAGTAGAGACACAACAAACAAATTCAAATCCCTATTTAAAAAATTAGTTCTATAAAATTTTTGATTAAAATTAAATGATAAAAAAAATTTGTTTTGACTAAACAATTTTCTTTGAGTTTGTGCGAATTTTCAAGATTTATGATAACAATTTTTCGGTTCATATTTCATTTATAGTGCCAATTGGATTTCTGAAATTGCTAATTTTAGATTAAATGAAGAATTGAAGATAAAACAAAGAATAGAATCCTTAAAATTAACAGATTTTTAATATAAAAAAAAGGAAATTTCATAAAAAAAAACTAATAAATTTTAGAAGTGATCCTCCCTTCGGGATCTGCTGATGCCTAGGGACTCCTTGTATCTATCAAAAATTAAATATTTGTTTTCCATGATGTAAAAACCCAGAAATAAATATAAATTTTCTTGTTACAAGATCCTTAAAAAAATCTGTTAACAACAGGGAATAAATAATTTCATATTGTAGATTAAATATTTATCTTAAAAATTGTCCTGCTGTGTCTCTAAAATCTAAAGTGTTGTAACTATAGCCTCTGAAACACCAGTTTCGGGAAAAACCTAAACAAGTGTTACATATTTCACTTTATCATTTTTTTTCAAAGACATTTTATAACCGCCTCCACATAGTCTTTATCGACAAGAAAATTTATATCCCCTGGAGTAAAAGGATATATCCTAGAGTGAGCAAAGATCTTTACGCACTTCTGGATCAGTTCTCGTATAAATTTATTTGATTTTGAAAGAAGGACTAACGACGAAGGATACCGCGATGAATAAAGGTACAAAATAAAATTTTAATTATAATTGGTGTTATTATCGTTAATTTTCTTTACAAATACAAAATTGATTGAAATTTTTACCTGCTGAGCAAAATTCAATAAATTAAATATATAAAAAACTTAAATGTAATTTCTTTGTATTATAAATTTGTAGATAGAAATCATTTCAAAATAAGTTAATGGATTTATTTATCGAGATAGTAGCAGCGACATCTTGTGGGAAATAGTGAAACTAAATGATCAATTTTATTGAAAAAGTAAAAAAATTAAGAGGAATATTTTTATTAGGAAGATTTTATTTAACAAAAGTAATTGAACTTTTATAATACTTTGTTTTACAGGCTCGTCTGGAGCTTGTATATTGCTTTAGCTCAGCTCTAGTTGAATTTTATAGATTTTTTAAGATATACTGGCAAAGTATGCAATAAGTTTTTATATAATTTGGCAGAAATGATTGTTTTTTCACCATCAACATTGAATTAAAATGAATTATTAGAAAAATGTTCATCATAACGCCTTTAGAGTTCACAATCTTCAAGTTTAAAATTACACAAATTTGATGAAAATACCGAAATTGGATCAATCATTTGATTGAATTGCAAAATAATGGCCAGTAAGGATAAGTGAAAAATATAAGGGAAACCAAAATTAATTGAATTTTTGAGGCACCCATGAATCATTATTTAATCTGGGAGCTAGCAAAATTTCTAGATCTCCAATTTCAGAAAGAAAAAATTTAACAAAAATATCAGCAATCGAACTCAAAAATTAAATATAGTTTCATGAAATAATGAAATGGCGAGCAATGATCATATGAATAAACTGAAAAGGAAATTATGATCGAATAAACAAATGCCAAAAGGTTTGATATCAGCTGAGTTTTTTATTCCTACTCTGTACTACTCGATATAAAAGAAATAAAAAAACGATGTAGTGCAAGGGGAAAATATGATTTAGAATTGATTGAAAAAAATTTGCCCCACTTTGTTGATATTTTTGAAAACTCAAATTTTCAATATTCAAATATACGAAATGAAGTATCTTCTTGTCAAATTTATAGTTGCCATATTAAAATTTAATAATTTCCCATTAATTTCCCTTTTACTCTACATGTTGTACTGGATAATTATGTAGAGTAGCTACAACAACAACCATACAGATACTCTACTCGTATAGTACAGAGTAGGAATAAAAAAACACAGCTATCATTATCAAGTTTTGTTGAGCAATCAATGAGATGATTTTCATAAACTTTACATAAAACTCAATTTGAATTTCTTTCTACCTAAATTTGGGATATGATCTTTCAATTTCAATATTAATAAATTTTATTTCCATGGAATTTTTGATATTCTTTAAAATTTTTTATATCCTTAAATTCGTGACATAGAAAATAAAATCATAGTTCTAAACATATTTTTGTTTATTTCAATTGTTTATTCTACCACAGATAAGATTTAACAGCATAATATCTTCGAATGCCGACAACATTATTGTTATATACCAATATTCTGATAGTGTGATTATGCTGTTGAACGGAACGACTTGATTGTTGGCTAAACAACAACACAAAACACACATAAATAAAATAATTTGATAGACAATTTACGGCTAACCTACAATGCCTCAAAATTAGAAAAAACCCAAAAAAAGATGAAAGAACTATTAGCTTGTTGCACAAAACAAAGCCTTCCCCCGAAAAAAATAGAAATGCGATGCATTGAAACATTTGCGACAACGAAAAACACGAGTAACCAGAGATTTTTGTTATTATATAAATATTTTTCAGCAACCCAGAAATTCAATTGTGTATCATTCATTTCAGTTTCTATTTCAAAATCTTATTGAAATTATATATAATTTTGTTTATTGTCCTTGTATACAATTTTTAAAGGATATCTTTTTCACAAATAAATATTTGGTTTTGAACATTACGACAACATAATTTTTAAACACACAAATATTCAAGGTAATTGTACAAAATTATATAAACCTTAAAAATTAAATTGAATAATTTTAACTCCTGCCGAGTATATAGAAATTATATTTCATGGACTTTAAATCAGCAGCAAAAAAAGAAAATAATCTTTAAAAAAAAAATAGATTTCATTTTTGTTATTTTTTCGAGAGTATTAAAAATGCGCTGTCAAG
This sequence comes from Empis stercorea, assembly GCA_949752835.1. Lineage (NCBI taxonomy): Eukaryota > Metazoa > Arthropoda > Insecta > Diptera > Empididae > Empis > Empis stercorea. The sequence goes on from OX457085.1 coordinate 86,810,591, forward strand.
TATGAAATTTTTAATGAAGATTGCGTTTAATATTAACAACATAAAAGATTGAATTACGAACCAATTATAATCAAAATTTCCAGGTAGTATCAAAAATGAGTTAATCTCTTCTGTTTTCCTTTTTTTCCGTTAATAGGTAATTTTGTTATCAAATTAAATAAATTTTTTAGGTTTTTCGGTGGTTTTAAATTACATTTTTTTTTTTTCTGTTTTGGTTTGAAATTTTGTGTTTCGTTATTAAAATTTTTACCTTTTAATTGGCCAATTTTTTAGTTAAAAAATATTCCAAAAATTTATTAATTAAAATTGGTTAATTGAAATGTCGCCAATATGTCCACCATTCATGGTTGTAATTGAAGGTTACATTACTATTTTACATGGTAAGTAGTTTCAGTGTATGGTCGTTTGATTTAAATTGAAAATTTTAATAGTTTTGGAATTATTTGGCACCATACTAAAGTTGGGTAATTATGAAAGAAATATTATTAGGACCCGAATATGACAGTCGAAGACGCAATACTACTGTCAATACTGCTAAAATTTTCAAAATTTCATCGAAATTTCATTCAAATTGCAATAAATTATTAAAGAAAGGATGATAGGTCCACAATTGATCATTAGATTAAAACTCGCAATTGATGATTCAGAAGTAGTACATAGAAGAAAGACAATTTTCAGACTCCTACAAGTTACAACGAATAATCAATTGAATTTACTATAAACCCAAAATATTTCCTTTAATTTACTTTCATAGGAAACTAAACTTTACTAATGTCAAATAATATTTTTAAAAAAATATGAAACATGACGCCTTAGTATAAAACATTAATTTTAGTCCTTTTTTTATCCTCATGTCGTTTTTGATACGAAAATATTTTATGAAAACATTTGTAAACAAGGACTAAGCGTTTATTTATTTGTTATATAGCTAAATTGAAAAAAGCAACAAAACAAAAATCCCAATTCCTTCAATCTTAATTGTCTACAAAAGACTAGTAATCAGTAAATTTATATTCTGTTTAAAGGTAAAAAATGCATGTTAAAAGTCCTTTTTGTTCCCTCAACTCATCTATTCATTAGACAATAATTTTTCAATGTTTAGTATACCATCAAACATTATTAGATCCTTTTTTCCATGTTGTTGAAAAGCCTCTGAAGAAGAATTTCGACACAAAAAAAAGGATCTATTCAACAAGAACCTCACACCGATCAAAAATTACAAAAAAATTGATCCTTGTTGATAATGGTATCAAATAAAAAGGCAGCACAACAGATAAAATAGGAAATTTTAAATATATACAGAAAACTATTTATAAAATTAAGTCCTTTCAAGGGAAACAAATTAAAATGGAAGAAAAAAATCTTAAATAGAAATATTTTCAAAAAAAAGGAGCTAAAAAATGGTTTCAAAAATTTATGGTTATAAAATGTTTTCTATATATGTCGAGGACGAAAATTAAATATAAATTCTATTTTTTTGATATCTTAAAGGATAAAAGGATCGAAAGAATTAACACAAAAAAAAAACGTTTTTTTGTGTTGTTATTAACAATTTTTTTTTTGTAGGCCTTAAAAAGGCAAAATTAAATGAAGAACCTTTTGTGATTTGAACTCCTGCTGGTTTATTGAAAAATATTACTCTTAAATTTATAATTTAGCTATTTTTTTTTTTTAGATAATCAAATAATTTAATAATTGAAATTTTGTTAAAAAAATTTCAATTATTGGCAAAGAAGACACAACAAAAACGAATCCATTTTTTTGTTTTTTGGATTAACAATATTTTTCTTTTGGCCAAGTGATATAGTCTTTTTGGTTAACCAATTGTTTGGTGGTTCACAATTTCAAAAAATTCATTATCTTTTTTACAAATAAATAAATTATATAATTTTTTTTTTTCGGTTGACATCTTTTGACGAATTGAAATGATATTGAACCAAAAAAAGGTAAATTGTTATATAAATATTTGTGTGATGTCTTCAGGAGGATAATAAGTCATCATTTCTATAAAATTACTTTAATTTTTTTTTGAAGATATTAATTATAAAATGTGTTTATTAACTGAAGAATTGTAATTGGAATTTTGAAGATTCAGGGTTGCAATAAGCCAACAAGATTAAGACGTTTGAAATCAAGAAAATTTACAGACCATTTCAAATTATTTTTGTGTAGAATTGTGTAGTTTTCTATAATTTTGATTGCAAGTCTTTGTTGGAGGAACTGCAATTTCGTATTAATGAAAAAATGGAGAGACATGGACTGGAAAGTATTTAGAAAACGTCGCATATATAAAATTATTGCTTGTCATTTAGAAAAATTGGCAATAAGATGTGAAAATTTCAGACCAACTTCGAGAATTTGAATGTTTCAAAGCCCTAACCTTCCAGAAATTAAGACAGTTGATCGAATGAATCATAGTTGAAGTTAATTAATAAATTATTCGCATCATAAATCGTGGAAGATATCATAATATCTACTGCATTATAAATCATCACAAATCGTATTACTTTATGCGTTGTAGCTCATATACTCCTGCTATCGAAATTTTTTATAAAATTACTAATTTCTAAATAAGTAAAATTAATAAAATGTTTATGAAATGTTAAATTAATGTTGAGCAAATTGATTTCTTCTTAGTAAATTCATTAATTTTGTAAATCAATTCCAATAAGAAGCCAAACTTGCTTCAAAATAATTGGAAAACAATGGTCAATAATTTAGTTACACCGTAATTCGTGATGTACTTAGGCGCTCTTAGTGCCCACAAATTTCTACTTGAACCAAATTTTCATCGCACTATAAGCTTAGAAACTCCTTTTATAAGTAAAACCACAAAATTACAGAAAAAATTTAAATAAAATTAAAGTAATTATTCCACAAATTATAAAATTATTATACCAACACTTATCATTAGCATAAAAATAGTAGACCTACCACTAACAAGGCCAATATTACAACCATAATAATATTACATTACACATGTGATACTCAAGTCTTCCTTTCTCTATACATTAATTATCTCCATTTCTATAAAATTGGACATCGACTGTTTAAATCCACTTAAAATCATATTAATACTTTAAAACTATGTCAAAAAATTTCAATAATATGCTTTGGTCCTATAATAATTCTGGAAAATATCATATTTCAAAAACTAATGATCAAAAAACTAATCAACCAACAGAAAAATATAACCCATATATTACCCAAAAATTGTTGGTTTAGAAAACTTGACGGAATTTATACATAAAACTGATCAAATAACTTTAAGATATTAAATATGTTGTTTGTTCGTTATAACATTAAACACATGTGTAGTAAACATTTTGAATAGTTAATAAAATAAATTGAGTTTTGCCTTTCACAACAACAACAAAAAAAAGGACTTCAGTTACAAATATGTTAATTTTTTAAGAAACGTTTGGCAAATAAACAAATTTTATATTCACATTTTGGTTTCAAGGATTTTACAAATCATCGTCTCAAATTCGACAAAAAAATTAATAAACTATTTGAAAATTATCGTCCTTTTTCTCTTTGTGTGTAGACATAGAATAAAAAAAATAAAATTATCACTTGTTAATTTCCTAAATTTTGTTTAAAAATGAATCCATTTAAATAATAATTTTCAAGTTCTAAACAAGCCGATAAGATTAAATAGAAATACCCATCACTACTAAAAGGATATTAGCTGGTGGTGACGCCTTGACGTAAAAGTTTCAAGTTTCTACTTCAAATATAAAACCTAATTTTAATGGTTTTATCTACGAAAGGAATTTTCTATTTTACAAATAACTAAAAATTTAGAATTTTTTCTAAGTAAAATAAAAAAAGGATATAATTTAAAATGTCAATAATCATTTTTTTTTTTTGTTATTTTCGTCTAATTTTCAGCTAAATTTTTAGAGGAAATTAATATGATTTCGAAAAATTAAATATTTAAAGGATCAAATAAACCGAATTTAGAAATAGTTTTGAAAATGATTGTATAAAAGGATTTACATATATGGCGGCTTGCAGTTAGAAGATAAAGAAAAAGAGTGAAAAATTTTAAGGATATTTAAGTAAAATCAATATTGATAAAGAATATTATTTTAGTTAATGGACTAAGAATATCATTTTACTATTTTCTATTTTTATTATAGTGTTGTTATCTATAATGGTCCTTAAAATTTGAACGTAATGGGATTTTCGTGTTATACTATGAAAATTGAATTAATTATTATATGTAGTCCCTTTAATAGTTTTTAAGATAATTTGTGGATATTTTGATAACTTTGAAATTTGAAATAAATATTAATTTTGGGAATTTGTATAATTATTGTGGGCACGGCACGTACATAAAATTATCAATTTCTTGATAATAAATAAGTTAAATTACATTTTGGAAGCATGCTATCATAATTACTTTGATAATATTTATGAGATTTGTGATAATTTTGTCTAATTATAAGAATAATTGACTATTTTTATTACCAGATTTTACTTTATACACGAAACTGTGTCCACTTTCTTCAGTAAATAAATTTGTAAATGAGTTTTTGATTGGAAATTGTCAAGTTAATCTCATCCTTACTATAGATGAACTAATAAAACTAATTGATAAATGAAATTTATATAGAAATTATCCTCTTTAAAAATTGATTCTGTTGAAATTGTTAGCAGTTCAGTTAATATTCGATTTTAGAATGTCAAGAAATTTAAATTACATGAATATTAATGTCTGCAAAATGTAAGAATTGAATATAAACGAATATTCTGAATATTTGAAGTGAATCACAAAAGTGAACCATAAATATTTCAAATATCATAGATAATTTCGAAAAATTTCAAAAGAAGGAAGACACAACCCCAAAAATCTCAGCAAATATTAATTTCTTAACCCATCAAAACTTGCCAACAACACAAGGATTCTTCTTCTCAGGCTCAACAAGACCTAGGACTACTTTGCTTATAAGTTTTCCCAACATTTTGTTGCAGTATTGATACATATAAATATTAAAACCCCCACTTAATAAACATAAAATTAATTAAAACATAAATTACATCAAAAATAAAATTCTGAAAAATCTTTTATTGTCATTTTAATTGTTAATGTCGATACATAACTCAATAAAATAGAATACAAGTTTTCTTATATTTCTACCAGCAGAAAACTCTTTACTTTACAATTTCCATTCAAAAAAATTGTGTTGTTTAAGTGGTTCTCTTTTAATCAACACCACTACCAAAGTCACGATCACGTAAGTGAACATCAATCAAAATATTTCTTATTATTGTAATTTATCTTGTAATAATTTTTATGGGGTTATAATTTTTTGAAAAAAAAAATAAATATTATTTCATTTTTTTATGTAATGTCAAACATTTAAAGATCCTTTTTTTTTGTTCTTAAATATTAGATTCGCTCCTTTTAAACAAAAAAAAACACGACATTTTGAGGGATCGTTAAAAAATACCATTAAAAAAGGAAAACGAAAAAATAAATACTTGTTTGGTTTAATGTACACTAAATCACTTGTTCACGCTGTATTTATGCTTAAGAAAATTAACCATTAAATATTTACTGGGCCACAAAATGATCAGTCAATTTATTTATAAGACATGGTGATTTAATTAATTCTTCGTTTAGAAAATATTAAAATTGATTTTATTACAATTTCATTGTATAAAAGTCTTCATTGTATAAAAGGAAGATTTGTAGTTTGGGAGAAGAAATTTAAATGGGAGTAAAATTTTAGGACCAAGAAATATAAATAGGAGTAAATCTTAGAAATAGGAAAATTTTGGATCGAATTATTTCCAAGAAATGCGTAATGCACCAAAAATAGTGATCAGAGAAATTCTATTTTCACTGTCTACTTAAATTGTTATGAATTTTAGGACTCGGGTCTAACAATTTCTTATTAAATTTTCAAAATAATTTCTTGAATCACTCTGTCCTTCAATAATTTAACAAATTCCAAAGGCTATAAGCGGTTTTAATCAACGCTATTTTTTATATTCTTCCATTTTCTTCAATATTTTTTTTTTTGTGGTGGTTCAATATTTTTTTGTGTGCACACGTGTTCATTATTTTCATATATTTATTGGAATTTGTTTTTAACCAGAAATATATTTGAGGTTTCTTTTACCCCCTGAAGAGTTTTGGGCTTGAGGATAAAAATGTTATGTGTTTTTTGTTATTATTAAATTATTTTTTTTACTGTTTCTTTTTTTATGTCTTTGAAAGATTTAATGAAATTGAAGAGAATTCTAATTTCACTTTTTAATAGTGCATAATATTCAAATTTACATGGAAAAAAGGATAGTTTTGGGAAAAGGATAAATGTTGAAATTTATAATTAATAGAAATTAGTCTAAAAATCTAATTCATTAAAATTTTGAAAGATATTTATAGACCGTGACAAATTTTAAATTAAATTTCAATTAAATTTAATGAAAATCTGAGTTGCAACTTTCATTATATCAAATTTTAAGCTAATCTTCTTCAACTAAATTGTAAAATTCAACCAAAAAATTGCATTTTTTTTTACTAATGGTCAGTTAATCACGTACAAAGGATCCTTTTTTTAAACTAAACTCCTACAAAGGACAAAAGTGTTATTTCAACTATATATACAGGAAATATTAAATACTAAAACTATAAATTAACCAAAAATCATCCAATTCTTTTCATTTACCAAAAAAAAAACTTATTATCTGATATTTATTATTATTTTTTTTCGAACCAAAAAATTCACCCAGTAAAAAAAAAAGGTCGAAAATAGAATTTTCCAAAAAAAAATGATCTTGGACTTTTAAGGGCACACTAAAAAAAAATAACAATAATAATTCAATTCGACCCTTGCACGTGTTCAAATTGCTTTTGGTTCCTTATCTTCGTTTTTATGGGATTCTTTCTACCTACATGAAAAATCGAATCTTCAACCTTTTTGTTACCAACGCAAAACCATAAAATTTTCAAAAGAATATATATAAAAAAAAGGAAAGAAAAATAATCTGAAACTAAAATAACGAACTTTACTGCACCAACAACAAAATTCGTTAATTCATCATGTAAAAGATCCTTCATCAAAAAAAATTTTTGTTTGTCCCTTTGACTTTGATGTCATTATGGACCGGTAACAGTGTTTGCACAGTGTACAGAATATAAAATTGATAACCAAAACGTTATGAGGAAAGTAAACGTAACAAAGGAAGAGATTGAAACCAAAATAATAATTTGGATGGTAAAAGGAAAGGATAGAGAGGATTAATTCGCAATAAAATATATTTTTTTTTTCAGTTTCTGATTTTAGTTTCCGAAAATATAAGACAATTAACATGAAATCATTTTGAATTGTCTTTAATGAAAAGTAAGAATGAATACTGAAACTTGAGGTATCTCGAATTTTGCTGATAATTGCTGGAAAATTAGCGAGATTAATTAGAAAACCATTTGGGTACGAGACTCGGATAATAATTTGACTTAAATGTCCTTCATTGTTTTGCCAACCAGAAGCAAATTATGAGTGAAGCGTCGTAGAAAAATCAACTGATTGGCTCTACATCATATTTATGCTAATTGCTTATATCACATAAGCGTTTAAGGGATAAAGTAAATTTGAAAAGCCTCCAAACTATATTAGCAAACTTTTTAACTGTAACTCAAGGAATTAATCGAAATCAACATCGAAACATTAACAGAGTCTTAATGATATCTCCAGAATTAGGAACATTGGAAATTGGTCAATTTGATTCCATGCAGAAAATGTAAATATAAAAGCCAATTTTGCCAAAACTGATTCGGAAATAAGTAAATTAATTAAGTCTTCAATAAAACGTATTTAGAACAATTTGAAATAATTTAATTCCTAAATTAATTTTATATTGGAAACTCCAACAAGGACTACACAACAACTAAAATTAATTTTTAAGGTGGACTTTGTTGTTAATGGTAGGCGATAAACCTTTACTTTTTGGTCTACCTGAAAATAATTTTAAATAAATTAAATTGAAATCTTCACTGTTCCTTCGTTGGAAGATCTAAATTGTACTTAAAAATCTTCGGATTGCATGAGAATGCATTTTTTTTCATCATATCTTTCACAATTTGATAATTTTACAAAAAAAAAAGGGAAGAACGGCTTATACTTAGTTACGACGTGTACCCTTCAAAATCGTGACCATTTTTTTATTTTGTTATTTTCAAAATTGCCATTGAAAAAGGATGAATACAACCAAACAAAAAAAAGGATATTTGATATTTCTGTTTTGGGCACATTGAAAATTGAATTATTATAAATAATTTTAAGAATCTTAAAAATATAAAGAAGATGATTGATGAGTTTGTATATTTTCAATGATGGAAATAATATTCGAGGTTGAGATATTATTAGATATTGACATAGATCGGTAACGTATTAAATAAATGTCATTGAAATTTGAATTTTGGTATTAAATTTTTTTTCTTAAATAAATAAATTCATGAAAAATGACAATAGAATATTTTAAAACCGAAAAATTTGTGTTGATCGAAACTGAAATTATTTATTTTTTTCCAATCTTATGTAAACTTTACCTTTTCCCCCATCAATAAATATTTTTATCATTTAAATAAATTTGAAGGATATTTTTATATGTATTTTTAAATATTGATTTCTTTTAAATAAGAAAAAAAAACCTGTTTGATTTTCAACATAAAATTTTTATGTTGGAAGAATTTTTGTTGTTGATCAACAAACAGAAATAAAATTTTTATTATTTTGGTGTTAAGTTACTCTTAAAAATGCGGATAATAAAAATTTTTAACATATATTTTTTTTGGAAGATATTTTTATGAAGATAGTAAAGAACGCAAGGATGAAGCTTGAAAAACATGCACAACAACAGGTACAATATTGGTTTAGGTTTGTTGTTATACCAAATAAGGGGGAAATATTAAAATATATAAAAATAAACATTGTTTTTTTTCTTTCTTGTTTATTGAGGGTTAAATTATAGGGATTTAGAAATTTTACAGGTTACCAGATCAAATAACAAGTAATGAAAAAAAGAAGAAAAATTTTAATGGGTAAAAGAAACATTTTTAATATCTTGAAATAAGAAAAAAAAAATTGTTTTTCAAGAAAAATTGATTCTAAGAAATCGAACACAAAATGATTAAAAATCAAGTTTGTCACTTAACATTTTCGTTTTCATTTTATATGGGAGATTAATAAGAAAAAATCAAAAATCTCGATAATATAAAGTAAATAATATGAAAATTAAATTTATATTTAATAAAATCAAGTTTGTCGCTTAACATTTTCGTTTTTTTGTATTGACAGCAGAAAGAAATAATCAAAAAATTGGAAAAAATTAAGTAATTTTTTAATAATATAAAAAATTAATGAAATAGTAAATAAAATCAAGTTTGTCGCTTAACATTTTCGTTTTCACTTTTGTAGTAGATTATGAAATAATCAAAAATTTCGAAAATATGGAGAAACTGAAACATTTTACAGCAAATAATATGAAAATTAAAATTTATATTTAATAAAATCAAGTTTGTCGCTTAACATTTTCGTTTTTTTTGTATTGATAGCAGAAAGAAATAATCAAAAAATTGGAAAAAATTAAGTAATTTTTTAATAATATAAAAAATTAATGAAATAGTAAATAAAATCAAGTTTGTCACTTAACACTGTTGTTTTCACTTTTGTAGTAGATTATGAAATAATCAAAAATTTCGAAAATATGGAGAAACTGAAACATTTTACAGCAAATAATATGAAAATTAAAATTTATATTCAATAAATTCAAGTTCGTCGCTTAACAATTTTGTTTTCCATTGGTCGCAAAAAGAGAATTATTTAAAATGTTTCCTAATATTGAAAAATATTACGTTTTCAATGCAGTTTTTTCGAAAATAATATAAAAAATTTCCTCCTATTAAGAAAATCAATTCATTTTTGATGGATTTAGAAGAAAACCAAAGACTTTTACTAGATTTTAAAATACCTGTTAGCGACTATTAGACGCCAGTTCATTTTTATTCCTATTGTTTAGTTTTTTGTTAACAAAACAATAAACTGATATTGTACCTGCTAAGCATGACAATTTACCTATTGTTTAATATGTCAAGAAAAATTATCTGTTAAAAATGTTTTCCAAAATTAATTTAAAATATTTTTCAAATTTTCTTCACGTGTTCATGTAAACTGGAAAAAAAACGTTACCAAGGATAATTTGTGATCATTTAGGAAATCAAGAAACTCCAATTTCAAGGTTGAAAATTATTGCTAGAAATCTAAATTTATTATAAATGAATTTAATATTTTGAAGGCAAATTATATAATAACCTAATTTTTTCGATCCTGTCAGGGTGGTCAATATTTTTATATATAAAAAATTGTACCTGTACGAATTTACTTTAAATTTATGAAAAATGATCCTAGTAGCTATTTTAGATCCTAAAAAAAATTAATTTTAAAAATTTATAGACCACACAAAAACGATCAAAGACCCAAAAGATAGTATAATGTGTTAGGCAAAAAGAATATCAAACTTTTCGGAGTTATTAACTTTGATAAAAATAATTTTGATCGCCATTAAACCAACAAACTGTTTCCTAATTTTTGGTCCTTACTCTGTCAGTGTGTAAATTTCTTGGGTGGGTGCAAGGTTGATACAATTAAATGTGATGCATTTCATTTAAAACACGACTCCTGACCCAGAAAATGGTGTTGAGTCAAAATTACTAATTTTTCAATGAGAGCAACACAGAAAATTTATTGGAGATTGACAAAACGCTTTTGGTGACCAAGAAAACGCTAATTAACCATTACAAACAATTATATCCAATTACACAAAAAAAAAACATTATGGTCAATTTTTCAATTCATTAACAATTTCTAATATCATGAGAAAAAAAATATTATGTAATCCACATAAACACTGTTTTCTCACGTCCAATTTCATCCTACGCAATTCCTTCTTTAACAAAGAAAAAGAACTCGACAATAGTTTTTTTTGCTATTGTTACAATTTAAAGATTTCTTTGCCAAAAAAATCTATTTTTATGGGAAAAAAAACTAAAAGTTAAAAGTAGTTTTGTCAATAATAGAATTTGTTGCACAAAACTGAAAAAAAAAATAAATCTTTAAAAAAATTTGGAAAGGACATGTTTCGACACGTTCCTGCAAGGATATCAAACACAAAATTTAAGTAAAAAATTTGTTTAGATAAAATAAACACGTTCTGTAACAGAAATTCAACATTGTAACGATTTTAAAATTTCTACTATCATAAAAACGAAAAACAGGAAAAGGAAAATTAATTTTTTTTTTTGATAAATAATCAGAATAATAAAAAAAAATATTTTGACTTGAAAACGTGATATTTTTAATAAATTTAAAGATTTTCTATTCAAATTTATTTTAATTAAAAATGTTTATAGAAAATATTTAAAGAAATTAAAATTTCTTTTCGATTATTTTGACAAAATTAATGAAGAAAATAAAACGTGATGGAATTTTGGGATAATCTGTCAAATATTAATAATAATAATGATCATAATAAAAAATAATAAATGATATTTTAATATTAATTCCGTAAAATTAAAAATAGGGAAAAAATTTCGGTTTTTAAATTCGTGTTATAATTAAATTCACATTCAGAGAAAACTATTCAGAATTTTATGACAATTTAATTTTACAGGAAAAAATTATATAATAAAATAAAAATTGTTGTCACTAACCTTTTATTTGACACTCCAACTTCATTCACATCCTTGTTGAAAATTGAATTTTTTTTTTTTGAATAAATGTCTTCTTCGAAATATTTCTTGGTCGTTTAACAATTTCTGAAAAAAATAACAAAAATAATTTATGTTAATTTTTAATTATTACAAAATTTAATAAAAATCTAATTTAAATAAATTTAAATTATTACAAATATCAACGAGGCATTTCTCCATACAAAATTTTACATGTCATGTCAAAAATATTCACGATCAATTAAAAGTAAAAATATAATTAATTATTCTTCTCCCCAACCGCAAAGTAAACTGATCTGTACGACAATCAAAACTAAACTAAATTCACACAATCGTCAGACAATTGCAAACAATAGATTAATATGACAATGAATTAATAATGACAATAGAAAATTTGACTCAATTAAAATTTGCAGATAATGAATTTTAATTGAGTCAAATTTCTAAATTGTCATTATTAATTCAAAATAATTACTCAATTTTTTAAATAGTTTTAAATTAAATTATTAAACTTTTAAATTATTTTTAATTTTTTTGTGGTAATAAATTAGAAAAATTAACATTTTTACAAAAATTTTCTAAGCATTTTAAATAAAAAAAAAAAGACTGGTAAAAACAGAGAAACATTTATTCTGTCACAAAGTGTTCTTAGCGTTTTTATTCCAGAAATAATATTTAATAAACTCAATGATTATTTAGATTCCTTTACAATTTCATTAAATATTCAAAATCGTTTTACAAAAGCCTAAAAGGTTTTTTTTTTATTATAAATTAGAAAACGATTAATTTAATCTAAAAATGCTATAAAAATTCACTTGCCACAGAAATGTTCATAAATTTTAAGCATATAATAATAATTTTCTCTTAGATTATTTTGATGCTTATTTATAGTTCACAAATTTCTTCAATATTATCTTAAAACCGAATTCAACATTTTATGACCAAATCAAATTAAAACTGTATCTACATAATTTTAGAATCCTGTAAATTTATTAATCGTGAACTCCTCATTGTCTCGAAAAATCTAACAATATCAAATCACGCCGCCCATTCATGCGCAGTCAATTCTAATTTATATAGAACAATATTCCAATCAATTAGTGTGATTCGTTATCACATCGAATAGTAGACAAAAAAAATGAACCACACGAAATTTTATATTTTATGCTCTACTTTAATGTCGGGGATTTTAAATGATAAACAATCAAATTTGAAAATATAATTTCATTTTTTTTTTTATCTTAATTTATTATTTCGAATAATCAATTCGTTACCCCAGTACCCAAAAGGAAAGAAGATAGATAGGAGGCATGAAAATAAATAGGCTTTTAAGATAAAAAACTACATTTAAATAATGAGGGAGAAAAAGGGTAGACAAAAAAAATATGTTTTCAAATAATTTTGTGAACTTAATGATAAAAAGGTTATTCGAAGGGGGAATTTTGACTATTAAAATCAATTTCAAATATTTTTTTAAGAGCTTGCCGAAATATTTGTCGTACTGTCACAATAAAAAACGAGATTTTTTCAATGTTTTCTTTTTTAATCGTTTGACACATGATCCAAGGAATATTATTTATTAAAACAGATATAAAACATTTTTTAGACAGTTTGGAATAGTAACTAAAATTTTAATTGCTAAGAGTGGAAATTGATAGTGTGTCGCAAACATTTGTTTTAATCATAATATCAGACTACGAAAGTTCGTTGCTTTGATAAGAAAATTAGAATCACAGCAAAATCACAGCAAAATCTCAGCAATTATGAAAACCTCATCTTTTGACTGAGGCTATGCTGATTTGAGAAGCTATACGAGATGATAAAAGATAGAAATTCGAATGCGAATTATTTAAATAGCAGAGATCATAGTTAAATCGCAGGAATTTATAATAGAACTTTCTCACATCGCGGCCTTTCAGTTAACATCTTCAAATTTCTATAATTCTTCATAAAAAAACTTCAATTTACTCGCAATCTGAAGACTACAATTTTGCAATTAAAATAATTATACGCTTTAAAAACCTTGACTTTATGTATGACTCATCTGATTCCAATTTTCTGCTACTCGTAAAACACTGATAAATTTAGAGTTCCAAAAACGATGGTTCAAAAAAAAGTGTTTATATTTTTTTTTTGTGTTTCTGAAAATCTCTTAACCTAAGGCAATTTTTGTTTGTTTTTTTTTTTATTTTGGTTCCTTCTTGTAAGTCGAAGCATTAAAAAAAAGATTGTCTTGCGTTTTGTTTCTTTAAAACACCAATTTTTGTTATTGTGTATTTTGCGTTCACGAGGAACGCTAAAATTACAACCAAAAAGAGATTATTTTGGAAATATTTTTTTTTTTAAGTTCATAATCGAAACAAAAGCAAACTCAAGGGTTCCTTTTTTTTTGTTAAAGAAAAAAAGGTTTTTTTTTTCAATCGTAACTTGTTGCGACATGTTTCAACAAGAATTGGTGGAAGAAAAGATTATGTTTAAAAACGAAAGATTTAATAATTGCTTGTAATAATATAAAAATTACACAGTAAATTCTGAAAATAGAGTTTTCAATCTTTAATTTCGTATATAGAACATAAATATCAGACAAAAATTTAATTCCAACTTTTAATTTGCCTAAGTTACCACAATTTTACAAGTGAAGATATTTTTAGCTGTGTAAATCCTAAGAAAATGGTTGAACTAATTAAGAGCACTATTAGACTTTGGACTAATCCCCAAAATGTTAATAATGTAGCCTACTTTTTAAATATAGTGAATTCCCTCCCATTTACATTGCATGGCATGGCAGAATGACGGCAATAGCTGCACTCCTCAATTGCCCGAATATAATTTTGAGTCGATATATTGTTAGTTAGACAATTTTCCCCATTCCTAATGTCCAATTGTCAAAACATATCTGGTGAGAGAGTGAAACGGCAGCTAGAAATGTTAGTCATGCTCCACAAGGACGATATGAACCATTTAGTTTACAGTGCCACTAACAAACACCACCACCCAGACACATAAGTCTGTATGGAAATTAGAAACATACTGAATAACTCATTTTAATGCCGTTCTGTTACAAATCTTACATATATAATTAACATTGAGTTAACAGATTTTTTCTGGATCTGTTATTTAATATTTATTTACATTTTAAAAAATAATTAAAAATTAATTGAAATAAATTACATTTCCGTCTAACTAAAGTCAGTGAATCTCTTCATCCTTATAAAATTCAACCTTTGCCAGTAAACTAATAGAACTTTTGCCCTTTTTTAATCAACATTTCGTTTATCCAAAAAAGAAAACCATTATTTTCACTAATTCTAAAATTTCATTTTATTGTGAAATCCTTGAAAGTACAAAAAATAATAATTGTATCCTTAAACTCAGATTAAAAAATTATCTAAAAACCTTCAATAAAATAATTTCACCTTATTTTAAATTCTAAAATTTCAGTGTAGCAAAAAGGAAAAAAAAAACCATCAAAACTGTACAAGAAAAATAAAGTAACGCACTTGCATAACAAAAGAAATCCTTCCCTAACTAAATCTGAACAGGTAAATTATTCAAAAAAATCTTCAGGTATATAAATCATATAAAAGGATCCTTTCAAAGATATAATTTTGGTGTGTTTTGTTTAATTTTAAACACATCCAAAATGAACCTAAAAATTCTTAATCCTTCCTGTTGGTGTGTGACGAATTTTATTAAAATTTCAAAAAAAAAAATGAACCTATGAATTCAAAAATGAATTTTTATGCTATATATATGCAAAGAACAATAGAAATTCCATAACAACATAAAAATATCTTTTAAATATAATAATTTTTATCTCTGATTCCTTTTTATTTTTTTTCTACTCTTCCTTTTCGCCACTAAACACACACAAATGCAAAAATGGTTTACAACACAACACAAACTTGTTGCACCAAAAAACAAAATTCAGATTTTCCCTTGACTCTTCTATACACCCGCAATGATCAACCAACAGGTCTAAATTATTCTCTGTACTATAACACAACACAACAGCACAGCATTTTTAATCAGAGCTGAACACCTGCCCTTTTTCAAGTCAAATGATTGGTGGTTCATGGAATTTTTCAGAGATTTTTTTTTTTGTCCAACATCAAATTTCTTGGTATACTAAAAAGTAAAAACAAGATCTCTAAAATTGTTGTTGTTTGTGTGTTGTAGCTCGAACATTGATTCAAGGGTATTTAAGGGCCACGTTTAATACCAGAAAATCATAGTTTGAAAAAAGAATTTGTTGTGTAAAGACCTCAGAAGTTTTTAATATTCAAAAATAATTTTACTTATTAAAGAAGAAGAAAAGTTAGTAGAAAAAAAATGTCATTTAAAAATTGTGATAAAAATAATAATAAAATGTCATCAAAATTAAAGAAATTTTCAACAATTTCTGGTATACGAAAAATTTTAAAACCAATTTTTCGTATATTAAAAAAGAAACAAAATAATAATAATAATAAAAAATCAATAAATAATGAAATATTCGATAATAATTTAAATAAATCATTAGAAAATATGCGTCGTAATGATTATTTATTAAATGAAGAATATGATAATAATGCAAATGAAGAATTAGAAAAAAAATTATATAAAGAAATTGAAAATAGTAAAAAAAATAATAATTCAATTTATATAAATAAACAATTAATGAATCATCATCAAGATGAAATATTTATACCAGTACATTTTGTTAGAACAAATAATGGTACATTCTTTTGGACAACATCAACTGAAGAAGAAGAAGAAACATCAATTATTGAAGAGACTAGACAATCAAATGATACTGAAATAACAATTATTCATCAAAGTGATTGCAGTAGTTATGAATGTTTAAATCATTTAGAAGATCGATGGGTACAAGCTTAACTACTAGAGACCGGCAAAAAAGACTTTTGTGAAGAGAAATTTTTTTAGTTTATAGGAAATAAATGCAGTGCCATTTTTTAGAGACCAGGATGAAGGATGATGATAGATACCACAAGTATATATAGCTTTAAAATGATTATAGTGATATTAGTTTGTAAAAAAAATAATAATTTTTAGAATTTGTAAGAAAATGAAAAAAAAAAAATTGTATAATTTATAAGAAAACAGAATTCAATGTCTTCCATTTTAATTTTCGCATATTTTTGTAAATTAGAAATTTTTATTTTGTTAAATAATTTTTTTTGAAATATATATAAAAAAAAATATTGAAAATTAAGAAAAATTTTATATGTAATAAAAAATATATTTTAATTGATGTTAAAACGAAAAATATTTTGTCTTTTAATTATTTTTTTTTCTTCAATTTGAATAGCTTGACCACCAGGGGGAGAAGAAGAAATTTGAGTTAATTGGATCAAATAATTTTTATTTGGAAAATTTTCATAAATTTGATTATGAATTATGAATTTTGAACCATTCAATTAATGAGTTATGTCTCTAAATTTAAATTTTTATACCGACAATCGCCCGCATTTCTATTAATTGTATACACCATCAGAAAAATATAAATTTTGTCAAAAGATTTTTGGTGATTTAAAACAGGAAAAATAAAAAATTTCCCAAATAAAGGGTCAAAATTTTAATATGAATTAAATCTTATTTAAATAAATCGATGGACCAGTAGAAATATTTTATCACTTTAAATTAAATGTAACTAAAATGAATCTTTTTGTATAATGAATCACAGAAGAGAAATACTCTTAAATTTATAATTGTAGTAAACATTTCAATTACTTTTAGTTCTACAATCAATTATATAAATTTAGAAAGCAATTTAAATTCCAAGAAACAATTTAATTTTCGACCATTTGAACCACATATGACTGACGACACTCTTACTATTTTGTATGATCCCAAAAAAAAAAGTCAAATAATTTTGAAATTGTATAAAAATAAAATTAACACTTAAGAAAAAATATGTGTTTTTATCATAAAATTGTCTGCATCACATATGTAATTTTAGGTTAAATGCGTCAGGGTCTTCATTTCTAATAATATTTAAATGTTTTGGTCATGTTTGCCAGTCACTAAAAAATATTCTCTATATATATTGCCACGAATAGTAATAATAATTTTATGTACAATTACATGAAATTATATAAATATTTACAATGTTTGCTTATTTAGTGCACTAAACATAACTCGAAAAACAAGCATTTCGGCTCGTGTTGGTATATACAAAAATAAAACTCATGACTTTTGAATAGTTCATTTCGAACCAGATGACAAATTGTTTACGTAATAAATAAAAACATATTTTAATTAAAATTATTTTTTTTTTGTATTCTAATAATAAATTCTAAATGAGTTCAAAGACTTTTCTAACAAATTATCAATCGTTAACCAAGCAAAAAACTAATTTTATAAGTAAATTATTGAAATTTCCTATATTTTAAATATATATTCAATTTTTCTCCCGAAATTATTTTAATAATGAAAATTATTTATTTCACAAATACGAACTTAATAAAAAAATTTATATTTTAATTTTATGTTCTCTCTGGTAAAATAATCAGATTGAATTTTTTTTATGTTTACTATTTTGAAAATTAATTTAAATAACCTGTTTCAATCGCTTTTATATTATTATCATCATCACAAAACTTTTCCATTATTAAAATTTTTCGAATAAATTAATAACAATTTTATAATCAGATTTTTTTTTTCCCAACAATTTTTTAAAAATGCATTTGACAAGTCAAACTCAATAATAATTCGACTGATCGATAAATTAATATGAACTACAAAAAATGAGGGAAAATAAATCATCATAAGAAAAATGTAAAATTGAATAAATATCATAGACATTAAGTAGTAGAATTCCATTTAGCTATAATTTCTCTATGATTGAGTATTAGTGAACATTTCTACATATCTACTGATGTAAGTACAAATATGCTATCAATACCAAAAATGCCAAATTTTAAAGGCAAGTGTTGATTCACTAACAAATTGTCCCATTTACATTTCCCTAGAAGTAGGAATCCTTTTTAGGAGTAGGAAAAAGCTAGTACAAATTTTAACTAAATAGAACGAACACTGATAATCATGTAAATTAACCAAAGTTTCAATTTCATGACTCGTCATACAGGTAATACAATTTAATAAAAATTCCATGATAGAAACATTTTTAATTAAATCAAATTATCATGATCAAGAAAATTAATTTAAATATTATAATTTTATGATACATAGACGATTTTTTTTCGGATTTTGTCGTAGATTGAACCACTACTAGTCCAAAATTTTCAGAAAAAAATTATTCAAATTTCATTAATTTATAGTAAAATTAATAAATCCACCTATCATAAAACCCGGCTATCATTATAAAATCATAGATTACTATACTAAAAAATGTCCTTTTTCTCACGATCGAAAGTCTGTCTGGACTAAATTATTGGAAAATCCCAAAAAAAATATTAACAAACCATAATTTTTTCAGCAATTTCACTTCAATAAAAATAAGAATAAACAACAAATTTTTTTTTCTCAAGGATCACAAGAAATCTTTGTTTGAGAAAAGAAAATATTATGTGTACCTGGGTACCTGTTGTTACAAAAAAAATTTACCTGTTTATTTTTACGCTTAAATTAAACAAATAAACAAGTACAGTAAAAATTACAAATTCAGAATTTTCGTTAAGTAAAAAATTCTTAAGG
Source organism: Empis stercorea (assembly GCA_949752835.1). NCBI lineage: Eukaryota > Metazoa > Arthropoda > Insecta > Diptera > Empididae > Empis > Empis stercorea. The sequence goes on from OX457085.1 coordinate 86,829,990, forward strand.
AAAATATAATTCACCTGAAATTGTTTTTATGGCGTTGGCAAGTGTTGATCCCAAAAAATCGGATATGTAGGCCATATATGAAAAAAATCTTTCCTGGACATAATGCGGCGCGGCGCGCACATGTGTTTAAGAATTGTGAAATCAGGAAATTTTTTGGAAAAACCAAAGTTATAAATAATTTACATGATTTTTTGAATTATGATACAAGGAAAACGACTAAACTGCTAAGTAGATGTAAACAAAACCGAAGATACATTAAATACTTTAATTATAATTTATTTGAAAATATATTAAATACAAATTTTAATCAATAATTAAATATTTTGGTCAAAGTATTCCATTTTTGATTAGAAATTTTTCTTCGTTTTTTTATGTCGATCGAAGAAATGTTGTTTCAATTGATGTCCTTTAGGTACGAAAACTTCTTGTAATGTTTTGATGATCTTTTTTGGCGTTTAATCTATAAATATAAATATCATTAATTAACAGTTCAGTTTTGTATATTTACTTATATTTTTCGTTCTCACCTAAATTATTATATCAATTTTTTTTAGATATAGCTTAGACCAAAATGATATCTAAATATTGTTAGTCCACCTGACATAATTAAACCAAAATTACATCGAAATTGTGCACGATTTTGCATAAAATTAAATCGAAAATTCCATGTAAATGTTGTTGATAATATTATCACTGTATATTGATCAATTATTAAATTTTCAATTTCCATATTTTTCCCAATGTCACAAACAATTTTCAGCACACAAAAAAAAAAAAATAGAAATGTAATCAAGTATTTAATTTATTTAACTTTCGGATTTATAAAAAAATCTTCTTGATGGTCAAATCCCGAAATATCAAAGTGTTAGAATAATCAAAAAATCATAATTTTCCTTTAATTTATATGATCTTAAATTTTGTGTGTTGTAAAATGTATGGACGAAAACTAAACACATATTTTTCAACAACACGAAAATGAAAAAAAAATAATGTTTGTGCTGTTAAATTTGTGCACAAATATGAGCTGCTTTCGTTATGCAAAAAAAAAATGTGTGTTTTAATTTTTGTCAAACGAAAAAATAAACACATTTTTTGTGTGAGTCACACAGCACATAAAATGTTTAAAAAACACATTTTTGTTTGTTATTGTGCTTTGGTTAAGCAAAAATGTCGTGTTTGAGTTTTTGTCAAAGACATTTGTGTCCTTACAAAGTAAAGAGGACAAAAATGTTGAAAAACGAAAACAAGAAAAACACGGATATTATCGAAAAAGGACCACCAACTACAGAGCAAACAGCGAAAAAAAATGTTTCACAAAACAAACTTAAATTATAAGATTACAAAATGAACCATTTCTTCGCGTTTCTCACGCGAATTAGCATAAAAATCATTAAATTATTCTAACTAATCGTCTTTTTTTTCAATTATTCTATGTCCTTTTTAAGGACATATTTCAAAAACGAAGAAATATCAAGTTTTTTTTATATATATCAATTTTATTACTTCATCACTGCCTTTAATTACTTCGATATTCCGCTCTTTTTCTCACCCCGTAACGTCACTAGTTAGGTAGAAAAAAATTAATAATTGATAAAAATTAAATGAAAGTAAATTGAAAACATTTTTTTTTAATCAGTTTGTAATTAACCGTCACGGCGACACATTAAAAAAACAAGTTGAAAAAAAAAAATTAGCTTTACATTAATTTGTCAAAATTTATTTTAGTATAATAGCAAAAAGTTATACAAAATGCCATTTGAAAGATTAAAAAATTTAGAATCATCAATTATTACTAAAAAACAATCATCCACAAATACGAAAATCTATAAAATAAAAAAAATTATTAAATCATTTAAAAAATTATTTAAAAAACGTAAAAATAATACAACAAATCGGAATCAATCTTTTATTGGTGATTCATCAATTTTGCAAATTATTGATAACAACGATAATGGTGAACCATCATGGGAAGACAAATCATATAGTAAATTAATTTATGATGAAAATGAAGAATTTGATAATCAACAAGTACGTGCAGTTTTGGCCAAAGAATATCAATGTGATAATTATATATTTGAGATGTAAATTAGAATGGAAATTTTGTGTAAAATTTAGCGTTTATTAATCGTTTTTGGAGTCTATTTAATTTGCTGGCAATAAATAAATTAATGAAATTTTCTTAGAAATAGGAAGAATTTTAGTATGTTTAAATTATAAGTTTAATAAAATTTACTACATAATTTATTAAAAGCTTCAAATGGTATAAAACTTAAGTAAATTGTAAAATGAATAAATAAAATAAAATAAAAAAATTGTTATAAAATTAAATTCAAACATTTTTTTAGAGTTTTGATTTTAGAATTTTTTTAATTATTATTCAAATTTAATGGAAAATTAAGGCTTTTCCGCACCACAGAAACATTGTTTTTAAACATTTATAGAAACATTTATAAATAAATTTAGTTTTTCAATGTTTAAATGTTTTGGAAATGTTTTCGAAGCATAAGAAATGTTTTTTGAGTGAATGCAACCTTTTTTTTATTTCTTCTGTTGCAATTTCCAAAATTGCGTCATTTTTGTTTTTATTGTTCTCTTGGGTTGGAACCCACAATAAACTTTTACTTTCATAAAGTTGACTCTAAAATTTGTTCGTTATTCCATAATTTTAGGAATGTATTTACTTTAAAAGTATAAAGAAACAATTAATTATTCCCATTTCATGTGGAAAATTTGAAAAACGTTTATATACAATGTAAAAATTTTGATCAACTGCGTCCACACCAAAGAAACAATACAAAAATGTTTCAGAAAAACATTCGGTTTCTTTGGTACGGACAAACCTTAACTGGAAAAAATTAATACAGTTTTTAGTAGGTTTACTTTAAAATCGTAAGTATATTATAAAGTTTGTCCCAAAATCATTTTTCGATACTTACGAAATTACAATATTTTGATCATAATTTAAAATTTTTTTAATAATTTTGGAAATTATAATCAACAAAATTCTTACTTCATTATAATCTGAGCATTCAAATTAGAAGAATCATACAAAGTGGAAGCTTCTGGATTACGTGTAAAATAAAGTAATTTTGAAAAATTGAAGAAAATTAATCGAAGTTTTCAATTATATTGATACAGGGTCAAAAATTGATTAAATTTAATTATAGAAATATTTGTTATTAAGTAGAAATTATTACGTTTTGTCACGATTATTATACAGAAATGATTTTTTATATACATTTTCGACTTTTTTTGAAGAAAAACCTTCACTAAGTTAATGTACAGTTAAAAATAGTTAGAAAATACATTAAATTCTCTATAATCAATTAAATTATGCCCACGATCGCCGATCATAAGATCATTAGAAAAAAAGGATATTAATTTTCTGTCGATCTAAATAAAGGCAAACTTTGTAATTGATTTACCTGTCGCGGACCGAAACTAATGATCGGAAATACCCATAATTATTTATCAATCATTTTACTACCCGCAGTTTATGTTATTAACTAATTTTATATTTGATTTAAATTATTCATTAATCCTTTAAAAATTTACTGCATAAATATTTCAAATTTTTGGCAAAATTTTTTGCTGCTAAAATATTTAACCAAAATGTCAATAAACTCATAAGTAAATCTTAAGTGCGATATTATGAAAAAATAGGCTCACCCAGAAATGTAATAAAAAATTCTTTTCAACTCTTTTGGTTCATTAAATTCCAAAAATAAAAAAAAAATTTAGCCCGCCAAAAAATCAAGTCAAAAGAAGAATAAAAAAAGATTATAATTTTGTTTTCTCTGAGTCTTGAAGATTTTGGTTGCAAGACAAAACCAAAAGAATTTTTCTTCTGAAACTCGATCAGAACATTTTCTGGTTTATTTATTTATGTATTAATATTTTTTTTTTTGGTAAACTACTTTACCTGTTGAATGCTGCCAGTGGTGACTGTACTTTTCTTTTAATATTTTCTTAAAGAGTTTTTTTATGAGGATGAACGCGTAAAATACAAAATTGTAGTTTTATATATTTTACTGATTTACTTTTAATTCGATTTTCATGATGATTTCCGATTTTTTTAGGTATTTCTTATTAAATCAATTTAATAATGAATCGCAGAGACTTATTAAGATTTTTGGTAGTGTAAATTTGATTACCTTTCGATAGTATACCAAAAATTTGGGTAAATATTTTTCTGATTAAAATCATCAATTAATTATGTTGGATATTTCATTAATGAAAATCATCATAGAATAAATGTGAAAACAATGATTTAGGATGCATTTTTGTCATGCATTTGACAATTGATTTATTTGAATGAACTTTTTGAACCGCAACTTCAACTATAACTGACAAAATTAGTTGTGCAATAAATTTCATAGCAAATTTTTTTACACACAAATACCTTTTGGAAAATCTAAAAAATTTGAAAATACTCAAGAATTGCAAGAAAGGACGAAGAAATCTTCAAAAATTAACAAGAATACCAAAAAAAAAATTTTCGTTTTATAATTATTTTTTATTTATTTTAAAAACAATTTTTTTCAGTCTTAAATTTCTTAAATAAAAAAATTTACAATATTTTTTTTAAAAAATTATTTTTCTTACATAAAATAAACATAAATATTAAATTACATTAAAGGAAAAATTTTTCATCAAAGAAAAATGAGCTACAAAAAAATTTTCTGGAAGACAAAAAAAAAATGTTTACATCAATAAAGCATTTTAACCAATTCAAAAAATCAAGAAAATTCAAATTTTTTTTTTAAAATTTACAAATTAATTTTACCAAATATTTTAATCCTTAAATTACATTTTAATTAATATAAAAATTTCATCATTATAGAAAAATTGTTTCTTCTTCTGATTCAAGTGATTCAAAATTTAATATTTCCTAATTTTATAGTGTGCCTCTCTCTCTCTCCTTTTGAACTGCATCAAAGATCCTTAAAAACGAATTATTTATATTTACGATTACAGCCTTTTTTTTTTAAATTATATCACAAAAAATAATATTTTTTTCTGGAATTCATTCGATGTTTTTTTGAAAACCCTTCTTCTTCCTCTTCTTCAGCAAAATCAAAAAAATTCTTCAAATTTGAAATCCTTTTTATACGATTTCAAATGAAGCAAATAATTTGCTTAACATTCAAAAAATTATCACACATTTTTTAGCTATCAAATTTTAACAAAATTAATTTTCCAATAAATTTTGCTGAAGCTTCAACGTAAATTTTGAATGTTTTTTTTTTTTTTGGAGGTGTAAAATTCTCTTTTTTTTATGTGGAAATGAATTTTTGTTATGCTTGTCCCCAACGATCTAAAAAATTCCATTCAATTTGAAATGGTTCAATTTGTGATTGTTGTTTTTGTGCTGTTGTCCAAAAAAATGTACCAGCATTTGTTCTAGCAAAATGTACTGGTATATAAAATTTATTTTTATTGATTTCTTTTAATTCCTTTTCACCATTTTCATTAAATATAAATATCGCTGAATCATCTTCTATATCTTGGATTTCTTCAATTAAACGATTCTCTAATTCTTCATTTGCTAAATTTTCATCATGCATTTGCCATTGAAAATCAAAATCAGATTCTGATGCTGATATATATGAATTTTGTTTTATTGTTGTTGATTTTAATTTTGATTTAAATATTTTACCCAAAACTGGTTTTAAAATATTTTTTAATTTACGTGATGTTGAAATTTTTTTACTATTTAATTTTGATTGCATTGCTGATGATGATTGTGATGATGATGATTGTGGCGGCGGTGATGATATTAAATAATCATATGTAAGAGACATTTCGCGTTTTCTTCTTCTAATTATTTTTTCGTATACCAAAGAAATTTCTTTAAACACGTTTTTTGCTTTATATTTTTCTTATACGTTTTTTAAAATACCAAAGAAATTACTTCACTAAATTTGTTTTACTGAACTTTATGTGTGGTTCAACAACACGGTTTGAGTGTAACTTACGTTATGAAGTAGCAGCAAAAATTGTTACTCTTATTTATAGATTCGGTCGGTTAACCGAATGAAATTTTTTTGACAACACACACAACGAACGAACGACCGAATGACGAACATTTCATATCCCTACTCTCCGAAAAAAATCATGATCAAATCAAAAACACTGATTTAAGGGCAGGTGCATTTTTTTCATTGTACACCAAAATTTATTTTCATATAAGAATTTTTTTTATGGATGGGTCCTTCATGGTTAATAAGAAAAATTGCTTAAGGCTTTCGTTATTTGTGTGTTTTTTAAGAAAGGGGGAAGAATAATTTATATAAAAAAAAAATGATAATAATTTTTTTTTAGGATCCTTAATGGTTTTTTCGAGCTAAGAAACCGTGGGAAGATTATTTTTATGAAAACGAAAAAATATATTTTTTTTTAACACCATATGGTGTGGGTTTTGAAGATAACCAATTTTTTTACGATTTTGTATATCAAGGATAAATTTTTTCTTTGCGTTGGTTTTATTATAAATTTTAAGATTTCGTCCCTTAATTGGTGAAGAAAACGATCTTCTTCGTTATTTAATTTTGTTTTTGATATAGGGAAGAATTTTAATTAAACAGGTCCTTGATTAAAGGATCAAATATGTGGATTATGAAATTTTGAAATGGTTGGAAATTTGATATAAAAAAAATTTGAGGGGTAAAATATTTTATTAGGATACCAAAGAGAAGAGATAATAAAACTGGTTTTGGTTAAGGAGATGTAATTGATCTTCTTGTTATTTTCGTTTTGGGCTCCAAAAATTTTCTTGAAGCGTTTAAATGTAAAGAAGATAAAATAGAAGAATTAAGAAACCATATCTTTAATTACAAAATATAATTTAAATGATTTCTTAGATGGTCCAATGAAGTGTATATAGAAATAATTAGAAAATTTCGAAGATTTTTTGGTTAAATTTAAAGAAAATTATCGTTTACAGGAAAAATTGTTATGAAAAATTGAGATCAGTTGAACAACAAATTAGTAAAATTGAATTATTTGAATATTTGTAATGCAAATAGTCAGAAAATTACAATGGCTGAGTTGAAAAAACTGGCATTTAGTGAAGTAAATTACTCCGGATTCTTCGCAATTTTCTTTACCAAATTTAAATGTGGTTCAAACATTGATAATTATAAAAACTTGAAAATTATTTCAAAATTTTCATTACACAAAATTTCCATCAACTAAAAGTAAAAACTTTCACAAAAAAAATATTACCACCACAGGAAATTACTATATAATTTACGAAGATACGACGATAATTTTTATGATCAATTTTACTATGTTTACTAATTAAATATAAATTTTTGCTAATTATGGTCACAAAAATTTTTCGGTAAATTGCAATTATAAAACAATCAATTAACCATCAATTAGTCATTTAGTTTGAAATATGGAAATTATTAATTATTAAATTTCAACAAAAATTTCTACTACATACCTTAAATTTCAATTTAAAATATGATTTTAGGTATTATTACCCTCTAACCAAGGTAAACTAAAAATCATATTTATAAAGAGAACCACAAATTATTACAAAATCAAAATGAATATTCATAACAGGTTTTCCATTATTAATTTTCCGTCATTATTTTTATTATTATTATTTTCGTGTTCTTGTTTTTCCATGATAAATAAAAATTATTCAATCATCAAAAAGTCATCATTACCAAAAACCGAAAAATTATTTTAAAATTTTTAATTCCAGTTTTTCGGTTCATAAATATTTTTTTTGAAAAACTTGAATTACAACACAAAAAAGTGCAAATCCTTGATTCGAATTTTTTTTTTATGGTTTAATTAAAATATAATTTTACTTTTATGCAACTTTTTTTTTTGGAAATTGCGATGATGATTAAAATTGAATTTATTTAATGTCAAATCACGAAGAGGTTGAAAAAATCACGAAGAAGGTAGAAATAATTTGTAAAGTTGGTCAAATTTTTTTGATAAAATTCAATCACTGAAGAAACGAAGAATTTGGGTGTAGAAATATCAAAAATTTATCAAAAAATTTGTCAAAAATTTTGACATTTAATTTACAAATTATTTCTACCTTCTTCATGATCAATTTTCGATGTGATTCACTTTTAAATTATTGAAATATTTTTATTGTTTAGTTAAGAAATTTAAAAATTAATTATTGATTTTTATTAAATCAAATTTACAAAATCAGTAAAAATGGTAAAAAATTACCAATTACCAATTTCCAATTTTTGACTTAATTTTCATCAAGCTTAACCCAAATTTGATTGATTAAAAAAATTAAATGATTTGAAAATTTAATTCATTTTCTACTTATATATAAATTTTTACATTTCTTCACACAAATTGCTCGTTTCTTCAGTGATTGAAGTGATTTCGAAACCCGCATAATTATATGGTTGTTAAAAATCAGTTATTTAACCCTTTTTATCCAGCATATACTTAGAATGTGATATTTTACACCACAATTTAAATAAAGAACGTATTGATTACATAATAATCAAATTAAATGATTTCAAAGAATTTGGAAGGATCATTTTATATGCTGGTTCATATGCTTGGCCTCAAATTGATATAAAGGAGATAATTAAATATAATTTAAGTAGAAATTCTAAAGACTTTAATTTTAGTATAGACAATTTAAGTGATAATTATTTACAAGGATCTCTAATCTCCATTTCATCTTCACCTTCAAAATTAATAGCTAAATAATGAAGTTGAAATATTTTTTTTTTACCATTTAATTTCTATAATTAATCACACAAAAATTTACGATTTAATAATATCCAAAAGAAATAATTTTGATCCTTCATTATTTCCCATGTCAGACCATATGTTACTTTTTCCGTACCCAAAAAAAAATCAAACCTACAATCAAATTTTCATTCTATTTAATTTCTAAATAGTCGCAATAATAGCAAAAAAAAATTAAATTTCTAAATTGTCTTCTACTCTCTATAAGAATTTAACGCCAAAATGAGACAACGTTAAAAAAAACTAATTTGGTCATATTAAAAAGGACCTCAAAAATCGTTACTATACCAACAAAAATTACCATTGTTACATATTTAAACCACACCCCCGATCGACACAGATAAATTACCAAAAAAAAAAAATTCAGTTTAGGTGCATTTACACTTTTTATCCTTCTTCCACTTTAACAAAAATTCTTATATGGGTTCTTTTATATTATGCCAATAGGAAATCCTTTTCTTTGCTTAGGTTTTCAATGCTTTGATCGTAAAAATATACACAAACACGTGATAATTGTTGAGTATAAATACAACAGTAAATTTATCCTAGAATTCAGTTCAAATTCTTCCTTGAAATGGAAAACATATAATAAACAAAAAAAAATTTTGCATCATTTAGTTAAGAAATTTTTGAATATCAATCGAAATTTTTACGATTAATATTTTTTTCCTAACTAGAGGACTACAAAAAATTTATTTGTCCTTATACACATCCGAAAAAAAATTAATATTTTTTCTGATAAGGACTAAAAAAATTAATTTGTGTCCTTTTTAGTTGGGAAAAAATATAGAAAATTTCTTAAAAAGAAAAATTAAAATTGTGCGCAAATTGAAAATTTTCATTGAAAGGATGAACAAAAAAACATCATACGACAAATTGAACTCAAAATATACTTCACGCAGTGTTTAAGGAGGGAAATCAATCATCAATGATGAAGATCAATGCAAGCCATAAAAGGATGAACATTTCTTCGCAACATACATGCAGAAATGGAATAAAATTTATCATAAATTTTCGTCCTTTTTGATGTTTCGACTTCTCTGGACAACACGATGATAGAAGAAAAATATTTTTCAAACAGATTTTCTCTGTTTAACAACTCAGCAACAAAAAAAAAGGATATTTTAATAGTGTGGAAAAATTTAAATATCCTTTTGAAAAATGTAACTAAAAGCTTTATTAGAAATTTTAAATGGTAAACTGACTGTGATAATTATTAGTTTTAAATGAAAAAATGTCTTCCATTTCGTTTTAAGTTTGAATTTGTAAGTTTTAGGGCTTAAGTTGAAAAATTGAAAAAAAAAAATGTCTTCCGGTTTGTTTGTTTTGCTTTCAATTAAAATTTTAGTCTTTAAGATTAGTTTTTAGAATTTTTCATTAATTTTTAAGTATGATTGTAAATATGAGAAAAAAAAATTAATAATAAAAAAAATCGTGTAAATATAAAAATTTAAATTGTTTTCACTTCTCAAAAATACAAATTTACAAATTGGTTTTCTTAGGTAAGCAAATTTTCCAGTTGATGAACTTCAAAATTATCTATTACAAAATTTGACATTACTTGATCATATAATGATATTATCAATGAAATTTGATTGAAAATTTATACTATTTTCAATTCTTCAATCAATTGTGAAAATTTGAAATTATAAATAGGACAGATTTCACTGGTAAATTCGCGATTATCATCAAGAAGAAGAGAATAATATTTGGTAAGAAATCAAATAATTGAAGAGAAATTAGAAGAAAAATGGTTTACTAAATCAAATTCCAATTTTACCAATTTTAATTTGACATAAAATCAGTGAGCTATTAGTAAAAAATGTTTAATCGACATCAAGGAGACGACATTTTAGAATTAATGAACTATATTTTATCATTATAATTATTTCTACTAAAGATATTAAAATTATAATTCCATTTGCTCGTAAGAAAAATATTTGATAGTGAACGTAAATTTTGCAGAATTTCTGGTGAAAGCAATTGGAAATACTTTGTGTGACGGAAGAAATACTATAGCCATGATAATATTCATTTAAATGCAAGTTTTAAATGAACAAAAAATAAGAATCAATTAGAATTAGAATTAGAAATAAACATTGAAATTCCAGACTTGAATTGTAGTAACATCATTTTAGGAAAAAATTGTTTAAATTCAAGATGATCAACAAATTGATTTCAAATGTTTTAACCTCTTTCGTAAGTGAAGTAAATAATATATCAATTTATCAATAGCAAGAGGACAGATTGTAATCATAAGGATTAGATAATCAGATTGTAAATATTGATATTTGTTGGTATGATTTTTGGTAATTTCAGAAGTGTTTGTAATTGGAATTACAACAGTTTTGAAATTACCTCTGCAATCAGAACTTTTGTAATTGGATAATTGCAGAAAACATTAGTCTGGTAATCAAGAAGATGTTCTCAAAATATTTCTGTATATCAAAATTTCCAAAATTCTCTATTCCATACTAGAGAATGTTTACGTAACTTTTACAGATTCTGTAGATTCTCTCGAAAATATTTTATGCTACAAAAAATTAAATACAAATTTCAAATTTTCTTAGAAAATTTTATTATTTACAATAATTTTGATTAATATACATAAATTTCTTTATACAAAAATATTCAATTTTTTATATTAAAATGGAAGACAAATATTTGTTGTTAAAATTTTTCGTTAAAAATTTTACAAAAAAAATTATTTTAAATATTTTTTCATTTATTCATTTATTTATTATTTATAAATTTAAATAATTTTTATAATTAAAATTAAAATTAATGATAAATTAATTTATTAAAATAATAATAATTATTGATAATTTTAAATATTGCACAATTTCACAGGACAAAATTATTATTTCTCCTTTTATTAGAACTTACAAGGAAACTAATACAGTCTAACCAATAATTTTATCAAATATTTTGATCTGTCGCATATTTCCTGGATTTCGTGCTGACCTTTTCGAAAACAAAACGAAGACCAAAAATAATCTTCTCAACTTTATCCTATTTCTAAAGATTAAAAAATATCCTTAAAGGACTATTTGTGTGTTTTATCACAAAATTTTTGTACTATATTAATAATCACACTTGTTACTTCGAATTTCATTTTTCGTAACGACATCCTTTTTAAAAGGATATCAAAAATGAAAGATTTTTTACATTGTTTCGTGTTGTTATACAGCGGTTTGATTTGAACTAACTAAAAATTTTATGATGATTTTGATTTTATACCTGTTGTACGTGTTGGAGAATTTCAATTCATTCTTTATTACGTAATCATAAAATCGTATAAATCTCGTTTTTGTTTTCTTTGTGTTCTTAACGAAGTAAAAGTCCAATAACTTCGTTTGGCCATTTAATAAAAATAGAAACACATAAAAGAAGCATAAAGAAGAATTTAAAATTAAATCAAAGTTTGTTTTGAATTATTTTGGTTTTGGTGTAGTGTTGAAAACAGGATTTTAATTGGTGTAAATACAGTAGCAACAAGGATAAATTGGTTTTAAAGCAATGTTTAAGGATTATTTTATTTTATAGAATGAAATCCTTGAGTTCCTAATTGAAAGACTACCTCAATTATAGGAACTAAAGGAAGCTAACCTTTATATAGAACTAAAGGAAGCTAACCTTTATATAATTTAATTTTTTACTGTCATCAAATGGAATTAGTCATAGTAAATTCTGTTAATCCATCTACTTACTAATACTATATCTTGTGACTTCTCGTCTATTATAGAATGTCTCTGAATATCTTCTTCTGTTAGACTTTTACTGCTACTATTTTAATCATTTTACATGATTTTTCAATTAAAGTTAAATTACAAACAACTCCATTTAATGTTCTCCTTCAAATTGTGTTCTTTTTTCATCGCTTCTCTTCTTAATTCTTCGTGACATTTTGAATGTGTTTAGACTAAGTTTATGGTTATATCTGTTAAATAATTCAATATTGGATATAGTAATCAGTAGTTACACACTTATGAAAAATCTGTTATTTATGAAAATAGAGCCACGATTTTGATTTTGGTTCACGATAAATTACTTTTTTTTGCACCATTGTTGATCAAACACCATATCGAAGCTAGAGACTATATTCCCACTATATTCGCAGGAATAACCAATGTTATCATACAGATGGTTAAAAATTATATAACTGATCTAATTTATTAACCACCTAAAAAGGATATCCAGAAAGGTCAAAAAATATTATCATAAAACAATATTAAAAATATTAATTCTTCATTTTCATCTAATTTCAATCTCAAACTATGAAAAATATCAACAACAAAAAATCCCAATTAATCTAAACAGAAAAAAAAAACTATGAATCCTTAAACTTATATAACAGGCTTTTAACGGAAATATTTCCCACAGTCTATACAAAATAATATAATTCTGTTCACCTACATACACAAAAAAAACGCACCCCTAACTGACATTTTCCATATATGTACATTCCGGTATGTAAAATTGAGCTGATTTTCAGTTATTAAGTGTATATCGGAATGGGAGCAGGTGTTCCACATTATAACAATATCTTCTTTTCTGTTGTTGTTGTTATTCGTATGATTTTGCACTGCATCCATCTATCTACCTTCTTCGATAATTTTCTTCTCTTCATCCTTAATCTCTCTTCTATACAGTAAACTTCTGAATTTCTGGCTTTAACATTTTATTATATTGAAGGACTGCACTTCGTGCATGCGCATATCACGAGACTTTTAAGGAAGAACAAAAAATTTATCGACAAACCGTGGGAAATAATAATTTTAAATATTATAGTTTTTTTTTGTATACATAAGAAGAAACCTTTAAGGTCCTTTTTGTGTTTGCCCTCTGGAGGTTCACAAAAAAAAAAAAATTATTTATATTCAAAATTAAAATTTATATTTAACAAAAAGTATAAGGGAAATTTGATCTGCATGTAAGCAAAATGATGATGACGAGCGAAGAGGGTGAACTATATATTTATTTAATGATTCAAGGATAATAAGGTTAAAGAGAATGAAATCTTTTAGTTTTGCAGGAGTTGGAAATTTGGGATAAGTTGAATTTTAAATTATAATAGTGTATCCTTTTTTTGTGTGGAAATATTTCTGTTCATTTTGGACACCTGAAGTATTACTCACCTGAGTCATCGTGAATTTCGTGGGAATATTTTTTTTGGAAATTTAAATTTTTTTGTTTTGTGGTGGTTGCTTTTTTTAAGCAGAACCGAGAAGGGTCGTTTTACATGTGGATGTCATGATAGTATTTGAGCGTTATGGATAGCTTAAGGTGAGTCGTGAGGTTTAAGCGTGTTTAAACGTCCGACTAAACTTATATCCATTATGTAAATTTAATAGATTTCAGGGAAAATATTTATAGAACTTATTTACTGTCTATTGAAGCTAATTATATTGATCAACTAATAATATTTGTAGGAAAATCTTTAAAAGTCAAAATTTTTCCAATTTGTAGTCTCAAAATTGACGAAATCTAGCAATTTGATTTCAATGTGGAATTTACAAGTTTGTCTATGTATTTTTACATTACTAAATTTGTCCTTAATTGTTATACAATGGGCCTCTTTTTGCCTTGGTGCATGGTTAACTCGATTCTTCCCCCCCCCCCTTTTAAACCAACCAACGAAGAAAATTCTGCCCATACATAACACTACTTTCGTAAGAAAAATCTGTAAAAGTCGAGATTCTTCAATAATTTATGGATTAGCAATTAGAAAAGCTATTAAATGCAGCTTTAAATACATTGAACCACAATTTTACAGAAATTACAGGTTTGTTATTGTCTTAAAATGAATTAAACCAAATTATGATTAACAATAATTCTCTATTTGCTCGATAAATATTCCTCATTGCACCAGGAAATCCACAAAAACTGAATTGATCTTAATTATAATAGAAATTAGGAAATATCGATCATTAGAAATTAGAAGAAATTTGATGATTAAACCATAACTAAAGTGTGAACTCAAAATATTCATTAAACTTTAATTAATCTTCTGATTCATTTAATTTTCGCGCTACCAAGTTTAAATATATAAATTCAATGCTACCTGAAAAATTATCCAATGTTCTTTTTTCTTTCATTTAAAGCGTGTTTAAACTGGGTGCCCAAATTACACCATTAAACATAAACGTACTTAAAGCACAAGAGTAGCACAAAAATTATTTATTTTTTTTTATATATTTAAGTAATTTGAATCACAACCAGAAAATCATTGAATGCAGATAATTTAAATCCGAACACCTGTGTGCAATCAAAATGAGGAAAAAAATTCGATTCCCACGATTCTGGTATAAATTCAAAATAAAAAAAAAAATCAATCAAATTCACGTGCAAATAAAATAAATTTTTAAATGGTTCACATTTTTATCTCACTGATAAATCGTCTTTAATATTTTTTGAACCAATGAAAATTTTGTTAAAAAGGATTTTTTTTTTCCTTGTTTTGAGGGATTTAAAACTTTTGTATAAAAATTTTATAGCACCTGTCCAAAAAATTATTAAATTTCTTATTGGTTAGAAACCAATTTTTATTTATATTTATCGTGACTTCTTTTTTTGATTGTGTGGAAAGAAGAAATATCAGAGAAAAAATTTTTTTGGATATAAAAGGACATTGATTTCATTATTTCAATTACAGTAGTAAATTATTTATCGAGTTGGAATAATTTCAACGACAATAAAATTTCTGTCTGATTCAATTTTATCGAAAAATTATAAATTTCGATTTTGTTGGTAATTTAATTTTTAGAAGCTTGTGAAATCAAAAATTTAATGGTAAAGAGTTTTAAATTATTTTAAATTGATTTGAAAATTTCAATAAAAAATTTAAATTTTTCAGATTTTATATTTTAAAAATTGTGCAATATTTTTGGATGCTATGTAATCCTGTGATCCTGTGATTATTCAACTGTGATTTATCTAAATTAATTAGATTATAATTGGAATTTTTGAACCATATTCTAGCTTTATCAAACTATTTTGCAATTTAACGTATAATTTAAGATTATTTTTTGGGACATTATTGAAAAAGTGCAACATAAATTTTCTATACCAATCTGTGTTAATTGAAAAGCTTTAACTTCTTTTACTATTTAATTATTGAATTTTTGTTTTGATTATATAGTTTATAAATTCGTTATATATTTTTTTCGAAAAATAAATTTAATATAATTTGTTATCAAAAAACAATTTGAAATTTTGTTATTTATTTTGAATTTACTGAGAATTTTAAAAGGTGGATCAGAAATGAATTATTTTGTAAATGATGTGAGTATACAAATTCAATTAATATTATTGACTCAAATTGATCTTGAAACCTTAGACAGAGGAACAATTTTATGGGAAAAACTTAATCAGACTCAAGTATTTTTGGGTTCTGGTAATTTAATTTAAATGTGTAATATGCCAATTTGCCTATGTACTTACATTTTTCAATTCGTCCTTAATTATATTCTACATATATTAGCGAAGAATATTCTGGCAATCAATTATACCAAACAACATAATTCTTCAATTTCTCTTCTGATGATTGAACCATAACTAAGACTGGCAAAGAGATAAATTTTAACAATTATTTTGAATCATTTTGGAATCATAAAAAAAAAATAATAGGAACAACATTATGATTTACTTTTCTATCATTTCATTATCAATTAAGTATGGTAAGTAAACGCTATTAATTTATCATATAACAATAATTTAGAAATTGAATACTTGGCCAGGACGGCACACGGCAGTAGCCTTTGTCTACCAAGTACTGAAAAAATTAATGGAATTCCACAACTCTATAAAATTTTCGTTTAATTAAATTACATTCTCTTTGTTTTTTCGACTACCAAATTGAATATCCAACAAAATTTAAAATATTTGAAGAAATTAAAAAATATTGCATAACTTTAGGTGTTCAAGTTTATCAAATTATTCAACTTTAAATGTTGCCATATTACCAATATTATAAAAAACATTGAAGTGTTTACGTTTTTGGTTTCTAATTAAGAAACTATTAAAAATGGAGTAAATTGAAGCAGAATAATATGTACATTATTTCAGTACAGGCTTGTTAATCGCAAATGCGTCTCATAAGTCAAGAATTGTTACATTTTTGTAGATTTTTCGAATTTTGCTAACATTTAATTTTAATGTGAACAGTGAACTAAATTTTTCAATAATTTCCGATTTACTACACTTACACTTCCGCAACAACTCTAATAATATATACTACAAATTTGTTGCGCGTCAAACTGTCAAATTGTCTAAAAAAAATCATGTGCTCCTTTTAAGAAATCAATCAGTAAATTTTTTGTATTGGGAGAAATATAAATATTAAATAATTAATTTAAAATTAAAAACTTATTGAAAAATGGAAATTGATGATAAAAAAGTCGAACAAATTGGTAATATTTTAAATAATAAAAATTTACCATTAAAACAAAGATTTCGTGCATTGTTTACACTTCGGAATATTGGTGGCAAATCATCTATAAATGAAATAAGTAAATGTTTTCAAGATGAATCAGCTTTGCTAAAACATGAGTTGGCATATTGCTTAGGTCAAATGCAAAATGAATTAGCATTACCAATTTTAATAAATGTTTTAGAAGATGTCAAACAAGAAGCAATGGTACGTCATGAAGCTGGTATGTAAAAAAACGAGAAATTTCAAATATTCCATTAAATTTAATTTATATACTTTTCCTTTTGTAGCTGAAGCACTTGGTGCAATTGGATCGAAATGTGTAATACCAATTCTTGAAAAATATAAAAATGATGATTGTATTGAAGTTAAAGAAACCTGTGAAATTGCATTAGATCGTTTAAATTATGCAAATAAACAAAATAAAAAAAATAATTTAGATAATCAAAATCCATTTCATTCAGTTGATCCATCACCACCAGCTGATATTAATAATTTGGAAGTACTAAAAATTATTTATTTAAATGAAAATGAAACTCTATTTAATCGTTACCGTGCATTATTCAGTTTACGTAATATGAAAACTGAAAATAGTGTTTTAGTTATTTGCGAAGGTTTAAATGATAAATCAAGTGCATTATTCCGGCATGAAGTTGCCTTTGTATTGGGACAAATGCAAGAACCATGTAGTATACCATATTTAATTCAAAATTTAGAAAATTTAGATGAAAATATGATGGTTAGACATGAATCAGCTGAAGCACTTGGTTCAATTGCAACACAAGAATGTATTGATATATTAACAAAATATTTGCAAGATGATAAAAGAGTTGTTAAGGAAAGCTGTGAAGTTGCATTGGATATGTGTGAGTATGAAAATAGTTGTGATTTTCAATATGCAAATACATTAAAAGAAATTCAAGTATGAAATAAAAATTTAAATTTAATTATTAAAAAGATTGACTTTCATTTCATAATGTTAATTTTGGCTGGGAAATTTTATTGATAAGATAATTTGATGACAAAAATTGCTAGAATAAACTCGAAATAAGGAAGATTTTCCAATATATTTTAAACTTTCAGGATTATTTCTAGAATAATTTAAATACTTGGACTAAACACAAATATTTTACATCCAAATTTCAGGTCTTTGCTGATTCAATTTGATTAATTAATTACAATATAATTTTCGATAAAAGAAGTCAAGTTCTTAGTGAAATTTTTGAAGGTAAACATTTGTGTATTTAATTTTACAGAAAGTCGGCATAAATTTGTATGCTGCTAAGCAACATTATTGCTAGGATATTTTGTTTGGCTCTCATCAATAGTCCTTTCCATTAATGATTAATTAATATAGGAATTTGGTTAAAGTTAAAAATTTACTTAATAAAATCATAGAAACTAAAATGAAATTAAAACATTTTTTAAAATCATAGTAAAGTAATGTCACTATAAATTATTTAAGTGACTGAAAATTCGAATTTATGATGAAACTATTTAATTAAAATTTGTCCATAATCAAGACGAGTAGAAAAATTAATTAAACTATTTAACTTTTACTATTTATTTTTGTACTACATTAAATTTATTAGAGTATCAAAGTTTTTTAAACAAATTTTCCATAATTTACAATTTATTGTTTACAGAGTGCTTCACAATTTTAAATTAAATTTATAATCTCACAAGTTTCATTTAAAATTATGTGACCATTTTTTTTTATACGATCACGAAAACTGATCGAAATTTTATACCAAAATTTTAGTAAATTGAAATTCAACCAGAAATCATCTCAAATTTTTTAAAAATATTCAAAATAAACCTAAGAAAATTGATCCATAATTGAAATGAAATGAAATCAATTAATTAAAATTATTTACAATTTTGTCTATTTAATTTACTACTTAAAAACTAAGTAGAGACACAAAATTAAATATTACCAGAAAGCTCTTAGTTAGTAATTTCACAATTTTACAAAATCAATTCTTTTGAGGTTCTCAACTATTCTACACCAAGTAAAAATAAGCTTTTTCATTTATATTATTGATCAGGAAAACAACTAAATGATCTTTTTTTTAATTTGGAAAAGCTTTTTAAGTTATCAGAAACTGAAATTTTTTTTTGCAAATACAAATTTTCAAAATAATTTTTTTTTTTAAATCAGTTGAGAGGAAAATATCAAAGCGTGTAGACATTTGTATTTAATTTTTTATGTAATTTGGGAGCGTTAAACGCGCTCAAACTAAACAAAAATAATTAACTTTAATTTATATCTTTCTTTGTGATAATTTTTTTTTTACATTACATTTTTGGATAGTTGCACAAAGTTACAACAGTTTGTAGAGTAGAGAAGCATTGAATTTTTTATTTTTTATGTGAAAATATAAAATTTAATAAATTTATTGAAGTGAGAAAAAAAAATTAAAGTTTGTATTTACTAATACAAAATTCTATTTATAATAAAATAAAAATCATTGAACGATAAGGAAAAATAAAAATTGTGTAACGACCTCTTTATATTTTAATAAACCAAGATAAAATTATTATTAAATAAAGAAAACGTGCGTCGCTCGCGAGTGTGGACAAAAATATTTATTTAAAAAAAAATTGTCATTAAAAAAAATCTGATATTTGTGTTTAATTTTAATTACAAAAAAAAAATGTTTATGGATATCTTTACAAAAATTTATATTTATAAAAGGTAAAAGTTGATTTTTTTATAATTTTAATTTTTATTAAACGAGAAATTTTGTATGTTACAAAGAAAATTTTTATTTAAATTATTCGATATAATTGATGAAATCGTCACATGAATATTTAAGTGCAATTGTGCAATACAGACTAGCTAACCGGGAATCTCCCCGATATGAAAATAATATGTTCGATATCAGGAGGAGATCGAAAGAGAAAGCAATTTCAATTTTCATTAAATTATAAAAATAGAATTAGAATAATCAGTGCCAATCCAATCCGTTGATTCACGTACAAATTTAGAGTAGTAGTAGCATGAAAATTTATTACGATTCAAATAAATTAAATGACTCAAACCGAATAATGTGAAAAATTGTAGTCCTATACGAAGGGACCACAATGAATTTATCATCCAGCGAGATCTATAGTGTTGTGTAATCAAGAGTTTAATGCTGACTCATTATTCTCATCCTTCTTTAAAAACAAATTTCCAGGGTTGGCTAATTTAAGTAATTCGAGAACAGTCATTATTATTCTAAGACAACATTCTATCCCACATTAAGATTACTTCTTATGTAGTACATAATTATTGCAAATAGTCAAATCTTCATCGTAAAATTGATATATTGCACTTAAGTAGTAATGTGGCGAAAATATATTAATAGGGTAAACTACATAGAGAGGAATAGTATAGTATGCAAAATCGTTAATATCTGAAATTTATCTGAGACTAATAAAAAATCATGTCAATTTCGTCTGTTAAATATTTTAAAATCTAGAATGGTAAATTCAAAATAATGAAACTAGTTACTAAAATCTTATTAAAAATGTTAAATTTTGAATTAGAATTTAGAGAGTTACTAGCTGCTTTTAAAAAAAATGAAATAAATTTGCCAAAAGTTGCTGCAGTGACGTGTCGCTTCAGTGTCATCCCTGTACTTGAACCTAACCTAATTTCAAAAATAAATTAAATTGTCCATAATTTATAAAAGCTTAAAAACTAATGCATGTCTACTAAAAATTTAGTGACACTTGCAATAATTCTAAAATTAGGAGCATATTATCTTTGAATACGACAGAAATAATCTTCAAAAATTTCACCTTTTTCGATCTCAAATGAAAAGAAAAAGCGCGCAAAATTATTTTTTTATATAATAATTCTTGTATTACCAGAGATAACTTTATTATTTAAAAAAAAATTCGATAAGCTGTAAAAATGAAGCATTTAATAAAAAAAACAAAAAATATTGGTATACAAAAAATCTGTGCAGATAAATATATTGCGCAACTTCTTGACTTACTCGATCGTGTAACAAAGCTATATGTACTTTTTTACAAAATTCCCTATACATACATTTCAAATTGTACATAAATGTATGTGGGCGAATTTACAGCACACGCTTAGCATATCACAAAATGCTTATCGTTTACTTTTGTTATATGAACAAAAAACGCTTGTTGGTGGTACAGACAGACTATGGCACACATAAAGACATGATGGTTTTTAAAACTATATATTTTCTCTCTTAAAGTTTTACACAGCATCAGCTGGCCAAACACTCAAAAAACTAAAAGTAAACAAAAATGATTACGTAATGTAAACAAAGAAAAAGGTAATCACACCTAACTAAAAAAAAGGTCGTTGTAAAATGGTAAACCAAAATAAAGAACGCAAAAAAAATTCAAATATTTACAAACATTGAGAAAAATTCAAATAAAAATTGAAAACGAGTTTCTTCTTTTCAATTCAAAAACTTTTAATTTTACTCTCCAAGCTCGGAAATTTAATCGAAAAAAAAAAAAAAATTATGTTCATAGAATAAATTAATTCAATTTTTTTTTTGTGATTTAATTTCAAAAATTCATTCACCTTAAATTGACCTTGAATCGAGTAATTAAATACTACTATAGTAGTAAATATGACGAATTTTGTTATTATTATTTTTTGTTGGCTACCGCACGTTTTCTAGGAGTTTACAACAAAATCTTTTGGCACTATCGCGAAAAAAGCACATTTCAAGTTTAGACTTAGTATAGCAATAGCATAGCAATAAATATTATTTAGCGGAAATGCAAAACATTAATCATTTGAAATGTGCATAATAAATAAGAGAAAATTCAAAGTTGACACTATGAGAATGAATGAGTGCAGTTGGTGATGCAAAATTGGGCCACAAAATAGTCTAATGAGTAGAATGTGCTACAAATGATCGAACTATTAAAATTTGTATATAATTCTTTTGCAGCTGATGGGATATCATATACATATGTATGTCCCACATATTCATGTGATCTATTTTTTCAGCTTTGCTGAATCACGTGAATTTTTTGCCACTTCAAAAGGCATAATCTCTAAGACAATATCATAATTGCAGCAAGTTTTTACAAAAATTATAATTTCTTACTAAGTAAGGACCATATACTACATAATTCCTTGATCATAACTCCTAGATCATAGCATTTCTGTTCTATCACTAGGCCCTCACTTCTCTTCAATTAATGTTCTTTTAAATTCAGTAAGGAAATCACATAATTGAATTTTTAAATTGATGCTTTTCAGTTTCATTTTACCAGACTTTTAAATATGCTTTTGAGTTGCATTGACATTTTGTGATGATTATAAATGAATTGAGCTTTTAGCTTTTTTCAAAAAAAAAAAAAATATTTACACAATTGATATAACAATATAATAAAAGGTGAATCATTAATTTCTAGAACAAAATTACAAAAAAAAAATTGCAACAAATTATTCCCAATAAAATAGTGCAAACTTAGAAAGTCCACAAAATTTAACCTTATACTTACTACTAGCAGAACAATAAGATTTATATGAGGACAAATTTAGCTTAATATTTGACGTCTCATAGATAAATGTTTATATGACAGTCGAATTACTAAACTAGCACAGAGTCGAATCAGTATTGAATCATTGAATTAAATCAAATCAAAACGACATTAATTTGCCCAAAAATAGTACCTAAAAGATGCCTCATTTTCGATCACATCTACGAGTATAGATAGACAGAAAATTCGAAATTCTTTATAAATACTAATTTCTGTATGCTCGCGTTAATCTTAGTGTAATTTATTGCTTTCTTTAAGAACTACATTATAAAATATTTTTTTATCATATTAATAAAGAATATTCACAATTTATATATTTCATTTTGCGATCATGATACTTTTGCGTGATCATGTCACCCACAATTTTTTACACACATTCTATATTATAGACTCATTTACGCTATAATGAAAATATTGTATATACAATCTTTATATACAATTTTCATCTCAGCTTTCTTGGGCTTGCTATTATTTCTGTAACAAAATATATAAATAAATAGGAGGAGACTTTCGAGTTCTAGAACAGAAATCTTTTAAATAATTTTCCACTCCATAAAAACATAAGAATTTTATGAAATTAATCGCGTTTAAAAAATTCACAGATTTTTGGATCGTAAAAAAGTTTACCACCCAAAAATTTGCAAATATTATTTTTTTATTATTATTAAATTAATAAACGTTTTTTTTTTAATTACGTATTCAACTTCTTTTGATTACATTTAACACCAGATTAAAATTTTATTTTTTAATTAATTTGTAGACTTAAACTTTGTGTGTGGTATTCGTGCTATAATCTTGCCGGCAAAAAAAAAAACCAACCAAGATAAATATTATTTATATTTAAATAATGTTATCAAGAAAATATTATGAAATTTAATTTTCTAAATCAACATTATTTTTTAAGGAATTTAAATAATTTAATTTTTACTAATTTTACATTTTCGAAATTTAAATTTTGGAGAAAAATATTTTTCAAAAAAATCGTTTGGATCATTTTAAAGCTAAAAAAGTTATACTAAAACTGAAAGATAATATAAATCTACGTTAAGGACTTTCAGTACTTAGAGTATAGCATTAGTATTGGACGTTTTCGTTAACGTCAAATGATCGCAGTACAGAAATATGTTCTCATTTGTTTTTAATGGTACTTTCATCAGCGAGATAGCAACCAGTCGACAATTGCAGCATTGGTTAAGCTAAATTTGTCGATTTTCTTACTCACATAGTCAAAATACCAGTAAAAAATGAATGAAAACTGCAGTATACTAAGTATACAATCACTTGACGTTAACTAATTGTTCCAATTTATAAATTGTGTCAGTAAAATATTTAAATTTAAGAATTCTAAAAATATATTTTAAAGAAATCGAATTTTAAATTTATTGCCTAATTTAGATTTTTTGAACTTAAATTTAGTGTCTTTTTAATGACCTTCCCAAAAAAACAAACAAAACAAAGTGAAAAATTATAAAAAAATAAAAATGTTGCTGACCGCAAGTTTACCTTAAAAATTTATAAATACGACAAACAAAAAATATTGTCTCTTTTTGTATATGTTAAAATGTTTATAAATTTTATTGAAATGCCCTTTTAAAACGAGAATAACCTTTAAATTTATCTCTCTATATAAAAAAAAAATCAATTTTCATTGTCAATGAGATAAAAATCTATGAAAATTGAAATTAGAAAATGATAAATAATTTTCTATACAAAAATAATTTTTCTGTACAAATGAAAATGAAAATTTTTTTGTAATTAGAATTAAAATTAAATTCTACAAGATTTTTTATAGTACAAATTTTTATCGAGTGATTTATAAATTTCCTAACATAATTTTTAAGATTTAAAATTTCAATTAATTTCGGTTGTGACAAGGCCATCAGGAATAGATAAACTTTTGGTACCCCCACTCATATACAGAACATGCAATGATGAGGAAGTGACAGCACTACACATTCTTTGCGAATGTGATGGTCTGTCCACAAAGGGATTCAAAATGCCCTATGTTACTAGTAAACCACACCTTCGGATATTACATCCAACCCACTTAAAAGTATACTAAAACTTATTAACAGTTTGACCGTTTCTAATGAGCTCTAAGAACACCAAGAGCACTGCATTAGGTATATTTCAGGACGTAGTGGTATATGGGTCACCTATCCAGAATTTATCTGCGTAAATGGTTAATCTATACAAAATCCCGAGTCTGAATCTTCAACTTAAATAGAAATTGAAAACAAAAAAATTCTCTTATTAAATTGAATTGATGAACATTTACTTATGAAAGCATCTAATTTTCCAAAATTCTATCATTAATCATAGAAAATTGAACTGAACCACCACTAAATTTGAACTAAATTCTGCTCATATATAAAAGTCGTGTAAATTATCAAACTTAATGTAACGATTAAACCTCTCTAATTTAAATATAATATTAAATGTGAAAAACTAAATTATTAAATAAATATTATAAGCAAATATGATACTTCATTAATTTATTATATACTTCACTTCTATTTATTTATATAAAATTTTAATCAAACATTTTTTATTTATATTAAGTCATACTTGACTTCATTTAGTAACAAAGGTGAAAATTAATTAATATAAGAATTATTTTTTCATTTTGATTTAATTTTATATTTAAATTATCTTATCTTTGATTTGTTTTTACAATTTTTTTTTGATAAGTTTTTCTATTTGTAGATTAATTTTAATAAACATTAACTCAAATGTACATATATTTTATTCCAATTTGTTAGCATTAGCATAGAAAAATATCAATTAAACATAAATTGAATTTCTCACAATTACACAATTAATTTTATATTCATTAAAAATTTAAACTTCAATAAATTTATCAATTATAGTAAAACTAATATAAAAATTAAATATTCAAAATTAATTAAATTATTTTGAAAGTCAAATTTGTTATGTAAGGCAAAAACTTTTTCCAATTGAAAAAATAAATGTTAAATAGAGAATTTCTCTAGTGTTAATGTCAATCAATATAATGTAACAGTCAATAGAGCATTAAAATTTTCCTTATCAATTACATTTTTTTTTTATAATAATTATTATGTAAATGAATCTTATTAAATAAAAATGTTGCTATGTTAATGTAATGCGATTAATTTATTGTGAACTAGAAATTGAAAAATATTTGCATACAATCTCACACTGTATGGGACTAAAATGTCGCCTCTTCAATTAACAGGATACAAAAATATCAAATTCTTCAAATTCTTATAGATAGAAAATTGAATATTACTATAACAGCAACATGTTGCTGGTAGCATGAGGCACATTCAACATGTTGCTGGTAGTATGAGACACATTAAACATGTTGCTAGACACATTAAACATGTTGCTGGTAGTATGAACCTCATTCAACATGTTGCTAGTAGCATGAGAAACAATCAAAAAAATGTTGCATAGGAATTATAATTCAGAGGGAATTTGTAATTTTTCAAATCAAAATTGAAGATTATAAACGTTCTAAGCATTTCTAAACCATTCAGAAAATGCCTAACATTCATAAAATGAACGCAACATTGAGCCATTCGATTGTGTCAAAACTTCTAGTGAGGTGTTTGAAAAGCTTAGAACTAAATCTTCTTGTGTGATTTGAAAGTTGAAACATTCCGGATCGTGTTGAACGACTTATATTCGTTCAGATTTAATCTATACGTTCTAAGCCTTATGAGTGTGTTACTTTTTTTGCATACTCTAAAGATGCTCTTCGAACGCTTATAAATTGATAAATTGAATATTTTTTGTAAGTTAATCCAATTATCTACCAATTAATTTGTTTATGATATCATCTTTTAAGTATTTTATTAATAATTAATTTTTTTTGGAAATTATGTTAAATCAAATTAAATGAAATCATCGAATTAATGAAATATAAATAAATTATGGTATATATTTTCCCATAGCAAATAAATACATAAATAAAAGTTTATCAAAAATTAAAACATTCAAACAAAGAACACAAAATTTACAGAAGTTTTTTTAATTCTTATCAGACAAATTGATTTGTAATGTGTACTCGTATAAAAAATTTTCATAAAAGATACTCATTTTACATTTTGAGATAAGGAAAAATTTTTTTGAGTGTTCAACATTTTTTGGAATTTATTTAAAAACCATATTGTAAATTGATTGTCAAATTTTGGATGTCTTTAAGAAACATATTTGTGGTATAATGTGCTTTCATAATTCGGTTATCGTGTTGTGACATTGAAAATTATACAAAATAAGAGTTTATATGATCTGCATTGTTGAATTTCAAATCGAACAGGAAGATTTTTGAGTCAAAATATACCAAAAACTTCTTGCACTGTAATTAGCAGTCTTTCACAACACCTGACAGTCTTTATTATAATCATATCAGTCGCCTGTAACCCTGAATGTGCTATGTTAATTGTCCTGTTAGACTCATTTATAATCATCATATTCTTTTACTATTCCAAAGGTTTGCTAATTTGCTTAATAAATTAACTTATTGCGATAGTAAAATCACTGCCAACTGCCATATAAATCGATTAACAGTATGAGTTTTTATTTCATCATTAAGTGAACCACCATAATTTTACTTACATATTTAATTGATTATTGATCATTTTTATATAAATTAAATATTTGTCAATTTATTTATTCATCAGAATTTTGAATAAATTAATTAAAATAAAAATATGTATGTATAAGATTTCAAAATTAGTCGGCACCAAAATATAATTGACATAAAAAATCATTGGGAGAACCAAAGAAGATAATTCACTGGCAAATTATGTAAATTATCTTTGCTAGAACTAAAGAATTTATTTATTGAATTTAATTAAATTTTTATAATATTTATTTTCATAAAAAATATTATCACCACAGAAAAAAAGCTTCGTTTTTTCGAAATGTAAATTGACATAAATTTTTAATCAAGATTCGTTTATGAAAATATTTCACGTTTTATTACATGCATGATTTTATTTATATTTACTTATTTATTGTATAACATAAAGAAAAAATTGATTCTAAGATTTTGCTATGGTCAAAATTTTATTAGGTTACCCAGTTGAGAGTTTCGTAAATTATTGCAAAATATTGAGAGAATTTTTTTTGCTTGGCTAAAGAGAAACTAAAAAAAAGTATATTTTTAAATATTTAAATTTTATTAAATAAAAAATATAAATTGCGTTAATATTGTAAGAAGGGTATATGCACACAAGATTGCAAGGCGATGCGATATGCAGTTTAGTAAAGCGATTCGAAGAGACAATATAGTAAGAATTGAGTTTTCATAAAATTGTTACTACTTATAATTCATTTGACTATCAAAAATTTAGTGATTCATATTCGTTACTTTGCAGTCCATATTCTTTACAATCGAATTCTATCAAAATGAATGTCAGAGCGTAAAATACCATTTATGCATCGCTTTCTTATAAAATTTTAAATCAAATTTTCAATATTTACAACTAATAAATTTTGAGTAATTTCCTCCAGAAAGAACTCAAAATGTATTAGTTACATTATTACAACTTACATATATATCGAAAATCTATTTCCTAACCACAATTAATTACATTCTCACAGTCTTGTCGTGTCGCTATGCTTATCGCTAAATAATTATTTGTATATGCAGCTTAATTACATTAAGAAATTTAATTTTTATTATTCGTAATCGATTTTACTTCAAAATTAAATTACAAATTTATAGTAATTAACTTTAAAATTTTAATATTTTATTTATCTTGTTAAGTAAAATGCATTTGTCGATTATTATTTTTCTTAAAAGATCATTCAACTCCCCCAAATCCAATTAAAAAAAAAGAAATATAATAAAAAATTTATTTAGTAGAAAAAATATCATAAAAATAATTCCTGTCCTTGACTTTGAATCAAGCAAAAAAAAACAATTTTTTAGAGTTTAAATTTATGAGACAAATAAT
The DNA here is from genome assembly GCA_949752835.1 of Empis stercorea. Lineage (NCBI taxonomy): Eukaryota > Metazoa > Arthropoda > Insecta > Diptera > Empididae > Empis > Empis stercorea. The sequence goes on from OX457085.1 coordinate 86,858,649, forward strand.
TGAAACATTTTGGCTATTTTTATCCATCATTATTTTTTTTTTTATAAAATTAATTTTAACCAGTTTTTTACGTTCTATGTACAATTTTGAATTTAAAGTAAAATAAATATAAATTCTTTAATTAAGTTATTACAGGTTTCGTTTTTAATTTCAATTATGTGCTGAGCAATGGAACAGAGAGACATAAAAGATTATTATACATAAATTTTAATTATGTGTAGATTGTAAAGTTAAATGCCATAAGCAAGTTTTAAAATAAAAATTAACTTATTGTCTACTTTAATAGAATTTATGTTGTAGAACTGGAAATTTATCAAGGTTATAGAATTTAGCTTCACCTAGATTAGAATTTACAGTATATCAAAAAAAATTGAACAGAAATAAATTTTGTATTAAAAAATATTATTTAATAATTTTAACAAAATCGCAAGAAAATTAATTTTGTAAAAAATTATTATAATTTTATATGTTTTACTTTAATTAAAAAAGTAGTGGGTCAAGGTTGATGAAAATTCAATTCATTTTGTTAATTAAAAAAATTCTGTTTGTATAAATTTTTCTCTAAGAGTCAAAAAATGATTTTTACCTTATAAATTTGATTGCTTGTCAAAATTGTAATTTACCAAAAAACTATTGAAAATAATTGAAAATGTTTGTGCTTGGAGGAACACCTGCCAATTTGACGTAAAATCTAATTTAAAAAAATTGTGAAATTTTAAATAATATAGCGTATAAGAACGTCGGTGGGATTCTTAACAGGAAACATCTACGCACGAAACATCCAAAAACCAAACCAAACCTAACCTAATTAGCGTATAATTAAATTTTTGAACGAATCTTTCATTTTGTATTATTAATATAATTAATATTGATATTAATCTTGCTCATTTTTAATGATCCGACAGTTCAATATTTTGTGAACCTAAGGGAGGACTATCTTACCAGAGGTTTTGCTTGCATTTAATTATCAAATAAGTCTTGCACCAAAGATATTATTTGAATTGCATTAATCCAGAGAACTGGTTTGCCAGGCGTCTGAAGTCTGAAGAGATGCTGACAATAGTGTTAATATAGTTGAATATGCCCTTAATTATCCCTTACTGGTTGAAAGCACACAAAAAATTAAGTAAATTACGCGGATAAGTTAGCAGTGACAAATCATGATTTAATTATTTTCATTACTCAAAAAAAAATTATTGATAGCGGAAGTAATGCACTAAAATGAAAGGTATAATTTTCAAATTAGATTTTATAGCCCAATTTTTTACTAAATTTCCTACTATTACAAAAATTAGTCCAAAAAAAACAAAACGTAAAATTTTATTATAACATTTTTTTTTATCTGTTTAAGAAAAACAGAATTTTCAAAGACAGCTGTGAAAATTATATAAAAATAAAAACAATATTTTTTTAATATATCAAAAAAAATTTATGAATTTGCAATTTAATTTTTTTTTAAGTAAAAAATCAAACAGCAAAACAAAACAGAAAAACAACACACACAGAAAATTTGTTTATGTTTTGAATTTTTCCATAAAATTTTTAATGTTTGTTTTTTTTTTTTTGTTTTAATATTTTTTTCTGTTTATTTTGAATTTTAAGTGGAAAAAAAATATTAATATTTTATTTAATAAAAAAATTTTTTTGATTACCTTTAAAAGTTGGAATTTGTTTTTGTTTTAAAATTGTTTATACGCAATTAAACTGATAAAAGTTTTATAATAAATTTTAGTTTATTTACTATTTACACGTAAAAATTGGGATAGGTTCGAAATTATTTAACCCTTTGCTTTCAAACTGATTTGAAGTAGAACATATAATTTTTACTGACGATTGGAAATAAATGAAAATATAGAGTAAAATCTTTTATTCATCAACATTTTGTTCCTCAACATTTTTAGTGTAATGAAAAACCGGTCCTCTAAGTTTCAATTTTTTAAGTCATTTCAATTTAAGTTCAAATTTTCCCTAATGGAATTTTTATTATCATTGCGACCTTGTCTTGGTTTTCGAGTGAAGATAAGATATTCGGTAAATTTCCGAGTTGGAATATTTTTTTCGTAGCATAGTTTTCGAAGGGGTGGGGGGGGCGGCATATATAATTTATTTAGTAAATCTGGTCGAGTCACAAAGAAATTCCTCTTTCTTAATGATCCGACAGTAAATCGTTCGAAATTTCCCGAATCTTTCTTATGTCTTAATGGTGAGAGGGTCAGACAGTAAATCGTTCGATTCGAAAGGAAATAATTCAGAAATTTCCAGAATATTTCTGAACATTCGAAAATCATGATTTATGGTCAGATGACAAAATTGAATTAAATGCCAAATTTCATTTAAAATAGCCCAAGAAACTTTGGTTCTAGAAGAATTTCTAAAATAAATCAAAAAATTGACCAATTTGTCCCGCAACTAGAAAAAGATTGCATAACACTATAAATTCTACTTTAAAGCATAATAAATAATAATATAATTTAAAATGCAATTTTGTTATTGCAATATTGTATACAATAATAATATTGAAATGAAAATTACTTTTGATTAACTGCCAATTTAAACATGTAAATTATAATATTAAAAGCTTTATTTTCAAAAAACGCTATAGATATACGTAGACAAATGAGATGCATTTAAGGGAGGTGAAAATTTATCATAATGAAAAACAAAAAAAACAGAATATCAAAAAAAAAATGACAAAATAAAAATTATGTAAAAGATTTTGTTTATATCGCAGTTACGGATTATTTACGACACGAAAAAAACATATCTAAGCACTTTTATGTATTTACCATAAAACAACAAAACAAGCTAACACAAAAAAAAAGCTTTTATCAAATTTTGTATTACATTTTATTTTAATTTGAGGTTCAAGTGCAAATGTTTTTCTAGTTTATAATAATTGCAGTTGCAACACGGAAGTTTTTTTTTTTGAAACAAAACAAAACAAAAAAAATATTTGGGACATTTTTTTTTGTAAATAAAAACCATTTGCTAAAAAAGTTTGATAATCTTAATAGTTTTTTTTGTAGAAAATTATGAAGAAATTTTGCAGGAAAATATTTTTCAAGTAAAAAATTTAACAAACCACTGATTAATTTTACAAACTTTATTATATAATCAAACAAAAATTAAATACAGAATTAAATTATAATAAATTTTTTAAATTATAATTTCAATTTTCTTATTTATTTCACAGAGTTTGCCGCGCTAACCAAAAAATGTGATTTAATTAAAAAAAAAAAAAAAAATTTTAAATTTTTTTATGATTTTAATTTTTTTTTTTTAAAAAAAAATATTTTTTATAATTTTTTTTTTGTCAAATAAAAATAAGAACTTTTAAATATTTTAATTTAATTATTTTTAAATAAATATATCATTTTAAAATAATGTCAGAATTAATTTTAATTAAAAATACTTGTGATAATTGTGATATCTCAATTAATAATAATCAATTAAATATAAATGAATTTAATATTATTAATAATAATAATAGTGAAAATGAATTTCTTAATACCAAAGATAATTTTATAAAAAATAATGTAAATAGAAAAAAATGTAATTTTAATCATCAATTAATTAATAATCATAATGAAATTATTAATAATGATAATGAAACAGAAGAAATTTATGCTAGAACAACAAGCTGTCATCATAATAATCAAAATGAACAAAATAGACAAGATTTAGTTAAAGCTGAAGAATTTGATAAGAAATTATGTGAAAGGTAACAAAAAAAAAACGAATTTTTCTAATTAATTTTTTTTTTGCAATTTTACAGAAAATTACGTGAAAAATGTTGTTAATTTGACAAATTACAATTTTGTCACGTTTTGAATGATGATAATTTCATTTGTGTACGAAATTTAGCTTAGAATTTTTGTTAACAAAAACAAATTTATAATTAAATTAATTAAGTGAAGAAAAATGACTTGTGATTTAATACGGAATAGTTTTACATTCTAATAATTATTAATTAACGACATATTACGTGTAACAATCTATATATTTTCTTGATATACCAAAGATCCTTTGATATAATTTGTAATTTAATTTTAAAATTAATGATTACGCGGTTTAATTACGTTTTACTTACATCATATAACGTTATAATTGGAACGTAATGTAACAAAATATCATAAAGTAATAAATTATCTATATATGGTAGCTTAAAAAATTTATAACGTAAAAAACTATTTTATACGTAATTTTAAATCTTTGTACTGTAAACAAAATTTAGATAAGATAAAAAAAATGATTTTATAAATTTTTCGTTAATTGAATAAATTAATTTTTCAATTTGTTTTCTTGTAATATTCTGATAAGAAATTTGACAGAGATAATTGCACAATTGAAATTTTGTTGGATTGGCTATTTTATTTAAGCGCAATGATAACCTTTTCAATAAGAAACTGAACCACTCACTCTTTGTTTGTAGGAAAACTTCTAGAATCAATTAAAAATATAATTATTACGTAATCATTCGATACTGTGTAACATTTTTAAATAAATTCGCAATTAACTGATCCATTTATAAAACTTCACTCTTAGCCCATTGGGGGTATACAAATTAAATTAGAAAAGTCTGCACTCTTTTATTTCTTAAATTAGTCAATCCAGAAAGATCACAGAGGAAATATTTGCAATGATGATCAATTTAGATTTGTAAATTTATTATAATTATTGCATACGATAAGCACTTTTCTTAATTTCTATTATGCAAATTTTCTATTTAATTAATTGATACATACATATATTTTCATTTCCATTTTCAGTTCTTATGTAAATAGAATGCGTTTAGCATTTAATTTATTGGTCAGTTTAGCAAATGGTCTTCAAAATTTAATGTAAGTGTACAAGCTATAAAATTATATCTTCATAGTCAAATTATTTTAATTTAAAATTTTTCAATTAATTTAGACGACGTCGTGGATTCCAGGGAGATAGTATTTGGAAAGCAGCATATGCATATGCCGCCAATACAATATCAATGGGATTATCATCAGTTCAAGGTGAAATATAAAAAATTTCATTGTCAATAAAAAAAAGTATATTTCACACATTTATTTACTATTTTTTTTATATATTTAATTCAATTTTCCCCCAAAACAAAAGTGAAGATAAAAACAATTGTTTTTTTCTAAACAAACTTTATTAATAAGCGCGCAAAAGCTTCAAATCGATTTTGAATTTTTCTTGTTTTTTACATCACAATTTTCTCTAAACTTTTAAAAGGTTTCATTTTTGTAACTTAAATTTAAATTGAATTAAAATTATTGTAACATAAATTTATAAATTGAATTGCGTCAACTAAGAAAACTAATTTTACTAATTGAAATTTTTTTTTACAGTTTCAAATCGTATTGAACCAATATTAAAAATAATTAAATTTAAAAAACCAAAAAGAATCAATGAAAGCCATCATACGTCCATTATTATAAATACACCAAAGATAAATGTACCTGATATTATAGAAACAGCTGAAGAATGTGTTACAATAAATATATTAGCTGAACCACCAGAAAATGAACCAATTCGTGTTGATATTATACTTATACATGGTGAAATTTTTATGATTTGATCTTTATTACTTCATTATTACAATTTTATTATACTTAATAGGTTTACATGGTTCATTAGCAAATACATGGAAACAAGGTTTATGGAGTAATGAAAGGAATCCAGTTGATTTTGAAAGACCACCACCGCCACCATTACGACCACCAAAACGGCCACGTCATTCAAGATCAAATATTTTTATACCAGCACATACAAATAAAAAATTTAAATTAGAACCAGATAAAATGAATCATAATAATAATACTGATGATGAAGATATTGATTTTATATTTGAATCAGAAGAAAGGTAAGCCCAAACAATGTTTTTTTTATATAAAATTTAATTGATCATTTTTTATTTCCATAGTTCACCTACTTGTAATTCTAACAAAGATCATCGTTTTAATACATTCCGTCTACGACTTGATAGTCATGATAATAATTCAATACGTTCATCATCTTCTACATCATCATCAGCACCAACATCACCATGTACTAGTCCCACACCAGAATTTCATAAACATAAAAATGATAAATTAAAAAATCATTGTTTAACAACATCAACAACAGCAAAATCATCATCATCATCATATTCATTATGTTGGCCTGGTGAATGGTTACCATTAGATTGTCCTGGTGTACGAGTTATAGCTATTAATTATACAACAGATCCATATTTATGGCGTCCAATATGGCGTAAAAAATATAATCGTTCAACAATGTCAGAACGTGTTCGTGTTATGACGAAAATGTTAATTGAAAAAAAAGTTGGTTTAAATCAACCAATTGTTTGGGTGGGCCATTCAAAAGGTGGTCTATTTATAAAAAAAATAATTGTTGATGCATGGGATAGTGGTAAACCAGAGGAAATACCATTATTTCAATCATCTAAAGGTGTATTCTTTTATTCAGTACCACATCGTGGTTCAATGTTAGCTGATATTAATTTACCATTAATTAGGAGATCAATTGAATTAATAGAAATTGAAAAAAGTAAAATAATTATTATTAATTTTTTTGTAATCGAAAATTTCAATTTAATTTTCTATTCGATAGATTCAAAAGTATTATTAGATCTTCATCGACGATTTGTTGGACTTTATTATGGTGGCCATTTAAAAGTTGAAGTTTTTAGTTTTGTTGAAACAGCAATGACATTTATGCAAGTTTTATATTTAAGAATTGTTGGTGTTGATTCAGCTGGTAGTATATAATTTATTTTTAATTTAATATAAGAAATTTCATTTTTCTCTTTAAATTATATTTTAGATCCTGGAATTGGTGATGTTTGTGGATTACAATTAGATCATCGTGAAATTTGTAAACCTCGTAGTCGTAATTGTATATTGTATACGGAATTAGTTAAAATGATTAATAAAGTTAGTTAATTTATATAAATATAAATATTATTATTAATTATTATTATTTTTAAAAAAAATATATATAAAAATATTTCAATTATTTAGTTTATAAAAATTGTAAAAAATATATATACATATAATTATTGTATATCAACATTCATTAAAATGTTAAACTAATGTGTAAAAAGGAATTTATTGTTATTATTTATTAGAAATCCTTAATTAACAGGACCCTAAATGCCTAAATCCTAAATGTTTCAGGAATTTAGGGAAGTGAACTTTTCTCAGAAAGAAAATGGTACAAAAGATTACACATATACATATTTCAAAATCTCTATATGGATTTCATATACGCCTAAAAATATGCTTTTTCTATAAAATTATTGAAAAAAAATATTATGGTTCAGTTTGTTATTAGATGAAAGATACTTGAAATAATTATATACTAAAAATGTAGAGGGAAATACAAGGACAAATTGGTCACAAAAAATTGGAGATTGCTGGTAATGAAAAGTAGTTTTAAACTTTATATAGATTTTTGCAGATTCAAATAAAATATTAGACATATTAGATGACATTTTTATAAATAAGTTATATGTATATTAGGGTAGTTATTAGAATAAAGTAGGGTAGGTATACTTATGATAATTACAGAAGTTAACAAAAAAAAATTAGTTTTTGGTAATAAAGTAAGTATTAAGCTTTCAAAATCTAAGTTAAAATAATATTAAAATTTTAACTGCTTTTTGATCAACAAACAAGTTTCTACTTCCTTAACACAACCAACTGCAAAAAATATAAGGAAAATTCCTCCAAACAAAATTATAATGGGAAAATTCAACATAATTTAAACAAACAGTTTACGGAATTCATATCAAATTAGTAATAAATTAAAAATTTAAATATTATATACATACATGGACATGGGAGCGCACTCTAAATAAAATTAAACATTGTATATGTGACTAATACACCTAATTGTTTTAACTTGACAATGCTCACAATTTCACAAGTCGTTTCTAATTTAAAAAATTTAATGCTACCTGTATGTCAACCGCATATAGAGAATTATTTCAGCTAGAACATTTTGTTGTTTTTCACAAAAACTAATAATTACCAACCCCACCATACAAATTTAATATATTTTCTACATTTTAATTGTCACTTTATTGCATAATAAAAACTGGTTTAAAAAAAAAATGAATACTCATCTCATCACTAAACTTAATTTTTTTTTTAGTTTTTATATCATTTGACTAGCCATTTCAGAGTTTATTAAACAATAATAAGAATTATGTTAATAGATATTTACAAATTATGGTAGTCTAAAGTTTCACGAAAATGTATTTTAATTGACTGACTGGTAAGAAAAATATTTACTTAATAATGTATATAATTTATTTTCGAATAATTATTGGGTTTTTTTTTCTGCTTGTTCTGTTAGATTGATTTATTGAAAAAATAAATTTTTACATGCTAAATTTAAGAAATCATTGCAAATAAAAAATTCTCAATATAAATTTTTTTTGTCATTCCGCAAAATTAATTGTATTACTAAGATTTAAGTTTAGTTGTTTGTTAACTTTGAAGACGTTTAAACATGGAATTAAATATAATATTTTTCTATTGTATTCTAATATTTGGATTTAGAATAAATTCAAGTCAACAGGAATATTGGCCGCCGACTATTGATGAATCATTAGAAATGAAATTAATATCACGATTAAAATCAGGTAAATATTATAATCATTTTTTCCTAATTCACTATATAAATTTATGTACCTAATATATTTAATATACAATATTATTATTTAGGATGTGAAAATAATAATAATAATATGACAAAAAATGATAATAATAATCAACAATTTATTGCAATGGTTATGGAAACAGAAAATGGTTTTAATCCAATACCATCAAAATTTATTCATATACCAAGTGGTAAATTATTTGAACCAAATTTAAAATGTGATTTATGTGATATAAATAAAATTACATTAAATAATATTGATTATAATTTAAGAAATTTTACATGTAAAACATTATGTATATTTACTGGTGTTAAAAGTAATGAAAAGAATTGTAATCGTGGTGAATATTTTAATATTGGTATTTTGATTAAAAATGATTTTATACAATTAATGGAATCATGTCATAATGTAGAATCAACAAATTTAACATATATAAGAAATACAATACATAAAAAATTAGGTAAATATTCAAGAAAAATATTAGATACAAATGAACACTGTCGACAAAAATGTATGCCAATTTGTTTACAACCATTAAAAATGAATAATGATGATGATTTTGATGATAATAGTATAATTTTAAATCAAATGGACTTTGAAAATAATTTAATGGATAATATTTGTATGATGAAAAAAGATGGTAATATAAATCAATTAAATATTAAACAGGATGTTTGTAATGGTGGTACTTTAAAAAGTTATATAAATATTTCTATGATATCATTACTACTATGTTTAGTGTTAATAAAAAATATGTTAAAATAGTTTTCAAGTGTTGTTTCGTTGTTATTTTAAGTATATTTGATAAAGGTAAACAAAAAACATGTATTATAGAAACAAAATTATCATAAAACTTATTGAAAACATTAAAGTCACAAAAAAACTTTACTGGAGATAAAGATATCTGAGTTTTTTTTACTATCAAAATAAATTTTATTAGAAATATTACCATTAAAATAATTATCCACTCACGCACAACAAATAGATTTATAATAAAAGTTTAATAAATAATTTATTCATAATTTGATTAATTTATTTTCACTTTCACTGACTGCAGCAGTTAAAATTTATATGTTTTACATTAAAATAAATTAAATGAAATATGTTCTTTAATCTGTTCATCATTATTTACCGGGGGTATATCAGTAGCTAAGTGTACTTGAATTCATCTACCCTGAATATCTTTAGCATAATGTAAAATATTTTCCTACTCCTGAAGATAATGCATATTTAGAACAATTGTATACCAATAATGATTTACCGGGTTCAATTTCTATATATTGCATATTTATAGGTGTCCCTATTTTTGGTATCTCAGTTGTGAAGTATATCTCAATCCATTCCAACTCCTGTAGATGGTGCATAAACAGTATTTCTTACTAAAGTCCACTTACCAGGTGATACTTCTATGTATCGTAACTTTATAGGAGTACCTGTTGGTGGGGCATTAGATGTCAAGAATATTTGAATCCATCTATTACGTTAGTCTTGGACATATGTGGAATTTTTTGTACTATCTATATAGGGTGAGTAAGTAGTACTGTTTGACATAACATATTTACTGCAGAGAATTTCTATATTTCTAATATATTCATTTCCAGTATATTTTTCTGCCGCCCGAGATGGATGTGTGGGAATCCATACAGGCTCATGAGGCATATGATAATAATGTACGGGAATTGGATGAATCGGAAATTAGGTATCCGGCTAGTTTATCGCAATAACAAATTCATAGCAAAGTTCATCGCCCGCAATTCATCGTAAGGCAATTCATCGCAAGCAATTTATCGCAAGGAAATATTCATCGCGAAGTTTATGGCGATGAATATCCGATACCTAATGAATTCATATATACCTAATGAAATATTCACTTTGTATTTTCCAAAAAAAAAATCTGGCAGCCTTAATTGGTAATATTTGTCAAATATATTACCATATATTCATATGTGGCTCTTTATTACAACTTTAATTAGTGAACAATCACAAAATGAAATGCTAAGAGAACAACATATTGCTAGAGATAGCGGAGAGTCAAAATGTAAGCGCTATAGAGATAGCTCGGTACGTTGCAAAAATGCAATAGAAAATTTTGAAAAATTGCCACCAGTTATATTCTTGAGAAGCATGGTTCATAATTTTGATATTGGAAGGGTCACAAAAATGTATGATGATGTCAATAATTAAAAACTTAATTCCTATTAATATTACATTTTTTAATTTTTTTTTATATTTGTATACACGTAATAATAATATGTTCTTTTTTTATGGTAAAGAATTAGGAAAAAAAATCCTGAAAATTTATGATGATGTCAATAATTAAGAACTTTATTACTATAATATTGTTTTTTTTTTCATTTTTTATTTTTTGTGTACACAATAAATTTCGTTATGTTTAATTTATAATTATTTGAATATTTAACTCAATTTATTATTTTATAATTTTATAAATAAATTGCTTGCGATAAATTGCTGGCGATGAATTGCTTACGATGAATTGCTTGCGATGAATTCCTTCGCGATGAATTGCTTGCGACAAACGAGCCTAGAATCGGAAAATATTTAAAAAAAAATGTAATTAATTGCGCGTCTAATTTTTGTAGAAGCACTCTTAGTACTGATTATTGTAGTTGAAGGTGTAGTCGCCCCACTAATTGTTGTAGGAAGAGTGGATCTTCTAATCGTTGAAGAAGTCATTATTTCATTGAGTTTTGAAGAGAAAGTTTGTCCGTTTGTTGCTGTAGCAATATTATCTGCACTGATTATTGCCGAACTATTTTGTTCAGTATTTGATGGAGTAACATAGTTTTCAGTGATTGTTGAAAACTCATTATGCCCACTACTATCTGTAGGATATATTGTAGTAGCACGGGATGGTAAATAGGAATCTTTTTCACTTGAAGTTTCAGAAGTAATTGTTGTAGAAATTAAATTACCAATAACGATTGGAGAGAAACTATATCCACTGGTCGATTTTGCACTACGTTCATCACTATATATTGAAGCTGAGCTGCTTTCACTATATGTCGAAAAGGAAGAATTCCCAACGGAAACTTCAGCAGTAAACATTTCACTGATTGGTGAAGTAGTAACACTTTCATTTGTTACTTTAGTTTTTTTATTATTATTGTGTGCTGAATATTTATTTTCATCTGTCGAAGTGCTTTCTTCAGGATATGTTGAAGTAGCGCTGTATGGTGCATAAGAAGTATTTTCACTGGAACTTTCCGCAGTCACTGTTGAAGAAATTAAATTACCCATATTGCTTGGAGATGAACTACTTTCACTGAATGTTGAATATTTCAGTTCATCACCATTAGATGATGAAGCGGAAGTTTTGCTACTGGCAGTTGTAGGAATAATATCGCGGCTTGTTGATGATGATGAATTTACACTATCTACGACAGATTTACTAATGTTTGTTGAATAGCTTATTTCATCATCAATAGCTGATGAAGTACTATATCCACTGGTCGATTTTTCACTACGTTCATCAGTATATATTGAAGCTGAGCTGCTTTCACTATATGTCGAAAAGGAAGAATTCCCAACGGAAACTTCAGCAGTAAACATTTCACTGATTGGTGAAGTAGTAACACTTTCATTTGTTACTTTAGTTTTTTTATTATTATTGTGTGCTGAATATTTATTTTCATCTGTCGAAGTGCTTTCTTCAGGATATGTTGAAGTAGCGCTGTATGGTGTATAGGAAGTATTTTCACTGGAACTTTCCGCAGTCACTGTTGAAGAAATTAAATTACCCATATTGCTTGGAGATGAACTACTTTCACTGAATGTTGAATATTTCAGTTCATCACCATTAGATGATGAAGCGGAAGTTTTGCTACTGGCAGTTGTAGGAATAATATCGCGGCTTGTTGATGATGATGAATTTACACTATCTACGACAGATTTACTAATGTTTGTTGAATAGCTTATTTCATCATCAATAGCTGATGAAGTACTATATCCACTGGTCGATTTTGAAGTATGTTCATCAGTATATATTGAAGCTGAGCTACTTTCACTATATGGCGAAAATGAAGAGTTCCCAACGGAAACTTCAGCAGTAAACGTTTCAACGATTGGTGAAGAATTACCACTTTCACTTGTTATTTCAGTTTTTTTATTATTATTGCGTGCTGAATATTTATTTTCATCTGTCGAAGTGCTTTCTTCAGGATATGTTGAAGTAACCCCGGATGGTGCATAAGAAGGTTTTTCACTGTAAGTTTCATCAGTCATTGTTGAAGAAATTAAATTACCCATATTGCTTGGAGATGAACTACTTTCACTGAATGTTGAATATTTCAGTTCATCACCATTAGATGATGAAGCGGAAGTTTTGCTACTGGCAGTTGTAGGAATAATATCGCGGCTTGTTGATGATGATGAATTTACACTATCTACGACAGATTTACTAATGTTTGTTGAATAGCTTATTTCATCATCAATAGCTGATGAAGTACTATATCCACTGGTCGATTTTGAAGTATGTTCATCAGTATATATTGAAGCTGAGCTACTTTCACTATATGGCGAAAATGAAGAATTCCCAACGGAAACTTCAGCAGTAAACGTTTCACCGATTGGTGAAGAATTACCACTTTCACTTGTTACTTTAGTTTTTTTATTATTATTGTGAGCTGAATATTTATTTTCATCTGTCGAAGTGCTTTCCTCAGGATATGTTGAAGTAGTATTGTATGGTGCATAGGAAGTATTTTCAGTGTAAGTTTCATCAGTCATTGTTGAAGAAATTAAATTATCCATATTGCTTGGAGATGAACTACTTTCACTGAATGTTGAATATTTCAGTTCATCACCATTAGATGATGAAGTGGAAGTTTTGCTACTGGCAGTTGTAGGAATGATATTATCGCGGCTTTTTGATGATGATGAATTTACACTATCTACGACAGATTTACTAATGTTTGTTGAATAGCTTATTTCATCATCAATAGCTGATGAAGTACTATATCCACTGGTCGATTTTGAAGTATGTTCATCAGTATATATTGAAGCTGAGCTACTTTCACTATATGGCGAAAATGAAGAGTTCCCAACGGAAACTTCAGCAGTAAACGTTTCACCGATTGGTGAAGAATTACCACTTTCACTTGTTATTTCAGTTTTTTTATTATTATTGCATGCTGAATATTTATTTTCATCTGTCGAAGTGCTTTTCTCAGGATATGTTGAAGTAACCCTGGATGGTGCATAAGAAGTTTTTTCACTGTAAGTTTCATCAGTCATTGTTGAAGAAATTAAATTACCCATATTGCTTGGAGATGAACTACTTTCACTGAATGTTGAATATTTCAGTTCATCACCATTAGATGATGAAGCGGAAGTTTTGCTACTGGCAGTTGTAGGAATAATATCGCGGCTTGTTGATGATGATGAATTTACACTATCTACGACAGATTTACTAATGTTTGTTGAATAGCTTATTTCATCATCCATAGCTGATGAAGTACTATATCCACTGGTCGATTTTGAAGTATGTTCATCAGTATATATTGAAGCTGAGCTACTTTCACTATATGGCGAAAATGAAGAATTCCCAATGGAAACTTCAGCAGTAAACGTTTCACCGATTGGTGAAGAATTACCACTTTCACTTGTTACTTTAGTTTTTTTATTATTATTGTGAGCTGAATATTTCTTTTCATCTGTCGAAGTGCTTTCCTCAGGATATGTGGAAGTAGTATTGTATGATGCATAGGAAGTATTTTCAGTGTAAGTTTCATCAGTCATTGTTGAAGAAATTAAATTATCCATATTGCTTGGAGATGAACTACTTTCACTGAATGTTGAATATTTCAGTTCATCACCATTAGATGATGAAGTGGAAGTTTTGCTACTGGCAGTTGTAGGAATAATATTATCGCGGCTTTTTGATGATGATGATTTTACACTATCTACGACAGATTTACTAATGTTTGTTGAATAGCTTATTTCATCATCAATAGCTGATGAAGTACTATATCCACTGGTCGATTTTGAAGTATGTTCATCAGTATATATTGAAGCTGAGCTACTTTCACTATATGGCGAAAATGAAGAGTTCCCAACGGAAACTTCAGCAGTAAACGTTTCACCGATTGGTGAAGAATTACCACTTTCACTTGTTACTTTAGTTTTTTTATTATTATTGTGAGCTGAATATTTCTTTTCATCTGTCGAAGTGCTTTCTTCAGGATATGTTGAAGTAACCCTGGATGGTGCATAAGAAGTGTTTTCACTGTAAGTTTCATCAGTCATTGTTGAAGAAATTAAATTACCCATATTGCTTGGAGATGAACTACTTTCACTGAATGTTGAATATTTCAGTTCGTCACCATTAGATGATGAAGCGGAAGTTTTGCTACTGGCAGTTGTAGGAATAATATTATCGCGGCTTGTTGATGATGATGAATTTACACTATCTACGACAGATTTACTAATGTTTGTTGAAAAGCTTATTTCATCATCAATAGCTGATGAAGTACTATATCCACTGGTCGATTTTGAAGTATGTTCATCAGTATATATTGAAGCTGAGCTACTTTCACTATATGGCGAAAATGAAAAGTTCCCAACGGAAACTTCAGCAGTAAACGTTTCACCGATTGGTGAAGAATTACCACTTTCACTTGTTATTTCAGTTTTTTTATTATTATTGTGTGCTGAATATTTATTTTCATCTGTCGAAGTGCTTTCTTCAGGATATGTTGAAGTAGCGCTGTATGGTGCATAGGAAGTATTTTCACTGGAACTTTCCGCAGTCACTGTTGAAGAAATTAAATTACCCATATTGCTTGGAGATGAACTACTTTCACTGAATGTTGAATATTTCAGTTCATCACCATTAGATGATGAAGCGGAAGTTTTGCTACTGGCAGTTGTAGGAATAATATTATCGCGGCTTGTTGATGATGATGAATTTACACTATCTACGACAGATTTACTAATGTTTGTTGAAAAGCTTATTTCATCATCAATAGCTGATGAAGTACTATATCCACTGGTCGATTTTGAAGTATGTTCATCAGTATATATTGAAGCTGAGCTACTTTCACTATATGGCGAAAATGAAGAGTTCCCAACGGAAACTTCAGCAGTAAACGTTTCACCGATTGGTGAAGAATTACCACTTTCACTTGTTATTTCAGTTTTTTTATTATTATTGCGTGCTGAATATTTATTTTCATCTGTCGAAGTGCTTTCCTCAGGATATGTTGAAGTAACCCTGGATGGTGCATAAGAAGTTTTTTCACTGTAAGTTTCCGCAGTCACTGTTGAAGAAATTAAATTACCCATATTGCTTGGAGATGAACTACTTTCACTGAATGTTGAATATTTCAGTTCATCACCATTAGATGATGAAGCGGAAGTTTTGCTACTGGAAGTTGCAGGAATAATATTATCGCGGCTTGTTGATGATGATGAATTTACACTATCTACGACAGATTTACTAATGTTTGTTGAATAGCTTATTTCATCATCAATAGCTGATGAAGTACTATATCCACTGGTCGATTTTGCACTACGTTCATCAGTATATATTGAAGCTGAGCTGCTTTCACTATATGTCGAAAAGGAAGAATTCCCAACGGAAACTTCAGCAGTAAACATTTCACTGATTGGTGAAGTAGTAAAACTTTTATTTGTTACTTTAGTTTTTTTATTATTATTGTGTGCTGAATATTTATTTTCATCTGTCGAAGTGCTTTCTTCAGGATATGTTGAAGTAGCGCTGTGTGGTGCATAGGAAGTATTCTCACTGGAACTTTCCGCAGTCACTGTTGAAGAAATTAAATTACCCATATTGCTTGGAGATGAACTACTTTCACTGAATGTTGAATATTTCAGTTCATCACCATTAGATGATGAAGCGGAAGTTTTGCTACTGGCAGTTGTAGGAATAATATTATCGCGGCTTGTTGATGATGATGAATTTACACTATCTACGACAGATTTACTAATGTTTGTTGAATAGCTTATTTCATCATCAATAGCTGATGAAGTACTATATCCACTGGTCGATTTTGCACTACGTTCATCACTATATATTGAAGCTGAGCTGCTTTCACTATATGTCGAAAAGGAAGAATTCCCAACGGAAACTTCAGCAGTAAACATTTCACTGATTGGTGAAGTAGTAACACTTTCATTTGTTACTTTAGTTTTTTTATTATTATTGTGTGCTGAATATTTATTTTCATCTGTCGAAGTGCTTTTTTCAGGATATGTTGAAGTAGCGCTGTATGGTGCATAGGAAGTATTTTCACTGGAACTTTCCGCAGTCACTGTTGAAGAAATTAAATTACCCATATTGCTTGCAGATGAACTACTTTCACTGAATGTTGAATATTTAATTTCATCACCAATAGTTGATGAAGATGAACTTTTGTCACTGGAAGTTGCAGGAATAATATTATCGCGGCTTGTTGATGATGATGAATTTACACTATCTACGACAGATTTACTAATGTTTGTTAAATAGCTTATTTCCTCATCAATAGCTGATGAAGTACTATATCCACTGGTCGATTTTGCACTACGTTCATCAGTATATATTGAAGCTGAGCTGCTTTCACTGTATGTCGAAAAGGAAGAATTCCCAACGGAAACTTCAGCAGTAAACATTTCACTGATTGGTGAAGTAGTAACACTTTCATTTGTTACTTTAGTTTGTTTATTATTATTGTGTGCTGAATATTTATTTTCATCTGTCGAAGTGCTTTCTTCAGGATATGTTGAAGTAGCACTGTATGGTGCATAAGAAGTTTTTTCGCTGTAAGTTTCATCAGTCATTGTTGAAGAAATTAAATTACCCATATTGCTTGGAGATGAACTACTTTCACTGAATGTTGAATATTTCAGTTCATCACCATTAGATGATGAAGCGGAAGTTTTGCTACTGGCAGTTGTAGGAATAATATTATCGCGGCTTGTTGATGATGATGAATTTACACTATCTACGACAGATTTACTAATGTTTGTTGAAAAGCTTATTTCATCATCAATAGCTGATGAAGTACTATATCCACTGGTCGATTTTGAAGTATGTTCATCAGTATATATTGAAGCTGAGCTGCTTTCACTATATGTCGAAAAGGAAGAATTCCCAACGGAAACTTCAGCAGTAAACATTTCACTGATTGGTGAAGTAGTAACACTTTCATTTGTTACTTTAGTTTTTTTATTATTATTGTGTGCTGAATATTTATTTTCATCTGTCGAAGTGCTTTCTTCAGGATATGTTGAAGTAGCGCTGTATGGTGCATAGGAAGTATTTTCACTGGAACTTTCCGCAGTCACTGTTGAAGAAATTAAATTACCCACATTGCTTGGAGATGAACTACTTTCACTGAATGTTGAATATTTCAGTTCATCACCATTAGATGATGAAGCGGAAGTTTTGCTACTGGCAGTTGTAGGAATAATATTATCGCGGCTTGTTGATGATGATGAATTTACACTATCTACGACAGATTTACTAATGTTTGTTGAATAGCTTATTTCATCATCAATAGCTGATGAAGTACTATATCCACTGGTCGATTTTTCACTACGTTCATCAGTATATATTGAAGCTGAGCTGCTTTCACTATATGTCGAAAAGGAAGAATTCCCAACGGAAACTTCAGCAGTAAACATTTCACTGATTGGTGAAGTAGTAACACTTTTATTTGTTACTTTAGTTTTTTTATTATTATTGTGTGCTGAATATTTATTTTCATCTGTCGAAGTGCTTTCTTCAGGATATGTTGAAGTAGCGCTGTATGGTGCATAGGAAGTATTTTCACTGGAACTTTCCGCAGTCACTGTTGAAGAAATTAAATTACTCATATTGCTTGGAGATGAACTACTTTCACTGAATGTTGAATATTTAATTTCATCACCAATAGTTGATGAAGATGAACTTTTGCCACTGGAAGTTGCAGGAATAATATTATCGCGGCTTGTTGATGATGATGAATTTACACTATCTACGACAGATTTACTAATGTTTGTTGAATAGCTTATTTCATCATCAATAGCTGATGAAGTACTATATCCACTGGTCGATTTTGAAGTATGTTCATCAGTATATATTGAAGCTGAGCTACTTTCACTATATGGCGAAAATGAAGAATTCCCAACGGAAACTTCAGCAGTAAACGTTTCACCGATTGGTGAAGAATTACCACTTTCACTTGTTACTTTAGTTTTTTTATTATTATTGTGAGCTGAATATTTATTTTCATCTGTCGAAGTGCTTTCCTCAGGATATGTTGAAGTAGTATTGTATGGTGCATAGGAAGTATTTTCAGTGTAAGTTTCATCAGTCATTGTTGAAGAAATTAAATTATCCATATTGCTTGGAGATGAACTACTTTCACTGAATGTTGAATATTTCAGTTCATCACCATTAGATGATGAAGTGGAAGTTTTGCTACTGGCAGTTGCAGGAGTAATATTATCGCGACTTGTTGATGATGATGAATTTACACTATCTACGACAGATTTACTAATGTTTGTTGAATAGCTTATTTCATCATCAATAGCTGATGAATTACTATATCCACTGGTCGATTTTGAAGTATGTTCATCAGTATATATTGAAGCTGAGCTGCTTTCACTGTATGTCGAAAAGGAAGAATTCCCAACGGAAACGTCAGCAGTAAACATTTCACTGATTGGTGAAGTAGTAATACTTTCATTTGTTACTTTAGTTTTTTTATTATTATTGTGTGCTGAATATTTATTTTCATCTGTCGAAGTGCTTTCTTCAGGATATGTTGAAGTAGCGCTGTATGGTGCATAGGAAGTATTTTCACTGTAAGTTTCATCAGTCATTGTTGAAGAAATTAAATTACCCATATTGCTTGGAGATGAACTACTTTCACTCAATGTTGAATATTTCAGTTCATCACCATTAGATGATGAAGCGGTAGTTTTGATACTGGCAGTTGCAGGAGTAATATTATCGCGACTTGTTGATGATGATGAATTTACACTATCTACGACAGATTTACTAATGTTTGTTGAATAGCTTATTTCATCATCAATAGCTGATGAATTACTATATCCACTGGTCGATTTTGAAGTATGTTCATCAGTATATATTGAAGCTGAGCTACTTTCACTATATGGCGAAAATGAAAAGTTCCCAACGGAAACTTCAGCAGTAAACGTTTCACCGATTGGTGAAGAATTACCACTTTCACTTGTTATTTCAGTTTTTTTATTATTATTGTGTGCTGAATATTTATTTTCATCTGTCGAAGTGCTTTCTTCAGGATATGTTGAAGTAGCGCTGTATGGTGCATAGGAAGTATTTTCACTGGAACTTTCCGCAGTCACTGTTGAAGAAATTAAATTACCCATATTGCTTGGAGATGAACTACTTTCACTGAATGTTGAATATTTCAGTTCATCACCATTAGATGATGAAGCGGAAGTTTTGCTACTGGCAGTTGTAGGAATAATATCGCGGCTTGTTGATGATGATGAATTTACACTATCTACGACAGATTTACTAATGTTTGTTGAATAGCTTATTTCATCATCAATAGCTGATGAAGTACTATATCCACTGGTCGATTTTGAAGTATGTTCATCAGTATATATTGAAGCTGAGCTACTTTCACTATATGGCGAAAATGAAGAGTTCCCAACGGAAACTTCAGCAGTAAACGTTTCACCGATTGGTGAAGAATCACCACTTTCACTTGTTATTTCAGTTTTTTTATTATTATTGCGTGCTGAATATTTATTTTCATCTGTCGAAGTGCTTTCCTCAGGATATGTTGAAGTAACCCTGGATGGTGCATAAGAAGTTTTTTCACTGTAAGTCTCATCAGTCATTGTTGAAGAAATTAAATTACCCATATTGCTTGGAGATGAACTACTTTCACTGAATGTTGAATATTTCAGTTCATCACCATTAGATGATGAAGCGGAAGTTTTGCTACTGGCAGTTGTAGGAATAATATTATCGCGGCTTGTTGATGATGATGAATTTACACTATCTACGACAGATTTACTAATGTTTGTTGAATAGCTTATTTCATCATCAATAGCTGATGAAGTACTATATCCACTGGTCGATTTTGAAGTATGTTCATCAGTATATATTGAAGCTGAACTACTTTCACTATATGGCGAAAATGAAGAGTTCCCAACGGAAACTTCAGCAGTAAACGTTTCACCGATTGGTGAAGAATTACCACTTTCATTTGTTATTTCAGTTTTTTTATTATTATTGTGTGCTGAATATTTATTTTCATCTGTCGAAGTGCTTTCTTCAGGATATGTTGAAGTAGCGCTGTATGGTGCATATGAAGTATTTTCACTGGAACTTTCCGCAGTCACTGTTGAAGAAATTAAATTACCCATATTGCTTGGAGATGAACTACTTTCACTGAATGTTGAATATTTCAGTTCATCACCATTAGATGATGAAGCGGTAGTTTTGATACTGGCAGTTGCAGGAGTAATATTATCGCGGCTCGTTGGTGCTGTTGAATTTATACTACCTAGGACAGATTTCCTACTGCTGGTCGGTTTGGAAGTACTTTTTCCAGTATATTTTGAAGTTGAACTTTTTCCTATATATTGCGAAGAGGAAGTTTTTCCAGTGAAAACTCCAGCAGTAAACCTTTCACTGATTGGTGAAGAAGTATAACTTTCACTTGTTACTTTAGATGTAATATTATTACGATGTGCTGAATATTTATTTTCATATCCATTACTTGATGATGTACTTTGACTATTGTTCTCTGTCGAAGTACTTTCTTTAGGATATGTTGAAGTAGCACTGGATGTTGTATAGTTGGAAGTTTCAGGAGTCATTGTTGAAGAAGTAAAAGTTCCAATACTGCTTGTAGATGAACTATTTTCACTGAATGTTGAATATTTAATTTCATCACCAATAGTTGATGAAGATGAACTTTTGCCACTGAAAGTTGCAGGGGTAACATTATTGCGGCTTGTTGATGATGTTGAATTTACACTACCTAGGACAGATTTACTAATGTTGGTTGAATATCTTATTTTATCATCACTAGTTGATGAACTACTCTGTCTGCTAGTCGGATTGGAAGTACTTTTTTCAGTATATTTTGAAGTTGAACTTTTTCCTTTATATGACAAAGAGGAAGTTTTTCCAGTGGAAACTCCAGCAGTAAACCTTTCACTGATTGGTGAAGAAGTATAACTTTCACTTGTTACTTTAGATGTATTATTATTACGGTGTGCTAAATATTTATTTTCATATCCATTACTTGATGATGTACTTTGACTACTGTTCTGTGTCGAAGTACTTTCTTCAGGATATGTTGAAGTAGCACTGGATGTTGTATAGTTGGAAGTTTCAGGAGTCATTGTTGAAGAAGTAAAAGTTTCAATAATGATTGGAGATGTACTATATTCACTGTATGTTGCATATTTAATTTCATCACCAATAGTTGATGAAGATGAACTTTTGCCACTGGAAGTTGTAGGGGTAACATTATTGCGGCTTGTTGATGCAGTAGAATTTACATTTCCTAAGTGAGATGTAATATTATCAATGTTTGTTGAATATCTTATTTCATAATCAATATTTGATGAAGTACTGTGTCCAATGGTCGGTTTCGTAGTACTTTTTTCAATATATGTTGGACCTGAACTAGTTTCATTATATGGAGAAGAGGAAGTTTTTCCACTGAAAGATTCAGAAGAAAAACTTTCACCGCGCGTCGAAGAAGTTGAATTTTTATTACTTTCTAAAGATGTATTATTATCAATGTGTGTTGTATATTTAATTTCATCGATCCTTGATGAACCACGCTGACTAATGTTCTGTGCTGAAGTACTTTCTTCAGCGTATGTTGAAGTAGCACTGGATGTTGTATAGTTGGAAGTTTCAGGAGTCATTGTTGAAGAAGGAAAAATTCCAATACTGATTGGCGATGAACTATTTTCACTGTATGTTGAATATTTAATTTCTTCACCAATCGTTGATGAAGAGGAATTTTTTGGTGTAGAATATCTTATTGTTGTGGTAGATATATTTTTTCCTATCATTATGGTAGTAGTCGTTAAAATACTGTGTGTTGTAGCTGGAGATGTTGAAGTTTGATTTGAACTTTGATGAAAAAATTTTTTGGGACATGTAGGCATGAAATATATTAAATGCCACCGTTTTAAACTATCTCTGGCATATATAAAGTATTTTCCAACTCCAATACATGGCGTGTATGTAACACTGTTTATCAAAGTCCATTTTCCAGGAGATATTTCAAGATATATGAAATTAACGGGTGTCCATGAGGGTGGTGCATCCGTCGTGAAATATATTAGTACCCAATTACCACGAGAGTCTTGCACTACTGTTGAATAGCTTCCACCTTCAATAAACGGAGGAAAGGTAGCATCTTCGACCAAAATGCACTTACCCAGTAGAACTTCTACAACTCTTGTGAATTTTTTTCTGGGGGGTGGTACAGAGGTAGTAAAATATACCAGAATCCATCTATCGAAGTCATCTTTGGCATATGTAAATTCTCTCCCGAGACCTATTAATTCTGCATATTTATTACTATTTAATAGAATCCATTTGCCAGATGAAATTTCACTATATCTTAAATATATAAGAGTTCCTTTAAGTGGCGCATCAATAGTAAAGTATATTTGAATCCAATTACCCCTACTATCTTGAACATATGTTGAATTTTTTGAACTCTTTATGAACGGTGCAAAAGTATTGCTTTTTACAACAATATATTTATCACGAAATACTTCAATATATCTAATATATTCTTTTAAGATAGTCGGAAAATTTTGATTGTATATATTATCTTTCGCACTTTCATTTTTATGTATTTCCAACTGAATATCACTGTTTTTATCCTTTTGAATTAAACTATTATTTACACAATTACCCGGATCACAGAAACTTATTATTATTGTTAGAACAAAGAAAATAACTTTATATTTATATTTCATAATGATAACGATCCAATGATCGTAATAAACTAATTTCATTTAGCAGAAAATCGCCTTTTTATATTATAATCGCGTTCACAAAAAAGTTAACATTTTTATTTAGAATGTTTACACGTTTTGGTTAGATAATCGACAGATGTTAAATCTTAATTTTTAATATACTTAATTATAAAGAATATCAATAAGTTTGATTGATTCAGTAGCAGTTAATTAAATAGACAGTATCGATATCAGGTAAATAACATTTGGAAAAAAAGTAATATAGACAATTAAATTCGGAAAAATATGAACCACAGAAAACCACACTATTAAGTCAACGAGGCTCTAAATTATTTATTTACACTTTTATAGTGGATGTTTTAAGTAAGTAATTATATTTATCCTTTTTGCAAATATGTAAATCTAAATATTGATACTTAAATTTTATTTTAATAAATTTTGATTAAATTTAATAAAATTTAATTTATTAAATTTGTCAATTAGAATTGGTGGTTCATTTATTCAATCATTTAATAAATAAATTATAACTTAAATTTAAGAATATAAAGAATATTATATAAAAATATCGTTAAATAATTTACATTTACAATATTTACTATATTATATATATTGAAAGTGCAACAATAATTCTATCCACAAAATTTTGATATGTAAATTAAATATAATCAATTTAAATAGATTTATTAATCAAAGTCAATAAACAATAAAAATTAAAATATTAGTTCAATTGAATCAACAAATTATTTCTGTAATTTGTTAATTCAAATTATAATTTTATTATTTAAAGTTTATCTAAATATTTACACAAATTTTTTATTATTATAGTATAATAGAAAAAAAAGTTATTGCTCTTTAATAGTAATTTCATTCAATATACTAAGCAAAAGTAAAATATAAATTCAAAATTTATTAACATCTGTTGATTATATAATATTGCAAAATATACCCAGACATTATTTAATATATTTTTTTCTTAATAAATAAAAACAAAAATCTACGATCAATCAAATTATCTTTATTTATAATCAAAATCTTAATTAATATACAGTTTCAAAATAGAAAATTAATAATTTAATTTGACTAAAAAAATGATAGAAAGATATACAGTCATTTTTCTAAGGTAAGAATTGAAATGTTATTATTTACTTTTATGCATAAAGAGTCAATATGTCAACAAATTTATATTCTTATAATAATTCTGAAAATTTCATGAATGAAAATGATAAATAGTAGAAAAGATTTTTTAAGGTTAAAGTTTTGAATAGTGAGATTTATTAATATTTATAGAGTTTGAGTAGCGACAACTCATAAAATTTCAAATAGAATAGTTGTTCATTGATCCATGAGAATTGAGTCTCATAGTGGAAATAATCGTAATAATAATAATATTTAAAACACATAATAACAAAGTGTACGGTAAATACATAAAATGTAATCATACTAAATAATATTTTGAATACCTAAAAATATGCAATTTAATAAAATAAATTTTAAAGAAATTGAATCAATTTATAATTACATATAATTAAATATTGACATTAAATTAATGTAAATTGATCTCTTCTTTGACATGATGATGATGATGAGTAACTTTATATAAAGTTTACCTAAATTTTACTATAATATTTTTCCAGCTAAATGTATTACGATATGACGATGTGAAAGTTGAAATAAAAATTTAGTAATTCTATTTAAATAATAAATTTTTATCATCATTTTTATACTAAAAATATATTAAATCACAAAAATTTCAAATATAATATTAGTGATTTGTATAAGTATACATAATCATATTGATTAGAAAAATCAATACCAATTAAACTGTCATACAATATTATAAATAATGAATTAAAATTAAAAATTAAAATCAATCTAATCAATAAATTAATTACGCCAAAAATAATATAATAATGTGATATATTAAAATTAAAAGATAAAAATGTCCATAAAGAAAATATATATCACTTCTTATTAAATTTAAAACTTTTAAAAATAAAAAATTATCAAAAAATTTAAAAATTATTGACAAGCTTCTATATATTTATTATTAAAAACACCTTATATGTTAATATATGTGTTAAATATGTTTTATATGTATGTATTATATATATGTTAAATTTATTATTATGTTAAAAATATGTTCTGACGAAATGTTGTCAAAATGAGGAGTTTATTTATAGGTTAGTTTGTATTTACCAATGACAAAAATGTTTATGGCTCCCCAAAGCGACTGTAAAATAAATTCTATATGATCCGAAAGAGATAGTAAACATTTACTATCTCAGTTTTACTTCCAATCAATCTCTGCTTCCAGCATTAATTTAAATTATTTTATAATTAAATTTCTTGTTTCTTCTTTATTTCAACTTAAAATCCATGAAGAATATTTAAATAAAAAGAACATAATTTCTGTCGCATCCATAGTTTTAGTTTCTCTACCATTTCCGTTCTAATGTTAATCAATTCCACTTTTCAGTAGTATACTTACGATCATACTATGCCTATACGTTAAATAGTATCATTTATAACAGACAAATAGTCAGACTAAGCTTGTTTTTCAACAAATTCATAAAATATTTCACATTTTCTTAATCTGTAAAACAAAAATGAAAAAGAGAATTTGTTTATAATTCTCATAAATTTTTTTAACATAAACTTTTGATATCAATTTTTCCGTTTTATGTTATTTATAAAGCATGTATCTGACTAAAAACGATTTAAGTATTTAACGATATTTGAAAGCGTTAACATATAATAACACTTACAAATGAAAAATAACATTAAAATAATAATTTTGTTCTTTGTATTAAATACAATATTGAATTTTGTACAAAGTTATGAAGCACCAACAGATAATCAAAATGAACCAGTTTTAAATAATAGTGCAATTAATGAATTTGAAAAAAGAATTTCATATTCAACAAGAGGTTCGTTCAAATATTTTTAAAATTTCATAATTAAATTAATTTTTTTGAATAATATAATTTTCTCTTTTTCTATTGGTGTTGTTTGTAGCTTGTAAATTAAATGTGAAAAATGATACAATAAATCCACAACCATTATTAATACATCCATATACTGAACAATTTTATAATCCAAATTCAAATGGTTTTCTTGAAATTCAATTTGGTAAATCAATTGAATTTCAATGTAATAATAATTTTAGTGGTAAATTTACTGGTAATGGTATTCAACGATTATTAGGTATTTGTATTGGTGATAAAAGATTTTTAATAAATGGTAAAAAATATAATTTTAATGAATTAATATGTCAACAATGGAGTACATCAATTACACGTATAACAAAAAATCGTTGTCATCATGGTTTAGGTGATATTATACATATTGGTTTTCAATTATCCGATAATAATCGTTTTTTAAAAATTGCTGAAATTTGTCATAATGAATATGAAGCAGCAACATATTATGTATTACATTATTTAAATCCAGCTAGTATTTATCAACAAAATAATATAGCACGTATTAGTTTTCGTAAAGGTGATTTTTATCAAAATATTAATATTGATCAAATGTATAAACAGAATATACAAAAGAATACAATTGGTAAAATATTAAATGATAATGAAACTGATAATCATCATGAGAAATATTTTAATGAAAAATTATCATTATTTTTGGCACGCGGACATTTATCAGCTAAAGCAGATCATATTTATGGTAGTCAACAGAGAGCAACATTTTATTATATTAATGCAGCACCACAATGGCAAATATTTAATGCTGGTAATTGGCAAACAATTGAAGATCATGTTAAAATGTTTGTAGCTAAACGTAATATATATGTTGAATGTTATACAGGTACATGGGGTATTAGTACATTACCAGATCGTAATGGCACTCATCATAAATTATATTTACATTTTGATGATAATAATAATGGTAAAATACCAATACCAAAATTATATTATCGTGTTATTATTGAACCATTAACAAAACGTGGTATTGTTTTGATTGGTGTTAATAATCCACATTTAACAATTGATGAAATTGAAAATGATTATATTATATGTGATGATATATCGGATATAATAACATGGATTAATTGGGATAAAAAGAATATACGTTTAGGTTATTCATATGCATGTGAAGTAAATGATTTTCTACAAGTTGTTAATCATTTACCATACTTAGATGCTATTGATATTCTTTATTAGTAAAAATTTTTAAAATTAATTAATTTATATTAGATTGTAATTATAAATGTTTAATACTTAAATAAATTAAATTATTATTTGTTTGAAGAAAAAAAAACTGTTGTCTAAAAAATTTATTTCTCTGAAGACATCGATACTTTCAATACTTGATAATGATAAATACTCTCCATACTTAAAATTCCGACTGATATTCATTCAGGTTTCTGTAGCAATAACTAATTTCTAGAAGATTCTAACGAACTGACCTCAAATCAGTTGTTAGAATTGATTTATAGAAGATTCTAATAAATTGCCTACTCTTGGCTTAGTATGAGAAGAAACATAAGATTAAAAAGAAATCTGACTAATTAGAAATAAGATCTTAATTAATTCTAAATTTTCAACTTGAAATTCAAGAGTGCTTTATTATAAAAGTGACTAAAAATATATTTTACGGCGTTTACACCATAAAATATATTAAAATCACGAAAATTTAAATTTAAATTCTTGAAAATAAAAGACAATTTTTTTTATGTACATTCGTTTATATCGATAACGCTCTACACTCTTATGCACATTATATTCATTTAAATTAATTTTATATTTATACATATATTATAAAAGCACAAAAAATACTTGAGAAAGCTCTCGATCAAAACAATTGTGAACTAAATTTATAATCAAAAATTATATTTCAAAAATTATAATGTCCGTACGGAACAACACATATTGCACATCTAGAATAATTCAAAATCAAACATTACTATCAGTAATGTCTGATCAATTTCTTCAATAATTCTATGATTTTGCTATAATCGCTATGGCTTTCTATAATCTCATATAGAAAGATTATATAGCTGGCTATCACAATTCCACCTAGATAATTCTACCTACAATTCTACCTAGATTTAGCACTTAAATGAGCATATAAATAGATGATCCAACAGAACTAAAAACCACTAGGACCGAAATACCAATTATTAATATTCTATATATGCTTTACAAGCAATTATGAAGAAAAATTTTGACAGTTTGATTATCTCTTCTATCAAAATTATCGTTCAAGTGAGAATACTTGTCAGAAGTTATACTTTTTCTTATCAATTTGATTTTCAAAACGAATAAAAATTTGATTCAAATAAATTCATATTCAAATTCGGTAACTAAAATAAAAATTATCTCTAAGATTATAATTAAAAATGCATTTGTCCCCACTTCACAATCCAAATTTCACATATATATATTTTCTCTTACAACTGTCAACTACACATTAAAAATATTTTAATCTCATTTTGAATTTTATACAATTAAATTTTCTGTTTTGTTTAAAGATTATTTTAAATTATAAGATTTAGGCCCAATTTAATTCTCGTCGGAAAATGTATTTTAAAAATGCATTTAAATTAAAATATATAAATAAAAATATATAATAGTGATAATTCTTAATTATATCACCTGTGACAAATTCTTTAAATTATAAAAAATTAAACATAATTTTAATAATTTATAATTATAATTTAAATAAATTAATTTTTAAACCGAAAAAAATAATAATATTTAAATTTTTATTTGTTAAAAAATTATTGTTATAATAAAAATAATTAATTAAATATTTAAAAATTTAACTAAATTAATTTAAGAAATGTCATTTTCTATTACGTAAAATTTATAATTAATTTAAATTTTAAAAATTATGTAAAATTCGAAATTTTAAAAAAAATTCTATCAAATTAAATGTGAAATTTAAATTGGAATTTTTCGTGCAGTGTTCATATTTTATAGTTGATAAATTTTAATAATATAAGTAAATTATGGATTTAATATTTGATAATGATAATAATAATCATCAAAATCATCATAATGATGATGATACTACAGATGATGATAGTGGAATTGCTGAAGAATTAGATTTGAATAATGAAAATTTGAATTTTGATAATTCATTAAAAAATTTACCAGAATTAAAATTAGATTGTACAAATGATATACAAGGAAATGGATTAAATAATTTTTTTACATATTGGTAAGTGAAATAAATATTAATTTAAAAAAAATAAAATTGATTGTGAATTTTTATTCTATTTTTATTTTTTTGTATATCAAAGAATTTCTTATCTTTTCCTTTTGATTTACAACAGATTTTTTTTTCGTTATGTTATTTCAGTACATAAATTTTTTTGGCATTAATTCAGAGTTCGTTTTTTTATTGTTTTGGGGTTTTTTGTTGTTTTTTAAATTATTTCCCAATATTTACAGTAGCGGCGGAAATTCAATTTCACATAAAATTGAAGATAAGACGAAAGTCATCCATTTTTAATACTTCTTGATCCATTAAATTTTCTACTCCTAAGTTTGTTTTCAATAATTTGTGGTTCAAATTTAATGTAACCAAAGTAACTTCATAAACTTCATAGCATGATTCTATACCAGTGTTCAAATTTAAATACAATTTTCCCAATATTTTCCTATATTTTCTTGTTCAATTTGTTACTTACAAAATGAATTTCAGATAATTATTAATAGAATTTTAACAGAAACTGTTCACAATCCCCAGTTTACACCGAGTAAAATTCACCTACATCCAAAAATATTAAATATCAATGGAGTTTTGGCTTTGTTGTCTGTAATAATGTCCAAAATTCCGTACCAAATGATGATGATTCACGCTAATATTCCTTGTTTCCATTTCAGATAAAGTTTCCAATTATCAATTAAAAATATTAATGTTTTCACCTAATATTCGGTTCACCATAATACTTCCGAAAATTAATATCTTTTACAGAAAAATTAATGTATAATCTTCTTTCATTACATATGTATTTGTTTATTGCTCATAAATTTTACGAAAATATTAAATTTATTTTTATGCTTATTTTTATGACTAATTCAAAAAGAAAATTCTGTAATGTTATACTTTCAATAATTATAGTCTAACACTTTATTTACAAAACTGCACAAGATTTTTATGTTTATTTGTGTATACAGTGCTGGACAAATAACAAAATGTTACGTACCATTCTTTTGACGAAGGATAATATTCATTTTGACTGAAGCTGACAAAATGTTCAGAATTTGAGAATCTAAATTAAAATTAGAGTCTAAGTGAAAGAAAGTTTGCGAAAAATGAATCAACTGATGGCACATCATCCGTAATACAACTTAGAAATGACACAAACAAGTACATTTACAGCTATTGCGAGTAATTACGATGTAATGTACATGTAGTTACGATAGTAAGATACAACACTGTAAGGCCTTTCTGCGATGTAGTAAGGCCCTACCCAGGCACAATACTGTAGTATCTAAACTTATTGTATTCTGAAGCTTCTGAGCCTAAAGTCTCTTGAGCAGTAAGAATGTTGGACACTTCGGCTCGCATTGCCTGCCAAACCGATCCCTGGGCACACGTAAACTGAAATTTTTAATTTATCCTTATTCTGGTTTCAACTTTTAGGTACCATTAAGTAATTTCCTGGCCCCCTTATTTCCATGTGATCATCACCAGATCGCCTTCTTTCACATAAGTTTTCATTTTCTTTGATAATATTAATAACTCACACATTTGCCAAAAGTACAAAAATTATTATAATATAGATACATATGCGATTTATGTTTTCTCGACTAATATACACAAACATAAATAAATAAATAAAAGATTTTTTTTAATGAAAAACACAAGGGAAAATTCGTATATTTTATTTATGTATTTAAAAATTTTCAAAAATTTTTTTTTACTTCTGCAAAAAAAAATCATATTTTTTTTTGTATACAAAATTTGAAAGAAAGAGCCCCCAGTTTTAAAATTGACGTCGTTTTGGCTTGACCAAAATTTCGCTTTCGACACAAAGAAAAAAATCCGCGTAAAAACAAAATCATTATTAAAATTAAAATTAAAATATAATTTTTGTTTTTCTTTTTTGTTTTTCAGAAAAATGTAATAAAAAATAAAATTCTTAATTTTCATATAAAATTGAAAAAATTTGACAATAGTTTTTCTTTCCATCCAAAAAAAAAAAATAGAAAAATATTGCATGAGATTTAAAATTAAAATTAAATTTTAAGTGACATTTTAATTATACGAAAATTAGGCCACCGAACCGGAAAATTGTCTTCTTTTTTTTTTTTTTTTGGTGGTGGTGACAAAAATGATGATTGATGAACAGCAGAAGAACAAAATTATTTTCTGAACCATTTCTTATACAAAACTACAAAATAAAAACATAAAAAAAAAGTTTTCAATTTTTCCTTCACAATAATTTTTTATTAGTAAAAAAAAATTACAAAAAGAAGAAAATTTTGTTATATAAATTAAAAGTGTATAATAATCTGTGATAAAAGTTAAGTAAATAATTATATTAAATAAGAATTCCATTACCTTGAAAAATTTAAAAATTTATATAAGAATATAATTTAATTTATTAAGTAAATTAAAAGTGCATTTATAATAAATAATAATTAAAACTAAGTTAATTCCAAAAGAACTTGAGCTCTTGAGCATACAATTTCAATAATTTTGAATATTGCGGAAAATTCAAAAAGAAAGGTAAAAAAAAATTGTAGAATTACTATAATAAAATATGGTTTCTCAGTCGGTTAATCCTAGTCCACTTTCGTAATTATGCTAGCCGATGGGATAATTACGATAGAAAGGGCTAGTGGTGTCTAGATTACCCGCTGCTAGTGTCTCAATTGATTCAATTCATCTTTTAGCTACTATAAACTGGTTCAACAGTTCTGAGTTTATGGTTTATGCGTGGTCCTCGTAACTTGTATTCTACTTCACAAGATTTAATTGGTCGCGATCACATATGCTTCAAAATTTCGCCATCTCATCTCCTCACTTGAAAAGTATTTTGGAATAAGATTGCTAAAGCTCTAAAGTCTAAAGCATGTAATGTTAGCGTATATCTTGTGTATTAAACTTGAATTTCGTTAACCGTACCTTCAGTACGCCAAATACGAAAACTGTCCACGCGTCAGTTCAAATTAGACACCACAGACCAAATTGCGTATTGATCTCTACTCGGTAATGATAAAGGACACCGAATCATAAAATACAAAAAAATATATTACACCAATTTTAAAACGTAATAATTTCATTTTATTACGTTGATTAATTTCCAAAATTAAAAATTACATTTTCAATTAAAGAACAGAACAAAATTAAGAAAAAAAGCGCAAAAATTTTCATTGTGATAAGTTTAACGTACTCAAAATTTCTCAAGAACAGAAAAACAAATTTTAATTCTATTATAAAGATCACTTGACTCGTTGATCCACAATATTATATAGTTTTATATAAAAGTTTTCTTATTAATATTTTCTATATTTACTTATGGATTTCTCAGTCGTCATTAAAATTTTCCTCTTAGCCAGCAAAATAAAATTTTTATATAAATAATTAAATATAAATATAAAAAAAATATATAAATTTACTTCCCCAATGTTAATAAACATAATAATAAAAATGAACAAAATGAAATGAAATATTTTTTTTGAAAATTTTCACCACAAAAAAAAGAAAACACAATATAAAATATAAAAATTATAAATGATGCGGAAAATTCTAATTTTATTTAAATAAAGGATTAAAATTTTAAAATTTTCTACAGTGCGTGTCAAAAAAAAATGACTCCACTGAATAAAAATAACAATTAATGGACACTCTGCAGCATGGAAAGGATTTAAAGACAAGGGAGGATATGGGAAATATTAAATATGAATGGGCAAATGTAATGAAAGATGAATTTCCAATTACAATTTCGGAAATCCAATATACCTCCGCTTTTTATTATCCTGTTCATCCTGTTTATTTCTAGTTGATTTCATCACTTTAAATCTTCATCCAATTCATATCCTCCTTAATAACTTGTAAGCCCTCGAGCCTCATTAGATTCAAATGTTCCGCAATAAGTATATCATCCAATTTTAAAACCCTCATCCCTAAGTGTATGACTAACCTTTCAACCCTCCAAACATTTAAATCACTCGATCCAAAAACGTTTTCCAGTCAATCTATAATTCCGAAATCCAATTATGTTTACCGAAATTGATGAAATCGTTTTTCTTATTTAATTTATTCACAGTCACCGAGTTCTTTACCCAAACCGTAATCCGATTTCAATCCGATTTCAAAACCGCATTGAATCGTTTTTCATAATAAAATCTAATATAAAATTTAAAATTAAAACCTACTTGGAATTTGGTATATTTTCTGTGGCCAACCGATTATAAATTTCTACCAATATAATTTTAAATCTATAATATCACTAACCTGAAAATAAATTAAATAAAATATTGAAATGAAAATGAAATTCTAAAATCAGAAAAAAAAATTTAAAATCAATTTCTGAATTTTTTTTTCTTACCTTAATATTACCGACCGTCCTCAGACTGAAATCACGATCTTCTTGATGAGCTGATGAGACGATGATCATAATTCTTTAATCTGAAATAAATAATAAACAAAAACAATATTTAGATTATTTCAAAAAACGTTTTAAGTTTATGCAATAGAAATATACAATTTGTGGGAGTACCTGTCAAATGTGACCAGATAAACTAAATTCAAAAGTAGCTCATGGGTAAAATAAAAAAATTTGAATATTACATTAAAGATTAGCCAAAAATAATTACATTTATTTTTCAAATCTATTTAAATTGTCATTCTCACATGTACGTAGTTAAAGAGGACCAGGTAAAATATAATTAGATTTTCACATTATTTTCATTTACGCGCGCGAATTGATATTTCCATGAATTTTCAAGGGTCACGAAAGTAAATGTAATAATTTCTTGAAACAAACTCTAGAAGGGTTAAAGACCTCTGGAACTGATCTAACAATGTCAAAAAATTAATTCACTGTAATTTATATATAATGCAAAAGTGGAGGAGTTTAAAATATGAGGAAATTAGAAGAATTCATTGTGACCCCAACCAAATGCTAACTAATTTTAATATAAAAAAAAAATTTTGAATTTTTTATAATTAATTAGACTTTTCGAATTGAAAAATTATAAACATTTTAATTTATAAAATTAGAAAAACTTTCATGACTGCCACTTGAAATTGCTTTTGAAAATAATAAATCTCTTTTGAAATTCAACAATTTTTCAAAATTTCAAGTATCCCATATTTTTTTTTTATTTTGCCATTTTGGTTTATTATTTTCTTTTTTTTGTATTTTCTATTTTTATATTTTCAATTTTCCATTCGTCAGATGTCTTTAAACCATCTAAGAAAAATATTATTTTGAAAATTATAATTTTAAAAAAATAATAATAAAAAAAATATTAATGACGAAATAAATTTAGTTACGACCTCCGACTAACAAATTAAATTTTAATAATAAATTAATTTAAATATTATACAAACAAAAAATTTTAATTTTTGTAAAATATAAAAATATCATTTAAGAATTTTTTGAAGAAAATTTATAAGTTTTAAAAGAAAATTTTTTAATGAAATATAAAATTAATTTTATTGCGAAAAAAAGTATATATACATAAGTAAATATTTACATTTTGTATTAATTTTATTTTTATTGGCTGACGTATATCCGGTTTTCCGGATAAATATATATTTTCTAATTTAAATTAAAATAAAATTATTTAAAAGAATTTTCTAGTCGACGGAAATTTATAGACTTTCTTTCATTTATGTGTTGCAATTTCAAAAATGGCAAGATGTAAAGAAAATTGATTGATTCATTACAAGGGAGAGAAGATCAATTTAAAAGTTGATTGACCGTGAAAATTTAATTTTAAATTATAAAAGGAATTTCTATTTTTGTAATATAGAAAAAATAATAATAAAAAAGGGAAATTTTCCACATTTTTCAATTATTTTTGTTTATGTTCTCCTTTCCAATTTCATATTACATCAGAGATTGATTCAGTGCAAGAGACTTTACTGACCACAATCGAAGAGTAGAATTATACGTCTAAAAATTGAAGGGTCTATTAAAATTTTAAATTATCCTAATTAGCATCAATATCGTAAATTTATCAAATATCGTAAATTTATCAAATATCGTAATTTTATCAAATATCGTAAATTTATTTGGGAATATTAAATAAATTTACGATATTGATCTATACGATATTAATATCGTAAATAAATTTACGATATTAATATCTTTAAAAAAAATTACGATATTTATATAATATCTTAAACTGTACTATACAAGGATTGATACTATATACAGAGACTAAAAATGTTTATTATTCAATCTCAAATTCTCGCTTCTTGCGCGGTTCAATCTACCTACAGAATTCTGGTAACCTTAATTGACCGCTGCATTAAACATGCACAAAAAAAAACATGAAATTCTCTCAGAAGTATTTCAATTTTTTTTAATTTTTTTGCTGTTTGTCGAAAGACATGGATTATTATCATTGAATGATGTTTTTTAAACAATTTCAGTGAACCTTGAACCAATTTATTTTATTTTGAATATCCGTGACACCTTTAAAAGAAAATGTTTTTTAGGGAAATTTTATGAATTGAAATGTAAAATTTTCTTAATGTTTTTGGAAAAGGTGTGATGAAAACAGAAATGATTTAATAAATTTTATTTATGGGATATTTTAAATCAAAATTTTTTTAATTACTTTACTCTAAAAATCAAACTGGAAACTTTCCAAAAAAAAAATTGTTTTATTTATTAAAGAAATTTCGAAATTTTCGTTAATTCACGTACAGTTTATGAAATGGGATTATATAATACGTTATTTAATTCAATAAATTTATTATTATTTTGAAATTTTTCGTATTATTAGAAATATCATTGAAATTTCCCATTTTATTTATGGAATTTCTTCGATATCCTTTACAATCGATGGCGCGCCACAGTGAAAACTAAATCTATCAACGGTTTGATCTATCCATTAAACATTAAATACTCTTTACTTTAAATAGTTCTAATAACAAAGAAAATTAACGATAGATTATACAAAACATGATCACATTTCTCATCTTTTGCCATAGGACCACAGGCCAATTCTGACAGTGGAGAGTTTTTGAACTACAAAATGAAACAATTTCTAAATGAATTTGAACTCTTCAAAGTTGAATTCAATTGAAAAACGTTATAATTAAATTACGTCTGAAAAACTACAATTAAAATTTTACACGTTTTAATAATTTCGATATCTAAAATTTTATTCGATTAAAGTAATAAATTAATGTTTAAAAGAATCTATGCCAAAAAAAAAAAATTTAAAATTAATTTGCATAATTTAATTTTTCCGCAATTTCAAATATAAACTAAATAAAACAGACAAAAATCTAAAATCTAATTATAATTTTGTTTTTTAACCACACTTCAAGAATTTGAACAGTATCCAGCTGGTTCAATATTATTTGAATCAATACGCAAAAAAATAAGAAAAATCATAAACAAAACCAACAAAAAAAAAATTCATGTAATATTTTAAAAGAAAATCATTAAATTCTATTTTACATTAAATGAAAATAGAAAAACCATTAGAGAAAATGAAAAACCATATTTTATTATTTAAAAAATTTTTTTTATAAACAAAAATTATAACGAAATTAACACAATTTTCATATTATATAAATTAATTCCCATCTTTCTCTTATATCTATAGGAAAAATCCCCCGCTTGACCCTAAAAAAACCATCTTTATAATTAAATAAGATACACAAAAATAATATTTATTTTTAACCTTCACCCACAACAATATATAAAAATAAACAATCCAAAAGAAAAAATGCTGCAATCATAAAAAAAAAAACTAAAATTAAAAATTAAAAAATAATTTTTTTTGGGTGTTGGGAAACTTAAAATGTTTAAATTTTTTAAACGTTCAAAAGGATCAAAGAAAAATAATAGTAAAAAAGATAGTGAAGATATATTAAAAAATCATCAACAACAACAGTTGCCATTGTCAACGGAATTACCACCATTATCACCAACAACAACTACATTACCGTCACAACAATTAAATTCAAAAATGTATTATAATCGCCAAGACAACGATCACATTTATGAACCACAAGACAACATAAATTTCATTTCATCATCACAACAGCAACAGCAACAACAAAATGATAGAAATTTATTTTTAAATAAACCAAAAACTACAAAAAAATCATCATCATCATCATCTGCCG
Organism: Empis stercorea; assembly: GCA_949752835.1. Classification (NCBI taxonomy): domain Eukaryota; kingdom Metazoa; phylum Arthropoda; class Insecta; order Diptera; family Empididae; genus Empis; species Empis stercorea. The sequence goes on from OX457085.1 coordinate 86,896,567, forward strand.
CACAAATTAATAATAATAAAATTTCCACACCAAATGAAAATTCATCTTATAATAATAATTTTCATAATAATAATCTAAATTACAATAACAAATACAACTACTTGCAAACAAATCGAGCGCCACCACTAACACAAAATGAACCAAAAATAAATTCAACAAAAAAAAATTTATTAGATGAGAATTTTATAAAATTAAATAGTAGTCGAAACGAATTTGTTGATCAGGGAAAACGTTTTAATTATAATGCTGCTGATATTAATTTGGCTACAAAAAATAATCCTGCCACAAATAATATTGCTTCTTCTTCTACTTCTTCAACAAATAACGACTCCTCCTACAACTATCCATCAAATAGTAAATCAAAAACATTTAATTTAATTAATAATAATAATAATAAAAGTGATTATTTAAAAAATCGTGAAAATTTAAATTCCATAAATTTTAATAATAATAAAAATCCTAAAAATAAAAAAATTTATTGTAGTAATAGTGCTGTTGATGATTTGTCGCTACCATCAACAAGTAGTAGCTACAATAGTAGTATAAAATTTAACGACAAAAATATTATTGGTAGTGATACAAAAAATAAGAAAAAATCGGTGAAATTTTTCAATCCGATTGATAAAAGTCGTGATTTTTTCAATAATATAATGGCCAAAGGCCTTAATCATCGAAATAAAAATAATTATAATAATAATAATCAGCAGCAACAGCAACAGCAACAGCAACAAAATCAACAACACGATCATCAACAGGTAATTATGTCTAATTTACCATCAGATTATTATCCAACAGATAGTAAAATTTATAATAGTAAAGGTATATCATCAACACCAATTTATAATACTAATAATCAATTAAATGATAATAATTATAATCAAATAAATGAAAATGATATTAATAATATTGGTTATCAAATAAAACGATCTAAAAATAGTCCAGACATTTTTAAAAAAATACAAAAATCTCATAATTTTGATATAAATAAAGATCAAAATAATCATGATAATGATGATGATGATGGAAAAAATATTAATGATCAAAATATATTTTTGAGTAAAAAACATAAAAATTTACAACGACGAGGAGAAGCAGATGGCAGTGATACCAACATAACAACAAATAATCATTTTAATGAATATAATTTAAACAGCGCAAACTCAAATAATTTTCATACTAATAGATATAATTATAATGATGATGATGATGGTAGAACAGTAAAAAGAGATTGGGAGAATTTAAATGATACATCATCATCATCTGATATATTTGAAGAACATCCGCCCGTTTTCTCAAAACGTATGCCCTCAGTTGATGAGAATATTGGCAATGATATTCGCAAACCAAAATCAATATTAAAAAAATCTTCATCGTATCAAACGTCGGAACCGCCGTTGCCGCCGCCGTCGCTACGAAATCAATGGTTAAATAATAATAATTTAGTAACACAAAATCTATCTAACGAAAAAGATCATTTTAATAATTATAATAATAATAATAATAAAAAATATGAAAAAAATTGTTCGTTTTTAGATCAAAATCATCATTTAAATAATAATGATGCTATTGATAAAATTGAAAAATTATCTGAATTAACTGAATGTGATCGTGATTCATTTATAAATAATCATCATAATAATAAAAAACGTGGTATACCATCTTCATTGTATATGAAAATGGGACAATCACAAGGTAAAACATCAACAGAACATCAACAACAACAACGAACAAGATCTCGATCAATATCACCACCACCATCAACAAGTACTACACCAACATGTCCAACAAATATATTCCCATCAACATCAATATTTAATTCACCAAAAGCCGGCAATTCATCATCACCATCATCATCAATAAATTTTTATGACAAACCATTTCAACCAAATAAATTTGATTTTGATTTACCACCAATTATAACTGAACCATTATCACCAAAATCAAAAAAAGAATCATCTGATGATAAATATGAAAATATTCCATTACCAAAAATTACTGTTGATGATTTTAGTAAAAATTCATCATCATCATCATCACGAATTAATAGTGGTACATCACCAACAGATAGTGAATCAGATATATTTTATGATTTTGAACCAACACCACCACCACCTAGAAGTCCACCACGTTATCCAAATTCACCATCACCACCAACGCCAACAACATTTTTAGAAGATATTGTTGAAGAAGATGAAAATGATGATAATGATGATTGGCATTTTGTATCAAATAAAGATATTGATACATCATTAGCAACAGGATTATCAAGAAAACAATCACCAATTTATGTTAAAGATAATATGGGAACAAGTGATATGTCATCATCAACATCTTCATCATCATCATCCACATCGACAACATCAACTAAAGATCATCGAAAAGATCAACGTAATCATTTTATTGATCCTTTAGATTCAGATTTACATGATTCCGGTTTTATATCACCATCAAATTCACAAAGTGGTAAAGTTTTAATTATAAATAGTTGTGATTTAATTAATGATCGTGATGATGATAATAATGAATTTACAATAAATAAATTAAATACAAAATTACAACAAACTATAAATCCAATGATGATAACAAATAATATATATGAACATCAAAATTATGATGATAATATATTTAGTGCTGCTAATCATATATTAATTGATAGTATTAGTTTACCAGATGTTGTTGTTGAATCAAAAATTGCAGAAAATAATGAAAAAACAATTAAAAATAATAATAATTATAATTTAAATATACCAGAATTTATTAATGGATCAATAAATCGATCAACTAATAATAATAATAATGATATTAATAAAAGTCATAGTACGGGAAGTGTTCATTTTATACCAATTCATGTTGAAGCTGATGAAGATAAAATTAAAATTGAAGAAATTAAAATAACAAATGATGAGAAATTATTGAAAAATGATATTAATAATTTATGGTCAAATTCAACGAATGATGATGATGATTATGATCATCATTCAACTAAAGAAAAGTAAAGTATATTTAAAATATAAATTTTTTTAGCACAATTTCATTTTTGCTTTTAACGATTGGCTTCTGCTTTCATGATGAAAAAAAAAAATATTGATAAATTCTTGAGAGAAAAACAAAATTGTTGTTTTTCTTGATCGCTTCTGCTTAATAAAATTATTAACTTGAGACTATAATAAATTTTATATTTTATAAAACAGAAAAAAACAAAATTTTTATAATAGTATTTTTAGAATTTTTCGTATATAGATTCCATTTATCATACACGTAAAATTTAAATTTATTTGCGGATACATTAAAAAATATTTAAATATAAATTTTTTTTCGGTCAAAGAAAATGTGTGTGTAGTATTTATTTTAATTTTTTAAATTAAATCTTTCTGTAATTTTACGAAAAAAAAAAAATTAAATATTATAATGTAGATATGATTTCCGTCTCGCCCGAAACCAGTGGCGGTTTGAAAAAATTTCTATAGGAGTATATGTAAAAAAATTAATTAAGAATATTGAACTAAAATTTCTCTGGTGTTTGAATAAATAAGGACGAATCTGCCAAATCTTAAAAATATATCTGTAAATTGAGTAAAGCTTTGAAAGGACATTGCAGTGAAACTACTTTTTTTGTTAATTTGACAGACAACAGACTGAATCCCGTACACTATTAATGACAGAAATCAATGACAACATTAGATAATAAATTGACGAAATTCAACCTAAAATAATCCGTCTATGAATCTCCCATCATGTTCCTGAAAATTTCAAAATATTTATAAACACATAAAACATAATTTTTTAACAGACTAATTCCCTCCTGCTCGCATGCCACTGACTATATACGCCTTTGTTTCTAACATAAAATAACAACACGAACAAAAAACATTTCTATTTCTAATTTTAAAATTCTTTTAAAATATTTTTATGTAAATGAAAATTAGCAAAATTGCCAGCAAAACAATTTTCCAAGTAAAGAAAATTATTAATTATAATATTGAAAATGTCAAAAATTTCAAATTAGTTAATATCGAAAAAATTTCTATTTAACAGTTTTTTTTGTTCTAGTGACACAGAATTTTAGTACCGTAAAAAAAAATATCGAAATGGTTTTTTTACACAATATTTTTTTTTGTTAAGTGAATCATTGATGAATTTTATTAATTAAAATTGAAATTAACTAGATCAAAGTACATAATTGTTATATGAATTAATATAAAATTGTGTGACTAATAAGTAAAAATTTAGAATTTAACATTAGAAATTATTTTTGTGACACATTTTTGTCATATAGTTTTGAATTTACTTTACAGAAACTTTAGTATAATAGCAAAGGAATTTATGGAATTTGTTAAATTTTGATTTTAAATTTACGATCATTAGTAATTGGAACAAAAAACTGTCTAAACGAAATCGAAAGTAATAAATCAATTATTAACACCAGAAAAGTGAAAGTATGTCACAACCGTAAAACGTTACAAAAATTCTGAAAAAAAAAACTTCAATTGACAGACCCACCCTACATATTAATTTTACCATTTGCATCTGTTATTTTAATTAAACAAACTGTCAAAAATTAAAAAATTAGACTATAAAATTCTGTCATTTCATTCTACGCGATTGGTTTTTTGGTTTTTCTTCCACTTTCCTTTTTTCAAAGCACGACGACAACAAAAAATACAAGAAGAAAATTTAATTTTAATTTAAAAATATATAAAAAAAAGATGAACGACCTTGAAAAATAAAACATAAAAATTAAATTTTTTGTTAATTTTAGCTTTGTTGAAACAAAAGACAACCAAAAAAAAAAAAAAACAGATTTGAATTTAAAAAAAAAATGTACTTACGAAATTTACGAATTTCGAAAATTCCCTTTAATTTCTGTATAGCTGGCAGACTAATTTTCAATTTTTTTAGCTAATATTTTATGAGTAATTTGTCCAAAAAAAGACAGATTTATTAGCTTATTATTACTAATCAGTTTTGTTTATATAGTTTTAATGCTTTGTATGTGTGCTACAAATTTTATGCTCCACATGAAGTGGCCAACATATAGTAATATTTTTATTTTAAAGTAAAATTTTCCAATTTTCATTTAAGGCGAGATTTAATTAATCAAGAAGCAACTTTTAATGCAAAATTAGAAGAATCGGAAAAATGTGCTTATAATGCTCAACAAAAAGCCAATGAATTACAATCAAAAATTAATGATTTGGAAATTGATTTATCAACAAAGTCGTGGAATATTGAACGTAAATTTAAATTTTTTTCCATTATAATTTTCTATTTTCAATCCAATTACGAATTTTTTTACAGGACTTGAAGCAGAATTACAATCTATATACAAGGAAGATGATTCTGTTCGTAAAAGGCTTAAATTTTTGGAAAAGGAAAAAGAAACATTAAAACAAAAATTTAATGACGATGAAGAAGAATTAAATAGAAAATATGGTAAAGAAAAAAAAATCAATTTAAAAAATCTTTTTTTAAATTTAAAATTCAAATTTTTTTTAGAAAATCTTGAACAACAATACAAAGAACTAGAACAAAAATATCAACAATTACGTACTTTAGCAAGTAGTTTACAAACGCAATTAGCTACTGCACAAACTGATGCCGATGAATGTCGACTTGAAAAAATAAAATTATGTGAAGAAAAAGATGGTCAATTGAAATTTTTACAAGATAATTTAGATTTAGCTAGACAAGAGCGTCAAGATGTTGAAGAGAAATGGCAAAAAGAATTTGAAACATTAAGAAATCAAAATCAAAGTTTGTTTCTAATCTTTTTGGTTTTTTAAATAGTTTATATCTTCTTGTTCTTCTTTTTCTCTGTAGATCGTGAAGATAATTTATTGACCGATTGTGAATGGAAATTACGAACAATGCAAAAAAATTGTAAAGATAAAATTGATAAAGCTGAAAAAATACGTAATGATACATTGAAACGGGCTGAAGCATTAGAAGAAATTGTAGAAGCTAAAACAATTGATGAATCACGTTTTAAAAATTTAAAAGCTGAAGTTAGACAATTAAGAGGATTAACAAATGATCAAATGACATCATTAACATTGTTACATCAACAAATTGAAGATTTAAGAGCTGAATTAGAAGCAACAAATGATGAATTAGAACAACAAATTGAAGAAGTTCGTCGAATGAAATTAAATTGTCAAAAGTAATTTCAAAATTTTAAAATATTCTCTTGAAAATGGTTCAGTAAATTTAATGTTTAAAATTTTTTAGTGAATTGGAAGCTAAAGATCGAGAAACTATTCAAAAAATGTATAATGCTACCCAAGAATTAGCTGATTTATGGGAACATAAATTATTGTAAATATAAAAATTATTCAATTTTAATTAAAATTACAACTACAACTCGTCTTTTCCCTTTGCAGGACTGAAATGACAAGACTGACACATGAATTGGAAACAGTTCATGTTGAAGAACGATTAGATGATATGAATAAACTTCAAACAGAACATATAGAAGAACTTCAAGTACTAACAACTAGGTACACGGAAAATGAACAAGAACTTAGTGAACAAGTAAAATCATCATTCAAAATTTTTTCAGCAAACATTTCTTCATTAAATTAAAATTCGTTTTAGGTAGCAGAATTACAAGAGCAATTAAAATCTAAATGTGATGTTGCATTTAATACACGAATTCATTTAGATCGAGCTGATCGTGATTATCAAATAGCAATGAGTAGAGAAGAGGAAAAACGTGAAATTATGATTGGTAATTAAATCAAATTATTTTTGTAGTTATTGGTAACATTTAGGAGGACATTTAATTTCAATTTTCTTTCTATAGAACAACTTCAAAAAGAATTTGAACAAGAAAAATTAGATATGGAAGAAAATTATCGTGTACGTTTGGTTGATGTTAAAAATGAATTTGCTAAGGAATTAGCAAATAGTACAGAAGAAATAGCTAAACGACATCGTCAACAATTGGGTAAGAAATTTATAATTATATACAGATTAAAAAATGAAAGTTAGGCAGGACATTTCTCTGATCGCAAACCGAGGAAAAATAAGCTAATTATTATTATAATTTTTTTTTTGTAGAACAACAATGGGATCAATTAGTTGCCGATAAGGAAGAAGCTTTACAGGCATTGGAATCAAGGCATCGAATTCGTATTGACGAACAGGAAGCAAGAATAAGGTAAATTCATATTTCATTCATTTTTTATCCATCGCGTTTTTAATCAGACATTTAAAATATCATTTAGTATAATCATTAAAAATCTTTTTTTTTTGTTAATTTTTCAAAATTTCATTATGATGGTTTTTCCGGTTAAATCAAAATTTCTTAAATTTTCCGTTTATAATTTTAATATTTTTTTGTTTTTTGTTCAACAGAAATAATTCACATTTAACATCAATTTCTGAATATTTTTCATCTGCATTTTTAATTATTGCTTTTTCCATGATTTATTCAAATCGTTTACTAATTATAAAATTAATAATATCAATCCTTATTTTTTATGTAACTTTATCAATGCCAATTATTTTAACGATTTTATGTTTAATAATTATTAGTTTTTTATATTTCTATATTTAGTTATACTAACAAGAATTTCCTTTTAGAATTGTCGAAAATGAAAATATTCGCGGTTAAAATATTGTAGTAATTTTGTAGGAAATACGAACACAAGATGACAAAATTTTTGTATACCAATTATTATTTTTTTAAATCAAATTTTTTTTTGAACATTTTTGATAAAATTAATTTTTCTGTTTTTTTGAAGGGAATTAAATCAATTTTATGGGTAAGTTAATTCCCTTTTTATATTATTATTTTTTTGTAATTTGTCTCTCTCTATCGTATATTATGCAAAATGAAAATGTAATTAAAATTTTTTGGCTGTATAATTATTGTTAAATTTGTAGTATCGTTTAGTCTAGTGTAGTTGTCAAAAAGTATGATAAATTGTGCACAATCATTATGTTCGTATTAAGTGATGTTCGAAATTGTATAACGTATATTAAATATTTAAATATTTAAACTGAAAATTCTTACGCTTTTATTAAAAAAAAATTAAATGCTAATTAGAAAATTCAATTCATAATGGTCAGTGACGCCAGAAGTATAATATATCTATTAAATATTTTCTTTAGAATTTTATAAATCTCCTATACGATCTCATATTCAAGTCTTCTTCTTCTGGCTCAACAGACCGATATGGGTTCAGGTCTACCTCCTAGAGGTTTTCCCGACATATTCAAGTCAATTAGTATTTATTTCAAGCATGTATAGTATTAGACCACCAGAACTATCTTAGGAAATAAAATATTAGTCACTTAGTATCGAAGTTTTGAAGTAGACTATATTTTTAGTATAGCAATCCATTTACCAGTGAGCCAAAAATTCTATTAACAATCTTAGTTAATCAAATGTTAAATGTAGTAATTTGCTTTGACGCACATAAAAATGTCAATCATATTTTACCATTCGCATGGCAATATGTTGCTAATAGTTTCTACTCCACAGTTTAGTAATAATTTCCTCTCCACTCTGTCAGGTTTATTTAGGAACAAATTTACGTCACTGGCCATTTTTATGTTACAAAATTTCAAATTTTTACTTGCATGAAAAATTAGAAGAGCATTTTTTGTCAATATAGCTCAGATTAAAATTATAGATCGAATTTCTGTTTCCATATTTATTGCACTAAATGTTATACTAAATATTTTTTTCAACATTTTCATCTCAGAAATTGTAGTAGTTAGCCTTCTGTAATTTAGTTAATTAACATTTTTTTTTAATATCATTTTCAATCATAAAGCCATTATTCCTCTCATCCATTTAATTAACCAAAACTTTATTAATTTATATAAACTTTTAAATAACAAACAAAAAATTAAATTCCTTTCAATACCCAAAAAAAAAAAAACAATCTACGTCAAAAATCTATAAACAGAAATTTAGAGGTACAACATCAACGTGATATGAAAGATTTAAAGAATGCATATGATTTGGATCGATCATCGTTACAAACACGTGATATAAATAATGCACAGGAAATAGATCAATTACATCGTAAATGTAGATGTCTAACAAATTTGTAAGTCATATACAAAAATTTCATTTAAACATTTCATTCCATCAATAATTTTTCTTTCCTTTATAGATTTGAAGAAATGCGTATGCGTTATGAAAGACGTGAACCACGACAAGAAGATTTACGTGAAATAGCTGAATTACGTAGTAAATGTGAAGCACAAGAACATGATTTATTTATATTAACAGAAAAATTACGTGATATGCAAATAAAAATGGAAGAAATGTCATCCGATTCACAGCAACAACGTGGTAAAAAATCATTAATACGAAAACCACCACCAAAAACAATACCAACAAATTGTGATGTCATTTATGAAGAGAACGAAGAACGTGAACAATCACCAGTTGAACAACAAATTAAAATTAATAATAATAATGACGAAGATGAAGATAATGTTGAAGATGGTGATAGTTCAAGTGAAAACGAAGATGATTAAAAAAAAAAAAAATAAACTAAAAAACGACGACGATTTTCAGAGAAAATCGAATTTATCATTTTTTTTTTTTTGTAATTTTTGTTAAACAAAAATTCAATTTTTCTTTTAGTTTAATTTAATTTTTCTGTTATTTAAGAAAAATAATCATAATTATATAAAAATAATATATATTTAAATTCATTGTAAATATTTTCTATATTATAATATGAAAAGTTCGGTAAATGAAGAATCACAAATTTTCTTTACCGAAATAAATTTTTTGGTTGTTAATTTTTAAAAGTATTTAAAAACAATTTCATTTTTCATAATTTTTTTTTTTTCTGTTTTTCATAAACTTTGTTTGAGCATTTCACAAGAACAAAAAAGGATTAAAAATTTCAAAAAAAAAGAGAAAATTATAAATAAATATTAAAAAAAAATTGAAAAAAGAAATTATTTTTTTGTTTTATTTATTCAGAAAAGTTGAAAAGTTTCAAAATTCAGTTTTGGTCCACAATTTGATATTATGTGTAACACTTCGCTCCCACAGCTAGCTTACTGCAAAATTTCTAGAAAATATTAAAGTTTACAAAGAAAAATTTCCAAAATTTATGGAAAATATTGGTAGAATCAATATTTTATTGATGATTAACCTATTTTTCCTTTTTCCAAAATCGGAAAAAATATAAAAATTGTAGTGGAAAAAAGGATTTTAAAGAAATTTATCATTTCCATTATTTTTGTGGAGCAAGACTAACTGCAACCTAATCCAAATTTCCCGTCAAAAATTATAATCAGCAAAAATATTTTTCAATAAAACGTAATTTAATAATAGGATCAATTACATAAATATTTTGGCCAGAATAAAAATAAAAGGACAATATTTAATATATAGCATTACTGAATTTTAAAAAAATATCCTACCTTGATTGAAAATTTCAAATGATTTCATCTTAGTTTCTTGGCAACTAATTTAATTTCCAAGCGCACAAAAAAAAAAATAATGTCTAAAAACACAAAAATTTAATGTACAAAGTATTTTTTTTAATAATGTAATTAAATTTCCTTTAATACAAAATGGCGATATTTTTCATTAACTTTCACGAGTATTTCCAATACACAAAAAATTTAATAGATAAAAAATTTAAATGCAATACAACAACAACAAAATTTCATATAAAAAAAAATTTATTCTAAAAAGGACGACATTTTTCTAAGCTGAATTTTTCCTATATAGCATCACTTTATTTTTAATATTTTCTTATTTCGAAAAATTAATTAATTATTTAATAAATTTTCATGAAATTAAATTAAATTTACAATTAATTTATATTTTTTTTTTTAAATAAAACAAAAATTTACTTTACTCTTTATCCACTCACGCACAGCACAACTGAACTGTTTGACTGCCACAGAAAAACTAAATTGGGGAAATTAAATTATATTATTATAAAAGTTAAAAGGAGGAGGAGTTAAAAATTGATTTGTTTGAAAAAAGACGTTAGAATTTAAATTTGAAATTATAATTTGAATTAAAAGTTGAATTTTCTTTAATTTTCCAAGAAATTTAAAATGAAAATAAATAATTTTCATTAGTTTTTCATTATTTTATTGAAAAATATAGGCAAATATTTATGTTTAATTTAAAATTTATTTATTTAAATGAGAGAAAAATCTAATGACAAAATAATTTAATTAAAATTGAATTTAGAAAAACTCCTTCATTAATTAAAATTGTTTCCTTCATTAATTAATATTTCCTTCATTAATTAAAATTGAATTAAAAAAACTAATTTTCAAGTTACTTACTTTACATTTTTTGGTCAACAATTCGTCACATTTGTTGATTGTACACTAGACTTTGTAATATAAACGAGAATCTATTCAATGTCCTAGCTAGAAAGTATAGTAAATAATATAATCTGTAATAAATCTTTTATTTCCTAACTCTTGTCTTCTACTTCTACTAATAGTCATGATTAGAATTCTAAATTAATAATTAATAAGTTATAGAGAGTTAATTATCATTAACAAATTAATTTTTGATTTCAAAATTTTTAATTATATTTTCTTTCCGCTAATATGAAACAATAATTAATTTCAAATGTCAAAATTGTATATTCAAATTTTTTTTTAATTATCGTAAATCGAGATTGTCAATCTTTACAATCATAAAATTATAAAACTAGAAAATTATCAATATTTAATTTACAGATCAGATTCTTCTCTGGAAAATAAATTCAACCTAGAAAATTTTTAATCTTCAAACTTGAAGATTCACAACTATAAAATTTTCATCATTTTAACCTCATTTTGAATTGAAAATTGTGCAAGAAAATTTAAAAAAAATAATTTTCCTGAAAATAATTTTTGCTCCCATGACCTTTTATTGGAGGTTATTGTTAGCAAGTTTAGAATTTTATATATTTATATTATTATTTAACATAATTTTGTCACACTTAATAAATATATATATATATTTTGTTATTAAATATCAAAAGCGAATAATAAAGAAAGATTTTGAACCAAAAAATAATTGAAAATTGAAAATTCGCGGAGTAGCTTAAAAAATGATAGTACCTATATATATATAACTGAAATATATAATGTATAAGCATTTTATACTGTGCCACCTTGTCGTGACTAAATTTTTTGCACGAAATTTAGAACAGAATTGGAAATTTAATGCGGTTTTTGATTATAAGATTAATCTAAATATTTAATGTATATATAATTCATGTATTAATTTACTATATTTAAATAAAGATATTTACTTTAATAGTAAGAGTATATAAAATTATGGCAAGGCAAGAAGGCCAAACATGATTTCATTAAATTTTTATGTTTTAAACTTGATTAATATTGTGAATGATTTGAAATTGTAATTGAATTGAAAATTACATTCATAAAATTTTCTATGACTAACTCTTCTTTTACTCAAAGATGAGTTAGTCATAGCTTAAAGAAGATTTTCTGTAAGTCCACTTGACTATAATTTTGAAGGAAAATAGACTACCAGCCATTATGTAAAAGATGATAATAAATGAATACCGACCGCAACAACAACCTGGCATTAATATACTCAGGCAGTATTTAGGAATTCCAAGATCTGCGGCAAAGAAGCTGGAGAATAAAACAAAGAAGATTATTTTATTGTATCTTCATCATCAGTTCCAGTTCCTGTGCCTGTAAAACTTCTAAACTGATCCCAAATCTGTACTTGATGTATAACATATTTATATAATATAATATAACATTATTATATATTTACGTTATAATATAATTAGAATAAATTTACATGACATTTCTCCGCTCTTATATTATTCATTAGATCATTTTCAAAATCTTCACGTGTATAATTAACATTATTTGTAAAAAATCGATCTAAACTTTCTGCTTCACATTTTCCTAATTCGTACTCCCCTTCTCCTGCACCAAGCCTATAATTTTTTCCAGGTAATTTGGGTAAAACTCTTGGTTCGCTACAATTATAATGATTTCCTTTTGCATGGACGAACTCATTATTCTTAAGGTTATGTATTTTTTCACAAATAAAACATTCAAAACCTTCAAAAAAAAGATCATACGTAATATAATTATTTAACAATGAATTTTTTAATAAACTATTTGTTTGTAGAGAAGTTTCTGAATATTTATGATTTAAATATTTATTATAGTCGATATCATTTTCATCTAAATATTTAATAAAATCTGCTAACTCTTTTGGACTATTGAAATCTGAAATCAGTATTGCAGATTTTTCATTAGGTAACCAATCCTAAAAAATATAAAATAATTATTTAATATTTGGTTACGAATTATTGTTTCAAATAACTTTAATTGTCGGTGAACCAAAATATATTGGAATTGAACCAATTATTAATGGACGCCAAAGTTTTTCTGTTATATAATCGTTACAGATAGCATTCTCATAAGCTATTATAAATTTATATCGTGCTAAGAATCTAAATACTTCTTCAGATAGAATAGTGTCTAAATATTGGTCACCTTCAAGTCTGATAAAAGAAAATTAATGTTAAAAAAATATTGATTTAAAATTTTATAAAAATACTAAACCAGATTGTATAGAATCATAAATATTTTAATTCTTTTTAATACAACTTACGATTCAGTCAAGTTCTTATTATTTAAACACTTTCCATATGAATCAATTGAAATAAATTGCATTAATTCAGCAATGTAGTCATCACGTCCAGATAATGTATCACATAGTGACTGTAAATATACGACTGGGGATAACTTTTTTCTCAATTTTGTTTTTTCACCAATTGGTATAAGATATTTTCTACTACGTAAAAGTTCATAGTCTTTTACATATACTGTTGTTAATGGTAAATCCGAGTAACGACTAAAAGTTGCCGTATAGTTAAAATATTTTAACACTTTTTCGTATCTTATATATGCTATATTTTTTGGCGATTCTTCATGAAGAAGAGCCCAAATATGGTGATTTAAACGTGGTAATGGAAAATCAAAAGGCACCAAATTTGACCCATAAAATAAAATTCCCTAAATATGCGAAAAAAATATTAATTGAAAAATGAATTTAAATAAAAAAATAAGTTTTACTTTGGCTTCACTAACGATACTTCGATCCGCGGTAAAATGACATTTATAAATTCCACATGTTTCAACTTTATCATAATCTTCACGCATTGTATTCCACCATAGAATTGTTGGTGGCAGATGATTATTATAGTGCTGATTTTGTGAAGGTATAGAGGATTATGTTTAGTGTGTATTTTTAAAATTGTTTCTTAAATACTCACGTTCTGATTAAATATACGATTCAAAAATATCACAACTATTACTAAAAAACATATGATAATAAATTTTTTATATATTCTTTTCATAGTGGATTTTGCTTTGTTCTTGCTTTAAATTTTAATTTTGCAATGACTTTAAAGTTTTTTTTTTATATTATTCATTTTTTTCGTAAATATTAAATATGTTGTGTTTTAACAAAACGTTATTGTAATCATTTTGTTATTACCTTTAGTATGTTTTTACCGTATATAGACATCGAAATGAAGTTGGATAATTTCATTGTAATGATGATGAAGCATACACAGTTGAGCTGTGACGCGATAAAATCAATAAAACTCAATACTATACTCGTACATATACATACATACAACGTACTTTACCATGTTTTGAATATTGGAGACTTGAGAGTGATGATAGTGAGGGTAAAAATTTCAATAGTTTTTCTTTTGGAGCAACTACTGGCAGTTTATTCAATTATTAATTTGTAATTTTAAGGAATACTAGTTTTTTGCTGAATTGCTTGTTACTCGTAAGCTATAGAACTAATTTATTAAATTTTAGCGCTGTAGCATATGCAAATAAGTAATTGCTACAATATAATAATATAATTAAGTATGTATATTTGGTTAAGTATATTATATTTATATACATACTGGAAGTGTTAATTCATAAAAGGGCAAGTAATAAATGTACTGGAAGTGTGAATTCATAGAAGGGAAAGTAATAAATTTTACATTTTTTGTAAAATTTTTAATTTTCTGTTAAATTTTGCATTTTGCAATATATTTTACATTTCTTTTAAAATTTTACATTTTCTGTTAAATTTGCATTTTCTGTTAAATTTACTTCTTCAGTTAAATTTTACAATTTCTGTTAAATTTACATCTGCTATTAAATTTTACAATTTCTGTTAAATTTTACATTTTTCTGTTAAATTTGACACTTTCTATTAAATTTTCATTTTTCTGTTAAATTTTACATTTTCTGTTAAATTCCACATTTTCTGTTAAATTTTACATTTCCTGTTAAATTTACATTTTCTGTTAATTTCAACATTTAACATTTTCATTTTCTGTTAACTGGTCTTGGGCCCGTTTGACCTAAGATGTACTCTTCATGACCTTCCATATGATACCCAACATGATTTTTTTTTATTTTAGGCCCCACTTGACCCACGATGCCCAATGGACCACCCAACGATATGTACTCTTCAAGACCTTTCATTTGATACCCCACATGATTTTTGTATGATGGAGCCCCACATTGCCCCCATTTTAGCCCCTGAGGAGATATATATATATATATATACTGGAAGTGTGAATTCATAAAAGGGAAAGTAAAAAATATAAAAGCTCTTTGTCAGAAAAAAACATTGTTTATGACGTGACGTCACGATTCCGGCTTTTTTATGAGGTTCCTCGGCTTTTACAAAGAAAACAACATAGAACTATCTTTTAGCTGGTATTCGATAAAAAATCCTTATTAATATCAATATTACAGGTGTAGTGTTTATGCTAAAGATGTACATACCTTATATAGGGCTATTTATTAATTATTTATTATACTAACTTCGTCCATTTGTAGCAACAATGCGACATCAATATTCAACAGGCAAGATTGCCGACTTTGTTGAAGAAGTTAGTTTAGGAATTTTAAATTTAAACAAGCGTATTGCTTTATAATAAAGATAAGAATAAGACTCGGTTGACTTCTGATTGAAAAGTGAATTTTTATTATAAAAGTGTCTCTTTATATACCCTAATTATTTGTTTAAAATTAAAATTCCTTAGAAATATTATTCCCTTTAAAACTATATAATTCTTATTATTTAGATTTGGTCAGCATTTTTGATCAAAATTATTTTACTTTAATTTTACTATAAAAATATATATCTACTCATATTACAATTATTTTGTGTTTTATTACAATTATTTTGTGCATTAGATTTAATGCATAATTCTTATCTTTTAATTTTTATGTTTTATTAAGGTGGGTATACACCATGTATATACCGATATATTTTATTAAGGTTGAGTATACACTATCTGTGTGCTATATTCATTACACAGGGATATATGAAAAATTAGCAAATTACACTTGGATTAGTAAATAACAATAAAACTCTTGATTATGAAACCGCACTACACTTTACCTATATATACTTATATGGTAAAAATTTAACCGCCGTTAAACTTTTAGTTAATATGAAAATAAATATTGAAATTTTTGCAAAGTTTAGCATTTAAAGTTATAGGTTATAGGTACATATACATATGTGATAATTTATAAAATATAAGTAAACCGGTTAAACTAAAAAACTCTAAAAACTAAATTTAAAATTTATATACATTATATATGTATATTTATCTTTGAAAAATATAACATTATTATATATTTACGTTATAATATAATTAGAATAATTTTACATCACATTTTCCCGCTATTATATTATTCATTAGATCATTTTTAAAATCTTCACGTGTATAATTAACATTATTTGTAAAAAATCGATCTAAACTTTTTGCTTCACATTTTCCTAATTCGTACTCCCCTTCACATACACTGACCCTATAATTTTTTCCAGGTAATTTGGGTAAAACTCTTGGTTCGCTACAATTATAATGATTTCCTTTTGCATGGACGGACTGATTATTCTTAAGGTTATGTATTTTTTCGCAAATAAAACATTCAAAACCTTCAAAAAAAAGATCATACGTAATATAATTATTTAACAATGAATTTTTTAATAAACTATTTGTTTGTAGAGAAGTTTCTGAATATTTATGATTTAAATATTTATTATAGTCGATATCATTTTCATCTAAATATTTAATAAAATCTGCTAACTCTTTTGGACTATTGAAATCTGAAATCAGTATTGCAGATTTTTCATTAGGTAACCAATCCTAAAAAATATAAAATAATTATTTAATATTTGGTTACGAATAATTGTTTCAAATAACTTTAATTGTCGGTGAACCAAAATATATTGGAATTGAACCAATTATTAATGGACGCCAAAGTTTTTCTGTTATATAATCGTTACAGATAGCATTCTCATAAGCTATTATAAATTTATATCGTGCTAAGAATCTAAATAATTCTTCAGATATAATAGTGTCTAAATATTGGTCACCTCCAAGTCTGATAAAAGAAAATTAATGTTAAAAAAATATTGATTTAAAATTTTATAAAAATACTAAGCCAGATTGTATAGAATCATAAATATTTTAATTCTTTTTAATACAACTTACGATTCAGTCAAGTTCTTATTATTTAAACACTTTCCATATGAATCAATTGAAATAAATTGCATTAATTCAGCAATGTAGTCATCACGTCCAGATAATGTATCACATAGTGACTGTAAATATACGACTGGGGCTAACTTTTTTCTCAATTTTGTTTTTTCACCAATTGGTATAAGATATTTTCTACTACGTAAAAGTTCATAGTCTTTTACATATACTGTTGTTAATGGTAAATCCGAGTAACGACTAAAAGTTGCCGTATAGTTAAAATATTTTAACACTTTTTCGTATCTTATATATGCTATATTTTTGGGCGATTCTTCATGAAGAAGAGCCCAAATATGGTGATTTAAACGTGGTAATGGAAAATCAAAAGGCACCAAATTTGACCCATAAAATAAAATTCCCTAAATATGCGAAAAAAATATTAATTGAAAAATGAATTTAAATAAAAAAATAAGTTTTACTTTGGCTTCACTAACGATACTTCGATCCGAGGTAAAATGACATTTATAAATTCCACATGTTGCAATTCTATCATTTCCTTCAAGCTTTTTTGTATTCCACCATAGAATTGTTGGTGGCAGATGATTATTATAGTGCTGATTTTGTAAAGGTATAGAGGATTATGTTTAGTGTGTATTTTAAAATTGTTTCTTAAATACTCACGTTCTGATTAAATATACGATTCAAAAATATCGCAACTATTACTAAAAAACATATGATAATAAATTTTTTATATATTCTTTTCATAGTGGATTTAGCTTTGTTCTTGATTGAAATTTTAATTTGGAATGACTTTAAGAAAAATATATTAATCATTTTTTCGAATATTGTGTTTTTTCAAAACATTAATGTTTTTTATTATATACTTTCAATTTGTATGTAATGTTACCATATATAGATTTCGAAAAAGAATTTGGGTGTTTGGATGGAAATGAATAAAAATAAAAATTTCACGGTTGTGAATTTGTGATAAGAAAATTCAACACTTCATTACTCAGCAGAGTCATGTAGCAGTTCGTACTGGCGTGTAAAAATTTCAATATTTTTTCTTTTGCAGCAATGTATTATATTATTTATTCATTTATTCAAATTAAATAAATATTATGTATGCTATGCCATTGCTGTTTTAAAATTTAGTTTCTTTTTTCATTATTTTATTAATATAATTAATTGTTGCTAAGTTTTTTCTCCAAAAGCAAAAATTTAATAGACAACATTTTGCACATTAGCAAAAAACTTCTTACCATTTCAAAAAAATATTTGTAATTGACATTAAATTGAGTTAAAATGGTATAATAAGTTATGATATTATTCAATAGATAATGTCATTAAAATCGATATTTATTCTTAAAGAAAATATCGTTTATTACCAGATTATTTTAAAACATAATTTTTTTGCTGTTATCTTTCGGCAGATTTTAATAATTTTCTATTTTGTAATTTTTCTAACGATACTTCGATCCGAGTAATTTTTTGTAATTTTTCTAACGATACTTCGATTAATATCGCGACAAACATTTTTCTTATTATTATATTGCTTGGTATACCAGTTTACCCCGACAATTTTCTCAATTTTTAAACTGAAAATTTTTGAAACTTCACCATTAAAACTGTCCAAATTTTAGAAATTTCCCATAGAATTTCAATTATTTCCCATAGAATTTCAACCATTTTTAAATAATAATTCAATAAAACTCTTAAATTTTTTTAGTCATTTATTTCTGTGTTTGTTTTTTTTTTATTTGTATATAATAAAGAAATTAATTTATTAATTATTTACTTAACTAATTAAAAAAAAAATTATCTATATTACAAATTAAAAAATAAGAATAATAATTTTGTTAAAAAATAAACTAAGAAAAAAAAATAAAATAATTTTAGTTTTTTTTAACATTTTTTTTCGTCTAAACATAATTTTACATTTATATAATTTTTTAATTAGTAAAAAAAATTCGATTTATTAAATATTTTAATTTAAAGGCCCAGCAATTTTCTTATTTATCAAAAAAAAAAAAAATTTTAAATTTTCAAATCATTAACAAAAAACAAAATTTATTTTAACATTTAAATAAATAATTATTAAAAAATTTTATTTTTAATTCCAGAATAATATCAATTTTAATTTTTGTAAATATTTAATTTAATTAATTGAACTCTTTTACGAATTTTCCTTGTATTTTCTTTTTATCGAATTTTACCTTATTTTTTTTTTTATTACTTATTTTTTTAATATTTAATTTAAAGATAAATGAAAATTAAAACAAAAATAAAATGGACGATTTTTTTTTAAATTACACTATAAAAAAAAGTTTGTTAAATATTTAAATTTTTATTAACAATTTTTTAAAAATTTTTTTTTTTTTTTATTCAAATATACAAAAAAAAAATTATTTAATTTTATAATTTATATAATTTTCCATCATTTTGTTTGTTAAATTTAAATTATTTGCACTATAATTAAAAAAAATTGTATAAAAATATAGATAAGAGGAAAACTTTTCTATATGATAAAAAAACATTCAAAGATTCAACAGAAAATTTTACAGAAAATTTGTAGTAAAATTTCGATAGTCTAATTTAAAATTTAACTAATAAAATTATACCATAATTTAAATAATGGCCAATTTCATGGTTAGATGATTTTAAATGTTTGTCACAGTTACAGAAATTTAACGAGATTTAAATAATTGATTCGACACGATTAATTATGACCGAGAAAATGTCCATCAAATCAATTTCCTTTGATAGTACCAATAAGAAGATTGATATGCTTACATCTATTTAACAGGTAATTAAGAGCCAAAAAAAAATGTACAGAAGATTTCCGAGTTGGAAAGTGAATAGAGTATAGAGAAAAATGTAATATTTCAAATAAAATTCTAAATTTTCAATTACTTCAGAATTATTACAGTAGTTGAACGTTACTATATAATTCTATTCGGATCGGATCGAAAATATCGGAATCGGACTAACAGGGGCTGAAGATTATTAAGAATTTTATTATTTTTACAGAAATTTTAAAAAAGGTATTCTTTTAAGTTGAGGGACATCTAATCTCTACAAACTTAAATGTTGTCACATGCACATCCACTATCGCAATCTTTCGATAATTTTTGATTTTTCCAAATCATTAACAAAATGTCATTTTCTTCTCGTTTTGTCTGTCAAAATCGTCCACAAATAAATTACCAATAAATTAATATAGCAAAGAATTATGTTTTTCGGTCAAATTTCTTCTATCAACTGTCACTTTTCAATGGAAAATTTTAAATCATGCAATTTTTACATAGAAACTATTATCAAAATTGAATAGAGAAAATTTTTTTTAGTAGGAATTTTCATAAAAATTTACCATGGGACTACAATTACGACATGCATAAATGGATTTGATTATAAATTAGAAATATTTCAAATAAAAAAAAGATTTTTTTAAATGTTTTCGATAATTTTTTTTTTACATATTTAAAAAATTTTTTAATTAAAAATCTTTTCTTAATTTTTTTACTTTGTTTTCTATTTTTTGTCAATTTTTTCATCATATTTTTTTGTAAATATTTAAAAAAGAAAATTTTAAGATTATTTTTTTATCCTTTTTTTTTTATTTTATTTTTTTTATTTTTTAATATATAAAAATTTTTACTTTTAATTTTTTTTTATAAAATTTTTTCACTTTTTTTTTTTATATAATTTTGTTTTTTTTTTTTTAATTTTGATTTTTGTTTTTTTTTTTAATTTTTTAATTTTTTTATTCTGATAATTTTGGAATTTTCGGATTTTCATTTGGCATTATTGCAGATGGTTTAACTTCAAGTAATTGTGGATAATTTTCAACAATATTTAATAAAATTGTATCAATATAGGTTTTAAGCCGTGTATTTTCATCCTCCTTGTCCTGGAAAGCTTGTTGGAGCTAAAATAAAAAAGTGTGAATTGATTTTAGAATTATTAGCAAAAAATAGTGAAAGCATTTGAAAGCATTTGAAAGCATATTTTTTATATGTAACTATCACATGAAAATACTTTGAATAAAACAAATGATTGGCATGCATTACGTCACTAGACAACACAACAAAAAGCTACATGATTTTGGGAATGTTGTCAAAAAATGTTGAAATGATAATGAAAAATGTTGAAATTGAAATGATCCATTATTGGAAAATGTTGGAAATATGTGTGTAAAATTTTTAAAAGAAGATTTGTTAAGATTTGTGTTTCGTATATGTTGAAATTTTGCTTGTAAAAATTGTGAGACTGAAAATTTATAAGGTTAAAATATGGAGGGGAAAATCGTTTCAGAAAATTTTGACCAAAAATTGGAGATATGGGGGGCAAAGCAAGCCTTCATACAAATATTCAAAAGACCTTAAAAATGAAGTAATGATCCTTAAAAATTGTATTTAAACATTTTATAATTTCATTTCTTATCTTTTAATGTTGATGATCAGAAAATGATTTTTCATTATATTTCAGACTTTGTGAACTAAAAACTATCAAAAATTGAATCCATTTTCGAGAATCATATAAAGTTGAAATAGATGTGCAGAATTTCTGCATGCAGCAATGCACATGCAGCGCTTCACTTAAAATACATGAGCATTTTTTTTTTTTTTTTTTGACATTTTAAATTAAAAATGTTTAAATTCCACTAGAAAATTCCAGTGGCAATCTGTTTGTTTACACGAGTATGCATGCAGCACCTTTCTCTATTAGTTTCAAGTTTTGTGTTGTGCTAACATTGCCGCTGTACACCGAAATTAGAAATTAGAAATGATTTGCATCAAAACTGCAAGCAGCAAAGAATTACATGTAGTTGCGGTTACATATAAAGCCCTACTATGTTTTCTAAATTATTTTTGCATGCATAATTCTGCACATCTATTTCCGGCGCATTATTGACTCATTTTGATATTAACTAATATTTACTCAACTTTGAAGCTTTATTTCAACATTTTTAGTTGCCTAAAGACGGAAAATTTACGAAATCGTAGAATTTATGAATTTCTCATAAAAAGGATTTAAAAATTAAATTTCAAACAAACAAAACTTTTATGGTTACAAAAAAAAAAAAAAAAATTTAAAAAAAAATTGAAACTTTATTTCTGATTTATATAATTTTTAAAAAAACTTTTTAACATTTCAACAAAAAAATATACAAAAAATATTTTTAAAACTTATACAAATCAAAAATAATAATTTTCCGCCATTTAAAGGTCAAAATGCATTTAAAAAAAAATTTTGCCTATTATTTTTTTTTTAAATATAAAATCCGTAAATATCTTGATAATTCAGATTGGTAATTACCTGACTTAATGATGCTAATGTGGCTGAATCCACAGAATCCTGTAAAAAAATACAAAAAACATAAAACAAATAAAATGGAATTCAGAAAAAGAAAATTAAATGAAGCGCATTTAAGATTTTTTTTTTTTTGGCTGGGGGATGAACATGATGTGTCAAGTGTATGTACAATATTATGGGGGTAGTAGTTTTTAGAAACTGATGATTAGTAAAAATTTATAATCGAATCTTCATTTTCCTATATATTAATTTCCAATAAACCAAGAGAAAATTTGATTTGAATTTCATGCTACAAATTTACAGGCTGTTAATTAAATATTACAGGCCTGTTAATTAAATTTTACAGTCTGGTAATTAAATTTTACAGACTGTTAATTGAATTTTACAGGCCTGTTAATTAAATTTTACAGGCTGTTAATTCAAAAAATGTATAAAAAAATTTTAGATTAAATCTCAAAATTATAAATATTAATAAGTGCAAAAAATTATTGTAATTTTGTGATTCAAATTGAATTTAAAAAAAAAATAAAAAATTAGTGTAAAAAATATTTTCAATTATATAGTGTTTAATTTGCTTGCACATGCACCAGCAATTTTGTTAGTAAATTAATAGCAGTATAATAATGAACAAACCAAAACCAAAAACCATGAAATTTATGAAATCAATTAACAGTTTATCACTGAACATACCTGTGTCTGTGACATTTCTTCTAATTCTTGTGCCAAACTATTTAAAGTGCCATTTAATAGATGCCGTCCTTCTTCAACACCTCTTGTCAATACAGCAGCTTGTAATTCTTCATTTTGTTCCTCTAGCACTACAAAAAAAATTTCAAAATTTTTTTAAATCTTTTTCCCCCGCCAAGTGAATCACAAAAAATGTCTTTATGCATTAAACCAACTTACCTTTATTATTTTTTCTTAGCTCATCCATTTCCATATGTAATTCCTCTAATCTTAATGTTTCGGGTGATGTTGTTGGTAATGCTGGTCTACCAATTTCGGAACGACATTTTTCTAATTCTGTACTTAATTCAATCATTAATTCTTTTTGTATTTCTATATCTTTTAATAATTTCTTTTCATTTAATTGTGCTTCTTCTAAATCTTGTGTTAAATTCATAATACTATCACGTGCCATTTCTAATTTTTCTTCAGTTTTATGTAAATCATTTGATTGTTTATCACATAATATACGTAAACGTTGAGCTTCATCACGTAATTGATTTGATTCAATTTCAATTGTACGTATTTTAATTTGGCAATTTTCATTTTGTAATTCAGCTTCACGTTCAATACGTAATAATAATTCACGATTACGTTTTTGTTCTTCAGCTAAACGTTCTTCAGCACGTAATTCAGACTATTGTGAAAAAGGAAAATTTATTAATGAAACATTTTTTTAATTAAATTAAAATTAAAATTAAATTTACATTTGTTATATCATTATTTGATTCAATTGCAAATATTGTTGGATTAAATAATTTGTGTAACATTAAATAACTATTTTGTATTAACAAATTCACATTTGAAAATGATGAATTTACGATTGTACTTAAATAAGATGCCATTTGTGATTATATCTTTTTTGGTTAAATTTAAATTTTTTAATTTATTGGTAGAACTTGTTTTGTATAATTATATTTTTTATCCAAAGACGAGAAGGATGAAATATGAAAATCCAGTTTTATTGTGATTTCAGAAAAAAAAAGGGATTTTAATATGAAAAAAAAAAAAATTCCTAAAAATTCCAAAATTTAGATATTGACGGCCGAAAATTTAAGTTTTGAATAAAATTTATTTTCATAAATTCATTTGATATTTAAATTTAAAAAGCATACTTTTTCAATATTCAATTTTAATTTTTTTGGAAAATTACAAAGTATATAAATTAGGAGTAAATTTTAGAGTACAAATAGTACAAATTTGTAATATATAAATGAAAAATATTAAAGCACTTTTGAAATTGAAAAAATTGTACAGCGAAACTCCAGCGAAGGAACGAATGAACGACCGAAAGAACGTCCGTTCGCTAGCTATCCAGGAAAACTGGTTAGACAGACTGCGAACGAATAAATCTTCGTTCGTTCTGCTTCTTAAATCTTCGTTCGTTCCTTCGGTATTACTAAGAGGCTTACGAACGACGCTATTCCCATTTTACAGTCGTCAATTTAATATATGAAAATTAAATAAGAACCGAAATGAAATGATGAAAAAGTAGTAATACTAATTTTTTACAATCTACTTCATCTTGAGAAATTATGATCAATCTAAATACAAGACACAAATTAAATTTCACTTGGGAAATTACGAACAATCATTGAGCATTGCTGGCCAATCCATAAACAGACTTATATCCCACCAAACGTAGAACTACTTCTATAAGTAATAGAAGAGTACGCCGGAAAAATACTACTCTTCCAGTTAAAAAAAATAGAGATTTGGGCAAAAATTCACTAGTTTACTATATAGAGATTCTATGCAAATGTTTACGTATTCCTCATAAAGTTATATACAAGCTTTTGTTTGCTGGAATGTGGACTGTAGTAAATCAAATTTGACTCTACTAAAATCTAATTAAAACTTTATTCAACTGAAAAAAAAACATTCTAACACTTCACAAAATTTTAGATAAGTTCAAAAAATTAATATTTTTTTTTACTTTGATGCACTTTAAATTGATTGAACTTTTAAATTATCAAACTCTGTATGACTGGGTTCAATTATCTCAAGTGTTTATTGATATAATTTAATTCCAATTCATTTTAATAATATTTTAAAGTGCAGCTTCAACGTTCAATATGTGATAATAATATTAAAGTTTTGATAATTATATTTATTTACTAAAATTTTGATAATTTTAATTAAAATATTAAAAATGACGCATTTAAATAAATCTTATCACTTACAGAGAGTCAATTGAATGAAATATGAAAATAATCTTGGCAGAAATTGCAGTCTTTAAGTCTTCATTAGACTAAAACAACTCTCAGGGTCTAATTGATGTTCGTCTGTTCTTATAATACGATTTTTTAAAGTGCAATCATGGTAAATGATATAATTGACTGATAAATGATTCAAAAAATGATTCAAATTCATCTCATGACTCGCATTCAATTCAATCGACGATATAATAATAACGAAGCAGTAATTGAAGCTTATAATAAACCAATTGGCATCAAGCAAAATTGTACCAAATGGCATCAAGCAATATTTAATGTAATTTTCTCTGTTTCTAAATTTTAGATTAGATTTTAACATTAAAGATCATCAAATTGTTGATCAACAATAAACTGATAAACTAAATTTAAATATTTTGTTTATTAAAATTTTCGAATTTATTTAAGTTTGAAAATTAAAGTAAATTGGTAAACAGAATAAAACTTGTTTACCTTCATTATTTTTTAAAACCCACCCTCAAAATTTATACCAAAAAACAACAAAATTATCTCACAAATGTTTTATATATATTTTGTTTTTGGCCAAATGATTTACATTTACAATTACCACCGAGAACTATTACTCATATTTAATTTTTCATATTTTGAAAAATATTAAAAAAATTTAAATTAAGTTATTTACTAACCTCTCTATATTGCTCTTCGAGCATATGATACCGAGCCTGTAATACAGCATATTCGGTTTTAATTCTCGTTGTACGATCATCAACAGTATTTTGTGAATCAGTAAAATCAGTTACTTGTCTTTGTAAAAGCTCTATCTGCAAAACAAAATAAATTATAAAAAATTTTGAAATTTTTTGCAAAAAAAATTATTATGTAAAAATTAAATTAAGCGACTTAACACATGAAACTTTTAATTGATGAATATCAGTTAAGAACTCATCAATTTCCATTTGGTGATCTAAATACATTTATAAGAAAACTATTCTTTTTTTGAATCTTTTAGTTATTTTCTCTACAATCTTTTCATTTTTTTTTTTTTTACACATAGAAATAAATTTTCAATTTAATTTCAAAAAATGATCTCAACTTTTTTTGTTTGTTTACACAAATAATTTAAATTGTGAATCATTTTGAAATGCGCGATCATAAGCTTCTCATACTCGTACAAATTTAAAAGTTCAAATGTTCAAATTATCATATTTTTTTTTAATGCAGTTCTTCTTGTTTTTGAAATCCCAAGAATTTTTTTTTGTAACACAAATTTTTAATATTTTTTTTAACTGGCACACAACAAAATTTAGAATTTTTTAAATTGATATTAATTGAATGTGGAATTTATAGAATAAGTAAGAATTATAATATGGCACCACCAGAGATGGCCACTATTTTAAAATCGTGTAGGCTGTTTGCCTCACTATTTCGTACTATAGTTTTTTTCGTAAGCAGCAAAAGCAAAGCGTTTATTGTTGTTTTTTTTTTCTTACTTACAACAAAATTTTTGAATTTCAGAGAGAATTAAAATATTTTTTTTATTTATATGTTAAGAAAACTAAAACTGAGCGCGAATAGTAAAAAATAAAATAATTTAAATATATTTTTTTTTTTTTTAAAGAAATTTTCCTGGGGATTGGGAAGTTTTTTTTTATATATAGAAAAAGAAGCGCAGCACACACATAAAACATAAAATAAATTTTTGTTGTAATATAAAATAAAAAAATAATA
This sequence comes from Empis stercorea, assembly GCA_949752835.1. Lineage (NCBI taxonomy): Eukaryota > Metazoa > Arthropoda > Insecta > Diptera > Empididae > Empis > Empis stercorea. The sequence goes on from OX457085.1 coordinate 86,924,015, forward strand.
AAAATTTAAATCAGAAGAAAGTTGAGGTTTGCTGGAAGACGAATTGATAAAGAATTGATGAAAAACTGAAGAATTGAAGTAAAAATGAAGAATTTATTCAAAAAAACGGATAAAAAGTAAAGAATTCTGATCAAAATCAAGTACTGAATCAATTTGAAAACTATAACTACATAAATTCACGGACAAGCTGACGCGAAGGACCATCAAAAACACAAAAATTTCAATCATTCAACATCAATTCGAATTTTGAAGATATGATTGTAAAGAACTAATATTTCCAAGTTCCAACCCTAAAACTAAAATGAACCACCACAAAAAATGTAATTATTAATCATTTCTGATTACCAGTAAACAGATTTAAAAATTAAATTAAAAAATTGTAAAACGATTTGGCCACAAATGAGATATGAATCAGTAAAGTGAACCACCAATGAAAATTAAGAACTGAAAAATTGGATTACAAAAATTTCAAAGGACTAAAATTGAAGATTAACGACAAAAATAAAGAAGACGATTCACTGTCAATTTGCAAAAACATTGAAAAGCTTTCAGAAATCGACAACACAGAACCGACAAATCTAAAAAAAAATAAGGCAAATAGGCTAATTTTAAATCAATTATATTATATTTCTATTTTTACATTAATGTGCTAATTAAATAACATATTTCCTTGTCATATACGAAAAAAAAAATTAATAAAAATGATGGAACTATCCAAAAATGAAAACATATACAAACAACATCGGGCACTCTAAGACCCAATTTTTTTTTTTATTTCTTCTATACACATTACATTAATTTACATGTTGAAATTTTTTTTTTTTTTGATATTTTGAAGAGAGATTTGTTCGTTAAAGACAGCTAACAACATATTTTTTTTTTTTACATATTTCTTCAATTCAATTTTCAAATCGAAGAAGAAGCAACAAGAAAAAAACAAGAAATTTGTAGAAAAATTTCATAAAATTATGGTCGACGACGACGATGAGCTATTATTACTTTATGGTATAATGGAAGAAGTGTTATAATAAAATTTATAATGCCGCTATAATTATATATGGTCGTCGACGTCATCGTCGCCAGCAAAAACGTATATTTAAAAAGTCACATATGTGTTCGCCTCTTCCGTTATGGATTTTCATTTAAAATAACTCTAAAAAAATATTTCGATTTCTTACCCAATTAACATTTTGTGAATTTGTGTGTGTTAATAAAAAAAAAAATGAAGAGAAATATTATAAATTTTTATTTATAAGCGATGATGGCCAAATAAAAATAAAAGTTTTGTGATAAATTATCACACAAACTGTTCGAAAGGTGATGATATCGTGATCGAAATATAATTAAAGAAATTTTTGATCGATTTGAATTTGTTTTTTTTTTTTTTTTTGGAAATTTATATTATTAATCATAACAAGAGTAAAATTAATCTGACACAATTTGTCATTATTGTATTGTATACATTTTGACAGTTTAAATGTCGGTAATTGACATTTTATACCAAAATATTGGTTCAATTTAGGTAGAATTTTCAACATAATAATTATATAAAGAATTGATTGTAAAATTTAAATTAAATTTAATTATTATTTAAATTTTGGCTCATTGGGTAAAGTACGAGAGACATTTTATAGCGTCAATATTTAAATATAGAATTTTTCTTATTTTTTATAGTTTTTTGTTATGAGTTTTTTGGCTTGCGGAAATGACCAACTTAAATTGGAAACCTTATTAAAATTATTGGATTATATTTTCGAAAAATTAAGAATATTTGTCATGATTATAAATTGTAATAATTAATGTTTTCAGTGTTGTTTTAAAAATTTTGTTGAAAATTTTGCATAAAAATTCTTCAATAAGGAAAAGCAAATTAAAAGTTAATTTAAATTAAATTTGAAAATCAAAGTCATTGCCAAAAAAATTTGTTGAGTATATATGTCGACGAAATATTAGAATTTTATAAAGGGCACAAAGATCTATAATTAAATTAAATGAAAATTTTGATAAATTGCAACATAATTTTTAGGTATACACCAAAAACAGAGTTGGTTCATCGTCTACCTACAGGACGCATGAGGAACACTAATAGTCAAAGAAATTACACATTTAAAGAATTCGTATTGAGAAGCTAAGAACGAGGTACATGTAATAAGCTTTTTCTGTCAAAATGATTAAAATGAAAATACAGAGAATCTTCATTTATATCTGTTTATCTTCATTTTTCTTATAGTATTACCGACGCTGACACTTCTACAACGTCATCAATGTCGAGTCTTTAATGTCAGGAATATTTTTGATACAAATTTTGGACTTCCAATACTATAAATACTCCTGAATGAACCGCAGATTGAAAGAAAGATCTTTAGAGGTAAACAAAAGTTCTATCGATTCATTTTCAAATGTGAAAATTCCACCTTACAAGAAGTGAAGCAACAACGATCGTCATTCCCAAAACGAATACTGACTGAAAAGAATTAGGTAAATTAATTTAACAAAAAAAAAATTATTAAGGCACTTAAGTGTATATAATTAATGACATTGACTTTTTCGATGGCAACAAAAAAAGCGTCCCAAGATCAACAAAAATTTATTGGCAACACGACCAACAAAAAATTATTATCTTTTTCTTTTTCTTGGAGAGGAAATTACATTTACACAAAAAAAAAACTGTCATTACATAAATTTATGATAATGATCAACGTTCAATTTACTGATTAAATTAAATTAAATATTATTAACATTGCTAATAATTTCAGTCTTTCAATTTCTAAATTAAAATGTAAACTTTTAAATGCATTACGGAAATACAATATCCGCACAGTGTTTACATGAGTAATAAAACATATGGAATTCAATTTCATCAAAAAAATAAATAAACAGAACTGAATATTATTATTTATGCAATAGAAAAAATTATTATCATTTTGACTGGTGACTCGAATAATCACTAAAAAAAGAACACATTTTCATATACCAACAAAAAATATTATATATTTATAAAAATTTATTTATTTAATTCGGATCAAGGCTACATTTTAAAGAATGATACCACCACAATAAATGAATCAAAAAAATAAATAAATAGAAATATTAAATTTTTGGTTTTTGGAATATTTACGTAATTTAAAATGTGTCATCAATAAATCAAAAACGAATTAATTATAAAATTTGAAGAATTGAAATTTACTATTTTCTGAAAAATTTCATTGAACGATAACGAAATTGTTGCAAAGATTCCATTGAAATCCGATTTTTATCTTAATCAGATTTCAATATAGTTTTTTTTCTATTCAAATCGGATTTTTACAATCTAATCAAGATTTCAAAATATAGTCGCTCTTTGATATCTGTTGGTCCAGAGCTAATTTAAAATTTGCTGTGTTTATTCAAATATTTTATTGAATTTCATTTTTATAGTTTGCAATTTTTATGTAATTTAGCAATTTTCAGATTTATAGTAATCATAAATAGATCAACTAATATTTAAACTGTTGGTAAGCGAATTCCAACAGCGAATGATACCGATACGTAAAATAATTTGATTGAACTGGGAAATTGATCTACTTAGGAAATTGAAGAATATGGTTTCTGCGAAACAATTTATTTTTCAATATAATTCTAGGTATAAAAAAGTTCCATAGAAGGAATAAAGATGTAGCCAATTTGTCAATGAATCAAAATTGCTTAGTGAACCACAACATCCATTTCAGTTGTAGCAACTGAGATTCTATTTCTGTAATAAAAATTATTGAATCTTTACAGTAATAATTACTTAAACTATATATTTATTAATATTTGACATATGTCACATTTGACCGGTATCGTATTTGACAGCTGTCAGATAAAGGTAATGAAAATTACTGAAATATTATTTTTGAAAACAGAAATTTTATTGATATCAATTAATATAACCGAGTCCCAAACAAGGAGCATAGATGTAGCCAAATTGACATTAAACCACTTAGTGAACCACTAATAGCTAACACATTTAAACCAAATATAAAATTATAATTGTATTGTATAATACAAATTGTTGAATCAAAACTATTAATTACTTGACAAACATGACAATAGTAAGTGATACTTGACATATGTCATTTGGGATCGGTATAGCATTTGACAGCTGCCATGTAAATTTATTGAAAATTATTGAAATAGTAGTCTTTAGTGCTTCCAAAAAAATAACATTCGACAATTGATAAATTAATTCTTATTAAATTAACTATAAATATTATTTGAATTCTTACTTGTTCATTTAAATTATCACAAATTTCTGCTGTAATACCATTATTTAATTTATCCGATTGTTGCATTTTATGATCTAATAATAATGGTTGTTGTTGTAATTGATTATTATTATTATTATTTATCATTAATTTATCATTAAAATCACTACAAATTAATTTATTTTTATAATTTTTAAAATTTTCAATTTTATAATTACTATTATTATTTAAATTATTTAATTGTTTACAAATTAATTTATTATTTATAGAATTTTCTTTATTACATATTATAATTTTATCATTATTTAAATCAAATGTTGTTAATTTATTATCAATAAATATTGTTGAATTTGGACCAGAATTAATTATCGAATTATTACTATTATTATTATTTATATCATCAAAATCATTTGGATTTAAACTTAAAAATGTTTCATCATCTATTAATATTGGATGTTTACTAAAATCTTGTGATGTTGATGATGATAAAATTGTCATAAAATTTAAATCTTCTAAACTATTATTTTGACTAGAATTTTTATCACTTAATTTTGTTGAATTTGTATTTGTATTTGTATTATTATTACCAACAAATTCAAATTGTCCTTGCCACATATCATAATCCAAATCTATGCTTTCTGGCTGACTTGATGGTTCTGATACAGTTGTCATAATTGTTTGTTGGTTTAGTTATATAATTAATTTATAATTAAATTATTATTTATTAATTTTCTGTTTCTAGTTAAAATTTTAGAGAATTTTTAATCACTAATTTAACTAAAAATATGGCAAATTATTTTTATTTAATTATTTTTTTTTTTAATTACATTTTTTCTTATATAGAAAATTTTCATTCGCACTTCTTCAGTTTTTTATTGAAGTAAATATAAAAATAATATTTTTTTTACTGTCATTTGATATTCACGGAAATATTTTTTTTTTAATATAGTTACAGTTTTTTTTTTATGCTTCAAATTTATGCTTGGCTAATTATATAAAATATTCTGCACCTATTTTTTTTTTTTTTTTAAATAAAAATTAGGTAAATGATTTTTAACGTCGTTATGGTCAGAAGATTTTTTTTCTTTGCTCATAAAATTAATTTTTCTGTTACAATTTAAGAATTTTTGTTGAATTTAATTTGTGAAAATTTTGTTTTTCTGTCAACACAAACTTGAAAATTTTAACTTAATTTTAAATAACGCAAATAACTAAAATATTTCTTTGAAATTATATAATTAATTTGTCCTAAATTTTAATGTGAAAAATTTGTAAGTATTTTTGTCAAGAAAAATTTTCTACTTTTAACCTTCACCGAATAACAAATTTTGTGAAAATTTAAATAATTATTATATAAAATAAAATTCTACAGAAATTATGATGCGAAAATGTTATATTAATGTTGGAGAGATGAATAATTTTTTCTGTATAATTTAATTTTTTGGCCCAAGAAATATTTTATTTAAATTAAATAGTTTTCGTCACCTCAGTTGTTTGTACAATTTTTTAGGTTGTCAGCCTGTAGAAAATTCTATCAGAAAATTTAGTTAAACTTTTTCTGCAGAAACTCTTCAACTATATTTTTTCCTTTCCTTAATTTATAGAAGGTTTAAGGATCTGAGAAAAGTATAAGAATGAATATTATATGTTATACGGTCTCTCTCTAATACCAAATTTATTATAAATTCATTATTAACGAAGAAAATTATGGAAGAAAATTAACAGCAATAATGTTTGCTTCATTATCAAAAAAACATTGAATAAATATCAAAAATTAATATCTTCGTTACATTTAAGTTAAATTTAGATATCAAAATTAAGTAATTTCTGTCAAAATTGATAATTTTTTTAATTATGTCAAGCCAATGGTAAACCAAGACTTATTTGTGCAGACAATTTATAGAAATTATATACTCTATTAACAAACCAGACAATTTTGTACAGTATATAATTGATTAAAGTCAATAAAATGCGTCTAGTCCCTTTCAGATGTCAAAATTTCAAAAACTAATTGAACAAAATTCTATTCGACTGACGAAATTCTAAAAAAATTGCACACCATACAAAAAAACATATAACAACATTTTTTTATATTTTTAGATTTTAAATGTAAAACAAATAATTTTCCTTTAAATTTTCCTTATAAACGATGATGCATCATTAAATTTATGAAAAAATTCTATTTATAAATTTTTTATAAGCAAAGCCATCGAATCTCTTTAAGGAAAATGAATTTTACCATCTCTAAAAGATTAATTTTCTTCTTCTTCATCTGAAAAATTATGTTGTTTTGTTACAACATTTAAATCAGAGTCAAAAAATCACAAGACTATTAATCATTTTTAATAGAATTAAGTAAAAAAAAATTTTAATCAAAGAAAAATCATAATTCAAGTGTCAAAATGTTATGCAATCTGTTTTAAGCTTTTGAATAATATGAGAACCTTTCCAAGGGTTTTTCATTATAATTTTAAATGAAAATTAGTGTTTAATTAATTAGTTTAAAAAAAAACACAATTGGAAACTTGAATGTTATCTAACTTTTAATTGGAGTAAGGAGACTGTGGCACCAATAATTGTGATCAGTGAAGATCTTCCGATTATTCATTGTTCTTCTCTACTCTACTAATGAAAACCATGCATTAAAACTCTTGTAGAAACTATTTTTATGCCAAGTCTAGTCACCGGACTATTTAATTATATTAGAGTAATCAAAAATAATTAGACATGGACTGTAAAATTTCTTATAGATAAATTTTAAACCTGTTAAAAAATTCCACGACTTAAAAAAAATTTCATTTACAATTAATTTCTTTTCTTAATCCCGGAAAATACTTTTTTGAACATTTTGAAAAGCTCAAACTTTAAATTGACCAAAAAATTTAGAAAAACTTAGATCATTTTGTAAAATGTACATTGAACCACCATTCAGCAAAACAATATTTTATCTTCAATTCGTTTTTTGCTTCATTTTCGAAGCCTCCAATTTCTGTGGTCTAATGACTTTTCCCTTAACCATTTTTTCTACAATTTTATGCATTTTTTTTTTTTAAATAATTTCTTTACTGATCTTTAATGTAGCAACGAAATAATTTTCTTCACACAACAACAAAGTCAAATATTTTTCTTTGTTGATGGTGGAGGGGGCGAAAATGCATAAACCAAAACATATAAAAGAAAAAAATAAATATTACGTGAAGAGTTTTTCTTTTGCTTCACGCTTTAATACCCAGAGACAGTTTTTTTTTACGTATAATCTTTCAATGGTTTACATTTATTTTTGCATATTTTTTTTTTCCAATTATCAGAAAAATCTGCATAACAAAAATTATAATAACCGAACTTTTTTATAATCATAAAAATAATTGTTTTTTTGTTTTCTTAAAGAAAATTATGGAAAATTTAATGTTTATTGCAAACATAAATAGCATAAATAAAAATTGCAAATGGTTAAACGAGAAACAACATTTAAACAATTTCTGGTAAAGACTCTACTTTTACATGAATGACATTTTGTTGTTCAACAATTTTTCTGTCACTATTTTTCGTCCATCACTTTCTAACTCAAACGAAAAACAGAGACAAAAAGGATAAAAATTTACATTTTTTTAGGTATTTTTCATTTGATTCTTTCCTTTAAGGTTTTGGCGGGATAAAAAGGGATGCAAATACTACAAGAAAATTTTAATAGATTGAAAGAAAATGGTTGACAGAAAAAAAATGTTGAACGTGTAAAAAGTTCACTTATCAAATTATTGAAACTTTTGAACCATAAAATATTATAATTTCAATAAATTGTCGTTTATTTATTTTGGAATATTTTTTTTTTTTTAGGTTCAAGTTTTCTCAATCAAATTTCTTTATTTACCACGAAAAGAAAAAATTCATTAAAAAAAATTATTATTATTTGTAGAAAGTCAAATGAAATTTTTATTGACGACAATGTTGCAATTTTTTTTCTTTCAATAATTCTTGGACACACACACAAATAATTAAAGCTTGTCATTAAGTTTTTTTTAAATCAATTTGATTTGAAATTATATTTTAAGTAGGAAGCAAAAATTTAATCCTTTTTTTTTGTTCAATTATGGAAAATAATCGCAAAATTTTAGCACTCAAAATTTTAATTTCTTTTGTAATTTTTTTTTGGTGAGCTTTAAAAGAAAAATAAATTCACAAAAAGATTAAAGCGAGTTTTGGATTTTGAATTGAAATTAAAATTCAAAATATTATTTAAGCTTTTAAAAAGTGTCAAAATTATCTATTTAAATTTTATAGTTTAATCCCTAAGAAAATTACAGGTCAGATAAACAAAAAAAATTGAAATTTTTTAGGGTCACGGTTAAAAGTTTAGCAAAAAAAAAACTTGGATGACAAATTAATTTAAATTTTATTTTTGATATAAATTTAATTTAAATTAATTATTTTGCGGATTATAAATAATTATATGGAGCTAAAAAATAATTATATGGCTTATTGATTAAAGGTTTAAATTGAATTTGGACAAATTTTGAGATTTAAAATTCGATTCAATGAAATTTTATTAAATTTTTCAATTATTTGTTACAGTTTTGGACAAAATGGCATCAGAAATAATTCAATTTTGCAAGATAAGATTGAAAATTCTATCAGATTTGATTGGTTAAAAAGTAAATTTGATCTTTACCTAAGTGATTTTCTAACAATTTAGATTTTATCCGGCAAATTTAGATGTAAAATTGATGCAAATATAATATTTCGTTTTTTGTGTAACCCCGCAGTACCAAAATTAGCCACCCCTGGGACTTGATAAGGAATTTTAATATTAAAACTCTAACCTCTAAGCTTCATTGGGTAGAATCACTTTATGACTGTCCTGATTCTTTATAAGTTTATCTTCAACAATATGGCATTAAATTAACAAATTTGCAAGAAATATTTGATGCAAATTGTTTAACAGATTTTTCTAGTCCAGATTTCATAACATTTTTTTACTAGAACTGATTTACAAATACAGAAATTACTTCAAACAGATAATTAAATTTTTCAAAAACAGTTTTTTAAACTGGTCCATTTTATTATTTCCAAATAATTCAAAAAAAAAAAAAAACATTTTAAGGAAAATTAATCTTGAACTATAATAAAAATTCCATTAATCAAAATGCAACATAATTTTTCTATAATTTTACATTTTGTAAACCGAACCAAAAATAATTGTTAAAAATGATGTAAAAAAAAATTAAATTTATGCAGTTTTAAATAGTTAATTTTCTGAGCGTTTTTAGCAAAGCGAAAAAAAAACACGTTCTTGTGTCCATAATTTTTAAACTGTTTTTAAAGCTTGTTTGGAAAAAAAACACCAAAAAAAATTTTTCGTAAATTTTTTCAAGTTTTTTTTTCAGAAAAAATTGAAAATGAAAATTGTTATAACGTTTTTTTAAGAAACTTGTTAGATTGCACACACCAAACAAAAAATGGTTAATTATGGTCAAGTTGAATGTAATTATTAGTAAAGTTGTGACCATTGCTTCACTAATTACATGGAAGAAAAAACGAGTTTATAAGAAAATATCCAATTAAATGCTTGTCAAAATGTTAATTACATAAACGAGGGAATTGTAGGAGAATTTTTAAGATTAATTTAAAAAAAAAAAAGTTTATGTTCAATTGAGTGTAGAAAAAGTTTTTGGTTTAGGGACAATTCATCTTGCACAATTTGTCGGAAAAGAAACTTAAATGCAGTAATTTTTTATATAAACTACGTGGAAGCCAAATTCCACCCAGGACTAAGAAGTAGAAGAAGAATAAGAAGATAAGTTTTTATATATAAAGAAATATTTGATTTATTCAGTTTTTTGGAGATGATAAACTGGATTAGAAAACATAGAATATTTATCATAATATTTAATTTTGGACAGCAAAGTCCACTTGTTTTTGCTAATACGAGTTAATGTATTTAATCAGCTTAAAGTTTGAAATTTAATTTTACTGAAATTTTATCATGAATCAAGAAAAGGGTCAAGGAAATTTCAAGATGAATCAACGATAAAACTAATAGTTTATAGGAAATAAGTAGAAATTTCATGGTAATATAAAAACGATTAATTGTGCACGAACAAACAGCCAACAACCATAATAAAATTTAATTTATACAAAATAATTTTTTGCAAACAAAATTTAGTTCACAATTTTCATTTTATCCAATTTAGATGACTATATATTTTCTCATAAATGATAAATTCCTAATATTAAATTAAATTCACAACGAATTGAAAAATCCCCCCCCTTGAAGATTTTTCCTACTAAAATAAAAACTGTATAAATTAATTTCTCATTAAGTTCCCCATGGAAATTATTTAGAAATACGCAATTGTTATGTTACATATATGAAACATTTTCGTAACATTTTGACTACCCAGCAGATTGTTTTTCAAAATTGAAATCTCATATCATTTCCTTTATTTTTTTTACAAATCCGCAAAAAACTGAAAATTTAAATAAATACTTTTTAATTGCCGAGATTTTAACGTAATATACTGAGAAATAGTTCAAAAATCTTAAAATTGAATTTGTCGGATTTATAAACTAAAATCTAGACGTAATATTTATGAGTAATAAATTTTCTCTTGTCCCACCCCCCGGAGGGCAGACAGCAACCACATTTTGACAAAAATAGTTTATCAGTTCATTATTTTTTTTTTGTTTTTTACGATTCAAATAAAAAATTGATAATAATTTTAATTTTTAATAAAATAAACGACAAAAGTTCATTTGGGGCCAAATTGACATAACAAAATAACAGAAAAAAAATTGATATAAAAATTTGAATTAAAAAAAAATCAATTTTGATTAATCATGCGAAAAAAATTTGTATAAATTGAAAATTCATTTTTTCATAGAATGATGATTTTTCCACACGGCGAGAAAAAAAATAACCATTTTTCATGGTAAATTTAAATTTTTAAATTTCTTGATTAAAATCAAAAGAAAATCAGAAAAAAAATCGACGGAAATTGTTTGATTTTTTTATTGAGGAAATATTTATTTTTTTTTTAAAAAAAAGGGAATAATAATTGAAACCATAAGAAAAATTTGATGAAAAAACAATTAAAAACAGAATTTTCAGCAAAACCATAATTTTAGAATTTCTGATCTGACGCAAATCATTTTAGTAAGAAAAATTAATTAAACAAGGCGAAACCATTTACATATAAGAAAAACCCCGGATAGCATAATTTTCAATGAATATTTGCTATATAAGTGGGAATTTCAAATTGGAAATCAGTAGCGTAAGCTTAAGTAAATTTAAAGGTTTTGAATTTATGATACAACCAAAATTAAATTTTACTACAGAAAATTAGCTTTAAATCAATATAAAATTTAGTCCATAATTTTCATTTGTTTTACTTGACTTTGAAGACAAATTTTAGTATAATTAATTTCATTCCACCATGATTTCCACTAAATTTGCAAAAAAACAGTCAAGAAAATTGAAAATTATGGACAAATTTCATGTCAATTAAAGTAAAATGTGATTAATTTTTGAAAAATGTCAAAGAAATTGTCAGTAATTTTAATTTTCTTTCTAATTACTTTGCTATAAAATTGTCTTCTAGTTTATCTACGCTACTGTTGTATGCAAAATATAGTTATGTAAACATTAACAAAGTATCTCCACACTTTGTACCCATAAATGTATTAATTTAATATTTAATATTCAAAGGCACGTCTTAATATTTTTTCATATTAAAATAATATAATTTTTCTTGTACAATTTTTTTTTTTTGTCTAAATGATTTCCTGCGTTAAATCAAATAATGAATAATTAATTTTAATTGAAATTAGAAAAATATTAAAATTGAATGATTAAAAAGCTTTTTTAGTTATCAATTTTAATAAATTTTTAGTATTTAATCATTAAATTTTGTAACTATAAAATTTTTCGATAATTAATTTATTTAGAAGTAATTTTTTGATATTATAGAAGGACGATTAAGTGGGACTGAAATAAGGGAATAGAATGATGCCTAGATGCCTAGACTTCGAAAACTGTTTAAATTCCCAGAAGATTGTAGGGGAATAGGACAGTTAAGTGGTAAGAAATGGGAATATATACCATAATTTGCGAATTATAAGTTAAAAAATGAAAACTATTATTTTAAACTGCGAAAAAAGCTTAGAATTTTCCTGAGAAATCATCGTTAATGTATAATTTATGTCCAAATATTAAAAATGTTCTACAGATCACAGATAGTATACTACGAAACTATCTTTGAGTCTAATCAAAATTTAGATAAAAAAAATTTCAAATAATTATTTAAAATTAGCGAGAAAATGTAAATAATTATTTCCGAATTAATTGCAAAAACGCAACAAGAAAATTTCCCCTTTTTTTTACCATTTTAAATTTCTACAAAAAAAATTAAAAAGGACTTTCACTTTTTCATATTATTTACAAACTTAAGTCTTAAACGTTTTGTACTTAAATTTAATGCTGTAAACACAATCTATTAATAAAGTAAATTTGAAAGTTAATATACATAAACGCATAATATTTTCATTACCCCATTTTGGCCACATAGCCCAAGAAAAACAAGATGACAATCTCAAACCTTATAAGTCCATTAAAAGTATTTTTTTTTCGTTATTTCGTTGGTCATTGGTCGTTAATTGACCATTTTTTTTTTTACTATTTACTTTACCACATTCAATAATTTATCAATAAAAATGATAGGAAAAATAATCAAATTTCATTTTCTTTTTCCTTTTTTTTTAAATGAAAATTTTTAATTATTCAATTTACCAATTTTTTTATGTAGAAAATTTTTTTGTATAATTTAATTTATTTTTAATTATATAAAAAAAATTTCTTATCAAATACAGGAAAATTTTTTATTAAATTTTGTAAACAATGGAAAAAAAAAAGGACTGAGCATAAAAAATTTCTGACGAAAGTAGGAAGTGATAAAAAAAAAGTAATGTGAACATATTTCAAAGTGATGCCATTTTTGTGCAGACAAAATTAATTGAAATTTTTAAACTTTATGGAAAAAAAAAAAATAGAAAACTTTAAATAACAAAAAAATTATTATACCAGAAATTATCTAAATGATATTTTTTTGTAACAACAAAAAAAAAGCAAATAGTGTAAAAATTTATCTATAAAATAAATAAAAGATAAAAATTAATAAATGTGTTTTTGTAAAATCGTTCGCTAATTAAATTCAATACAAATAATAAAAAGTTATTTACAAAAAAAAATTTTGTATCTAAATTTAGGTTAGTGGCGATAAAATGGAGACTGGGAGGCTTTCACAAAAGATTCTATTGTCGATAGACTATGTCGGAGCAGAGTGAAATAGAAAATTCAATTAATTCTATGATAGATTTCAGAGAATTTTTTCGAAAATGACGGATTTTCATTGAAAAATCTTTATGTAAAATTATGACAATTAATTTTGAGTGTATATAAGAAAATGAAAATTCAGCCATAAATGTCAGTTTTCTGTTCTGTTTTCAATTTTCAGTTCTATTAACATCAGACATAAATGTCAATTTTCAATTCTACACAAAGAAAATATTTTGACATTTAAGTGAAACATAAGAGAAATAAGAAAGAAAATTGTGTATACAGACTATTTTGACACATGAGAGTTCTTATGTCAAAATAGGGAGCATATTTTGACATTTACCACTGAAAGTACCAAAATATAGTGGAAAACAGATTCCGGATAAGAAACTCCTCAGAAATTCTTCAATATTTATTGAAATTTTCAAAATTCTAAATCGGAAACAGGAGTAATTCAGTAACTCTAGCAACTTAAAAGTGACTCCCTAATCTCAATTTAGGAACTCAAACTGACGACTAATTTTTAAAAATATTTTAACAAAAAAAAACAAATATTATTTATAGAAAATGAATTAAATTTAATTAACCATGAAATTTGATTTGTATCCATCGACAACAATAAATTAAATTATATTTTACTTTTGAGCTTCCCTCTAAAATCTCGCATATATTCTAATCCAATCTATATTTCTTTATTGTTCTCTGGTAAATTAATTTTATATAGAAAAACGTTAGCGTTTAATGCATAATAAAAATTTTTGTTATGTTTACAAATACATAAAAAAAAACAAAAACCAATTAAAAAACAAGAAAATTTTGTTACGCAATCAGAGAAATAGAGAAAAAACGATTTTATTTATAAATACTAAATTTTCTATTATACTTAAAACAGTGGCGTTATTACGAATTAGGGAGCTAAAGCATGGAATTTGAATCAAGCAAAATTATTTGATTCAAAAATTTTGTAGAGAACTAATAGAATTTACATGGCATTTTCAATATTTTTGGTGTAACCACAGAATTTTTGTCTTCTATTTGTAAATAGAAATTTAGAAATAGAATTCTGTTAAATTTTACTGATCCATTTTCAGTTGAGACACTCTAAAAGTGTGTAATTTTGTTACGTCCCTGGACTTTTTAAATATCAAAACTATTTTATATTTTTTGTTTTGAACCAAAAACACACAAAATTGTAAAATGATTATAAAACATTTTCTTTCTCAAAGAAAAAGCGTTACTAAATTTTTTTTTTCCTTATATTTTTTTCTTTTATTGGCTAGAAAAAAAAAGCTTCCTTAATCTTTTTTTTTTACCCTGAACTTTTTTTGTGGCTGTGTGAAAATGTAGAGCAAAAATATTTTTAAAGTTTTTGCTAATCAATTGAATAAATTTTTTTTGATTTTACAAATTAATTTCAATTAATATTTCCGAGTGAACCACTACGATTTAAATTTTTCTGAGGAGCCAGTTAAGAATGTCCAACACGATAATGTCTAAAATAATGAATGGAGCGCCTACAACTACTACCAATAGGAACTCATAATGACATGTCAATAAATTGATACCAAAAATTTAACTGAAATTGAACCAAAGTCTAAACACTTTTACAAAAACTTAACTGAAATTGAACCAAAGTCTATGAACAATAATTTGCTATATCATTTTTCACCCAGACACAAAAATTCTTTTATTGATTTTTGGTGTTTATCTCATAGTCGCGTTTAAATGTGCCAAAGCACGATTTTTTTTTTCAATCAATTTTTTCTAGGGCGTCTTTTATGCAATTTTGAATTTAAAACAAAAATTTTTTTTTCCAAATTTCAAAAATTTTTATGTTTGTCATCGTATAAGTAAAAAAAAAAAATTTTGCCCTCTAGAAAATTTCAATTGAAACCAAAAATTTGTTTACTTAAATTTATAAAGACAAAATTCCAATTTACGAAATTTTTTCAAAACATTTTTTTTTTTTGTAAATAAATTTAAACTGGAAAATGATTCAATCACAAAAAAAAATAAAATTATGAGCAAAGAAATTTTTAATATTAAAAATCACTTTTTTTTTGCATTGCAACTCACGATATTTGCGTGTGCAATTAAAGTTTTAATTCAACTTTAATTAAAATTTGAAATTTTTTTTATAAATTTTTTATTATAAATTTTTTATTCACTTTTTTTTTTTAAATTAATTTCAATTTTTTTTTTACTAGAAAATTTTGATCCTAGTATCAAAAATTGAATTCGTTTTAATCCACACTCGGTGATGTCAAAAAAAGATCACTTTACTAAATATAGAAATTGTAATCCACACACAAAAGAAAAATTGTAATCCACCAAAAAAAAAGATGAGAAGAAAAATGTTCAAAAATTATACAAAAATTTTCCTTTTAATCCTCTCAATATACCAAAAAAAAATTTGATTCACTTGATCAGTTACAGATCACTAAAAACTAAAAAAGAATGCTAAAAAAATTTTTCAGTTTCATTGTTCTTGGGAAGCTTTTTTTGCGCTTAGAGAGAGAATCACAATAATTTTTTTTTTTTTTCAATTTTATTTAAAAAGCTTTTCCTTTTTTAAATTTTGTAAATTTTCATCATTTTTAAATTTAATTTTTCAATTTTTTTTTTTATTCTCAATTTAATTTAATTTTTTCCACTAGTTAAACGAATCATTCGAGCCGGTCGCGAAAATTCGCATTAATATAATTTAAATTAAATATAAAAATTATTAAATATTTTTTATGTCGTTTTTGTTGAACACGACAACGATCACACGACATGCTATCAGTTCAAATGATATAAACGCTCTGGTGGAACATTTTAGGTTCAATTATAATAAAAAACTTAACTACTTATTCGAAGTTTGTAGTGGTAGTAACTCTTTAACAGAGACACACAGCACAGCGTCGTAGCGTACGTTCGAACGGACAAGACAAAATGTAATAAAGCAAAAAAAACATAAATTGTAGTAGAGTTTTTTTTTTCGTATTTTTCTTTCTTATAAAAGGAAAAAAAAATGTTTGTAATTTTCGAATAAAATACATAAAAAAAGCAGACAAAAACATAATTATGAAATTGAGTTTTTTAAATATAAAAGAAAAAAAATTGGAGTGTCTTATGCGGAAAGCGGGCCGAACACGAACAGTTGAAATCATGAGACTAACAATTATTGTTATGCCAATTGTTTAAGGGACCTCAAATTTGTGGACTGTTCCGAATTTAGACTGCACTAATTTAGTTATGAAAATCTAGGGCACACAGAAATCATGAATAATGCAAAAATCCAACCATAACCTATGTCGTTCTCTGGTGATCATGTCAGTAGAAAATGGGACGATCGAAAATCAAACATTTCCAATAAAGAATTAACTATTGTTGCCAGTGATTCACAAGTCATGGCTTCAGCCAGGCCTCCTTGATTTTGAGATGATTTACGAGCCACTCACGACCTAACTTAACGAATAATGTCACGTCGGGGGATTCGAAAGATTGACAGAATTTGATGAATTTTTCATTCCATTACCACAGAAAATAAGTTGAATCAAAATTGATATATGATCATGTCAACATTGGCAGATGGAAAATCAAGTATTACCAATAAGAAATTAACTATTTTTCCCAGTGAATCACTACAATTGGACCATCATTCCTTGATTTTGGGATGATTTACGACCTCATGACCTAACTTAACGATGTCGGTGGACTCAAAAGATTGAGAAAATTTGAAGAATTTTCCATTCTATTACCACAGAAAATGTGTTGAATCAAAAATGATTCGAAAATTATTATTCATTTTCGGCATATGTCGATCCAAAAACTATAATATAATCAAACTATTATAGTATTTACAATTTTTCTTTTATATGCTCTGCAATGAGACTAAAAAAAAATACCATAAAAAAGTGTTTTTTTTTAAAGCACTGAAATGAAATGAGTGAATTTTTCAACATTACAACAACAAATCTCACATTTTCATTCGTATTTTATGTAAAATGAAAAACTTGCACATTTTTATCATACAACCAACAACAAAAACCTACACAATTTTAATTTTATGCTAAGACATAATTTTATGTATAAGAAAACATAAAAAATACATAAAAATTATGCTTTTTAGTAGATTGAAGAAAATCGGAAAAAAATGGTATTACGAGTTTCTTAGTGATAAATTCCAAATTTCGTCTCTCTAATATTTTGACAGAGTCGTTTTTGTTGTGAATTTTTCTTTGGTTCACTCTATTTTATTGTAAACAAACTTGTAAATTGTATGCTATCGCTAACAAAATAACATTTGTTTTTATGCTGGGACCTGGGGGGCTTCTTTTACAAATGTTTAGTTACCTTGGGTATCCAAGATTTTAAATAGTAAAACGATTGAAACGAAATTAGCAAAAATAAAAACGAGAATTTTGAACAAAAAAACACGAAACATTTAGTTGAACACGTAAATCAATCAATTTTGTGTTAAGATCGAAATAAAGATTGTAATTTTTTGTATACATAAGAAAATTTTATGTTATTCAAATTAAATATCTTGTTTTATGTATATGAACCAGATGTTAAATGTTGGATTTATTTGAATGTTTTTTTGGAAATAAATCATTTAAAGTCAATAAAACGTGAAATTTTCAATTAATATTATTAGTAAAAACAAATCAATTTCAAGAAATTTTAGAAGCTGTGCGTCAATTCCCGTAAATAATTGATTTTTTTTTAGAATTGATTACATTTTTTGGGGGATCATAGAACCTTCTTCCAAATTGGAAAATGAATTTTTCATCTGATTTCTCTCAGAATTTTATGATTGAATTTAATTTACAGAAAGTTTGATGCAACCTGCAGAGAGTTTACCATTAAAAATAGAAAAGTAACTAACATTTCAATTCAATTTAGATTAAATTTTGTGGCAGTTTCATAATGTCAATTAGAGTGAAATTAAGGAAGATCTGAGGAAAATCGAATCATTAAGAAGATTGATTAATAGATTCTACCTAATGAACCATCGAATTTCAACTGTTCGAGTTACTTCTTAACCTAAAGTCTCAAGTTCCTCATTTCAAAATATTGTACCCCATCAATGAATGAACCAATGAACCGCAGTATTTGTTTTTCTTTGGCCCATTTTTTCACAAAACGAACAGAAAATGTTATTTGATGTTATAGAACAGTTAAAAATATAATTTTCTACAGTTCCCAGAGAAAAACTTCTTTTACTTTTCTTAGATCCATAAAAAATTTTTACATTTCTGATTAATGACACATTTTTTTTCTTTTCATTTCTTTACCAAATTTTTCATTGTATATACAAAAATTGTAATTTATATAATTATACCAAATATTGAATCAAAATAACAAATTTGTTATGTACATAAAAAGACGACGACGTCGACAATAACCCCAAAAAAAAAACATAAAGACACGAGAGAGAACATCTAAAAAATTGATTTGCTAAAAAAATTCTATAAAAGAACTTTTTTTGTAGGTGCCAATGGCCTTAAAAAAGTGTAAACAACAGAAGTTAAGACCCAAAATTAGAAGAAGCATAAATGGATTTTGTTTGTTATTTAATCAAAAATATCATTTTTAGGCGGATGATATTTTCATTTTCAAATTAAAATTTTCGAGGTCTTTTGCTGCGAGATATGAAAATATTTAAATTTAATGTAGGTTTTATAGCTGCGCGCTGCGTCTTCACAGAAAAAGAGTTGAGGAAAATTTTTTATTTATTCACAAAAAAAAAATTAAATAAAATAAACAAACAATAAAAGAAGTGCAGGAGGAATAATTTTTTTTCTAATATGTAATTTATTTGGTTCGACTTCTACTTTACAGATGAATCAAACCACACCTTTTCTTGATAAAGATCAACTTCCATAAAAAGCGGGAATCAGGTTCTCTTTGAAATTTAATTATTAGACAAGTGTAAAATATAGAGAAAAAAAATTGTTAGAAATTGAAATGTTTGTGATGTAATTGCAAAAATCAACGTTTGCGTAGGCCATAAAATGTGATTATTTATATAAATGTTTGGTTAAAGAAGTATTCTAATTGATTATTGGGTCAGTTTAGGTTGTATGCCATTGGTAATTTTTAAGTTACTCTCAAAATTAATCGATCTTTAGAGGCGTAATATTTGAATCCTTTAAATTTTATCAATGATTCAGCGGGTTACCCCCTATAACTCCCAATTTGTCAGTAATGAACACTGCTGTAGAAGCTTTTCTCTAGTAGAAGCTTTGAATCAATCAGAATTTAAATTCGTAAATTAGAGATCAATGAAATCAATCAATCAAAACTTTGATTTATTTAATTTGCCAACAGTCTGAGACAGTCGACCCATTTCGGTTTAACGACATTAATCTAATTTAATTTTTTAGTAGATTCATCTCAAATATTAAACCATTTCAAGCTCTACATATAAATTTCTAAGGAAATTTAAAAATCAAGATCAATTTTTACCCTAAATCTTTGATTTTCAAATATATATTACCAAAAAAAAATATGATCTAATCTCAAACTACAAAAAATCCACAGTAATTTAAATTTTTTTAGCAAGCAAATATCAAAATTAGATATTTAAATAATAAATTCTTATGATAATATCAAAATCAATAACTTTTTGCTGTTTACTTTTCTGGCACCAACATTCGAAAACCAACCTTGTATCAGCAGCACATAAAAATGATTTTGTCTTTTAAATAATATTTTGACAAATTGCGTCCACTTTGAAAACCAAAAATGTTTATAAAGTAAATAATTGAAGACCTTGTCATTTTGAATTATGAATAAATAAATTAGCTTTACTTTTAACGATGATTTAAAAGCGATAAACATTTTTTTTTTGGAGTAAATTTTATTACACTTCCAAACAGATAACTTTCTCAACACTCTATGCTAATGCGATATAATGCATTTTGACTTTCTCTAATGGTCACAGTGAAAAAAAAATGGGCATTTAATAAAAAATAGAAAATTTTGATATATTTCCATTCATCAAATAAAAATTTCCTTAAACAAAAAATCATAAAACGAAAAGTTTTTTAATATAATAAAAAGCACGCGTGGAAAATTTGTATTATTACATAACTTTGTCATGTCAATCTAACTATACTAAATTGAAACTACTAGGGATTTAAAAAAGTGGTTTTTAGTTTTGTTTACCTTGTGAATATTGCATTTTAATTGTACAATGAAAAATGAATTTTCTTGGGATGTAGGAGTTCTCAGCGTTGAAAAAGTAACGCATATATAAATGTAGACTTTGTCTTGGGTTAGAAGTTGAAATGTGTACACCTCTCTTTTTACTTAATTTATTACTTAGCAAACGAATTGAGATTTATTAAATAAATTTCTGTTTTTATATGATTTTGTAAATAAGCAAATAAAAGAATGAGGTAATAATTTTTATCCAAATTTGGATTTTAAATAGCATTTAATTGTGAAAAGAAAATTGAATTAATTTTAATAGAAAAAAACATTTTTTTTTTTTGGTTAAATCTTTTGACGCAACAAAAAATTAATAAATAATCTAAAAATGCATTTAAAAAAGATTACTTAAAATTTAAGAAAATGTAATTTAATGGATACCAGATGGTTTTTAATTGAATAAGATTGAGATTTAATAGAAAATTTGAATCATTTCCTGGCATTCAATTGATATGGCCTCAGAATTTCTTCCTCAACTTTTCAATAATCCAAAGTTCTGTTGTGTATCATTGCAAAATTTGATTTAAAATTTATTTCAGAGGATAGTCATCTACTAAAGAAGACCGTCTACAACAACAAAATCTAAATTATTCCATTGGGAGGTTTGTTTCGTTCTATTTTAATGGGAAATCTTTTCCCGGAATATTCACTTATGAAATCTTTCGGTTTTTATCAGATTTCTTCGATAAGTTCCTTGTAACAGAAATAGGGAAACGTTATAACGAGATAATAGGAACAATTTTTAATGATTGACTCCCCAATTTAATTACCTGTTTAAAATGGACAATAATTTAGTCAATGCTTTTAATATACTTATTCTCTATTTTATTGAAAATTTTTACTTAATTTACTTTTATGACAGAAAATTTCCCATAACAAATATTTTCCTAATCATGTAAATTTTCATGTAAATAAATTTCAAATTAATATTTGTAAAAATTTCAAAAAAAAACCATAAAAATTTAATATAGTATAATTTTATTGCCGTGTAACATGAAATAGAAAGTTTTTCAACAAAAAGAAAAATTTGCATAAAAGTTCACTTTCAAAAAAATTCAGTTTTTCTTAATTATTATTTTTTTTAAATTAATTTTCTGCTAATTTTGTTACAGAAATTAAAAAAAAAAACTGTTTACTTATGTGAATCTTTACTGTGGTATTAAATACAATTTTCTTCATGTAAAATTTATTCCCAAAACAATTTTCGAACGTCCTTGAGAATCATGATTAACTATATATACTTAAACCACCCACTTACAATTTATCATACCGAGATAAACAATGCATAAAAAGCTTCTTTGCTTTAACAAACTTGCATTTAAAAAAATTTCCATCTTAACAAACACAAAAAAAAAGAAGTTATCATATGTTTAGGAGGTGGATTGTAGTAAAGCATAAATTAAACATTAATATTTTTCTCATAAATATTTTTTTTTTGTAAATGATGGGAGCAGCAGCAGCATCACTAGATTTTTATTGCAATTTGAAATTTCACAATTGAATTTAAGTATTTTTTTTTGTGGAAAATTGATTTAATTTTTGCTGTGCTGCTGATGGTATGAAGTTTTTCCAAAGAAAATTTCATTGCTAAAAAAATTTATTTTAAGAAATTAACAAATTATTCTGTCACTTAAATACTTTAAAGAAAATTTTCCATTTAAAATGTTGACTTTGTCCATTAAATTATTTATCACTTTCAGTCTTTTAAAATTATAATTTTTTCTGGTTGAAAAATAAAATGATTTTTCTTATTAAATTGAAGAATTGATTCGTTCCCAGATGAATCAGATTTATATAATTATAAATTTTATATTTTCCTGACCCTCACATCACATCTTTTTTAATTTAAATTTGATGATTAATTGCTGTTGTTTAGGAGCTATAAAAATTCATAAATGTGTCTTCAAAAACTTTAATTTCATAGCTTGAAATAAATAAATTCATTTTGCCAATTTTTCCAGTTTGTAGTCATATAAATTTTTCATCATTTTCCATTACAATTAATTGTAGTGTTAAACTAAGTTTTTTTTTGTATAATGAATGAATATTTTTTCTGGTTGGTTCGTTTGAAATTTCATTAACACTTTGAAGACTGCATTGGTTTCTATTTTGTGGAATTGAAGTTTATTTCTGCAAGGTATAATATTCTTATGCACTTCCAGGCGTTTTTGAGAACCAAATGATTACTAATGAATGCTTTGAAGAGATACACACAAATCAGTTACCTTCAGTGCTAATAATTCTTGTTTCTACAATATTTCCTTCCATTACTTAGACTCTAATGGGTTAAAAAACAAGTAAAATTATCAAATTATTTCGAAATTTTCTTCAAATAATGCCACATAAATGAATATATCGTGATATTATTTTAATTATTGGTTACAAATCAAAATTTTTATTAAACAGATTTAGGAGGATTTGCACGATATGCTTTTCAAATTAACAGCTAAGCTAGGCCACTGTTTAAAACAATTAAAAAAATTTATAGAAATTTACAAATCAAATTTCAATTAAATCTACCAATTAAAAATGAAAATATTTGCAAATCGTTTTCCAATTAAAAATTTTCTAAATTAAGTTACATTTTTTTTCGATTTGTCAGCACTTTGAGAAAAAATGCGTAATTTTCCATGAACTTTTCGATATAATAAAGAAAACCATTTTACGTATCGGCCAAAATGACCTTTTCGGTCATTTTCTTTGTTGTCTACATTTTCCTTTTTTTCCTCTTTTCTCCAATAGCTTAAATATTTTTTTTTTTTTTTTTTCAAATCAAAGGTTACTAGCAGCATTTCTAATGTATTCAGCAATGAAGAAAAATATTATAATGACCTTATGTAATATGTACAATAATTCTATTTAAAATATTTTAGTTAAAATTGAAGCCATATACAAAATTATTACAAAATAGTTTTTTTTAAAAAAGTGAAATATTTTCACATAGTTAAATTTTTAAAGCTCCCTTGGGAAAACTTATAAATCAGTATATTAAAAAATGATTAATATTTAGTATACATTTTTTATGATTTTTAATAGTTCAAAAATATTTTTAAAAAAAAATTTCATAATTTCAAAAATTATTGAAATAACTTTTCTAATATTAAAAATTTTACATGAAAATATAGAGCAAAATTATTTATGTTAGCCTAGATTCATCTTTAGTCATTTATGAGAAGCATAAAGTTAATTTGTGTTTGTCAGAAAATTTGGGGTAATTGAAGAAGCTTCGTTGTTTGAACGAAATTAATTAAAGAAGCTTCGACGTTTGATCGAAGAAGCTTCGTTTTAATTAGGACTTCAAATTTAGTAGATAAATAATGTTTACATTAAATTTTGTTAATTACTAAGATGAAATTAGTCTTTTAAGACTGATGAAAGATACAAATCTGCAAGCTAAAATCGTTCTCTGATTCTACCGGATCCAATTTCAATGAAATTGATTAGTTATGGGCGTTATGGTGAGAAATGATTAAGTTTAACTGTTTTTTAACTGTATGAGTATTTTGCTGGAAGCTACAATCATGCGAGGAATGGAAGAATATATCCTCTGTAGTCTTCAGGAAGATCTATGGAGAAGACGACCACTCTATGATGATTTCCCATAATAGATTACTATTCAATACAAAATTACTCCTCTATGAGACAAAATTAAAGGAGTTTCTATAAACCAAAACAACGACAAGTCTAACAAAAACGATAAAGAAACTATGCATACAAAAATTTACACGCAAATATTTAGGAACAGTAATTTTTTTAATCTTTTAAGGATGATACCATTAAACTTTTCCAAATTAAAAGCTATTGAAATAAATTATTAATGATTTTTTAGAAAGTCAGCAACAAAATTTTATTCACTATACTCAAAAACAAACAAATTAAATGTAGGCAAAAACTCTCAAACCATCTTTAAGATTTAATTATATGATTTAAGAAATTTCTGATCTATAATAATTATGGTACAATCTCTACAATAAACCATAAATGGTCAATTATCACCGCACACACGAAATAATTAAATGTACTTTTATATTTCTTCACAAAAATATATATGAAAAGAAATAAAAATGAAAATTAATTAATCTTCAAATTCAACTCAACGCTGGTCAATGATGGGATTTTGAAAAAACAGGAATTTTTTTTTTTTTTTTTCGAGATGGGTGAAGTGCAAGGTCGAAATTTCTTCTCAATTTCTTCATTTTTTGGTTTGGTTTGATTTAACCACACACACAAACGATTTTTGATGTTTGTTAATAATATAATTAACAAAAAAATTTTTATCGTGAAAATGATTATTGCGGTAGTGCATTTTGTGGTGTACACACATTTAATAAATAAAAAACGAGATTCATTGACCTGAAAGGTTTCTTTAAATAAATAAAATTATAATTTCTCTTTCAAATTGAATTGAACTTTTCCGTTTTCGAGCAAAATTATAATTAATTGACTATTTAAATAAATAATAATAAATATTTTTATGTAAACAACATTTTATTTCACTGACCTTATGATTTATATGTTGAACATCTTCTAAACTAACATCGCTGTACATGTCTTCAGTTGTATCACAGTTTGAACTTCTACCGGACGAGTTGAAACTCGACGATCTGTAAAGGTGGCTGTAAAAGATTATTTCAATTTTAACAATAAATTTATAATGGTTTTTTTTTTAATGGGGAATTATTGTTTTTAATAGTTAATTGATTAAATTAATATTCGATCGTAATTGTAAACTAAATTTACTAAATTAGTTAGTCCAATTAATTCTGGTAATATGGTAACAGATTCTGTTAATTTGGTAACAGATTCTGTTAATCTGGGTAACAGATTCTAATCTGGTAACAAATATTGTTGATCTGGTAACATATTCTGTAACATGTTTTGATTTCTACTGATTTCGATAAAAAAAAATGTCAAAACATTCTAATTTGTATATAAAATTGCAATCAATAGTAAATGTCTTATTGCAGTGGAGGCAATTATTGGCAGCAAACGTATAACAAATAATATTAACCGAAAATATTTATAATATTAATTACTACAAAAATAATTTAAAACAATCTAGTCAGATCTACGATAGTGTTACTTGAAGTAAATTTTCAAACAATCAATTATGTAGGCAAAAGCTTAATTTGATCGTGTCCAACAAAAGTAAATTAAATAGCCTCTCTTGTACAATGGTTGAACTATCAACCAGAGTTTATTACCAATTGAACTTTTCTGAATTATGTCTTTGCTAAAATTGTATAATTAATTATACGAAATTGCATCAAGTTGTCTTGGATGAATGAGTAAGCATTTTCGCAAACCATTTATATGGTATAAATTTTATAAAGTATGACCATTATACAAAAGATGGCGATGATTTTGGTTTAAAATCGCATTTACTTTACCACAAACGCAAAAGGTGGCGAAGTTTTCGGTTAGTAGAATAGCTGCACCACACAATGTTTTGATTTATGTCTTCGCTAAACTAGTATTAATTATTATAGGAAATTGCATGAAGTTGTCTTGGATAAATGATTTATTATCTACATTCTACACTAGTACACAAAACCATTTCCAAGACACATTTATATTTATGGTATAAATCTAATTAAGTTTATCCACTATACAAAAGGTGCCGATAATTTCCGTTTAAAATCACATTTACTTTACTACTTTTACAAAAGGTGGCGTCAATTTCGGTTGATAGAATATAAAAATATGAAAATTTAAATTTTTTCGGGTTATGTTTATGAATACATAATTTTAAATATTCAAATTAAATAATTAATTAATTAAATTAATAAATAAATTATTAATATATTAGTAACCATTAATTTTATTAAGAAAAACTTACTTTGCTAAGGCATTTGATCCTAATTGACGTCGGCCAGAACTGTAAATAGAAAAATGTAATTAATAATTAAGTAAATTTTAAATTAATTAAAAATCAGTTAAAATATTAAATTTTAAGTATTAATTAAGTAAAAGGCGCTGCAAAAGAAAATAAGCAAAATTAACCAGTAAATCCCATGTTTATAGATAAGTTTTAATTAATTAATTTAAATTTAATAAAATATTAAGTAAAATATTATTAAAGTATAAATTATAAAATGAAGATTAGCAAAAAAAATTTCAAAGAACTCAAGAAATGGTAGAAGATGGAACGTCATTCGTGATAGTATCCTACCAAAAGTAGAAGAAACTAACAAAGCTAAGCAAAAAAATCTTCAATCTAATCAAAATTTAATCAATTTCTAAAGTTCAATTAACTCTTAAAAAATTTGTTGTAAATAAATAAATATAAATTATATATCAAAAATTATTATTGACAATTTAATTTCCTTTTTAGAACGATCCAAATTTACCTATCTAGCCTGTCTAAATATAGCGTAATTATATAGGTAAGAAATCATCCAAGACCGAACTTTGTTCTATATTTAACACAAATACAAGTCAAAAGTCCAAAAAGTCATTTACCTTTTTCAAATTAAAGCTCTTCGAAATTAACTACTTAAAAACTACTTTTCACCTACTTTTACGTTATGGACGCCGGACATTAGTAATAATTATATATACAAATTGAACAAATTGTTAACAGAATAAATCAATATTTTCATTGGTTTTGTAATTGGTTTTTAGTGATTATTCAATTCTATAGAGTTTTCTCCCTCATTTACTTTTGGAAAATTATCAATTTCCTAAACATAATCTTTGACTATAAGATCAAAATTTAATTAATTTGGCACAGTAAGATATAAAAAAAAATAAAATGATTCATAATATAAAATTTATGATTGACCTTAAAGATAATTTTAAGTTTTATGGGTTAGCAAAAAGCTTTCATAATAAATTTTAATTGAAAAGATGATTTTTTTTTTGAAAAAAATATCTCAGAAATTTCGTTATAATTAAAAAAAGAGGTGCAGCTTCCAGACTACACACAGCAGAGCATCAGAAATATAAATAAGGGAGAGAAGAGTCGAAATAGAGAAAAGATCCAATAACTGAAATCGAGAAAACTATTAATAAGAAACTGCAATAGAATTCTTCATGACTTGTAAGATTCATCAAAATTTGATAAAATATAGAAAGGGGGACACTAGCTCCCTCCTAACAGTACAGTAGCTGCCACAAATTCTGTTCAATGATAAGTTTTTGGTGGGAGATATTGTAACTGAAGAATTCTTATCATCATTTGTTGATAGAACCAAGAAAACATTAAGGGCACTCCCTAAATTAAAGCGTATGGCGTACGATTTCAGTCATGTCCATATATTTTGTATTACGCTCGAGATCCGTGACGTACCTCAAATTATATGGGCATGTCAAATTTTGGACAGAATTCGTACGCCATACGCATTGATTTCGGGTAGTCGGTAAGAATTAAATTTTAATTGCTATAAAGAGAATAAAATTAAGTCGATCTCCCAAACTAATTACCTATACAATAATTGTGGGAACATTAGTCACTTGTTCAATTGCAAAAATTATGTGTCACCACCAGAATAATTTAATTGTATTATTATCGCAATATAAAATCTAAAAAAAAATTAGTTAAACTTAAAATTTAAAATTACAATTTCATGTTTTTTTTTTGCTAATTTTCTTCAAATCAGCAAAAATTATCTACACAATCCACAATGTTATTTTAATTACTCAAATTATCATCAATTTCCTTTACTTTTCTCTACATATACTATACAGTCATTTGTTTTTCCTAAGGTAATTGATTTTCACCATCAAACACAAAAAATTAACTTCTGAAAATTAATTTATGCCTTAAAACTGTTTATAGCCAACCATCATAATAAAAATTGATGTCCCCAGCTAAACAATAATTTTGACATTAGAGTGTCTCTATAATATACCTAAAAACTAAAGGCATGTCAAATTACATTTTAAAAAGCATTAAAATGTCTCAAAAAAAAGTGGAAAAAAAAAAATGTAAACAAAAATAGCGTGGTCAAAAAAATCACAAAAAATAGTAAATAAGTTTCGTGTACTTAATGACCATTATAAATCAGTCCGTCTTGCAAATCGATAGTATAATTCATTTATGTTTTTAGGTAGCCTAGACATTTTATTCGATCGTTAATAGTCAATTATTAATTTAAATTTTTGACTAAGTATAAATTTAATTTAAAGTTTCTTTGTTGCTGTGGTCGCTCGCATAGTTCATTCAACTAAGAAAATTGTAATTCAAATTGTAATATAAAATCATATTGCGAAAATTTAAAGAAGAGCTATACATACAAAACGGCAGCAATATAAAAAAATTGACAGAAATGAAAAAAAAAAATTAATTTCAAAACTTTCACTTTATTAAAAAAACTTATCTAATAAATGGTAATCATTTTTTTTTTGGGTAATAATTTTTATGTAATAAAAAATCTATTTGAAACATTTAATTTGTCCATATTTCTTCTTTTATTTTTTTTTGGCAATCAATCTTTTCGAGATTTTAAAACGTAGAAGTTGACGTAGTATTTATCCAGGTAATCAAAAAAATTATTATCACTCAGTAATGTAAATTGGACAGCAAAACTTTTTTTGCGTGTTTGCATTAAATAAACGATCAAATTTAATTGGTCAAATGTCAATAGAAATACATTAAATTATTACAATCGCATAACTAAGAAATGTTTATAATCAATTTAATTGCTCAACTGGGTAATTGAAATGGTTAACAATATAACTTTTTTTTGTTTCAAATTAAATAAAAATGTAACGAAAATGTAAAAATGTAAGATTTTGTAACCGATTTTCTCTATAAGTCAAAAAAGATGATGTTCAACAATTTTGTCTTCAATTTTTTTTTTGTGGTTTCAGCGCATTCACTTATTATCTCCAAAGGAAAGAGATAGATAATGTAATGTCTCTGTCTTATGGATGAAATAAAAATGAAGTAGAAATTTTATTCTACCTTTCTATGTCGATTTGTTCTATAAACGGAAAACTTGATAGGAATTATAAGCATCTTAAAGGACTCGCCAAGGAATTTGAGTGAATATATTAAAGAATAATCCCAGATGGACTCGAATAAATTATATATAACTGAAGAGTCACTGGCAATAGTAACATAGTCTATGTCTATCGTTCAGGCAGGTTTGCTCAATTCCTCCAAAATACTGAGAGAAAAATTATTGAGCGTGTAAAAGAAGTCTGGTCGCAAATAGACAAGATAATGTTAAGAGTCAATCAATTTTTGGTATCAAAAGGTTTTCAATGAAAATATCAATATTACATCATTGATTAAGACTCAACAATTTTTCACTTGTGATAATTAAACTATCTACAAAAGTGTTAAATATAGTATAAAAGAATTTATCACACTTCACACATGATAATTGAAAACTTTTGTACAGAAATTTAAAAAATTTTTTTGTCAGCTCAAAAATTATAATTAAAATTTTCACAATTTATTAAAAAACTTTCTTTTACCCCATAAAAAAAATTAATAAAATACCAAAAAGAATTCATATTTATTTAATTTTGTTGGCTCTGGTAATATGGTAACTAAAAAGACAAAGTCATATATAAAACCAAAAATCTATAAAAAAAATATTCAGGTCATTGAAGAGTTAAACATACAAAAAAAAAATATCATCATTTTCATCTTGACGCTTTAATACCGGTTATGTCTCTGTGATCAATTTTGCTTCATTTTTTTTATTTTTTTGGCATACAACAAGAAATCAATTTAATTTTATTATATGGAATACCAAAAAAATGTATAAATTTGAGATGAAATTAAAGGGGTTTGTTCAATGTTTTCAGTTAAGAGAAGGAATTTTGAAGAAAATTTGAAATTTAATGAGATGTAATTTCTGTTATTGTAATCGAAATGGTCCCAGGTATAGAAAATTGTTTGAGGAAAAATTTTAGGTCAATACTACCACAAGAAGAAGATTTTAATTTGAGCTTTTAAGCTCAAATATTTAATCTTCAAAATTGTCGCGAATTTCCATATTCTATAAGCAACCTTGTTACTGTCGTTGAGTCACCAGAAGAGCTACAACATTTCAGTACTAAACACAGAAGAAGAAGTTTTCAATTTGAGCTTTGAAGTCCACAGATTTAATCTTCAAAATTTTCCAGGAATTTCCGTATTCTAGAAGCAATTTTGTTACCTCTTTGGCACATCAGAAAAACTATAACATTTCAGTGATGAACAGAGAAGAAATGATAGCAGAGAGGTCCTGCCAGCATCGCAAACTGAAAATAGGTTTATGAGGTAAATGTTCCTATGTAAAAGTGTATTAAAATTAATAGCAAATGGGGATCTAACCGCGATGGATTATATTCTGTTACTAGTGCACTATCCGATTCTTTGATTTATTTGACTCTACCACAACTCAACTAACATTACTTTGACAGACTTTTAAGAGGTAAAATTCCAATCAAGTTTACTGTTTATATAAAACGAAACCGATTTCATAAAAATTTACAAAATTTCTTCTTCATTTTAAGTAATCCATAAAATCTCATTCACCAAATAACCACAACTTCGTCAAACCAAAAAATTTTTTACAAAACTAATATTGAAATTTTCGTGCAGTAACCAATTAAAGCTTAAAGAAATATTGGTCCATGAACTCATACCGAAAATATGCATTCAAAAGAATTTTACAAAAAGATTTCATCACATATTTATTTAGGATTTGTGGCGTTTTAAAGCACACCTACATCAAATACAACAAAAATAATTGAACAGTGATTTTTTCGAAGAGAAAATAATCTGTGTTAAAAATTATTTCTTGGGTTTATGTAAAGATAGAAGCATAAAATGCAAATTATAATAAGTCATTTTTATGTATAAAAATTCAAGGAATTTTAGAGCAAAAGTTTTATAGAAATTTATATTAGTTGTTTCTTTTGTTTGGAGTTTGAGAAAATGAAGGCGTTTTTGGTAACAGAGAATTTTCTTTATATACAAATTTCCTAGATTTAGTTTACTGCGCGACAGAGAAAGAATAATGCTTAAATAAGTTTTAATTACTTGACTTCAGACACAATGGTAAGATTGTTCTTTAAATTTTTACACCAACAGAAAATGCAGAAACTAATTTAGATCCGACGCAGCGACAAAGACTTATTTTCATTTCCATAGGTAAAAGAACAGAATTTTGAAAAACTTTAATTTATATTTTCTCAGCATTTTATTTCCCTTTTCAGAAAAAAAGGTGGAATAATTTTAGCCTTGAAATTTTTATATAACAATTTTCAAGTCTCACAGAACACGATTCTGGCTGGACAATAACTTTTAAAGATTTTCACATTAAAATCTTTGGCTGACTGACTTCCTTCTCTGACGATAATATTAAATCGAATATGAGAAGCTTTTACAATCTCAAAAATAAAAATTACATCATGTCTAGTAGACTCTTCGGACTTACAAACTTCCAAATAAATTGACTGGAAATTATAATACTTAAATCTTTCACATTTTAATGAAGAAATTATTAAATTATTAAAATATTTTCTCTTAGATCAGCATAAATTTATGCACAGTACAGAAAATTTGCATAAAGTTCTAATTTATTACATTTTTTAGCTACGGAACCTAATCCGAAAAGTGAACTACACTAAAAAAACAGATTGTTTACAAAACGTGACAAACCAAAGTACAAATAATACGTAATATGTTTTTATATGTTCTGCACTAACGATTTTTGATATGGAGTTTGTGTGGTGGGGTAAGGGCTGAAATTCACTTTGCATTTTCGAGGAAAAAAAACAACAGAAATATTATAATAAATAATGTAAGTACATAAAGCGAGAGATACTATAGTGCCTTCCGGTTTGGATCATGTGGAAAAAATATATTTATTATATTTTATTTGAAATTTAGTCATAAATGACAACAAAACAAAATCATTTTTTTCTAATAATTTTAACCAGCATAAATAAAATTTTGAGTCACGAAATATGAAAATGACTTTTAAAAAATTCAAATTTTCGCGCGATGACAGTTTTGTCAAAATTTGAAGAGTATCGGCAAATTTTGGAGTTGTCGAAGTATGGTCAAATGTTTTACAATTTTTGGCAAATTTTGCACGAAGAGAAAGTACTCGAATTTTGCCTATGTGGTTGTGTAACCAGTTAGGAATCCCCTACAGCAGAAGGGTCTCTTGATTATGTAGATCACAATTATCTGAGTTGTAGGAAACTACTGCTGTAGGAGAGTCCTAGGTTCATTGGGATACCCTACAACAGAAGGGGACTCGTAGGCAGCAATGAACCACTCAGATAACTCTGATCTACATAATCATCAGGTGTCACCAAATTGACTCAAAGAATCAAAATCTAAAAGACTAACTTCCACAGCATTTGTCAGCCCTATTTTGGTTGTAGCTGACCTCGAAAAGGGTCACATACTCAAAAAAAGGTCCAAATAGTACACTTCTGCAGTACGACATACCAAAAAGGATACCAAATTCTATAAATTTTTCACATTTCAAACTGACATTTCATTAATTTAGATAGAATATTAAATTTCAATTTTGTCATCAAATTCGTAAATACAAATTCTAACAAACTCTACAAAATTTACTAAAATTTGTAACAATTTTAATAATAATTTCCATAAAAGTTGAAAATTAGTGTTTTTTTTTATAATAATTTGATATAAAAAATCTTGCGTGGGTATTTTTAATTTATTACAAAATATACAAATTAAATTTATAATATATAGAAAATTTATTTAAAATGACCACATCACATTTTCAAATAGAAGCAAAATTATATTTAAATGTTAAAATATTAAAAAAAAAAACAAATTATTGATTGATAATTTTCTTTTTTTTTCTATATTTTTAGAATTTTTTGTTTATTATTTATTTAGAAAGTATTTGTATTTTTTTTTCTGTCATTTACTTCACTTCACATTGCACGCGTATCACATTTTATAAAAATCAATAAATTTTGTGATATGTCGCACCTGATTTATTGAAGCGTTTAACAAGTTTAACTAAAAATAGTTTATGTATAAATTGAAAGTCGTTTTTGCATACGTAAGAAAATTTCTCATGAAATAATTTTGTATACCAACACTGAATATTTGGTGTTTAAACAAAAATGACTCAAAAATTATGGAAAATTTCGTCATAAATATAAAATTGTCAAAAGTTTTTTTTTTGCAAAAAAAAATTAAGAATTTATGATTTAACTCTGTTGGGACTGTCGACTAAGAAAGAGATCATTAATAGATCATTGCTAATAATGGCACTATGAAGCACTGGGAACAGTAGGTGAATTTTAGATGATTCAAGGACACATAATATAAGTGGTCTACTAGGACTTCTCTTAATTTTTCGCTCATTCTAACAGGTCGTAATTAGTAGATACTCGTACATTTTCAGGGACATGTAAATTTGAATATCAATAAATTTGAATATCAATGAATGAAAAAATATGCAACCTGTCACAGTAAATTATAAAATTATCAATTAAATTTCAGTTAAAGTTCAAGAAAAATTCCACAATTTTGAAAAATTGTCAAAAAATGTTCACAATTTACAAATTTCCACAAGATAAAAAGAAAAATTATAAAAAGAATTTTCTTTTAAAGAGAAATAATTGTGATTTTTAATAATTCCTTCAGTTTCTGTAGCTTTATTTAATTCCCAGTGGTTCAACGGATAAAATTTAACTAACAATTTAATTTTTCTGTCCATGACCTAACAAAAATTGCTTCTACTTGAATCTGCTCCTATTACCCGATATGGGTTAAACCTTCTTTAAATTTAATTTTGCAAAAAAAAAAAATTTTATACAAATTATTATTTATGCTAAACAAATTAAGTTTTATGAGGTCATAATTCTACAAAAGCTTTTTATGACTTGTTCAAAGAAACTGCAAAACAATAAATCTCATTTTTTGTATTTAAAATATTTTAATTGTCAGAAAATTACCTTTTTTTTTTAAGTAATTAAACGAAAAAAAAGGTGATAATTAAAAATATATTATTGAGGTTCTAAAGGTAAAATTTTTATCTAATAACAATTATTATCAAAACCATTTAAATTTCCATAGTCAAAAATGAGGCCGAAGATTTTATATTTCATTTTGTTTACATTCATTATTTTTTTTATGTAAACAACATAAATTTAATTTATTTATGTCAAAAACATTTTTGCATGGTAAAATTGTTTGTTTTCCAAGTAATTTGCGGTGTGAAAAAAATTTGTGTTAATTTAAAAAAAAAATCCTTTATCAATCAAATTAACATTAATTTTTTTTTTTGATTAAACTATAAATTGATTGATTGATTTGAATACCAAAATCAAAAAAATATTATATTAAAATGTTAAAGAAAATTTATACTATTAATCAAAAAACAATTTTTTGATTTGGTAAGTATATAAAATTTTTACAGCGGTCGAATTCTCTGTGTCGATATCGCGTAGAACGATAATCGAGTAAAAATTTGATAATGATTCTCGAAATAAAAAATTTGAATCACCGATAGATAATCGATTGATATCGTATCGAAATTATTTATAAAATGTACTAGATTTTACTTCAATAATAATGTTAAATTTCAAATTATATAGTTAAGCCTAGTACGGTGTTATCGCTAAACTAAATTAAATTTTATATATAAAATTTAACTTCAATTATTAAATATTAATATTTAATTACTAATTATTAAAACTTCATTATTTATCTCTACTGTTTAATTTAGTTTAGCAAGAGATGCGTACTAGGCTATTTAAATAATTTCATTAGATAACAACATAACTATCGAATGAAATTTATCGTTTGATACTCAATCAATCGTATTATAGAATCCCAAAGAGCAAATTTATCACTAGATTTCGATATCGATTCAGAGAATCTGACCCCAGGAAAATATAAAAAAATTGATTCAATTCGATTTCTAACTGGCAAAAATTTGATAATTTTTTAATTATTTTATAATTTAGGGTAAAATAATAATAATAATAAAAAATATTATTAATAAAAATTAATGAAATATTAAAATTGTTATTAAATTTTGGTACCCAAGTGGCAAAACGACCTTTAAAAAGCAACCAAAACAATTTTACTGTACCCAAAAAAACCAAAGTCATTTAATTTTGAATAGTAATTTTTTCTGTTGATGGAATTTAACTAATTTTTTGTGTTGTTGATATGTTAAACAACATACAAAAAAAAATATGAAAAAACAATTATTTCAATCAAACAAACCAATAAATTTTTTTATACTTAAAAAATTAACAATTTATGGCTTTGTACCTTTCGACTTTTAATGTTACGAGTACAATAAAAAAATCTAAATAGAAAAATTACGTATTCGAAAATTATGTAATTAATAAGCTTTAAATTTATATAAAAAAAGGTATACATATATGAAACTTGAATTTGTGATGGTTCACAAAAATTAACAGTCAAATGTCGATATTATGGACATAGAAAATAAAAATTTATAATTGATCAATTCGATTCGTGGATCAAGGATAATCAATTGGATAAAAATTGAACATGAACTGAATGAATTAAACAGCACAATGTTTAAAAAAAACCTTTAACAGGTAGAACTACAGGCCAACAACAGGTGACTGTTCAGCCCAAGAACAATGAAACGATATTAATGAATGAAAAGTTGACATGAAGCGATACAAATCGTCAATTACCCGGACAACATTAACTATGAAGTGATACAAATTCTGAATCACGAGGAGATTTACAATTCGTACTGCTTCATATTAACCATGAAGCTGTACGAATTGTGAATAACGAGGCGATATTAGTTGAAAAGCGATTCGAATCACTTACATCAACAACGTTAATCATGAGTCAACACTGACGAAAATGAGCACATCATACTCTGTGAATAATAATCGATTGATTTTGAAACTAAATAACTTAAATTTAATGTAATCATTATAGGAATATTCAGTTGAATCAAGAGAAACGATTCAATTTACAGTATATTCAATCACCTTCATCTGGAATTTAGTTAGAATCATTTCAGATTCAACTAAGAAAGCTGATCAAATTGCTTCTTCTTCCTATTCGCAACGTTCTTCTTGCATCGCTTCTGTCCATACCACCACCTCTTTAGGCACCTATACCTTTAATTCTCTATTATAAATCAAATTAAACAAAAACTTGTTATTCATTTTTCTTTATTTTCTCTGTTTTGCAAATATGACTCGCTTCTAAAACAAACTCGATAAAAATAATTTTTTTTTGTTTAATTTTTGATAAAATTTCCACGTAAACAGATTTTTTTTTTAATTTTATGAAAAATGGTGATAAAGAAATAAAAATTTGCATATTATTTCTTTGAAATTTTTCTCTATAATTTCTCCTCTTCTGAGCTAAGCTCGTAATATATTAATTTTATTGAATTTGTCATTTCTAATTTATAAAACGTTTCCAATAAAACAAATAATTTAAGTTTTATATTTCTAAGGTTTCTTGAACTTGTTCAATGTTGCTTTATTGAGTTAGAGCGAGACCAGAGTAAATATAGCAAAAATTATTGAATTTTTTAAATTAAAGTTATTAAAACTATATTTTTTCTGTTTGTATATTTTACACAGAATGCAGGAAGAATTACAATTATTATTATATATGAAAAAAAAACATACACGAAAATTTGTACGTTATATTAAGGAAATAGCAAAATTTATACAAAGTACAAAAGTATATAATAATAAATGGTCATCATTCAGCCATAAATTATAAAAACTTTGGTATCTTTTATAATTAAATAATGCGAAAAAATTTAATGGATATTTTCTGTACAATAAATTCATCCAAAAGAGCGAAACAAATCGTGAGCGAATTAAATTGTTATTAAAAAATTAACTAATAATTATTTTATATACTTTGATTACGTACTCATACAACTCATTATTTAGACCTTCTTTAATCAACAAACGATTTCGTTCACTGTACCTTGCTTAGAAGACTAATGACTATACCTGTACAATCTTTAGATTAATGATACTATCGTGAAAAACTCCTTCTATCTGAAGATAAACGTATTCGTGTCATGGAAATTTGATATACCAAATGGTATAAAGATTCTGCAGCATAAAATAGTAAGATAAATTGGAATGAATACATAATAGTCTAAAAAGATAGTCAGTTTCAGTTAATTTGGTTTGTATTTTACCCAGTTTATAGGTAATTACCAAGAGAATTGAAAGATGGGAGAATGGTAAAGGAGGATACGGATTGAAGAAACCATCAGAAACGACAAGCAAAAGAACACGAAAAACCAAATGAGAAATACATTCTTATTACGAACTTTCTACAGAATTTCATCAGATTACTGTTGGTCTTCTTCTTTTGGCTCAACTGTTCTTCTTCTTCTTTTGGCTCAACAGCCTGATGTGAGTCTAGGTCTACCTCTTAGAGATTTTCACGACATTCTATTAACAAAACTTATTCATCGATCGTCTTTGATTATATCAGATGCTTCAGTATTGTTCAAGTCTCCTTCTCTTCGAAAAGTCATTGAAATCTGAATTTTTCAGTATCTTGGAAATGTTCTGTAAATCTTCTGTATACCGCCAAGTGTTCTGTAAGTTTCTGTTAAAAAACTAATGATTATTTCAACGGATTTTCAAGCTTTTTAATCACACAACAATCACGTCTAATTATTAACTGGATGAAAATTACAAAATCTTTTAATGACAGATTACTGAACTCTTAACATAATTAATTTAAATTAATTCAAATTTAATAATAGCCACTTTTTAATAAAATCCTATACTGTAAATTTCCGGTAAAGAAAAACTTCTTTCTTCAATTTTGTTGTTGTGTCTTTTTTCCCTCCTTGTAATTATACAAATTTTCACAACAATTTTTTTTATGTTCAGATTTTTCTATTCTTCAACATAAATTTTAAACAATTTCCAATTGAATAGCAAAAAATTTATTTCTGTGTACGACACGTTTTAAAAATTAGTATTCAATGAAGAAAAATGTGGAAAATCGCATCATGGGGGGAAAAATTGTATAATTGATAAAAAAATTGAAAATTATCCGTCAATTTTAATTACAATAAAAGACAATTTTTATGTAACGGAATCAATGATTATCTGCTTATATTCTAACCATGTTTTATAATCACTTTAAATTAACATTTTTCTTTATTTCTCTTGGCATTTCAAATTTGTTAAGTAATAAAAATAGTTTTGTAGTTAAAAGTATGAAAAAATTGTTTTGCATAAATTACAAATTACAAATAAACAAGAAATTTTTTTTTTATAATCACTTAAATGAAATTATTCACACAAGATTAGGAAAAATTGAAATTGCATAATTATTGTGTTTCTTGTATCTTTCACATTCCATAAAACTTTAGCTTGACCAATTATAAAAGATTTGGTGGATAGAAATTTCTAACTAAATGACATGCCAAAGGGAATTGTATTTTAACTTTGGGTGAAAAATCGAAAATTATAAATAAATTATATATAAATGAAAATTAAACATGAAATCGTAACCTGACTAAGCAAAAAAGTGTCAATCAAAGATTACGTTTTTTTTTTTATAATCGTTGAATGCCTTTTAACTGAATTTCTCTAATTGGCGATTTAAGGCCAAATGTTTGAGATAGGAGAAATGGCAATTTCGGGGCTTGGCAATATGGTCAATTTCGAGATTAAACAGATTTAGGCATAGAAGAGAAAGTAAGTAAATT
The DNA here is from genome assembly GCA_949752835.1 of Empis stercorea. NCBI lineage: Eukaryota > Metazoa > Arthropoda > Insecta > Diptera > Empididae > Empis > Empis stercorea. Next base: position 86,963,425 of record OX457085.1, read on the forward strand.
ATCTTAATCATTGAAATTATTCAAATTATCGTGATTAAAACGGAGTCTGTAATTAGTTTTGTTGAGTTGCATCCGTCAGCAGGTTAAATAGGCAACGACATGCTCAAACATCAAACCCAGACTAAGAAATCTAATTTGAATTCATATTTGAATCATTTAGCTGCCAGAATTAATATCTCCATGCGATCTGTTTCCATTGGCACCGCAATTAATGAGCTTTTCTTTACTAATTTAGGGAAACTGAGAGGAAAATTTAAAGAAGAAATATCATATCATTAATTCTACTAGAAATGATGCTAAAATAAAATCAACACAAAACTGTAACAAGAAAAATTAGTCAAAAAATAATTAACAGCAAATAAACACGCATTTTTAACAGATTTATAAAGTGTAACTGATTAGTCAAATATCATTTGTATATCGTTACAATTTTCTATATAAATTTAGTTACGGTCTAAAGTATTTTCTTAATGATTTGTTTATATACCATCCTCTAATTGATATAACATTACTAATTACACTTTCAACATGAATTTGCTTCTTGCCACAAAAATTATCATTAATAAAACTATGATTAAATGTAATTTAAGACTTTCAAGAATATTTACTCAAAAACTTAATGATATCCACAACAAGGACTGCGGTTTATCAGTCGAAAATAGATTAATTATTAATTACCTAAAAATATAAAACCCTTTCAATCAATTTTGTGTTATTTTACTAATAAGTAGAAACCTTGATTGTCTGTCTGTCTGTCTATATATAACAACGAATTAGAAAAACTGTCGCTCCAAAAACACTTCCTCTTAATTGCACACTAAAAATTCAGGTTACCTACTAAAATTTGTTTGTCTACTTGTATTTAGTTTTGTGGTTAACCTTCTAATTTGTTAGATATTAAAATTTTAATTTATATTTTTATGATCCATAAATGAACAAAATCAATGGAGAAGTTATAGAAGAAATTTAGAAATGTTTTGTAATAATTTTAACTATATTACAATTATTATTATAATTTATGAATCAAGATCAAACGATCAAAATCTAAGTGGGCTAAAATTTATGTACATTTGTGATTCAGATTTGGAAAATAAGATATTTTTGAAGGCTTTTAAAATGATAAAAGTAATTAGATTAGATTTGGAGATTAGAGCATTAAATTATCTTTAAAAAGCTTTTTTCATATTCTAAATTGAATAATGTATAAAATTTGATTAAGCTTTTTATGGATAGTAGTTTAAAAGGAAAATCCAAGTCTTAGTTTGTTGAGAAGAAAAGTTGGAGGATAATTATAAGATTAGCAAAAAAAAAAATTTCAGAAGTCAGCTAGAAAATTTAGCTCATAATTGTGTTGGTAGCTTATCAAATCTCGTAATATTTCTCAGAATTTTCACACGGATAGTTTTCTGCTATAATGAAGAATTACTAAATACAAAAAAATTACAAGAAAGCCGAGACAGGACGATTATAAGACGGAAATGGCAATGGAGGCCGCGAAAATGCCATTGCAATTCAATGAATCATCATATACTCAAAGACGAGATGCATTACTTACAGTATATCAAAGCAAATATGTAAGTTAAGGAACATTAAGAATTTTGGAGAAAAAAATTCTGAGGAAATCAATCGCATTACCAGAGAATCAACAAAGATGGCGCTACGATTAGCAAGAAGAACGACAACGAATTGTTGTTGTAGCATCAGCCGACCTGACAGGCCTGATTCAGAGTTAGCGATGCTTGGCCTGAGGTCCAACAGAAGTTGAGTCCCAGCCCAGGGTCTTTACGGTACGTAGAACCGATCGCCTCGGGAGAGAAGAACGAATTCAAAAAATTAAACTAAAAAAAAAAGCTTCTAAGCATAAAAATTAACACAAAATTTCAAAATAAAATTATTACACAAAAATTATAAATAAATTTATTTATACAAACTTTTTCAAATGACTAAAATCACATTCGTAAACATTAAAAAAATCATTATCCATATATAAAAAAAGAAATATGAAAAATTATTGAAGATTTTTTATGTAAATGTTTCTTTCTGTTGTTGATTAAAATTAAAATGTAAATTATTTTATTATTAACTCGTTAACAAATAAAATTATTAAATAATTTGCCATTAAATATATAAATAAATAAATAAATAAAAATTAATTTAAGTTTGTTAGTTTGCACATAAAAAGAAAAAGATAGAATAAATTTCTTATGTTCTTTTACACATTTTTTTTTTTTTCAAAAAAAAATTCCACATGCCAAAAGTAATTTTTCCTTTAAAAATCTGATTTAATTATATTTAGGCAAAACACAGAAAACTTTTTTGTTCGAAACTAAAACGAAGAATCACCACGAATCACCATTGACCAAATTTAAATATCTGGCAATTTTGAAGCTAAAAGGCGCCAAAGATTTGTAAGTTTTGGCGGAAAAATGTTAGTAAAAATTTGTAAAGATTAGGAAAATTCTTATAAGTTTAAAATAAATTAGAAAAATAATTTAATTTTCCGTACACACTGGTAATCCAATTTCACTTGATTATCAAAAATTTATGACAAAATTTTATTATACAAAAATTTTTGTTTTGGAATTTTCACAAAATTTTATTTTACACGTTAAATATCACAAATTTATAAATAAAATTATGTCTAAAAGCTAATAACTAATAGAATACTTAAAGCTTCAATAAAAATACTAATTGTAATACTATTAAAAAAATCACCATAAAAATTAAAAATCATAAATTAACTTTTTTTATTAACAAAAAAAAAAATGATCTGCTTTTTATTTGCAAGTAAATTAAATAAATAAATTATAAAATTTTGTAATATTTTATTTTATTTTAAAAATATAATTAAAACTTTTTTAATTAAATAGAATTTTTTAAATATTTATTTTAATTTTTTTTATAATGACGTTTCCTGGTTAGAAGCAATGACAAATATTAAAAATTTTCATAAAAAAAAAAATTATAGAAAATTATATATAAAATATTTCAGTAAAGAAACTTAACCAAACGTAACGAACCGGTTGACTATCATAAATTGACTAACTCTGTAAACTAAACTATAATACAAAAATTCTCATAGTACCAAAATGTGGTGGTGACTGGGGCGCTTTGTTGGAGTGGATACAATTATGCGTGCTGGAATTTTTTTAGGTGATTTTAAGGGAGCTCTTTAGCTCTACAACAGCAGACAGAGGTACTCGTACTCCAAACACTCTACAACTCTACTTGTCTACTCTACCTACAGTAGACAGAGAATTTTTAATAAAAGAAAATTTATAATAATTTAGAGAGAATAAAAAGCTTTTTTTGGTTTAGACTTTAGAGAAAATTTTTATTGTATACTCAATCAAAAAAGGTTACCAAACTAATGAAATTGTAGTAAATTGAATAAAGTTTTTATTGGTAAATAAATTGATTAATTTAACTTAGATTTAACTTAAGATTTAAATTTCGAATTTACAAAATTTATAATTTCAGTTCAGCGAATCGAGTAATCACAATTAATTCCAGACAAATATCTTATGATTTATAGGTACACTGACTGCACATTCAGCTGCTAAACTAAAAGGAACAATTGATTCCAGCTAATTTTGATCAAAAAATATTGATCAATATTTAACAGAATTGAGATGTAAGGTAAGCGAAGATTTTCTGTCCTCAATTGTAGAACACACCAATGCAAAAGACTATCTCATAGAGAATTTCAATATTCAAGCATTCTATTATTAATTTGTCTAATAAACTTGTAGAAAACCTAATAAATAATCATGAAATTTAGGAAAATATCTGAAAAATGTGATCTACTACAGTTGACAAGTAATTTTTCTACCAAATTCTTCGTAATTGAAGATGCATTTTTTGGATCAACTATGCTTCTACTCTTCAATGAACAATATTAACTCACAACAACACTAATTTAAAAATTCTTTTGAAGCATGTATATAATATATGTTTATGTGCATACCTACATATTTATGTACCTATAGAAGATTATGCAAATTTTGTTGAAAAACAAAACACAGCACAGCATATACATAAATAATTTTTATGTTGAACTGGAACTGAACACAAAAAAAAAAACCAAAATGCAGCATAAATTTTAAAATATATTTTTCCTGTTGTTGATTGGAAAAAAATAATAATAATTGTGGTAATTTTTTTTTGTGGTTATGCTTTAATTGAGAATTTACCTTTTTTTTAATATTTATTTCAAAATATTTATGTACAAACGGTCACATAAAATTGTTCTACAAATAACATAAACTTGAATTTATTTAACCACAACATTTCAAAATCATGAAAATATCAAATTAATTTTATACGGTAGATGCAATTTTCGAATGAAACATAAATGTAAAACTTTTGCTTTAAATTTTTGGATTTTAAATTCAAGTACAAACAGAAAAATTTAATGAAGAAATATAAATCTAAAACAAAGTTCATCATGTTAAAAATGTATATGTACACACATAAACATAATTTACATAAATGTATCTTTGTATCTTAAACACTTCAAATTTAAAGTAAAATGAATAAAAAAGCTGCATTAACAGATCAAACAACAAAAATGTGTGGTAAAGAAAATTGAGTTAAAATTCTTTATATCGTAAAGAATTTACACTCAAAATTTAAAATTATTTGTAGCTTTACAAATTTTAATATCAATTTGAGATATTTTATAGCATAAGAAACTTCAAATAGCTACAAAAAAATGCATGGTAAGCACATTATGTGTACTAAACAAACGTTTTTACTTAAATTACGTAAAATCGTGGACTTTGGTCATACTTAAAAATTGAAATTAATTAGCAAAATATTTAATTGTGAAGTCGTGGTTGTTGTAAATGCAAAATAAGAGACAATTTTTCTATAATTTCAGTTCAAATATTCGTAATTTTTGTAATGAAATAGTAAGAAACTGATTTGAACCATACCAGAAATGACAGAAATTTCTATTTAAACTTGAATAAATAATGGTAAAATGTCATTGACCATGAATTTTATTAAAATTTAATGTTCGTGTAAAACTGAATCTGAGATAAATCGGACAGAATTTAACTTAACTGAATTAGAACAATTTAACTGAATCAGGTAAATAACACGATAAGAAATTTCATTAATTATCAATCTCTCCACAACCTGATAAGATTCAATCATATATACAAAAGTTCTAATTTAATCTAATCTAGTCACTTAGTTTTTACTAACAAATTTAAAAAATCGTTCAAAATTAAATTATTTTTTTTTATTAAAATTTTAGTTCAGAACGCGACGAAAAAATTTGAAATTAATTTTTTTTTGTAATTTTATAAAAAAAATCAATTTTCAATGTCAATAATAATTTTTTAATAATAAATTAAAATTCCGAAAGTATTTAACTATAAATTTTAATTAACATATAAATTTTTTTAATCGACAAAATTTGACCTAGAAAATTTAGATCAAAAAATATTTAATTTCTCAATTTTCCATAAAGAATTATTCTAAATTTAATTTCAATATTTTTCGAAAGTATATAAATTACATAAAATTTACATTAATCTACATTTGTAAAAATCATATGATCATGAAAATTGGATCATTAAATTAAAAGGTCATTTATAAAAATTAGTTGCGAAAAACAATTGAAAAATTGCACAATTTAATAATAATTTTGATTTAAATAATAATTTTCATTGTAAAATAAAACATGGACAAAAAATCAATCAATCAATTAATTATTAATAGTGTAGTGACTTATAATTTTCGTAATTTGTCTATAAAGTTCCGGTCTAGCTTTTTGTGAACAGGTGATGATAAATTACCATAATTAGAAAGTTAAATGCTTTTCTCTTTCAAAAAATTAAAAACTCTGACATTTTTTTTTTTTAGAAAACAACAAAAATTTCATAATTTTTTTTATTATGATTAAATTTTTTTTAACAAAAAACACAACAAATTTTTTTTTAATAAATTCCAAAAAATTTCTTCCCCCCGAAAAATATGATAATCCTCCCGCGAAAATATGAAACAATTTCTTATGCATCATATGTTGATGCTGAAACATTACCACCAGTTCCAGTCCAATTTGTATGTACAAATTTACCTTCTGCCTCTAACAATTCATATGTATGGGCACCAAAGAAATCTCTTTGGGCTTGTAATAAATTTGCTGGTAATTTTGCTGTACGATAACCATCATAAAATGATAATGCTGTTGATAATGCTGGTACTGGTATACCCCATAAAAATGCATTACTAACAACTTGACGCCATGATTCTTGACCTTTTGTTATGGCTTTCTTAAAGAAATCATCTAATAATAAATTTGTTAAATTTGGATTACGTGTAAATGCTTCTTTAATATTGCCCAAAAATACACTACGTATTATACAACCGCCACGCCACATTAACGCAATACCACCATAATTTAATTTCCAATTATTTTCTTCAGCCGCTTGACGCATTAACATAAAACCTTGGGCATATGATACAATTTTAGCACAATAGAGAGCTTGTTTAATATGATCTAAAAATTTTGGTAAATCTGGTACAGATGGTTTTGTTAATGGTCCAGATAATTGTTGACTTGCTTTGACACGTTCATTTTTCAAAGCTGATAAACAACGTGAAAATACAGCTTCACCAATTAGTGTTACTGGTACACCATATTGTAATGCTGCAATTGCTGTCCATTTACCAGTACCTTTTTGACCAGCTGTATCACGTATCCGTTCTAATAAATAACCTTTTTCATCTTTATATTTTAATATATTTTCTGTAATTTCAATTAAAAATGAATCTAATTCCTCTGTATTCCATTTACCCATATATTTAGCCATATCTGATTGTGTTAAACCCAAATTTCTCATTAAATCATATGCTTCACAAATCAATTGCATATCACCATATTCAATACCATTATGTACCATTTTAACAAAATGCCCAGCACCACCATCACCAACCCATTCACAGCATGGTTCATTATCAGCTTTAGCACAGATTGATTGGAATATTGGTGCAATATGTGGCCATGCTTCTGAATGTCCGCCAGGCATTAATGATGGACCATAACGGGCACCTTCTTCACCACCACTAACACCCGAACCAACAAATAATAAACCTTTTGATTTTAATTCATCACAACGACGACTTGTATCTTGATATTCTGAATTACCACCATCAATAATTATATCACCTTTTTCTAATAATGGTACTAATTGATCAATAAATGCATCAACGGCACTACCAGCTTTAACTAAAAGCATTATTTTACGTGGTGTTTTTAATTTGGCAACCATATCGGGTAATGAATTGGCACCAATCACTTTTGTACCTTTAGCTTCATTATTTAAAAATTGTTTGACCTTTTCAACTGTACGATTATATGCACAAACAACAAATCCTTTTGAATCCATATTTAATATTAGATTTTGGCCCATTACAGCTAATCCAATTAATGCAATATCAGCTTTTCCCGACATTTTATTGCAGTTTTTTTTTTATATTTAAATAAATTTTTTGGAAAATGTAGAAATATTAATTTTGTTTTTTGGAACACGAAAAACTTTTTTTTTCCGATTATTTATTTCTATAAGATCATACGATCACTATGCCAGTTTATGAATGACTAATTTGCAAACTTATACGAAAATCGACTACATTGAAAATATCGTACAGTCGGCAGTATATACTTTTTTACAGTATATATTTAATATAATCAGGTTTTTTTTTTGAAAGTGTAATTTATATCGTTGCTCTCTCTTGAACACGATCATTTTTATTAGTGGTGGTAAAGATTATCACATATATCAATATCAGTGGTTGTAAATCTGTGATACAAATGACAGCAATACAGGCAACGTATTTCTTGTCTTTTTTCCAAGAAATATTGTGAAATCTTTATCAGTATGTTCGGCCGTTTTCGTAAACGCAGTATATGATCGCAGTACTGCACTGTATTAATTCTTTTTATTGGTTTGGTATTTTGACTATCAAGACAGTGAAAAGTCGACAAATTTAGATTAAATAATGCTTATTTTATCGACTGGTTGCTGTCTCGTTGCTTAAACTACCATAAAAACGAATACAGTACTGCGATCATACTACGTTAACGAAAACGGCCTTCTTCTCGCAGAATTCATCACGACTAATTATGCCAGACCAGTAATCTACGACCGATTATTCTTGTCTAAGCTAAGAACGATTGGTCATGAACGATTGCTAAGTTTAAAGCGAAAGGAAAAGATAAAACTTTGCCAGTGCCACTTAACTCCCAAGACTCGACATGAGCTGTAATTCGATATGCAGAAGAAAAAGCAAACGATCTTGAATCTTAATTTTAAATATGGGAACCGATCAAATAATTGATACAACGATCACACAGTTCTATACAAAGATCACCATTTAATTTTGAATTGTAACCATAACAAAAATGTGAGATTGGCACTTAACTTGATCAAAAAGTTTGTTGTGCACTGACCATGACAATGAGAGAATTTCATGCTGTCGTCACATGTGTATAAGTATTTTTTATATATACTAAAAGCCGAGGTTAACTTTCTACTGGAATATAATCGAATGATGTCTGTTTGTTTTTTATTCGTTTCAGTCGAAACTAAGGGGGTAAAAATTATTATACAATATAATAATAGCAATAGCAACAGAGACACAGCAACAGTGCTGCATTTTTATTGAAATGATATTTTTTTCATATTTCCTGATAGAAATTTTCCATATTCCAATTACAAATTTTACTAAAATTCTATAATTCTGATGAGAATTAGCTAAAATAATTGAATAATTATTGAGTTTCGAATGAAAATTCAAATTTCAATCTTCAATTCTAATACAACTCTGGTATCTCTAAAATTATTGTAATTTTTGAAAGTCTCTTAGAGGTTATACACGATTCAAATAAATTATAATATATAATTATTAGGTATATCGTTTAGAAGTTCTCTCAATTCTCAATTCAGAACTTATATATATATATATTTTTTTGTTAAGCATTAAAAAGCAAGGAGGTTAAAACCTGATTAATAATTTTTGTCTATTCAATCAAAGTTGTAACTGAATTTTAAGGTTTCCAATTATAATTAATTTTAAAAAAAGACTGTTTTTGACCTTTGTATAAAAAAACAACGACAAAAATATGAAAGCTTATCGTAAATTTTTGAAGAGCAAAATCAGCAAAAATAAAAATGTGGACACAAAAAAATTTATGGATCTAATTCATTTATAAAAGCTTTTATAGCTCCAATCAAACAAATTAAATAATAAAAATTCTTGAGAAAAGAAATTCCAATTATATACACAGAGACAATTGTTCAAGATTACAAAGCTTTATCTGTACAAATTAATCTTAAATCATTTCATATTGTCAACATTAATTTTGAGATAAATAGATAAAAAAATATATAAATGTAGGTCATTACCTCTACTTATAAGTATATTGGAATTAATATCGACAAAAATAGGGTAAATGTTATTGTAAATGGGATATAAGAACGGGTTTCACGATTTAATTAGAAAATTATTATGTAAATAATTGCATAATTATAGGTGAAAGAAACAATTTCATGACAATTTGTCAAAGATGTGTCAAAAAGAATAAATTATTGGGAAGGTTCTTTTATCGTCTTCCGGGGAATAAGGCTTCATCAGAATGACAGATGTTTCAATGACATTTTATTGTAAAATCTTCGATTTCATACGCAGCAGGACAGCTAACTACGCACTTTAAAGTTAAAATCGTTCTTTGTTGTGAAGTTTTGGTCTATGACAATTTTCGAAAATTTAGACTACAAAAACAATCTAATTGAGAAACTTTCGATAAAAAAGATGAACTATTAAGTTGTCTAACAAAAAAAGATATAAATTCCACATTGTCTACAGACCATTCAGTTGGAAAATTTCACCCACCTACTCTTGTTTGATTCAGTTAAACGTATTTTACCGCCAAAACATGAAAGTATTTACTTCAAATATAGAGAGCAGAAAAATTGATAGATTGACTACTATCAATGAAATTGATAGCTAGTCAATCTATCAGTCAATCTATCCATTCAATCTATCAATATTTAATCAGTTGAAAATTTTAAGGAAATTATCGAAATTCTTCTCTAACTTCTACAAAGTAAATATGTATGTAGGTATATCCAAAACAAAATGTAAAGTAAATTTAAAGTATTTCAAAAATTTGACACTTAAAATTTATATATATAAATTTCAAAAATAAATAAATTAATAGCATAAACTTTTAGTGTAAATAATATTTTAAAAAATGAACCAATAACACCAAAAAAAAAAGTAAATTAAAACAAAAAAAATTGGTAAATAAAAATAAAAATGTCAGTGCAAAAAGAAATTTAAAAAAAATGTATTAAAAATTGTAATAGCAAATAATAGAAATAGTTACCCTATAACCATAAAAAAAAGCAAAACAATCTTCTTTTTTTTATAAAATCAAAGATTTTAGAAGAGGAAATAAAACAAATAAAAAAAATAATCTTACTGTCTCATTGATCCCCATCGACGATTTGGCAAATTATCTGGATTGCTGTAAAATATTACATTAAATAAATTACAGAAAAATTAAATTCGAATTTTACTATACGAAAATTTGCAAATATATTTGAAAATTTTATATATAAGAAATTTTTCAGAAAAAATAATATAAAAATTTGCCTACCTTGTGGCTGCTCGTCGTAAACTGGTACGGGACCAACTGTGACGAGAGATGGTGCTTCGATCGTCGTCTCTGTAAAAATTATAATAAAAAATCATTTTAACATAAATTTAAATTAATAATAAAACAAACAAAAAACAAATGGCCAATAAATAAACGAAAGTATACAATAAAGCTTTTGTAACTCAATAAATCAGAAAAAGCTTTGAAGTATTTCTCAACTGTAGTTGCGTTTGTTAATTATTTGCGCCATGTTAAGATTATAATATAAAAAAAATTTGATAATTTAATTTAATATTTATTTACCCATTTGGTGTTGAATGTGGCGCTAATTCAAGTTCAACGCCACCAGATTGATTATTGCTATTATTGTTGTTATTATTATTATTATTGTCATTAATTGAACTATTATTTATAGTTCGATTATTAATACTATCAATATTATCATCACCAACTAATATTCGATTATTAATACGACGTCCAATAATATTATCACCACCATTACCACCACCAATACGATCATTTTCACCAAATCCTTCAAATGATTCACCCTCAGATAATGATGAACATTGTGATTTTGGTGCATCTAGGAAGAGAAAAATCATAAATTTAGAATTAATTACATATTTTTTAAATATTTAATTAGTCCTTTTTGAATATAAATTCATCCTTTTCTGATGTTTCAATTTCATTTGAACAAATTTTATTTGGAAAAATGCTAATTTGACTAAGAGAATTACAAAATTTGATTTGAAAAATGATTACAAATCAAAATTCGTCCTTTTCGAAGTTAAAATTTCATACTTTTCCAAAGTTTGTTCTTTATTTTGGAAAAATTTGCCCCGTAAAAATCGAATTTCAATTGGAAAAGTATAAAATTTGAATCAAATAAAGATAACATTTTCTCTCCAAATCAAATTTGACCTTTTCCATAACAAAATTAATCCTTTTCCAAATTTTTTCTTGGACCAATTTTATTTGGAAAAAGATCAATTGAAACTGAACGATGATCAATCAAAATGGTTTCTTTAATTTATAGGTGAATATTATTATTATTTATTACCTGTACTTGGTGGACTTGATGGTGTTGGACTTGAATCATCTGAATCAGCTGTTGAAAATAGGAATGTTGGAGCTTTTGATGGGCTCTTACTAGCTGGCATTGGTGCCATCATTGGAATTTTTTTTTTTTTTGTAAATATAATTTTTATAATTTAATCTGGAAAATAAGAAAAAATGTTGGTTAGTAAAAATAGTTGAGACAAACTTCATATTTCATTTGAAAGGAACCGGAAATTTACGAATAATTTTCAACCTCAAGGATGCCGGAAGTTATCATTGATATTATCTTTAGTTGCTTTTATAAGATAAATTTAATATCAAGCAAGATTTTTACCACAACGACGACCACCGAAGTTTTAACTTAATTTTTGTAATTTAATATTTTAATGTAACCATCACAAAAATCAAAGGAAGAAATTGAACTTCCTTTGTACATTTTGATGAAATTTTAATGGTGAGAAAACTATAGGAAATTAATTTATGCTCTAAAGTTTCAATTACATATTTTTTTATATGCTTAAATAAATTTTTTCAAAAATCAATTAAAAATAGTTTTTCCCATTAAACTATAGAAAATTTCATATTGAAAGTTTTCTGTTTTTTTTTTTGGAAAAGTTTTTTTTCAATTAAATTTTCTAACGATAAAAAGTTTTTCACACTCGGTCATAAAAAAATGAGAAATTTTCGTTTTTAGAAGAAAACTTTTTTAAATGAAAATTAATTTTATGAAGAAAATTCTTTGATAAAAATGAAAAACCCCTTAAAAAATTTTTTTTATTACTTATTACAATAAAAAAAAATTTGTTTATGTTTACTTAACTCAAATAATTATTATTAACAACTGAAAAATCATATAAAAACATAAAAAATTATGAAAATAAATTTTAATTAAAAAAAAAAATTATTGCTTGAGTTTTTCATTTCCAAAAAAAAAAAAAAAAAACCCCAAAATAAACAAACATAAAATTTATTCCAAAAATGTACATTAAAAATTTTTGGTATTCTATTAAAAACAAAAATGTACTTATGGTTCTCCCCTTTTTTAATGGAATGCATCCCAAAAATTTTAATTTCGATCACAAAAAAATTTCGACCCAATAAAAAGAAAAACACGTCCAAAAAAATAAAATTACGTGAATTGAAAAAAAAATAAATTTAAAATTTTTATAAAATGGAAAAAATAAAATTGAAAATATTCAAAAATTATAGTTTTTCATTTTATCAAATTTTAAACACATTTTCACTATTTATTTTTTTACAATAATAAAAAATTTTATGATGGAAAAAGAAGAAAAATGTGTTTTCATTAATTGCACTTTTTTTTTTGTTTAAAAAATTTCAATTTTACACTTTTAACAGGGGGGAGTGGAAGCTTTTCAATGCATCATTAAAGCTGTACACAAACAGATTTTTATAAAAATGTCAATTTAATTATGAAAAAATTATTGGAAATTTTTTGAAATATATTGTTTTTTTATATGCAAAAGTGAGGAAATTATGAAAATTTACAATAACAAAAAAATTTAAATATGGAAATTTTATGATGCATTTTAAATTTTACACCCAATTAATTTTTGGGTGTTTTTGAAAACTGAAAATATATAAGTCAGAAAATTTGAAATATGAAAAATGGTAACTTAAAATGCACCAATTTTCATATTCAATTACTTATTTTGATTGAAGAAAGTATCGTTGATCTAATAGAATAAAGTTTTAAGACAATCTTCCAGTTTAAAGTAACTTTTTGAGTATATAATTTAATTCTGCAGATGAGTAACTATAATATTAATGTACCTACTGAAAATGGAAATACAACCATTTTCCAAATTTATGACAAATTTTACCTTTTCCAAAACAAAAATTCGTCCTTTTCCAAATTTTGGACCAATTTAATTTTGGGAAAAGATTAATTGAAATTCGACCATCACCAAAAATGGTCTAGAAGACAATCATTTACATTTCTCACTCTAATTTCATCTCTCAATTCAAAATCATTGAAACTTCAAACCACAAAATCTTCAAAAATTATAGTTTTTCATATTATCAAATTATCAAAAATTGACAGCAAGACAAAATGAATGACCAGACAGACAATAAAAAGATTTCTATGAGTCCAAAATATCCCAAATAGTCTTCAAATAATCATTTTACTCAATGTAATCGCATGATTAATTTTCCAGATAAGTACTTAATTCCATTCCTGACTATTGAAAACTTTTACTGAACAATTTAACAAAAAGTCTTAAAAAGGTTTTACAACTTTTTAGCAAATCGATTTATAAAAGAAATTCAATCCAAAAGGATTTATGTATTTACACTCTTAATAGCTCATTGCACTAATATCATCACTTTATGTAAGTAAGTATATTTATGACGTAACTCTTATTTGAACATAAATTTTCCTAACAGCAAAAAAATGCTTTTCTCGTCTCCATTGCATTTTCAATACGTAAACAAATAAAATTTCCCTAACGTTAAAATAAATCTTTTAAGTCAAATTTTACAATGCAACAGAAAAATGTGGGGGAAAACAATTTAAATGAAAATCACCGGAGTTTCCATTTTTCTTTTTTGGTTAATTGTTTCTTGTTATTAATTTTCTTCGGTTGACTGCAAATCCGAAAAGGTTAAAAATTTTTTTTGGTTTCTTTGCCCATTGAAATTTTTTTTGAAGGATAAAAAAATAATGAAGCTAAAAATTTAATGTGTCATTTTTTTGTTGATTTGGTGGAAGAGTTGAGAAATTTTTTTATGCTGACAAGGTAAAAAAGTACAAATTAACTGATGATTAGACTTTAAGCTAATTTATGATGATCTCTGGAAGATGTTTTTGATCTTTTTCTTCAAAATTTTAGGGTGACGACTGTCGACTTGATTTGGTTGAATTAAAATTAATGTTTTTCTTTTTTTGGATTGACTGTGGTGGAAATACGAAAATATTAATCAAAGAAGAAGAATTTTAAATTTTCTTTCTTACGATGACATTTTGTTGCCTTTGAGCAATATTTATTGGCTGTTAATATGGAAAATATTTTTTGGTGGATTTGTGGAATTTTAGAAAAAAAATATTAAATGATTTAAATTATCCAGAAAAGAAATGAAATTTTTTTGGGTAATTTTATTTGTTAATATCTCTAATTTTTTATAGCAAAATTCTTTGGTTAATTTCGTAAATTAGCTCAATTTATTGCTAAATTTTTAGCTCAATTTTAAGATGGATCTTCTTATATAAATTTAGGATCGATCTCCTTTACGATCGATTCAAACAGATCAATGATATTCATCTTTCTAATTTTCAGCTGTTTGGCAGTTGAGAGTCTGTTCCCATTTCAGGACGTGACTTCGCAAGAGAAGTCAACCCAAAGTAAATGAAACTGTTGATCTTTTGCGATGTTTTCCGAAATTTCTCTGCCAACCAAGAAATATATTCAAATATTCATCAAATATTTCTGATCTACCAAATTTTATTGAAAGAGTCTATCACTAAACAGTGATATAAAATGATACTCAACTATTTTAGTATATAGGTCAGGGACTGTCAACATATATACAATCGATCCTTATCAATTATACCAAATTCTCAGGAATTTTATCTTATTTTTAGGGGGTGTAATATTATTGTTTACTTTACATTTACATTATTGAATTATGCCAAAATTTCGATAATGAAAACAACATTGAAATATTTACTCCCCCGAAAAAATCAAATTTTACGTACTTTATATTACTTTAAAATGATTTCAAATAGTAAACTCCATTTTTATGTAAAGAAAATTATTGAATCGAAAGAATCAATCATTTAAAAATTTCCCTCATTTCTCGACTCATAGAAAATTTTTATAACACATGAAAAAATTTACATTTATTTTTTTAAATTGATTAAAATTCTATTTTTATAAACTAAAACATTTCAATTTAGTGTAAATTAATCAATCATTTAGTAGAAGCGTGCGATGGTGGTTCGCTATAGCCCAGAGAGGAGATAAAATAAGAAAATTGTTTATAGTGGGCGTCAAAATACATAAATGAATTTAATTTTCCGTTGAAAAACAAATCGAAATTAAATAATAAAACAATTTTATTTACGTTGTTGTGTCACATTTAAAAAATCTTTTCGTAATCAGGTGATCAGCTGATGAGGTAAAATTTGAAAAAAAAGAAACAAAATTCTCAATTGAAAGAAATAAAATGATTAATGAATTTTCAAGCTCAAAAAGTGATGATCTTTTAAAGGTTAATTAGATGCCAAAAGTTGATTTCAAGGTTGACAGAGAGAGGAGGAAGAATAATGAATTAGTAATAAAAGAAGATTTTTTTTTAAATTTGATCATAGATTTACTGCATCTTTTTCACTTTTTCTGACTTTTATAACAAAAACGTTAATAAAAATTTTTTTTTTTTTAATATAAAATCTTAACCAGTTCTTCTTTTTTTACTTAATTTAAAAAAACTGGTTCATTTTTGGTTCTTAAATTTAATTTTTATGAAGTTGTATAAGAAAATTTTGATAGATTTTTTATATGATTCGAAATTTTAGATTTGAAATTAATTTAGCAACGTTTAAAGCCGCGAACGAACAAACCTTTAATTAAGATTCGGTATAATGTGGTCGCCGACCGAACGAAGATTTATTCGTTCCCTGACGAACAATTTTTTCTGGATCGCCAGCGTGCGAACGAACGATCGTTGGGTCATTCGTTCGCTGCAGATTCGCTGTAGATTTTATGTATTAAACATTCGCAAGTACAACGAACAACCATTCGAATTCTTACCGAAGGAACAAACCTTCGTTCGGTTTATATGTGGACGCGGCTTTAGGTGAATTATTTCGATTTTTTTCATGTTGTATAGGAAGTCAAATTAAACGCCTAAAATGATCTGAAAGCATTTAATAGGCTGGACTGGACAGTATATAATGTACAGTGCAGTCCAAGTACACTCCATGCAAATTAGGATCACTCAGTAATCGAGTTTCATTTAAGAAAAATTTAAAATTTTCATTAATTTTTAATGAAATTAAAGAAACTTTCAAAATGTTTAAAGTAAAATCAAATCAAAATGTTACAAGAAATTAATAATTTTCCTAATTACATATATGAAAATTTTCATGCTTCATTAAAGTTTTTAACAGAAAAAAAATTAACTAAAACAAATTTAGGTTAATAAAAAAACGCTTTACGCGAATTATAACAAAAATTTAGAAAACTGAATTACAATTTTTTTTCTTGTTAAAAGAAAGTCAATAATAAAAAAAAAATTATAATATTAAATTTTTTTTTTTATACGCTGAATTTTTAATAGTAAACAAAACCGCGAATCTTTGAAAACGCTTTTACAAGAAATCAAAGCAAAAGTAAAATACAAAAGTTAAAAATTAGAAATTTCACTGAAGAATGATTTTCATTTTGGTTTGTTAAAAAAATTTGTTGTAGTTTTTTAAAGCAATTAAAGTTTTATGATTTTTTGCAAAGCGTTTTTTTTTTATTGAAGTAGTAAAAAAAAAAACACTTTTTTTTTCTTTAAAAATAGAAAATTGCAATTTTTGAATTACGTAAACACCAAAATTAAAATTTTAAACAATTGAATTATTGTCGTTTTTTTTTGGAGGCCATTACTAAAAATAGTAAAAAAAAAAATTTGTTTAAGTTTTAATTGCAATTTTTTTTAGATGTAATTAAAAAATTTTAAGTGTTAAATAATAAAAATTAATGTAGAAAATATATAAAAATTTAAGTAGCCAGCAGAGATTGTCAATAATTATCAAATAGAAAGTGTAATTTATGTAAAATTTATACAATTTTCAGGTCAAATTCGACTTTTTAAATATGAAATTTGGATAAATAAAATCAAATTGACTAAGAAAATGGAAAATTTTTATGAATTTGGATAGAAGAGAATGATCTTATACCATAATTTAGAGGGATTTCTAGCAGATATAGACAAAAATCAGAGGAGCCATGGTCCACTGGGGGCCTCGTAGAGCAAAAAAGGATTGAAAGTTCTGTTGAAAAATTATTTGTACTTAAATGGAAATTTGAAGAACTATACCTATATAAGAAAAATCTATCATGTTCAATAAACCATTTAAATTTATAAATTTTGAATTTTCTCTTCATGCGTATTTTGGCTCAACAGTCCTTTTTTTGCCTCTTAGAAATTTCCTTATTTACATTTACATATTTTTGTTCACATTATTAACACGTAGGCCGTAGGAGGCCATCTGCTACAATTTTATTGGATTGATCGATTGATCATGTAACCCTTAGCTTCAGCAATAGCTGAATCACCTGGATGTCTTTTCTGTCTGCTAAAATGTAAAACTTAGTTCATGTTTTGCAGCAAATTTGTTAGTTCTGTCATTTTTTTCGAAGCAATTTGAAAATATCATAAAATTGTTGATCCATATTTTATGTAGACGTGACTATTTCAAATCTCTATACCAGATAATTAATTAATGATCTAGTATCAAGATAAAAATCAATTAAAGGGAAAACTACTTATACGAAAATGAACCACGAACTGAACTTAAAGAAAATCAAACTATGACGACAAACTTAAATGTCAAATTAAATTATCCAATAGCAAAAATTTAGTACAATATTTTATAACTAAAAATTAATAATTTAAGTAAGTAGTTCACCAATTAATGAAAATCAGCAATAAATTTTAACCAAAACTTTTAGTGAATTAACAAAATTGCATAATTTAAATTACTTAATTTTTATAAGAAAAAAACTTTTAAATCCAATAAAATAAATAATATTTAATGGCTCAAAAATTACATAAAATAAATATTGCATAATAAACTTTTGTTGCTTTTTGCAATTTGTATACAAACAGCAAAAACAAACCTTAAATAAATATATTTTTTATGTTGTATATACCATAAATTGTATCCATAATTATTAAGATTATTAAATATTTCCTAACTTTTTAAAAGAGCATAAATTTTTTTAAATATAAACTTTGATAGAGTCTCGTCTCGATTAGCATTTTAAGACTTCTTCTTCTTTGGGAAAATTTTAATATGCTTCTTTTACATATATTAAGTAGAAACATTATTATGTGAAAACTATGAAAAGATGGAAAAATCTTCAACAAACTGAACGAACATTAATACATAATAAAAAAAAATCACGTTTTTCGTATCTAAAATTCACCTTAAATATAAAAAATTTAATAATTTGAAAAAGCTTTTCTGGTTCAGTTAACAGTTTTCAATATTTTATAGAAGGTTTAACAAAGCATCTTTCAACAAATTGACCTCAATTTTCTTGAGAAAAAAAAATGTTGAAATTCGGATACCAGAAGTTAGAATTTTCAAATTTGACTCTAGTTTTAAATTTTAGTTTTAAAGCAAAATTTAATTTTCACTAATTTTCTACATTAAAAGGTCCACGCACAATTGGAACTACGTAGAAAAAGCCAGACTTCGCACAATTGTAGCTATTTCATTACTCGAGTAATGAATTTTTTTCATTACTCGAGTAATGAAATATTTTTCATTAAATTTTCATTATTTTAATGTGATTTTCCATCAAGTTTTTGCCCTCAAGTGTTAAAATTGATTTTTTACTAATTTTTGAACCCCAAAAAAATAATTTTTCACCCAAATTTTTGCCTCCCAATATTAAATTTGTCTCTGTTGCGGTTGGCGCTAGAATTTTTTTTGGCTAGCATTAACTACTCGTATTGTGTTCGCTTACATTGATTTCCATATAATGTTGAAAATTTTTCCAAGTTAACACTATCGATTAAAGCTGCAATTGTACGCCGGCCTTAAAGATGAAAATGAAACATGGTCTAATTTAACCCCCAGAAATGAACTCTCTAACTAAAACATTAATTCCTTTTTCCATAATTTTCTATAATTTGTCATGAAAACAGTTTAATTTTTCTGTTTTGGTTTTTTGAAACTCGAAAAGATTTTTATCAATAAATTTTGTTGTTTATATTTTCTCTATCATAATTTTTTTCATAGCCAGCCAAAAAGCAAAAGAAATTACAAAAAAATTGCAGACATTGTGGTGTCAATTATCTTCTATGATGGCAAAATCTCATTGGAGGTTTTTTTTCTTTTACAAAAACAAATTCATTTTATAATATTGTGAAAATTTGCTTGCTGTCTTACTAATTAATTTTTGTGTAACTGAATGAAAACTACATGATGGTAATCTTAAAAGAGAGATTTGATTTACTATTCAAACTTCTTCCATAAAATAAAGAAAATTTAAATTAGCAAAAACAGAAAAAAAAGCTAACATTATGTTTAACAAATAAAAATGATTTTATCTCTCGGGGGTTTTGGGGGAGGCAAAAAAAGAACTTCAATTTAATTAAACAAAGTTTTTGTTTCTGGGTAAAAGATGAAATTATAATTTGAATATGGTTTAATAAAGTAATTATAAGATTTAAAGTTTTGATATTGTAGATTCGTTGCGTTGTGATGGTTGGCAAAATGTGTAGTTGTGTTCCATGCACTAAAAATAATATAATTTCGCGGAAATTTATCTTCAATCTGTTACGTGCCCAGTCGACTGGCTTCCTTTTTTTCAGATTTAATTTTGACGGAGAAGTCGTTTCTTTCAAAAATTAAATCAATTTAAAAGATGTGTTGAGAAAAGATTATGTTTGATCACGCATTCAGTGCTTCTCTGCTGGCAAACACTATGAATTTTTCCATGGGATATATGAGGGAAATAGATGAAGCAAGTGAAGAAACTGCTTTCCAACAGTTTAACGACAGTAAACAAATCAAAAATTAAAAGAGAAGTTAATGTTTACAGAAAACAGAAGACGATAAGAAATCAAGATTTACTATGAAATTCTGTCACATCGTTGATTTCTCCTTTCCAACCGATTTTTCAACTCAAATCTTTAACAAAATGAGCTCAAAATGAACCTCAAAAAGCTTTTTCCCTACTTTACTTAACTACAAAAAAAAGAGAAGCGAGTAGATACTTACTTATCAGAGCATTTTTTACCATTAATTTAAAAATTAAATAAATATTAAAATACTAAGAAAAAATCTCTTATTAAATTATAATAATCAATTAAATTCTTTCGGTTTGTTGAATATATGAAATTATCATATCATATTTCGACTTGCATGACTGCAACTGTAATATAAATTATGCACCAGATGCATAAAAATATATATATAGTCAACATATTATTGAAAAATATACTTAAATATGATATTTTTTGTTAATGACTTTACGTAACGAAATTTATTAGGAAAAACCAACCTTCCGTCTTTTCTATATAATTTGCCGAAACAGAGAGAAACATCGAAATTTCTATACTTAAAATGAAAATTTTGGTTGTTTGCTTTTTTGTCTATTGCAGCGAAATTAACTATTAATATTACATCTGCTCCTCCACCGACATAAATACAAAGTGCATCCGCCCCGCCATATGTGCAATAGAAAATGTATAGAAAAAAAAGGTGATGATAATAATTTTTCATTCAAGTTTTATTAGATGAATAGAAGATGATTTAAAATAGAAAAACACGACCTAAAAATGGACTGATTCTACAATTTTAGTTTGGTTTATAATACGATATTAAGTATGCACATTAATTATTTAATATTTAACTTAAATTATAGGCGCATATGTAAGAGTAGAATTTTAAATGGAACTGAAAATGGATATTTTTACAGTGAATTAAAATTTTTAGGTAGAAATTATAAGGAAGAATGGAAAATTGATTAAAGTAGTGGAAGTATACAAGTTAAATAAGTTGATATAAATACAAAATCAACGAATATTTTACTAATTTTTCATATGGTAATCCTTCTCTTTTGGCACAACAGACTGACGTGGGCCTATAGGCATATCTCTTTAGATGTTTTCCTGCCATTTTATTGCAATTTTAGGACCTATTAAATTTTATATGAATTCCGAACCATAAATTCCTCTGTAGCGGGGAAACTATTTATTGCAACAAGTTAATGGCTCTCTAGTGAGTCAATTGTAGTTAACAATTGGACTATTAACTTACTATTAATATTTGGAGGTATCAATTTGTGTTAAAAAATATTAAATTCTTCCTTCTTCCTCTTATAAATTCGTTGGCAAATTGATTATTAGCCTTGATCTGCTCTTAGCCACTGCCCTGTGACAGTCCAATTCCACTTAGTCTATGACAACCTTATAGACATTTTTCCGGATATCCCCTTTCTGTTCTTCTTCTCCACAAAATAACAAGATTCAAGTCAACAAAATCTTTTCCCTAACACAAAATTTAATCAAGTTAAAAAATTAGATTATATAAAATTTCAATTCTTTTTTGATTGCACCAAACTTTTAATTAAACTTTATTTATTACAAAATTCAAATTTAAAGTTATTTCTACTGTAATAGTAAATTAGGGTTATATATCGTTGCCCAAAACAGAACTTTGAACGAACGAATACAACGGTGGGTGTCTATAAATGTAAAATTGCGTTTACATTGTTCGACCCACAGACTTTTTCATACCATACCAAATTTCAGTTATAACAGAAAACTTGAAATAAAAAACAAATTATATCTTTTAGTAGATAAGAGTAAAAAACTACAAAATTTCAATGGTATACAAAAAAAGTTTCTAAAAACAAAAAACTAATTTTATCTTCCTAAAAAAGTAAACGCAAAAAAATTATTCACAAAACTTTTTTTGGTATATTAATATAAATCAAAATGATTAATGGTTTAAGAAAATCAGATTTTGTCAATATTTTTTTTTATACAAATTTCAAATACGAACCAAAATGAACCACTTAATTATTATATTGAAAGAATCGATAAATTTTTTTTTTGTACTCAGAAAATTTTATGCTAAAATCTCCCAAAAACTGAGACAAATTTCCAAAAGATAAACGGAAATTCATGTAAAAGTGCACATTGCAATGCCGGAAGGAAATTTGAGAAGGATTCCCCTCTACATTATGACAAAATATTAATTCCAATGTAGTCGAATGTGATATTTTTATGATATGACACATATTATTGAAGCGATATTTTCTATACTACCAGCTGACAAAGTGAATTTTATTACAAAAATTATATTCTTCAAGTGGTTCATTTTTTTTTGTAAATGTTTGGATAAAAAAAATTGGAAATGAATATGAAAAAAAAATTGAAGAAAACAGATGCTTCATTATTTGTGTAAACATTAAAATGTTTGATGTAATTTTTAGGTGTTTTTTTTTTCGGATCGTTTTTTTGTAGTAAGACAGACATTAAAAAATTTCCATTTATAATTAAGTAATTCAAACAAATTAAGAATACATTTTAATTACTTAGATAATACGCGAGTAAATGAGAAATATTGCAAATGATTGATTATTGATTGATTGCTATTGAGCATTTAGTATAATAACAAATCAACTGTAGTAATGGGAAGAACTGAAAAATGAAGACAGATTGAAGAAATTGCCAGGCCAGGAAAGTACCATGTCGAGTTTATTCTACCTAAAGGAGCAATCCAAGATTAAGCACTAAAAACCGAGCGAAGTGTTAATTTTTTACTTCTGAAAATTCTACAAGATCAAAAGAAAATTTGACACTACAATATGACGTGGACTATGAACGATTTCAAAGAGGTTTCTTCAACATATTAATTGCCGATCAATTGCTATAGTTGATTGCCGATCAATTGATAGTATACTTGTCTATCAAAAGAATCTGAATTTGATCACCTCAATTGTCTATTCATCCAACAAACGGCAAACTAGTAGAACTAGATCCCTGCATACTATACACTCTGTCCTCTTGCCTGGGTAGGTAAGCATACAAAAATAATATCTTCAACTAAAATTTTTACATTTTCCAGTATTTTATACCAGCATAACAAAAAATCGAGTTCAATATCCTATTTTCCCACTAGGAAACTGAATATAAATGCAAATTGTTCTTTGTTTAAAAATTCATCATGTTTTTTAGATAAGTTTTTGCAGATGTTACTAAAATCCTTTCAGCATATCCTCAAGAAAAAATTATGTAATTATATTCATTGCATTTATAGAAGTAGATAATAGAACCACAAAAATGGTTCACCAATAAATTTTTGTTGATTAAATTAATAATAAACTTTACATTAAAAATTTTCTACATAATAAAATTGACAGATTGAGGTCAACAAAATGGAATTATAATTTCTAATTAACAACCATAAACAATTTTCCACAAAGGATTAAATTATTCACAATTAAATTTTTGCAAAAAATAAAAATTATTATTACTAAATATTTAAGTATTTAGTTATTATCCTTTTATTAATTCACAAAGGAAATCGATTTTCATTTATGTAAAGGTAAAAACAAAATCAAAATGAAAATTCTAACCACAGACAAATTTTAATCAGTTGTTACTTTTTTGCAAGGACATAAAAATGAGAATTAATAGTAATAATAATAATAATAATTTCCTTTGACATTACCACAAAACAAAGACGTATAGCATGTTGCAAGGACACTTTTATTTTATTATTTAAAAGGAAAATTGTTATATTTGACTACTTTTAACTAACAAAAAAGGAAAGAAGCAAATTTTTTTTATGATTCGAAAAGTTATAACGAAACTATTTAAATTTTGAATGAAATTGATTGTCACGCAACAAAACATTTTCTTGGTTATATACTACAAAAATAGTGAATGAAAGCAAAATATGTTTCACAAAAAAATTTCATGATTATAAACATAATTTTCCACTTTATTTTCGTGATATTAAACAGAATATTCGGGAAAAAGGAATAAAATTAAGGTGTGCTCATTTTAATGTGTGTACACAAAAAGAGTTCAATGGAAAAGAAACAGATAAGTAAAGAAAGTTATATATTACTTTTTGTATATAGATTGAATTGCAATAGACCATGGCATGGAAGTAAAGGGCAAATAGTCGTCTCAGCATGAAATGTTAAAAATCATTTTGATTGTTTTATCAATGATCTCGTAGACGGTTTTATAGTATAGAAAAAACACAAATGAAGATTCTCAGTGGTGGAAATTGAAATTGAAGTTTTACAGGCTGTTGAACTTTTTAGGAATTAGGGATTGAAAATAATTGTGATCTGCCAGCATAAATTTTAAGGCAGTCCAGTAGATTATGGACTTCAGTAGAAAAAAATTAAGATTATCGTAATCTTTAGTGAGTAGGACAGAAGCATTCAGCCCCGAAATGTCGTAATCTAAAAAACAGGCACTAAATTTTAAGTAGGTATCTTATCTATATTTAATTACTAAAATATCTAAAACAGTATAAAAGTAGGGAAATTACAACTCGTTATGTGGAGACTACCCGAACGAATGACCAGGTCACACCAATTAGCACAATAGTGCCGTTTTAAGACCAATCACTCTCGCAGTCATTAAACTCTATAGTTCATTGTTGAATATCTCTTCACTTTACTTTCAGTTCTAGGTGACAATGTCCTTTACTGTCGATGACAATTAAAATTTTAGAGATTATCAATTTCTGCATAACTTGCCATTTCTAAATTTCTGTAATTCCAACAATTTTCATTTCTGAAATTTCAGATCGTCCTTTGTACATAGTGAGCCTCCAGCATTATACAGAAATTTATTTATATACATAATTCATAAATAATATTTTACTTATATTAATTTGTTTTTATAAATATAAATCAATAATTTTCCAAATAAATTTTCCGGTATTTCCATATAGGTATTTATGTACTTCGCATTGTTTTTTACCACCCAAAAAGTTCAAAAACCCTCAAGTAAATTGTCAAAAACATTAGAAAATTCTTATCTATACTTTCGATATCGCTAATTTCTAAAGCAACAAAATTGATATAAAAAAAAACAGAGGGTAAAAAATTAACTGACTACTGAAATACCTAAAATAATTTCACCCTTAACAATATTATTTACCCTTACAAAAAAGAGAAGTAATTCCATTATACTTATAAATCGATTAAATTGAAATTGATATATGGAATTTTGATAGACAAAACACAAACCGGCGTAGTTTTATTACAAAAAGTTAAGTTTATGTCAGGAAATTCAATAAAATTAAATTTTTTGGTAATTTTTTTTCCAAGTTTTTAAAGGTTTTCTGGAAAATGTTTTTCATATTTTTTTGGTAGAAATATTATTAGTAGAAAAATGCAAAAAATTGGGGCTGGAAAATGTCATTAATTGCAAATTTGCCTTCAATTCTGCAGCAATTAAACTGCATAAATTGGCTCACAATTGCAGAAAGATTTAAGTTTCTTATACACAAAGTCATAATCATTTAGAGAAAAATTGTGATATTGTATTATGAATCAGTTATTTTTTCGGGTCAAATTCGTATTTTTTCAGATCAAACTTCGTCTTTTTTTAGATCAAATTCGACTTTTTTCAGATCAAACTCGTCTTTTTCAGATCAATTTCGTCTTTTTCAGATCAAACTCGAGTTTTTTTTAATTAAATTCGTCTGTTTTCATATCAAATTCATCTTTTTTCAGATCAAACTCGTCTTTTTTCAGATCAAATTCGTCTTTTCAGATCAAACTCGTCATTTTTCGGATTAAATTCGTCTGTTTTCATATCAAATTCGTCTTTTTTCAGATCAAACTCGTCTTTTTCAGATCAAATTCGTCTTTTCAGATCAAACTCGTCTTTTTCAGATCAATTTCGTCTTTTTCAGATCAAACTCGCGTTTTTTCGGATTAAATTCGTCTTTTTTCAGACCAAATTCGACTTTTTTCAGATCAAACTCGTCTTTTTCATATCAATTTCGTCTTTTTCAGATCAAACTCGCGTTTTTTCGGATTAAATTCGTCTGTTTTCATATCAAATTCGTCTTTTTTCAGATCAAACTCGTCTTTTTCAGATCAAATTCGTCTTTTCAGATCAAACTCGTCTTTTTCGGATTAAATTCGTCTGTTTTCATATCAAATTCGTCTTTTTTCAGATCAAACTCGTCTTTTTCAGATCAAATTCGTCTTTTTTCATATCAAATTCGTATACAAAAATTAATTTTAACT
Organism: Empis stercorea; assembly: GCA_949752835.1. Classification (NCBI taxonomy): domain Eukaryota; kingdom Metazoa; phylum Arthropoda; class Insecta; order Diptera; family Empididae; genus Empis; species Empis stercorea. The sequence goes on from OX457085.1 coordinate 86,990,140, forward strand.
ATATTATGAATTTTTAATTTATTTTCCAACTATTTTTTTTTTATAACGACGAATTATAAATTGAAAAAAGACGAATTTGACCTCAAAATTCTATAAATAGACTTGAAATTAATTTAATATAACAAACCAATGACAAAAATTTTGAACATTAATATAATTTTTTATTGATAAAAGATAAAAATTAGAAATCTGAAATAGAAAATTTAAGTACAATAAAATTTTAAATGTTTTTGCCAATAATAAATTTTATTAAAGTACTGACAACTGCTGCTGCTATTTTTCATATTTAGGTCAATTTAATCACTGGTACATACACAACACACAAATCTACTTAATGTGTGTACACTTTAAGTATATAGGAATTATTTTGTGGGATGAGCTGAAAAGCAAATAAATATAAAAGGAATAAAATTGTAAATATAGAAACTGAGGTTTTCTCTATATTTATGTTAAATACTTATTCCCAAAAGAGGTTAACATAATAAGTTATGTTTTTTATGTTTAAATAATAGACGAACATATATAAGAAAAATAATATATATAAGTAGTTAAATAATTAATTTTGTTGTGTCACCATAAAAGCACCTGGTAACCAAAAATGATTTATGAATTATACTTAAAAAAAAATAATTTAATAAACAAAAATTATATTTAAATATTTTAACAAAAATTGTTTAAAACAAAATAATGAAATTGCAATTTTTTAATCTGTTTATTAATTTCATTTTTGTCAGTTCGTTTGTCTAATTGAGATTCTGTTGATTACGAAAACTGAAAATCTGTTAAATTTCCATGGATTTTGAAGGAACTAAAATTGAAAAAATCTGTTCAATATTTTTCGGTGTCAATTTTAGCAAAAATTAATGTAAGTAAATGACGTTGATTGAAACTGCCGTGTGATTGATATCCAGTCTAAAGTTGAAAGTTAATTACTCAAAAATTTAACTAATATAAACAATTTCTAAGATCTGTTCCCCCGATTCATTAAAAAATCAATGTCATAGAATATAAAATATTGATTAGTCTGACGAATTCTTTGAAATTCCGATCAATTTGACGAAAAATCCAACCATAATTTCAGAAATAACACTATACTTGACAGATTGAGGACAACAAAAATTTAAATTGTTGACCTAATAAACTCCTATTCAATTTATGGCTAATCATTATAAACGATTACTTACCCAAAAAAAATTCTGAACAATGTCTTTTATATTCATTTCCATTTTCCCAAAACTTCAATGAATAAATTTGCTTCCTCAAATTTAATAAGTAAATCAAATACTTAAGTACCAATAAAATTCACAATTTTTCGTGGTATATTTAAGAAACCTTAAAAAATTTAATTAATTCTTTAGAATATGAGTCAGAATTTTACATAGAAATTATAGTTAATCTTGTTTGTAGGCCCTCCTGAAATACTAAGAGCAAGAATTATGCTTTTGTGACAATAGCCTATTCAGTATTCAGTCAGAGTTTATCATATCATTAAGGTAATTCCTTTTGTATAAATTTTTCTATAAGATATCATTTCTTATGAAAAATTTGACACGTCAAAACATTAACAAAAAAAAAAACAGAAATCTCTAAATTTATTGCTTATTCTTTATTAGCAGATCTTTTATAGAGTTGATAAATTTCCTTTGTAGAAAGTAGAAATACTAAAAGTTCTCTTCTAATATCGGGAATATTTGGAAAATTTTAGTTCTGGTTTTATAAATTTGAAGAATTTTTGTTTTAAAAATGGAAATTTTTGATTTAATTAATGAAATTTTTTTTGTTTAATTCAAAATTTAGATTTCGGAAATTCATTTTTGATTAGTGTTAATCTTGGCACATAATCTTTTGATATGTGGAGAGATTTTTGTCTAATACAGATGATGGATCAATCTTTAAGATCATTTAGAAGAATATGATCCACATAAAATATGGTGTTTTGAGTAAACCAATATTCAATTTTCAGCTGATTCATTTCCTTTCCAGGCTCCCATATAGTGCATTTTACTCCAATCCCATCCGTCCACCGGAACTTTTCTGTGGCTACTCCTCTGTTTGCTTTAGTATATGGCCTTTCCTAACAATAAGATTGGTCCGGATCCGATTCTCCAACATCCGAAATATTCGAATTACGAGTTAGATATTAGAAATTTCGGACAAATAAAGATTGTTTGTGTACCAAAATTCTGTGGATGTGACATTTTTTGACTAAGTAATTTTGTCTCCAATATATCTTTGATCAAAGCCAATTCTTCAAACCCAATCAACATTGACAGTGAAATTTTGTGGAATTTCTGAGAATCTTGAGAAATTTTGCTTCCCCAATATTTTGTTTCCTCAAAAAATATATCAGTAATAGGATACCAATTAGACTTTCTATATCTTATTATAGTAATTATCCCAAAAATTATTGAACCATTACTTTCCTATATAACCTAAACCATAAATTACGGAAATAAAAATATAAAGTGGACCACAATTTAAAAGGAAATCAATACAATAAACTCTAAAAGTTGTGTTGACGATTTAAAGGAAATCGAATATTGTGCGACTGTGCCAAAACCTCCAGTAATTTTAAATAATTTAAAATTTGAACCATTTTATTCAAAACCATTGCCGCTGCGGTGATTGTATTACAAGAAATCAACAAAAATTCAATACTTCAGTAAAAGAAATTTAATATAATAAACAAAGCAAAAAGTAATTTTAGTATTTTTTAGTTTCTTTTTTTACTTGGAATTCTTTTATTTTGCGTTTCGTTTTTGTTTTTTTAATTTTTATTATATGTTAACAAAAAATTGCGAAATTGAAATATTTCAAAGACATATATTTTGAACAACAACAGAAAGTAATGAACTTTATGGCAAAAATGAATTTTCTGTAACAAGCTTTGTGGTAACAAACAAACAAAATCTTTTGCTTCTGCGGTGCGCGCGAGATATCGTTAAATGGTACGAATTTTTCTACGTTTTGTTTCTGCCTCGGTTTTTTTTAACATTTAATCATAAATCAAAGTGTTGTTTTTTTTTTTACCTGATAATTGGAGATTGGAGTTTTTTTCTGTATTTACTCTTTGATTTAAAAAAAAAAACCAACAACAAATAAGCAAAAGTAACTAGAAAAAATCAATCAAAGAAAATTACAGAAGAAAAAAATTTATTGAAAATTTCTGGGTCTAACAAAACTCGACACAAAATTGCATTTTTCAATGTTGTTTCATTATTACGAGGCAATCAACAACAACAACAACACAAAAAAAGGGTTACTCAAAGAAACAATTCAAAAATTCGTTATGTAATTTTGAAAGAAAAAAAACAACAAATTTGAGTTAATTACTTAATTAAATTTAATTTCAACAAAAAGCCATGAGAATTTTGGATTTTTTGTGTTTTTTGCTAATGTGGCGAATTTGGTGAGTTTACATAATTTTGAAATCAAATATACTTTAATAAACAAACGACGAGAGTTTTATAGGAAGTTTTAATCCAATTTTTCAAGCTGAAATGTAAAAATTTTGTTGTCAGAAAACAAATTGAGTCTTTGGCATTGTAATTCATATTTTTGGGTAAAAATTCTATCAACATTTTGGATTAAGAATTAATTTCCAAATTGAATTAAGATTTCTATGATCACAAAAGTGTGACGTATCTTCCTCGTCATCAGTCAACTGCAATTCCATTATAGATTACCGGATGATGTTCCGTAAGAGAATGATCAAAATTGATGTTCAAAGCTTAAACATTCTTGTTGGATTGGAAATTGATAGAATGGCAACGATCCAACGATCTTAAACGCTGATTTTCAGTCACAAATTTTTGACTGTGTTAAATATTTATGTATATTATTTACTTTTGAGGGCTACATAAATATCTGTCATCAAAATATTTAATCGTGATTATAAATCTGATCAAATATATCAAATTACGAAAATATCTCCATATAAATTAAGAGTAAACTCGTATCCGTGGACTATACTAAAACGACTCAAATAAAAATCTAATTTTCTACCCCCTACAATGGAAAACAATTGTCACCATTCTAACCTAATCCAATTTTTTGGCTAATTGGAGAATGATTTTCTGTAAAAAATCTAATTTGGACTGAACCAGAAAAGTATAATATTTCTATTAAAAATCTTCACGCCTTAAAAGTATTGGGAGGAATTCTATTGTAATACAGTAAAAGCCCTTTAATTCGTAATGGTCTGGGGGGAAGGTCTTTCCGAATTAACAAATTTTCCGAATTAAAGGGCTTTTACTGTAATTAAGATATTATACAATAATGAATCATGGTTATTTAGATACTGGGAATTCCTTCCCATCACAAATGATCCGACAACCAATTGTGTGCACTTCCACACCTTTCTTACAGTCTTACAGAGGTTTTCAGTTAAAATTCAATTACAATTATAATAGTAACAGTCCAATTTCTTAGACAAAACTAACTTACAAAAAATGGGAAATCATTTAACTGGAAAAAGGCTTAACAAAAATCATGGGAATTTTTCAAACAAAAATTTCTACATTTTCTTTAAAAAAAAATTTATTCAACCAACAAATTTTTTTCTCATTTATATAAAAAATTATTTAAAATTGCAGAAAAGCAAAAAAAAAATGATTTTAACAAAAATAAAAAATATTAAATTATAATTTTTAATAAAAGTAAAAAAACAAGAAAATTAGAAAGGCAATTGACCTGCCTTCCTCCCCTTCTTTTTTTTATTTTCTGTTTTTCAATTTCTTAATCAACCAACCATTTTAAAAATTATTTTACATTAAAAAAATTTATTATATTACTTATTTACAATTTTTCTACTGAGATTTTCATGAAAATCAAAACTTTATTTAAGTAAATAAAATAATTAAATTACAAAAACATGAAAATTTCAATTTAAATTTTTATATAAGTAATAAATACAAAAAATTTCTTACCTGTTGAATTTTTTGTTGTTATTGTTTTTGTATTATTTACACGTCAATTTAAATGACATTCGTTGAATCATAAAATTATTTTGTTGACTTTTTTGAAGTGTAATTTTTTCTTGAAAATTTGATTATTTTCTGTGGTTAACACAATAAATTTATTCCAATAATTTTTTTAATCCAAAAGGAAAATCCAAAATGAGAAAAATTTTTTTAATAATAACTATTTTAAAATCAAAATAAATTTCTTAAAGAAAATTTAAATTTTGTACAAAACACTTTTTTTCTTGGTTATAAACAAATACAATTATTTTTTATACAGGTAACATAAAATTTTCACTATTTTATATACACAGGTTTACACAGGTGTAAAAATTAAAGTGAGATCACTTGATTTTTATTTTATTATTTTATTTCTCTGATGGCGATGGCAAATATCACAATTTTTACAAAAACACGAAAACAAAACGACACAAAAACAGATTTATTTTTTTTTTGGGGAATTAAAAAAATTGTTTGTTAATGTGCCAAGAGTGGTTTTTTTTTCCTACCCAAGTCAAAAAAAAAAAAAAAATGTAAACAAAAAAAAATTATGTTTAATAATTATGAAATTTTTAAAATGTAATTAAAAAATTCAGCGATCACACAAATATAAAAATTCGTAAAATCTTAAAAGTTAAATTTTTTTTCTTCTTATTTTTCACAAAACTCCACCAACACAAAATGGTGATTTTTTTCAAAATTAAAAATTATAATATAATTAAAAAAAAAAATGATTTTACAATTTAAATAAAATTAAAAAGAAAAATTTTATTATTTTTAAATTCCGGTATAAACAATAAAAAAAATTGTTTATAATTTACTTTAAATTATTTCACTAAAAAAAAAAATTAAGTACAAAATTTCTAAAAATTGATTTACAAAGTGGAAAAAATATTATTAAATATTTTTTTTTTTTTTGTGATTGCAAAAACGGCGCGAATTTTTTAATAATTTTTATTTTTTTCTTCACACACGGAACAAATTTTTTTTGAAAAATACCAACCGAACCGTTGAGAAACTTTAATGAAACTGAAAAAAATTCTCGTTTTAATTCAAATAAATGGAAACAGCAAAATAACTCGGGCCGCCCATTTATTTGTGAGTGTAAAAAAAAATGAGTAAGTATAAAATTTAAATTATTAGTTTAAGAGTGAAATACAAAATTTTGGTTTCATTTAGTTAATAAAAATTGAATTTAAATTGAAATTAATAATTCTTAATTAATTAAATTGTCTAGTTATCTGTAAAATTGTATTAATTTATTAATTATGGAAATTTATATTAAAATTTGATGTTTTCTTACCTAATTTTGCTGAAATTGTGTGGTGTATATTCAGTTGTCTTGTATGGTGGTAAAGATCATGGAAGATTGATTGAGCGTGCAGTTTATTTGACGCAGTTTATTTACTCGTAGTTATGACTTTAGTTCAAATACTAAAAATATAATCGAATCAAATTTTTCTTTCCTTAATAATAATTTAAGAAGATATGAAAATTAAGGGATTAAGGGACCTTATGATATTAACAATTAATTAATACGATATCAAAAAATAAAAAAAATTATTCCATGGCCCTTAAACTATAAAATTAGAAAATAATTGAGAGAATGAGTTTAATATACTTACTTGAAATTTTTTTTTTTGTATACTTTTATTCAGGTATGAATTTAAAAATATTTATGAAAAAAAAGATAGAAATTATTATTTAAAATTAAAATTTAATAAATTTTTCCATAAATTAATTTTTAAAATTTGGGTTTTTTTTTAAAAAAATAAGTTCAATAATTTGTTAAGAATAATTTGTTTAAGCCAAATAAATAAATGTGTCACCAAAAATTATATACCTCAAAAAATAAAAATGATTACCCAAACAACCTACACAAAATAAAATGCATTTTTAGTCTCTTTTAAAGAAAAACCCACGACTTTTCATTGTAGATATTTTTATTAAAAAAAGAAATTATAAATGAAAAATAGAAAATTTCCTAAAATTTTCATTTGATTCTCATTTTTGTCATATAAAAATATACTCAAAATTGCAATGAGAGTAGACAGTAGAGTCAGAGTCAAAGTCACAGAGTGTACGTACATATACTTTTAGGTTGAGAAAGAGTATAGTAGTAGTAGGAAGTGCATTTTTTAGAAGGTATTTTTAATTAGGTAAAGGTATCCTGAACTGTATAAAGGTAACCCTTTTTGTATAAACATAAATTCTGATACAATAAATTTCAAAGTATTTGGAGAGAATTTTTATGTTGTATACCACTCTATGGGTATGACAAATTTCAATGCATTACAAATTGGATTGTTCTGTTCTAATAGTAGCCCTAAAAATTGATTTATAATACAAATGACCAGACTATCAAACAAATTTAGTAATAGACAATTTACGAATAATAGAAAATCTACGAGTTAGATACCATCTCAACGGATACCAGAAGATTAACAAAAAAGAATTTCTTCACTATCGACTATCACAAAAAAGAATTTCTTCACTATCGACTATCCCAACCCAATACATAAATTAAATAAGGAATTCACTATCATTTGGGGGGCATACCATTAGGATGTTAATTCACCTACATATCTTGCTTAAACTCCTAGCCAGATCATTTGATTAAAAAATTATATAAAACATAGACATAAAATTTCCATCTAATATTACAGATAATAAAATTCTAGTGACTGGTGCTAATACCGAAAAAAGGACTGGCGACAGACTTTCAACACTTTGAAAATTACCTATTTCGTCCCTTTTTTCTTCGTCATAATTACGGTTTCGGGACAAATAAAAATTCATTTAATATGAATGTGTGTCCGGAATTGTGTTAACCGAATGGATTAAGCAATAAAATTCTTTTCATTTTCCTGCCAACAAAAAACAAATAAATTACACTTGAAAATTATGTTGTGCATATTTTATAACTTTATTTGACCTTAATGCCTTTTCTATCAGGTATAGAAAAAAAATAACAATTTCTACCATGCCTAAAAAAATTTTTGAAACAGTATACACAAAAAAACCAAAATTCTTATAATATTTTTACTAAAAGAGCCAGTCAAGTCAGTTTTGACTGATTTTCTTTAATTTTTTGAGTTTTTTTTAATAATTTGAAATACTAGCAGAAACTTCTCAAAAATGTAATTTTATTTTTGTCTTTATTCTTGTAGAAAAACCTGTTTAACTGGCTTCCTTTCCTCTTTACCTTGAATTTTTCTTTACTTTATTATTATTATACACTCTTGTCTAGATTGGGAATGTGTAGTGTAGTATATAAAAAAGAGGGATTCAAAATTATAGTTCAAAAATTAAATAAACTTGTTTTAAAGCATAATATTTTTTAGGTATTACCACGATGATAGTTCAACAATTTATAGCGATAAAAGGTTCAAATAAAAAAAGATAAATAAAATTTTGAAAAAAACATTTTGGGTCAAGTGTTGATTATGTTTTGTTCTTGAAATTTAAGAATTTTTAAGTAAAAAAAATGATGATTAAAAGATAGAAGAAAAATAAGTAATTATTGCTATAGACTTTAAGATAGTTTTGTTGCTATTATTACCATTAAATATACAGTTATTAAAACCACACGATACTATAATTTTTGCTTTAAAGATTTGCTGTAGATTAGGTTGTTTTTTATATAAGTGAAATTCTGTAGAAGAGAAATAAAGAAAATTGAAAATATTTTTAGTGAAATTTTAAGTAAAATAAATGGGTAAATGTATTTTGTTGAGAGCATAAAAAATTGTTTTGTTATTAACCCGTTTATTAGCGAAGCGAATATACTATAAGAAATTGTGTCCGAAAGCTTACGATATAAACTAATAATAAATTCTGTAATAGTCATGTCTCGAAGGCAGATTTCTAATAGTCAGTCTCTAAGGGTAATTCTGATGTATGTGAGACTATCTCAGGACTGCGAGTCCTACTCTAAAATCTACTATACAATAAATTTACAATAAAATCTCAATATACAAATCAAAATATTTGAACATTCAATTTATTTCAATGTTGAAAATTTAATTTATAAATAAAAATTATATTTTATTATTATAAATTATTATTAAATATTTCACCAACAAATCTAATATTTTTTTCCCAACTACCGCAATCTTTTCGAAAAATCAAAAGTCATTATTATCAATTTTTTTTTTTTAAGTCTGCTCTCCACATAAAATTTTTTAGCCAAAAATAAAACTTGAACCTTTCTAATAATGACAAATTAATTTTTGAATTAAAAAACTTTTCTATGATGACCAAACATCACCATATTGATTTTGACGTCGTACTTTCTGTGCACTATTACTAGACTGTTCATCATCTGTTGTTGTTGATGATGGTTGATTTTTATTTGATCTTATTACTGGTGGTGGCATTTCTAATTGTAATTGTGATGATGATCTTGTATTTATATCTGATGTTGATTTAACATATTGATCACGATTTTGTTTTCTTAATTCTTCATATGATACTTTATGTTTAGGTGGTTCTAATGGTAAATCTGGATCTGAATTTATATCAATATTTTGTCGTTGTGGTGGATGATCATCAATACCAAAATTTGATGGACGTTCTGTATCTAAATCTAATGAATTTGATTGTTCATTATTACGTCGTAAATGATAATCATCATAAATTTGATCAGATTTTGGTTGCATAAATGGTAAACCATAACCAGCTGTACCTAAACCTTGATCTGGTGATAATAATGATGTAGCTGATCCAGCTTGTTTATTTTTTTGCCGTAATATTTCACCAAGTTTTGAATTTGGTATTTGCATAATTTTTTCAGCACATTTTCTTTGATAACTAACTTTACCAAGAAAATAACCAAATATTACACCAACAACAATTTTTGGTACAGCACCAAATTTTGGATTTGGTGTTAATTTACCATATTTAACACCATAATATGCAGCTAAACCAAAACCAGTACCAAGTGGTAATGAACGTTGAAAAAATGATTCTGTATTACATTCACGTAATACACGTAACTCATCTGATGAAAATTGATAATTTGAAAGTGGATGTTGTGGTCGGGGTAGTGTTGGTGGTGAATTATCATCCGGTTGGCCAGTATATGGTGAATTTCCAGGCATTTTGTAAGATTTTTTCTCGTAATTTCAAAATTATATTATTTTTCGATTTACAATCTCACGCAATCTAAAAATAAATAATTATTTAATATTTCTTTATGTATTTTTATGTACGTATATTTTCAACGTAATTTCATTTATTTTGAAATATTATAATTACCTTGAATTGAAAGTGTGAATTCGGCAAATGAAAATTTAGTAAAATTGTTTATTGACTGTAAATATATTTCTTCTAAGTGTTTTACATTAACATTTCTGGAAACTCTCTTGGCAATTTTCTGGATGACTAGCAAACGTATAATAAATTTTGTGAAAACGGAAAATTTTTAATTATATTATTTAAAATCACAAAAATAGCAAAAAACTTACGAAATTTCAATCCATCACATGAAAGAAATGTCATAAATAAATAAAACTATCAGTTTTTAGGTTGCGTTCAGAAAACGGAACTTTTTCAATTTTTGTACGAATTCCGTATTGTACCGAAAAATCAAAAATCGATTGGGTATCGAATATTTTTCGTATATCTTATCTAGCTGTCAACTGTCACTGTCAAATTGAGTCCACCTTCCACCGCTGAAGAATTGAAATATATAAGTAATTAATTTCTGCCGTAAATTTTTTACATTATTTCGAACAAAATTAAAACATTTTGTTTATTTAAATTTAAATTTGAAATATTTAAAATGCAGTGTAATTTAAGGACTGTTTTAAATTTGGCTCTTCTTAAGGTAAATTTTCAAGTAAATCTAGAAATAAAAAAATTCCTGTCTCTTGAATATATTATGCAACACATTTATAATAATTTGTAACCTCTATCTATATCCTCTATTCCTAACACCAAAAAACATATTTGTATATATAAAATTGTGTGATTGGAAAGGTCAAGAAGTTTTATAGTCGAATGACAAATTTTAATCAAAACTGTAAAACTGATAACTACAAATTTTAATTATATTTCTTTTATAGACACCATTGAAAACAAATGGAGCAATTTTGGGTTCATTAAATAGTCGATTTTATTCCGGACAACAGGAAGTTGATATTGTTGTTATTGGTTCTGGACCAGGTGGTTATGTAGCATCAATTAAAGCTGCACAAATGGGATTGAAAGTAAATAATTAATAAATTTTATAATTAACTACAATTATTATTATTTTTAGACCGTTTGTGTTGAAAAGAATGAAACACTTGGTGGTACATGTTTAAATGTTGGTTGTATACCATCAAAAGCATTATTAAATAATTCACATTTTTATCATATGGCACATTCTGGTGATTTAGAAAAACGTGGTATTAGTTGTGGTGATGTTAAATTAGATTTAGAAAAATTAATGGAACAAAAAACAACAGTTGTTAAACAATTAACTGGTGGCATTGCACAATTATTTGCTAAAAATAAAATAACACGTATAGATGGTCATGGTACAATTACAGGGCCAAATGAAGTACAAGTTAAAAAATCTGATGGTTCAACAGAAACTGTAAAAACGAAAAATATTATGATTGCAACAGGTTCGGAAGTAACACCATTTCCAGGAATTGAGGCAATTAACAAAAACTTTTAAAATAATTTTTAAATAATATCTTTTTTTAGATTGATGAAGAAACAATTGTATCAAGTACTGGTGCATTAAAATTAAGTGAAGTACCAAAACGAATGGTTATTATTGGTGCTGGTGTTATTGGTTTAGAATTGGGCTCAGTATGGTCACGTTTAGGTTCAGAAGTTACTGCTGTTGAATTTATGTCTACAATTGGTGGTGCTGGTATTGATGGTGAAGTCTCAAAAGCATTTCAAAAGATTTTAACCAAACAAGGACTTAAATTTAAATTGGGCACTAAAGTAACTGGTGCATCGAAATCTGGCGGTGGAGTTACTGTAAATGTTGAAAATGCTAAAAGCGGTGATAAAGAAGATATAGAATGTGATGTTTTATTAGTATGTGTTGGACGACGACCATATACAGAAAATTTGGGTTTAGAAACTGTTAGTATTGTTAAAGATGATAAAGGTAGAATACCAGTTAATGGTAAATTTCAAACTGTAGTACCTAGGTAAGTGTAAATATGAATTAGAAATATATTATAAAATCAAATAATTTTTTTTTTTTCAGTATTTATGCGATTGGTGATTGTATTCATGGACCAATGTTAGCCCATAAAGCTGAAGATGAAGGTATTGTATGTATTGAAGGTATAAAAGGTATGCCAGTACATATTGATTATAATTGTGTACCAAGTGTTGTATATACACATCCTGAAGTTGCATGGGTTGGGAAAACTGAAGAAGATTTAAAAAAAGAAGGTGTTGCATATAAAATTGGTAAATTTCCATTTTTGGCAAATTCAAGAGCGAAAACAAATAACGAAACAGATGGTTTTGTTAAAGTTTTAGCTGATAAAGCAACAGATAGAATTTTGGGTACACATATGATTGGACCTGTAAGTTTAAATTTTATAGAGAAAAATAATGATAGCTATTTGAAAAGAATTATCGTTATTATTATTTTTTTAGGGTGTTGGTGAACTTATTAACGAAGCTGTTTTAGCTCAAGAATATGGTGCATCAGCTGAAGATATTGCACGTGTGTGTCATGCTCATCCGGTAAATTATTTTGTTTTCAAAAGGGTTTTTAAAAGACAATTTTAATATTTACTTTTTTTTAAAAAAAAAAAATTTCAGACCTGCTCTGAAGCTCTTCGTGAAGCTAATGTAGCTGCTTATATTGGAAAACCAATCAATTTCTAAATGAATTCTTTAAATTAAATTAAACACATTTCTTCATATAATTTTTCCGAATTGAATATTTCGAAAAGAAACTATACTTGAATAAATTGTAAATTTTTTCTTATTTTTGTTATATATATCATTATTATTTTGAAAATAATATTTATTTAAATTTACTTAATTCATCCAAATAATAATGAAGTGGAAATTATTTGTTAAAACTTATCAATTTAAATAATTTAAAAATGTAAAACAAAAATTCTGGCGATTCTATATTGAACTTTAATTGGAATTAAATCGATTTTTAAATTATACTGCAAAATATTTTTTCAATAAATGGTAAAATATTAAATATTTTTTCAATAGATGGTAAAATATTAAATATAGAATACGAAAAAAAATTGAAATATTTTCTTATTGGTAATTTTGGTAATTGATCATTTCTCTTAAGCAACAGTTTGAATTTGACCACATAATCGTACTATGAATTAGCCAATACAGGTAACCCCGAAGAACACGATTAATTGGTTTCTCGAAACTCGTATTCTTAAAGTACCGTGTTCTTTGGGGGTTACCTGTACGTTTTTCTAATTAGAATTTTTCCAATTCTTACAAAAATTGCGATATTTTACCTAACTTACAAAATTTACGATATTACAGTTGTTACGATATACGGTATGAGAAAACAAAAAGATTTTCATATCAAATATATTTTTATGGTGAATTTCTATATATTTTTTCAAATTTAATTTTTGACATTTCGATTGTAAACATAACCTAAAAAATTATAAACGCAAACAAAACGATAAGAAAAGTAAAAATTTAGGAAAAAGACTATTACAACAAAATCAATTAATATTTAAAATAAATAGCAATGGCCAATAATGTTACTGCTGCAGTAATAGCAAATAGAAATAAGAAAAATTTCCTTGGTGTTCCTGCACCATTAGGTTATGTGGCTGGTGTTGGTAGAGGGTAATAATTTTTGTATTCCAGAAATTTTTTTTCCCCACATAAAATTAATGTATAATTTGTAATTTTAGAGCAACTGGTTTTACGACACGTTCTGATATTGGTCCAGCACGAGATGCTAATGATGTTTCAGATGATCGTCATGCTCCACCGGCTGCAAAACGTATTTAATTACTTTCAAAAAAAATTGTCTGTTCCTGAGTTCCTATTAATTATTTATAGGTAAAAAGAAAGAAGAAGAAGAGGAGGACGATGAAGATTTAAATGATTCAAATTATGATGAATTTAGTGGTTATAGTGGATCATTATTTTCAAAAGATCCATATGATAAAGATGATGAAGAAGCAGATGCAATTTATGAATCAATTGATAAAAGAATGGATGAAAAACGTAAAGAATATAGAGAAAAGAGGATGAAAGAAGATTTAGAGAAATATCGACAAGAAAGGTAAAGCGTAAAGTAAAATTTTATTCTTAATTTTGGTAATAATTTTGGATGCATATAATTTGTTTAGACCAAAAATCCAACAACAATTTTCGGATTTAAAAAGAAGTTTGGCAAATGTAACAAATGAAGAATGGGCAACAATACCAGAAGTTGGTGATAGTCGTAATCGAAAACAAAGAAATCCGCGTGCAGAAAAATTTACACCATTACCAGATAGTGTCCTGTCTCGAAATTTAGGTGGTGATAGTCAAACAAATATAGATCCAAGATCTGGTTTGGCATCAATGGTACCTGGTGTTGCTACACCCGGCATGTTAACACCAACTGGTGATTTAGATTTACGTAAAATTGGTCAAGCAAGAAATACCTTAATGAATGTAAAATTATCACAAGTATCAGATTCAGTAGCTGGACAAACTGTTGTAGATCCAAAAGGTTATTTAACTGATTTACAATCAATGATACCAACATATGGCGGTGATATAAATGATATTAAAAAAGCACGTTTATTGTTGAAAAGTGTTCGTGAAACAAATCCAAATCATCCACCAGCATGGATTGCTAGTGCCCGATTAGAAGAAGTTACTGGTAAAGTTCAAATGGCGAGAAATTTAATAATGCGTGGCTGTGAAATAAATCCATTAAGTGAAGATTTATGGTTAGAAGCAGCTCGATTACAACCACCAGATACTGCAAAAGCTGTTATAGCACAAGCAGCACGTCATATACCAACATCCGTACGTATTTGGATAAAAGCATCTGATTTAGAAACGGAATTGAAAGCAAAACGCCGGGTATTTCGTAAAGCACTTGAACATATACCAAATTCTGTTCGATTATGGAAAGCAGCTGTTGAAATGGAAAAACCAGATGATGCTAGAATATTATTATCACGAGCTGTTGAATGTTGTAATACAAGTGTTGAATTATGGTTGGCATTGGCACGTTTAGAAAGTTACGATAATGCTAGAAAAGTTTTAAATAAAGCTCGGGAAAATATACCAACTGATCGTCAGATATGGACAACTGCAGCCAAATTGGAAGAAGCACATGGTAATATTCATATGGTTGAGAAAATTATTGATCGTGCATTGTCATCGTTAAGTGCTAATGGTGTTGAAATAAATCGAGAACATTGGTTCCAGGAAGCAATAGAAGCCGAAAAATCGGGTGCAGTAAATTGTTGTCAGGCAATTATTAAATCAATTATTGGTATTGGTGTTGAAGAAGAGGATCGTAAACAAACATGGATTGATGATGCTGAATTTGTAAGTTTAGAAAAATTTTTAATGTTACCGAAAATATTCTTTTTAAATTTTCCTTTAATATATTTTCATAGTGTGCCAAAGAGAATGCATTTGAATGTGCACGAGCTGTTTATGCTTATGCCCTACAAGAATTTCCATCGAAAAAAAGTATTTGGCTGCGAGCAGCATACTTTGAGAAAAATCATGGTACACGTGAAAGTTTAGAAACATTATTACAACGAGCTGTTGCCCATTGTCCCAAATCTGAAGTACTTTGGCTAATGGGTGCAAAATCAAAATGGTTAGCTGGTGATGTACCAGCTGCACGTGGTATTTTATCATTAGCTTTCCAAGCCAATCCAAATTCTGAAGATATTTGGTTGGCAGCTGTTAAACTAGAAAGTGAAAATGCTGAATATGAACGTGCTAGACGTTTATTAGCTAAAGCAAGAGCATCAGCACCAACACCACGTGTTATGATGAAATCATCAAGATTAGAATGGGCATTAAATAATTTACCAGAAGCATTAAAATTATTAGATGAAGCTGTTAAAGTATTCCCAGAATTTGCAAAATTATGGATGATGAAAGGACAAATTGAAGAACAACAAAATAAATTAGATGATGCTGCAAATACATATACAGTTGGTATAAAAAAATGTCCAAATTCAATACCATTATGGATATTATCGTCACAATTAGAAGATAAAAAAGGTACATTAACTAAGGCACGTTCAATATTGGAACGTGGCCGGTTAAAAAATCCAAAAAATCCACATTTATGGTTAGAAGCAATACGTACTGAAATTAAAGCTGGTTTAAAAGATATAGCAAATACAATGATGGCAAGAGCATTACAAGAATGTCCAAATTCGGGTGAATTATGGTCAGATGCTATATTTATGGAAGCAAAACCACAACGTAAAAGTAAATCAGTTGATGCATTAAAGAAATGTGAACATGATCCACATGTTTTATTAGCTGTATCAAAATTATTTTGGTCAGAACATAAAATGCAAAAAAGTCGTGATTGGTTTAATCGGACGGTAACCTTTTTTTAATTATTTAGAAAAATTTAAATTTTAATTATTTGATTGTCTACATTTTAGGTGAAAATTGATCCAGATTTGGGAGATGCATGGGCATATTTTTATAAATTTGAATTAATTCATGGCAATGAACAAACACAACATGAAGTTTTAGATAGATGTATTGCTGCTGAACCAAAACATGGTGAATATTGGTGTAAAGTTAGCAAAAATATAAATAATTGGTGTTATAAAACACCACAAATTTTAGAAGGTGTAGTTAAGCTAATATCAATACCAATTTAAGAAAGTTTTGGTTTGTTTGTTTTTGCTTTTCAGTTAATAAAATTATAGTTTTTAAGAAAATGAAATGTTTCTGTCATGATTTTATGTCCTTTTTTCAGTAAATCTGAGTCGAATTTCTTAGATAAATGAATTTAAACGATGAAATTAGTATGAATTATCCAAAAAATGATATTTAAATAAATAATTACTTAAGTTTATTTAATTTTACATCTTATACTATTGTCCTTTTATTAATAATTTTTCTATCATTTTTAACTATATCCGAATATTGTCCAATATTACAAATACCCAATCCAATTTTTTCCTTAACTTCAATTATAGTTTTTTCAGCAATTTCAGTTGCTTTTTCACGTCCCATATCCAATATATGCCATAAATATTCTGGTTCTTTTAAATAATCATTAATTCGAATACGAATTGGATTTATATATTCAATTATTGAATTAGCAACAATTAATTTATATTTACCAGTATCAATACCAATTGAATCATTACAAATTTTCTCAATACTATTACCTGACATAATTGAATGTATTGCTAATAAATTACTAACACCCGGACGATTAATTGGATCAAATGTAATTTCTGATGTAAAATCTGTTATAGCTTTTTTAATTTTTTCTAAAATTTCATGTGGTTGATCTGTTAAATAAATACAACTTTTTGTATCTGTATCAGATTTAGACATTTTTTTCATTGGATCACGTAATGAACGAATTCGTCCAGTTTGTTTACTATCATCAATAATAGCATGACAATGGGGAAATGTTAAACCATATTTTGTATTGAAATTTTTTGCTAAATGTTGACATAATTGTATATGTTGTATTTGATCTTCACCAACTGGTACATGAGTAGCCCTTGAAATATTACAACAAAAAAGAAAATTAAGATGAAATTTAGAATAGAGAATTTTGTATGTTACAAACTTATATAATAAAATATCAGCTGATTGTAATACAGGATATACAAATAAACCAAGTGGTATATCTTTTAATTTTTGTGTTTTCTCTTTATATTGTGGTAAATGTCCAAGACGTGCCATTGTACTTAAACAACTTAATATCCAATTTAATTCTGAATGTTGTTTAACAGTTGATTGTACAAATAATGTTGATTTATTTGGATCAATACCACATGCTAACATTGTTGCTGTTAATTTTAATATATTTTGTCGTAATATTAAAGGTTCCTAAAAAAATGTTAAATATATATTTCAATTTTAGAAAGTGTGTAAAATTTATGATATAATATATAGATAGAAAAAAAAACCTGTGGTAATGTTATTGAATGTAAATCAACTATACAAAATGTTACATCATTTCCAGTTTCTTGTAATTCTTTCCATTTTTTAATAGCACCTAAATAATTACCAATATGAATTGAACCAGTTGGTTGTATACCAGAAAATATTTTTTTTGGCCATATCACATCATCTTGCTAAAATGTTACAATGATTGATACTTTTTTAAGTCAATGGTTAAATGACTTACTTGAATTGATTTTGTACTAAAATTATTTCTATTAAATAAATTTCTTTTCGTAACAAAATATAAATTTAATTTTGGTATTCTTATTAATAAATTCATTACTTTTTTTTTCAAAATTTATGTTTATGGTTTATCACAACAAAATTTTCGGTTATTATTATTTTTGACGTTTCAACTATAACCTCACTTTTTACAACAGCTGATATAGTTATTTCTAATAAAACCTATGACATTGCCTCATAGATGGCAGTAAATAATTTTATATTTTAAACTGGATTTTGAAATAATTTGAACCACGATTTGAAAATTCTGAACCAATTGTGAACCACTCTGAAATTTTTGTCCCTAATTTTATATTTCAAATTGGAATTTTAAAAATTTTATATAATGCGACCCACGACTTGAAAAATCTGAACCAATTGTGAACAACTCTGAAATTTTTTTCCCCAATTTTATTTTTCAAATTGGAATTTTGAAAATTTTATATAATTTTGAACCACGATTTCAAGAATCTGAACCAATTGTGAACCACTCTGAAATTTTTGTTCTCAAGTTTATATTTGTTTAGATTTTATCAGTCTTAAAATTTTCATTAGTTTCAACATTTCAACATCTTCTCAATGGTTCATTAAGCAGAATTGTTTTGTTAACACAATTTCTACCTACCATGTCTTTTTATTGTATGCCTAACCTTGGTAAGAATATGTTAATAGAGTTGTTATTTTCATTGTTTAATTATTATAAATTCATTTTTAGTAAATGAACCAAAAGTTTTCATCATTTAAAACTTGATGAATCAACAATTTTCCCTTCTATAAAATTTCAAGAAAAGATATAACAGCAAATAATATCATTATTGTGAAGCTCAAGCAATGCTCGAGGATTACCAAGTCCAAGATTCAGTCATATCATTAAATCTTATAATTTTTTGATAAAAATGAACAATTTGAAATATTTCTTTATTCTTGTTTTGAACTGTGAATCAGTTTTGCGATGTAATTGAAATGGGAAACTACTCTTACATTATGCAAATGTTTTGGTCCTTTGATCATTGTCCTTCCATTTAGATTTAGTTCAACATTAAAAATTAAAATGCAATGATAGTTGGGCTAATTCATTTACTGGATTGCATACCACCCACACTCTACTTTTAGCTTTCAGTAACATCAGTTGGTTAAGAAAATTTTCGAAAACACAAAAGTTTAATAAAAACTTTTTATTATGTGTCCAAAAGTTTCGTCAAAAAAAAGCTCAAATTCGCCGCGTTAAATTCTCTTTAAAAAGAATTTGTAAAACTACAATTTAAACTACATTTCTACAATTCTCTCTCTGTGTCGTTAAATAAAGCTTATGTAGCTCAATCCAAAAACTTATACTACCACAAAATTTACATATTTACAATAACAACCCCCTCACAAGAAAGAAACATCCTCTTTCCATGGGACTCTAACCCACACACACACATAACAATTTGCAATTGTATATGTAAACCAAAAATTTTTGGTATGGAAAGTTTTTTTTTGTCTTCATTTTGGTGTCTGACTAATATAGTAAAACCGGTTTTATACATTCAGTGCACGTTGAGGCGCCTCAAAATAATGCCAACCTGTTCCGTTAACAGGACGAAAATTTAATTATATAATATATACAAATATTTTATTGTTGTGTTTTTTGTTTTTGTTGTTGTTATTATTATATTATTGTGTCTTTTCCGTTTCTTCTGTTTTTTATGATATTTAAGTGTTGTGTGTATACATACATTCATATATATTTATAAATATTACATGCATACATATAAGTATATATAAATATATTTATGGTTAAATTATAAAAAACAAAAAGATATTTTTAAAAATAAAAAACTTTTTCGGTAGACCTTTTTAATATTATAATTTATTATTTAGCAAAAAAGAGAAATATTAAGTTTAAAATTATATACTCCTCCACTATATGTGTAGTATATTTAATTAATTATAAATGTCAGTGAAATTTATATATTATTTATTATAATGGCATTTTTAATGTCAAATTCGTCTTTTTTACAATTTTAAATTTAGCCTAAAATTCAAATTTAACTTTACAACAATTCAAATTTGTGAATTTTCTAAGTGAAATTTGTTATTTTACATGTGCTTTGCGAAAAAAATTCTAAATTTAATTTCGACGTTTTCCGATTAAAAAATAAAATTCATCCTTTTTGCAATAAATTTCTTCCATTTTCTACTAAAAATCTTCCTTTTATCTATTTCAATTTGCCATTTTCTCGAAAAAAATTCATCCTATCCCAAGTACAATTCTTCCTTTTCGTAATAAAAATCATCCTTTTCGTAATAAAATTCTTCCTTTTGCAAATAAAATTCGTCCTTTTCGCAATAAAAATCGTCCATTTTCAATTAAAATTTTCGATTTTCTCAAATCAAATTAATCCTTTTTCAATATAAATTTCTCCTTTTCCTCCAATATAATTTCCATTTATGCCAAATTTAAATTTAATTAGTCAAAAGGAGAAATTTTAATTGAAATTTCTTTCTATTCCCGAAAAGTTTGTACTAAATTTTGGAAAAATGACTAATTTAAATTGTAAAAAGACCAATTAGAATTTTCCAAATAGTTCAAATTTGACCTGAAAATGTTTTATATCATAAATTGTCCATGTACTGCATACATATAACATACATATACTTATAATATGTAAATTTTTAAGTCGATATTTCGATTTCTATTTAGTAGAATTAAAAAAAAAAGAACAAAACCAAAAAAAAAATGTGCAATAAATTATATTTTTTTTGCACAGTTTTTTTAAATGACCAACGACAAAAACTTGTTTTAAATTATTTATAAAAAAAAATTTTCCAATTTTTCCGTAATAATTGAAATTAAAATTTACTAACCAACAAAAAAAACAAGAATTTACATATTTTATGAAATTTTTCAACATTTAAAAAAAATGAAATTAATTATTTGTGCAAAATGATAAATTTAAGAAAAATATATTAAAGACTTATACAAAAATGAAAATTTAATTTTATGTTGGTGACAAATTGAAAAAATATTTTTTTTATTTTATTGTAGAAATTTTCATTTTTATGACTAAACATAAATTTTAAAAAAATTTCTACGCGTTGTTTCATTTTTAATAATGAAGACAAAAAATCATTAAAAGAAACCAACATAAATTTCTGAAATATAATTATAAAAATCATAAAAATGTTTAATTATCTGAAAATTAAAATCATAATAAAAAATGGAATTTTAATTATAATAAAAATTTTTTTTTTTGTTGTAACATTTTTTCCCAAAATTTTCTAATTTTAAATTTAAAACTGAAGAAAAAATCTTATTAAAAGTTTTTGCAAAAAAAAAGTTTTGTGAAAAAAATTTATGATATAAAAATCTTTTGAAGCTTTTTGAAAACAGAAAAAAAAAATATGAAGAAAAAAATTTGATTTTCAAGTTTGGTAAACAAAATAATAAATTTTTGATTATATAAATTTTTTTTTTGAAATTGTAAAAATAATTTAAAGTGAAATTTATGTGAAATTTTATGAAAATGTTATAAAAATTCTAAAAAAATTGATTAAAAGGGTTAAAAAAAGTTTGTGTGTCACAACTGAAAAAAAAAATACAAGAATGTTTATTATTAATGGATTTTGGATTAAAATTGAACTTTAATATTGTAAAAAAAACAAAAAAAAAGTGAACATTAAAAATGAAAAATGGATTAAACAAAAAAAAAAAAAATTGGAAAAATTAAAATAATGAAAATATAGAAATTTAATTTGGAATTTATTATAATCCTTTTTACGAAGTTTAATATTATATATATAGTCAGAAAATATTGAAGATATTAAAAATTTAATGTGAATTTTTGTGATTATATATAATAAAGTGAACTAAAATTGATTTACTTACTTTGAATTTAATCGGGGTCAGGAGTGGTCCAATATTAATCCTTCAAGACCCCACGAATTATCTGAAAAAGAAGGAAATAAAATTCGTTATTCGCTTGAAAGAAATTATTAATTTTTCGATTATAGTTCTATAGTTTCTTAAGTTTCAGTGATATGTGACTGTGACCTATTTAGTGACACAACCAAATATTTTTTAATACAATAATCAAGCTCTTCGGTTAGTTAAAAAGACTAATGAGCTTAGTGTAGGCATTGAAAAATAGCCTTCATTCTTTTTAACGTCTTCAACTAAAAAAAACTTTGATTCAAATTGTGCAATTTACTCTATATACAAAATGGCATCAACCCGAACCGAACCCTATATTACCTGAAAGATTATTTTACCCTGATAATTTTACAATGAATTTTTTTGCGATATCTGATCAATCGATTTCATACCATATCAAATTTCATTATATAAATTTAATAGTAGGTATATCGTTTCCATTCAACCTCCTCCTCCCCCAACCAAAAATCAAATCAAGTAAAATAATAATATTTACTATTCGAAACCAACAATAAAAATAGGTCAATAATTTATAAAGGTTTATTGTTGAACCCGTAATAATTTTTCTTTTAAACTTTCAACCAAA
The DNA here is from genome assembly GCA_949752835.1 of Empis stercorea. NCBI lineage: Eukaryota > Metazoa > Arthropoda > Insecta > Diptera > Empididae > Empis > Empis stercorea. The sequence continues at coordinate 87,012,965 of OX457085.1, forward strand.
AATTTTGAAACTTTTTATTTTTCCAAAAAAAAAAAAAAAAAAACAACACAAAAACCGAAAGAAAATGGGAGAAAAACTTTTATTATTATTTATTAAAATGTTTTGTTGTTTCGTTTAAATACTTGGAAATTTTTTTATATAAGTAAGAACAATATTTTCTTTATTTTCACAAAACCTCCCGGCTCCCCTCTGAAAACAACAGAAAAACATAATTAATTTTCTGTCCAAAAAATATGCCTTTTTTTATTATATACGTATAATTTTTTTTTGCTATAGTAATTTTTGTGGCTCTGTGCAAACTAACGTCATACCATTTAATATATGGAAAAAAAACTTTCATGAAACTTTTCACTAATTCCATAGTGACGTGAAATTAAACATAAAGAGTGAAATGTTTAGTCAGTGGGAATTAATTTTGTTTCCATTTTTTTGGAAAATTATCTAAGAGGTGTGGAAACCACCAGGATTTTTGGGTAAATCTTTAAAAAAACAAAAAAAAAGGTTTAAAAAATCAAACAACGTAAAATAGTTTCTATGTAGATAGAAAATTTGTAAAAAGTAACCAAAATTTATGTAAAAATTTAATAGTGGTTTTGAAGATTTTCTTTTTATTGAATTTTGAAAATTAAATTAGGAATCCTAGTTAGTGTATAGAGAGTATTGTTCGACTGATTCAATACTACTGTTGTTTAAGTCAATGTACCGTCGAACAGAATATTGCACCGTCTTAGATAGTCATGCTTCTTTGAATCGAAGCTAATCTCAGAAGATAACCATTTCTTAACTATTCAAGGATATTCGAAAAATAGTAGTCAGGAATTAAATTTCCAAAATTTAGCCATGAGTCATTGTTAATATATAGAAAATTGTCCGACTGGCTCATTGTCATTATCGTTTATATCGCTGTACAGTCGAAAATAAGATTGCATAGTTCGACACAGTCATGCTTCTCGTAATTCGAGGCTAGCCTCATATGAAAATCATTCCTTTTTCATTCCAAAATATATCCTACAAGGAAATTCTGTCTTTTCTAGCTTGAAACAAGCGTCTGAAGGTAGCTATTCATCTCCAAACCTTTAACATGTTTTTCTGTATCCATAACAGATCAGAAAAATTCCAAAAATATTCATACATTACCAACATTTTTGAACCAATAAAAGAATCAAATTGTCCTTCAATAATCTATGCTTTATAAAATTCAATTTAAGTGTCAATCGTTAAACACTCAAATCTATCGAATGTTATATTTATCATTTTTTTCTTTTCAATTTAACCCAAAATCCCACCTAAGGGTAAAAAAAAAAATATTGAAATTTTTATGCAATCCTTTTCAAATGTTCAACAAACAAAATATCAAAATTTTTCGCTTTGAAATTAAAATATATACAAAAAAAAAAATTTATTATCAATGTTTTATTTTGGGTGATTCAATTTTTTTTTTGGTGATTCAAAATCTAATTTCATTTGTTTAGTAAAAGACAAATAAATCGAATTTTTTTAATCATTTTTTTTTGTGTATGTTTAGTAGAGAAAGATAATAATTGAACTAAAAATTCCAAATTGACGCAAAAAAATTTTAATAAAAAAAAATTTACGATATTTAATATCGCAATTTTAGTTTCCCTTTAATATTTTACCGAACATTTTTTTTTTGTAGCTTTAATGTAGAAAATTGGTTACATAAAAAATTATTCTATATCGAGAAAACGCAATCATTAAAGTAAATTTAATAACTTCATTTTTTTTACCGAAAACAAAAAAAAAAAATTACCAATAAAAAATTAAATGGAAATTCTATAAATTTTTTTTGTCAATATTTTTTTTTTTTTTTTATATATTAAATAAATTTCAAGGTTTTTTAGGTGCGCGAATTCAAAACAGAGAGAAAAAAAAACATGTATATATATTAGATTGGATAGATAATCTTTATGTAGTACAACATTTATGTATTTTAACAACATAAACAGAGAAGAGCATAGACTTTGTTTTATTATTTAAAATCATTTTCCGATGTGAAAATTGACTTTAAGCAAATTTAAAAAATTATGTTATCGAAAATTTGATTTTTTTTTTGGGTAAGTAATTGAAAATGATTTTTTGGAACAAAAGTTAAAAATTTTCTCTAAAATGAAAAAAAAATTAAATTTTCAATTCTTATATTATGAAAAAAACTTTTAGGAGGTAGAAGAAAATCAATCAATTACTTAATAATTACATATATAAATCATTTAAGTATAATTTTGAAGTGTGTGAGTTTCTCTCTGTTTATCACACTTCCCAGAAGATTACAAAATTTTTCATATATTATGAAAATTTTGAAGACAATTTTTTACTTTGGAAACTACTCTAATAAATTAATCATTGTTTTTTGTTTTTTTTTTGGGATAAACTGAAGTGCAATGCAAAAAAATTATTCAAATTTAATAAAGTATATATGTACATTTATAATTAATTTATGATGGTGGGGCTTTAAGTTATCATAATTCCCAAATGATTTCGAGGACAGGGAAAAATTTTTGGAAAATTTTCAATTGAAAGAATATATTTAAATTTTAATGGATTTTTTTTTTTTTGGCAATTAATCTTTTATGTTAGTTTTGGTTACAGTAGAAGGAAATTGTTGGAAGTGGTACTAATATTCCATCTACTTACTACACGGTTCAATGGGGATACCATTTAAATTTTGAAATTTGTGGCGAGTTTTTGCCGATTTCAATGATTACCTAAAAAATTTTGATACAATAATTTTGATTTCGTAATAAAATATTTGCAAACGTATTTGGTAGTGGATTTCGTATATTATATCCTCTAATAGCTTCTTTATACCAATTTCTTTTCAGAAATTTTTTTTCTACACCACACCATAGTGGGAATTGTCAAAAAAAAGGTATGAAGAAAACATACTTTTATTACACCCTGACAAAATTCTTTATAATTTTAAATTGTTATACTTTTTTTCATAATTTGTGATTAAAACATTATTTAATTGACGAATAGTATATATTTCCACCTTAAAAAGTAAAAAAAAAAATAATTACATCTCCACTTTCTACACCTTCAAATTTGAGGGTGTAAAAAAGTGTAAACTTTTTCTAGGCGCCGATTTAAAGAAGGTGTAGAAAGTGTAGAAGGTGTAGTCAAAAGAACGCAAACATTTTCTTCACCATGGAGGGTGTAAGAAAGTGTGTCTGAAAAGAAATTGGTATTAATGTCTACATTTTCTTTGATTGGAATTGCCTTAATTTCTTTCTCCCTCTTAAAACGGGGATGGTGCTGTCAAAAGTGTTATATCTTCCCTGGAAATTTACACATTTCATTGGATTTTTTCATTTTTATTGACTATCTTCTTTTAAATAAAAATCTTCAGCACAGTTTGGGCAGGTTTTATTTTATTTTTGACATTTCTCTGTTATATGATTTTGAGGTGCAAATATTTCTGGCACCTTAGTGATAGTGGTATGTAGGGTCGCATATTATATTTTGGAAAACCCTTAATTACCCTTTGTATTAGAAAGAGTGAAACTTAATAATATAATTTTTTCACCTTCGACTTTATTTGTGATATAATTTTCATATCAAGTAGAATATTATTATTTAATAATGATGTTCGGCAAACAAGACATACACGACTTCTAAAAAAATATCCTCAGCGTACAAATAAAAAAACAGTTTTTTTATATTAATTTTTTTAATTTGTTCTTCAAAACTTATTTATAATAAAATAACATACATTTTTTTGTTTAATTTACAACAATTCGATTAAATCAAAATTTATTATAATCTTATACATATCTCTTTAAAATAGATTATGTAAAAATGATAAATCAAAATTCTTATTGATAGGTTAAGAAATAAAACAAAAAAAATAGAATATAATTTTTATTAAATATTCTTGTTTACTTCAAAACTTTTTCCTGTGTACTTCAAAACTAGCTTTTCGATAAAGACAAAATGTACTATAATTAAGTACAACTATATCAATTGATCAATTTGCGCTATATTTTTGAAAAAATTCCATTTTAATTATTTTAAAAAAATAATTAACTTAATTATAGTTGTACTTAATTATAGTACATTTTGTCTTTATCGAAAAGCTAGTTTTGAAGTACACAGGAAAAAGTTTTGAAGTAAACAAGAATATTTAATAAAAATTATATTCTATTTTTTTTGTTTTATTTCTTAACCTATCAATAAGAATTTTGATTTATCATTTTTACATAATCTATTTTAAAGAGATATCAATAAGAAAACCTGCTATGGCTTAAAAAAAATATTTTCTACATCAGCACCAGTACCATAATCTTCATCATAATTTTCATCAATAAATATTATTGTTTCTGGTGGTTCTGTAGGTTCTGGTGGACATTTTGTAGATGCATTTAAAAAACATCTTAATGTCAAAAATGCCTCTTCGCAATAAAAATCCCTATTTGTGTACTTATACTTTTTAATACAGCCTTCTAATATGGGTTTTTCTACTTCTTCTACTCCGCCAATTTGTTTAAGAGCGTTTTTTACATTTACACCACTTGCCCTGGTATGTATACCCAGTTTCTCCAACATACATTGAATAACGCATGCATGGTAAGGACGACCTTTATTTTTCCAGGTTGGATTTGGAATAGTATAATAAGTTGTTTTGACGGGAAACATGCTATACGAATATCTACTTTTTGTTGTTGAACATCTATTACAATTATAAATGCACCAAAATTTTCTGTAACAATATGTAGTTTTTCTTACTGATCTATGTTGAAGACGAATCGTATCATAACATACTTGTTTTTGCGCCCTAATGTAAGAATAATGCTTTTGAGCATTTGTCTCTTTGCTATATTCCTAACATTTTTGAACGAAATATTAATTATTTTTTTTTAAACATATATAAATATCCATAAAAACAATTTATATTACCGTATTGTCAAGCAATAAAACTAGGAAACTTATTATATTTATTCTTATTAAAATATTTTTCATTTTGATAAAATAAAAAGAAATCCCACTAATAAATTAATTTAAATATATATAGTATTAAATATTTACTTTCAAATAATTTAAAGTTAAATTTTACCTTTTGTAATATTTTCGTAAAGAAATTATAGGAATAACTGTTAATATTTTTAATTTTCTTTACCTTTTTATACCATAATTTTCTAAATTTTTAAACAAAATATTAATGTTCAATTTATAGATAATTAATTATAATAAATATCAGTTATTATACATTCTGGTAAAATTTAAATAAACAAAAAATAATAAAAATGTGTTGATTATAATTCAGTAAAGTAAATAAATTATGTTCAATACAAATTTCTCATTTTTAGCATATTTCTAATCAAATTGGTAAAATATGTATAAATTAGTTTTACTCTGTATGTCCGTCTCTTTATACAAATTCCTTTGTCATTTAAACCATTTTATTACTTTTCTAAATAATACTACGGTATATAGGAATTGCCTTTGGTTCACAATACCTCATAGTTCTACATGAAACGATATTGAGAAAATATGCTTTTGACAAACTTGGGGTTTTTTTCACATTTTTTTTGTAGTTAATTACATATTAATTACAAAAGAAAGACATATCGGTGTTTTGGGACGTCGCGTATTCAGATATTCCTGGACCGATTTCAACTACCTGTTTGTATCAATTAATTATGTTTCAATTAATGCATCACTCTATACTTTATTATAGTTGCTTTTAAATTCCAATTCAATATCTGTTTAAAAATTTCTTTAAATTCATAACTTCTTGATTATTCAGCATTAGATAAGATTAACAAAGTCCAGGAAACATTGTAATTATTAATATAATTTCTTAAAAAAAAATATTTAATTTGTTTACTAAGGTAAGAATTTTTTGGATTTATTTAGTAAATTAAAATCACTTCCAAATGCATGTGTGTGACAATAATTATTAATATAAATATAAAATAATTTCTGTTTGATATCTTATTGGTAATAATATTATTATATACCATTTTCGGATTAAATTGGTAGTTTCTCAAAATGAATTAATCAAGATACACTTATTTGGTGTACTCACCAAATAAATACTTGAACTTGATAAGATTTCAGTACATTGCATTCAAATTCAAAATATTATTGGATAAATTGGGATAAAAATGTAGAGGAAAGAGCTAAGAAAGCTACAAATACATAATTTGCTTGCTAAATATTTTGCTGCAAAAGCACACAAACTATAGATATTGATGAATAAGTTAGATCAAAGCAGTGTTTACCACGCAGAGGTTCTAGATATAGCATATGCAGCTAAACTGGCTGGAGCTTAAGTTATATCATATGAGTATATAACTATCTAGTTTGACAGCCAGGCAACCATTTTGGCGCTAGAATCGAATATCATCAAATCAAGCCTGGTTAGGAGATGCCAGGCTACAAACAATCTGTATGCAATACAAGGTTACATTGTGTTGGGTGTTGGGTTGCGCGCTACATAATGTCTATGATGAAGTGCTACAGACAATTTGTATAGATAGCAAGGTTACTAACAAAAACTGGTTCCGAAGCGACTCGTCTGAGGAGATAAGTTTCCCCAAAAAACTGTAACTTTCTTCATATGTAGATTCCACTAAATTAGCATTAACAGATATACTCCAGGTTTTTCGTTGTATTTAATTTAGTTTTACTTTTACCAAAAATAAAGTGTCAGAGATTTATGATTTTTAAGTGAAAATGATAGAAGAGATTTTGGGGTACAGAAATGTAAAATATTTTTTTTTTTGAAAACTTAATTTTTAAGACTTTGATCCTGCAATTGTCGTAATTTAAATCGTTCTATCCATTTTCTCAAATTAAATTTCTCAAATTCTTAAATTTACTTATATATAAAATTTTAATATACCGTATTAATTTTCCACAAAAACTTTCATTTAAGATTTCAAAAATAAAAGAAAAAAAGCATAGTGTGAAATTCATGAAAATTTAATTAGAAATTCGTATACGATCCAATGTTGAGAGAAAACTATTCTCCACATACACCGATCATATATATACATATATATATATGGTTTGCGAGTCTTATATAGTATGCATCAATTACTGTCTGTTTATTAAGAAAAGAAAAATAATTAAATATTATAATTTATACTAAGTTCGTCAGTTAGTTATTAAGCCGTAAAGGCACTAGGGCTATTATGATATATTTCGTCCCAGCCACGGGACTAGATAGATAATGTACATTAGAGAGATTGGGCAATCATAACATTATTATCGTTGAGATAGTTATGGTTCCCATTCAGTCATAAGACAAACAAGGGATATAAAAATATCAAGTCGGGTCTAATAGATAGTCTCATCTATCTATCTAATTCCTTTTAATATATTTTTTATATATTAAAACCAAAGACATTAGACATAGACATTTGGAGATATGATCTCCATTTAACATTCAGGACAGAAAATAAAGTTATCTGAAGAGTCCCGTGGCTATAAAATATATGAAATATATCATAATAGCCCTAGTGCCTTTACGGCTTAAAACCATATATATATATATATGTATATACCCTAATAGCACAAAGGTATCTAAAAAATGTTTAAATAATGTTACTCGCTATACATATATTGAAATGTTGTAAAAACGATACATATATACATTTAACGTTAATTTTATGTCTAAACAAAGTCTTAATGGCCAACTTTTAGTTATCTAAAAATCGTTATATCGCATGCAAGTTTTGACGACATAATAAAAACATATCTTACATAGATATTCGTAACATTTTTAAAATGTAATTAAAAAGTTTACAAGAGTCCTTTTTATATATCCGCCTAACATCTTTCTACTACCTTTGTAAAACATTTCAAAACGTTTCTAAAAAATTTTACAAATGATGTTGCAGTGAGATGTTTGGAGGATATACATAATACTACAATATAGACGTTTCTATTATTTTTAAAATGTTTATGAAATATCTATCCAGCTTCTGTTTTCTACTAATTGTAGATCTACTGAAGATATTACTGAAAGCTATAAGAACCTACTAATAATCAAAACACTCAACCTTATCAATTTAATGTTGAATTAATTTATTAAATAATATATAAATATCAGAATTAATTCAAAACATTTGTTGATTCCCGTTTGGCTTTAGCTGGTGCGTTTTTTAGATATTCCATAATTGCACACTTTATATCTGTTTCAGTAGTTGCACTAATAGTATATTTGGCGATATCTGTAAATAAAAATTAATTTAGATATTATGAAAATATGATAGAATTTTAATAATAAGCATTTAAATTTTGAAATTTGTGGCGAGTTTTTGCCGATTTCAATGATTACCTAAAAAAATTTGATACAAAAATTTTGATTTGTAATAAAATATTTGCAAACGTATTTGGTAGTGGATTTCGTATATTATATCCTCTAATAGCTTCTTTATACCAATTTCTTTTCAGAAATTTTTTTTCTACACCACACCATAGTGGGAATTGTCAAAAAAAAGGTATGAAGAAAACATACTTTTATTACACCCTGACAAAATTCTTTATAATTTTAAATTGTTATACTTTTTTAGGGCTTTTTTTAAAAAAAAAATCCCTTATGCTAACGCTTTTGTCCGTCTGTCTGTCCGTCTGTCTGTCCGTCTGTCCGTCCGGTGTAAACAATAAAAACCAGTTATTTCACATGGTTAATGTACACTCAGGTATATGATAGACAAACCTATGGAAAGCTTGATTTATTGAGAACCAGATGCAATTGATATAATTTCAAAATTCGGCCGGTAGGTGGCGCAATTCGCATTTTTCCAAAACATCTTTTTCCGAATAAAAATTACAATTTTATATAGTAAATGTGCACCAAAAATGAAGTTTGACCACTCGTTGGAAAGGTATTTAAGAGTAGAATATTATGCCAGTAACCGTATTTCAAATTTCTACCGCTAGAGGCGCTGAAAACTAAAATATATAAAATGTTAATTTTTAAAATGTGATTTGCAATAGTCAATAAGCCCCAAAAATTAGGTTTAATATTGCAACTGAAAGGAAGTAAGTAGTAATATAAAACCACAGTAGTTATAATTTTAAATTCTACCGCTAGATGGCGAAACAAATAATTATATTGTTTTTTAAAAATGTTATTTAACTTGGTGAATCTTTACCAAAAATGAATGGAAAGTAAGCGCTGGAAACCTAATATAAACTAAAATAAATCAGACATCCTCATAATCTGATTTTTTGCCACTAGAGGGCAGTAAAATACAAGTAAAAAGTTGTAATTTAATATAGTAAATGTTCACCAAAAATGAAGTGTGACTACTCGTTGGAAAGGTAGTTAAGAGTAGAATACGATGCCGTTAACTGTATTTCCAATTTCTACCGCTAGAGGCGCCGAATACTAAAATGTGGAAAAAGAGTTTTCAAAATGTGTTTTCCAATTGTGAATAAGCTCCAAAAAATAGGTTCAATGACGCATCTGAAATTTAGTAAGTAGTAGTATAAAATCACAGTTATAATTTTAATTTCTGCGGATAGAGGGTGCAACATATACTCCAAATATGCATTTATAGTAGTTGAATTTAAAAAAAAGCCCGTAATTATAAAACTACTGATCAGTAGTTCGGCTGCGCGGCATTTTTTCATAATTTGTGATTAAAACATTATTTAATTGACGAATAGTATATATTTCCACCTTAAAAAGTAAAAAAAAAATTAATTACATCTCCACTTTCTACACCTTCAAATTTGAGGGTGTAAAAAAGTGTACACTTTTTCTAGGCGCCGATTTAAAGAAGGTGTAGAAAGTTTAGAAGGTGTAGTCAAAAGAACGCAAACATTTTCTTCACCATGGAGGGTGTAAGAAAGTGTGTCTGAAAAGAAATTGGTATTAATGTCTACATTTTCTTTGATTGGAATTGCCTTAATTTCTTTCTCCCTCTTAAAACGGGGATGGTGCTGTCAAAAGTGTTATATCTTCCCTGGAAATTTACACATTTCATTGGATTTTTTCATTTTTATTGACTATCTTCTTTTAAATAAAAATCTTCAGCACAGTTTGGGCAGGTTTTATTTTATTTTTGACATTTCTCTGTTATATGATTTTGAGGTGAAAATATTTCTGGCACCTTAGTGATAGTGGTATGTAGGGTCGCATATTATATTTTGGAAAACCCTTAATTACCCTTTGTATTAGAAAGAGTGAAACTTAATAATATAATTTTTTCACCTTCGACTTTATTTGTGATATAATTTTCATATCAAGTAGAATATTATTATTTAATAATGATGTTCGGCAAACAAGACATACACGACTTCTAAAAAAATATCCTCAGCGTACAAATAAAAAAACAGTTTTTTTATATTAATTTTTTTAATTTGTTCTTCAAAACTTATTTATAATAAAATAACATACATTTTTTTGTTTAATTTACAACAATTCGATTAAATCAAAATTTATTATAATCTTATACATATCTCTTTAAAATAGATTATGTAAAAATGATAAATCAAAATTCTTATTGATAGGTTAAGAAATAAAACAAAAAAAATAGAATATAATTTTTATTAAATATTCTTGTTTACTTCAAAACTTTTTCCTGTGTACTTCAAAACCAGCTTTTCGATAAAGACAAAATGTACTATAATTAAGTACAACTATATATCAATTGATCAATTTGCGCTATATTTTTGAAAAAATTCCATTTTAATTATTTTAAAAAAATAATTAACTTAATTTTAGTTGTACTTAATTATAGTACATTTTGTCTTTATCGAAAAGCTGGTTTTGAAGTACACAGGAAAAAGTTTTGAAGTAAACAAGAATATTTAATAAAAATTATATTCTATTTTTTTTGTTTTATTTCTTAACCTATCAATAAGAATTTTGATTTATCATTTTTACATAATCTATTTTAAAGAGATATCAATAAGAAAACCTGCTATGGCTTAAAAAAAATATTTTCTACATCAGCACCAGTACCATAATCTTCATCATAATTTTCATCAACAAATATTATTGTTTCTGGTGGTTCTGTAGGTTCTGGTGGACATTTTGTAGATGCATTTAAAAAACATCTTAATGTCAAAAATGCCTCTTCGCAATAATAATCCCTATTTGTGTACTTATACTTTTTAATACAGCCTTCTAATATGGGTTTTTCTATTTCGTCTACTCCGCCAATTTGTTTAAGAGCGTTTTTTACATTTACACCACTTGCCCTGGTATGTATACCCAGTTTCTCCAACATACATTGAATAACGCATGCATGGTAAGGACGACCTTTATTTTTCCAGGTTGGATTTGGAATAGTATAATAAGTTGTTTTGACGGGAAACATGCTATACGAATATCTAGTTCTTGTTGTTGAACATCTTCTACAATTATAAATGCACCAAAATTCTGTGTAACAATGTGTAGTTTTTCTTACTGATCTATGTTGAAGACGAATCGTATCATAACATACTTGTTTTTGCGCCCTAATGTAAGAATAATGCTTTTGAGCATTTGTCTCTTTGCTATATTCCTAACATTTTTGAACGAAATATTAATTATTTTTTTTTAAACATATATAAATATCCATAAAAACAATTTATATTACCGTATTGTCAAGCAATAAAACTAGGAAACTTATTATATTTATTCTTATTAAAATATTTTTCATTTTGATAAAATAAAAAGAAATCCCACTAATAAATTAATTTAAATATATATAGTATTAAATATTTACTTTCAAATAATTTAAAGTTAAATTTTACCTTTTGTAATATTTTCGTAAAGAAATTATAGGAATAACTGTTAATATTTTTAATTTTCTTTACCTTTTTATACCATAATTTTCTAAATTTTTAAACAAAATATTAATGTTCAATTTATAGATAATTAATTATAATAAATATCAGTTATTATACATTCTGGTAAAATTTAAATAAACAAAAAATAATAAAAATGTGTTGATTATAATTCAGTAAAGTAAATAAATTATGTTCAATACAAATTTCTCATTTTTAGCATATTTCTAATCAAATTGGTAAAATATGTATAAATTAGTTTTACTCTGTATGTCCGTCTCTTTATACAAATTCCTTTGTCATTTAAACCATTTTATTACTTTTCTAAATAATACTACGGTATATAGGAATTGCCTTTGGTTCACAATACCTCATAGTTCTACATGAAACGATATTGAGAAAATATGCTTTTGACAAACTTGGGGTTTTTTTCACATTTTTTTTGTAGTTAATTACATATTAATTACAAAAGAAAGACATATCGGTGTTTTGGGATGTCGCGTATTCAGATATTCCTGGACCGATTTCAACTACCTGTTTGTATCAATTAATTATGTTTCAATTAATGCATCACTCTATACTTTATTATAGTTGCTTTTAAATTCCAATTCAATATCTGTTTAAAAATTTCTTTAAATTCATAACTTCTTGATTATTCAGCATTAGATAAGATTAACAAAGTCCAGGAAACATTGTAATTATTAATATAATTTCTTAAAAAAAAATATTTAATTTGTTTACTAAGGTAAGAATTTTTTGGATTTATTTAGTAAATTAAAATCACTTCCAAATGCATGTGTGTGACAATAATTATTAATATAAATATAAAATAATTTCTGTTTGATATCTTATTGGTAATAATATTATTATATACCATTTTCGGATTAAATTGGTAGTTTCTCAAAATGAATTAATCAAGATACACTTATTTGGTGTACTCACCAAATAAATACTTGAACTTGATAAGATTTCAGTACATTGCATTCAAATTCAAAATATTATTGGATAAATTGGGATAAAAATGTAGAGGAAAGAGCTAAGAAAGCTACAAATACATAATTTGCTTGCTAAATATTTTGCTGCAAAAGCACACAAACTATAGATATTGATGAATAAGTTAGATCAAAGCAGTGTTTACCACGCAGAGGTTCTAGATATAGCATATGCAGCTAAACTGGCTGGAGCTTAAGTTATATCATATGAGTATATAACTATCTAGTTTGACAGCCAGGCAACCATTTTGGCGCTAGAATCGAATATCATCAAATCAAGCCTGGTTAGGAGATGCCAGGCTACAAACAATCTGTATGCAATACAAGGTTACATTGTGTTGGGTGTTGGGTTGCGCGCTACATAATGTCTATGATGAAGTGCTACAGACAATTTGTATAGATAGCAAGGTTACTAACAAAAACTGGTTCCGAAGCGACTCGTCTGAGGAGATAAGTTTCCCCAAAAAACTGTAACTTTCTTCATATGTAGATTCCACTAAATTAGCATTAACAGATATACTCCAGGTTTTTCGTTGTATTTAATTTAGTTTTACTTTTACCAAAAATAAAGTGTCAGAGATTTATGATTTTTAAGTGAAAATGATAGAAGAGATTTTGGGGTACAGAAATGTAAAATATTTTTTTTTTTGAAAACTTAATTTTTAAGACTTTGATCCTGCAATTGTCGTAATTTAAATCGTTCTATCCATTTTCTCAAATTAAATTTCTCAAATTCTTAAATTTACTTATATATAAAATTTTAATATACCGTATTAATTTTCCACAAAAACTTTCATTTAAGATTTCAAAAATAAAAGAAAAAAAGCATAGTGTGAAATTCATGAAAATTTAATTAGAAATTCGTATACGATCCAATGTTGAGAGAAAACTATTCTCCACATACACCGATCATATATATACATATATATATATGGTTTGCGAGTCTTATATAGTATGCATCAATTACTGTCTGTTTATTAAGAAAAGAAAAATAATTAAATATTATAATTTATACTAAGTTCGTCAGTTAGTTATTAAGCCGTAAAGGCACTAGGGCTATTATGATATATTTCGTCCCAGCCACGGGACTAGATAGATAATGTACATTAGAGAGATTGGGCAATCATAACATTATTATCGTTGAGATAGTTATGGTTCCCATTCAGTCATAAGACAAACAAGGGATATAAAAATATCAAGTCGGGTCTAATAGATAGTCTCATCTATCTATCTAATTCCTTTTAATATATTTTTTATATATTAAAACCAAAGACATTAGACATAGACATTTGGAGATATGATCTCCATTTAACATTCAGGACAGAAAATAAAGTTATCTGAAGAGTCCCGTGGCTATAAAATATATGAAATATATCATAATAGCCCTAGTGCCTTTACGGCTTAAAACCATATATATATATATATGTATATACCCTAATAGCACAAAGGTATCTAAAAAATGTTTAAATAATGTTACTCGCTATACATATATTGAAATGTTGTAAAAACGATACATATATACATTTAACGTTAATTTTATGTCTAAACAAAGTCTTAATGGCCAACTTTTAGTTATCTAAAAATCGTTATATCGCATGCAAGTTTTGACGACATAATAAAAACATATCTTACATAGATATTCGTAACATTTTTAAAATGTAATTAAAAAGTTTACAAGAGTACTTTTTATATATCCTCCTAACATCTTTCGGCTCCGGGAAAACCAGTCAAAAACATTTCAGTCAAAAAAAAAAAGGAATTTCAGTCAAAAATAGGAAGGCATTTGGGTCAAAATAATTTTTGACTGAATTGCCTTTTAAGAAGGAAATTCAGTCAAAAAACTGAAAAGGAATTCCAGTCAAAAACGGCTCAGGGAAAACCAGTCAAAAACATTTCGGTCAAAAAAAAAGGAATTTCAGTCAAAAATATAGGAAGGCATTTGGGTCAAAATAATTTTTGACTGAATTGCCTTTTAAGAAGGAAATTCAGTCAAAAAACTGAAAAGGAATTCCAGTCAAAAATTTTTTGACCGGAATGCCTTTTTTTTTTGACTGAAATTCCTTTTTGAAAAGGCATTTCAGTCATAAAATTTGTATGAAATTATTTTTGACTGAAATGCCTTTTTTTTTTTTGACTGAAATGTTTTTGACTGGTTTTCCCAGCCCCCATCTTTCTACTACCTTTGTAAAACATTTCAAAACGTTTCTAAATTTTTTTACAAATGATGTTGCAGTGAGATGTTTGGAGGATATACATAATACTACAATATAGATGTTTCTATTATTTTTAAAATGTTTATGAAATATCTATCCAGCTTCTGTTTTCTACTAATTGTAGATCTACTGAAGATATTACTGAAAGCTATAAGAACCTACTAATAATCAAAACACTCAACCTTATCAATTTAATGTTGAATTAATTTATTAAATAATATATAAATATCAGAATTAATTCAAAACATTTGTTGATTCCCGTTTGGCTTTAGCTGGTGCGTTTTTTAGATATTCCATAATTGCACACTTTATATCTGTTTCAGTAGTTGCACTAATAGTATATTTGGCGATATCTGTAAATAAAAATTAATTTAGATATTATGAAAATATGATAGAATTTTAATAATAAGCACCTGTTATTAGTTTATGAACATTCCTGTTTTCAAATTTCAATTTTCCTTTTGCTCCATAGTAGCTGAACTTAGCACTTACATCATTATTGCTTAATAATATTTTCAAAATATTGTATACAACTAATTTTGTATCAGCACTACCGATTCGAATTAATACTGAAAACGCTCTTTGTTTTATCTCAGAATCCAAGAGTTCAATTTCAAATTCATCAAATTCTGAAATTGTCGTTATAAATGGCCTTTTATACAAAATTATTTCTTTGTTATCAAATTGTGGAGTGATGACTGGTGCAAGTATTTTCAATTCTTCTATTTTAGATACAACATGATTAAGCTTTATAGTTATATCATTAAGAGATGTCATAATTTTAAATAACATGTCATTATTATCAAACTGATTCCATTGAACACTGGCAGACGGTGTTAGTACTTGACTAGATGCCATACTTCTCACAGAAGGTGTACAAGGTGGCGAATGAACTACTGGCATTGAAATACGTTTGCGAAATTGTGAACTGCGAAATGGATGTTCAGTATCAGTTGAATTTATGTCCCAAAACAGTTTAAGTTCTTTTAACTTTCGCATTCCTACTTCAAAATCTAGAACTAGAAAAGAAGAAATATATAAAGCTTAATAATAGAAAATTTTTAGAAATGAATAAAAAATACGAAAATCCTGTACTTTTATAAGAAAAAATTATTTCGTCTTTAACTACTATATCAATTAAAAAATAATTAGAGGAAATTATGTCGCACCATATACTTACGTTTTTTTATATAATACTTATTTTTAATTTCATATTCTTTCCAGTCTTTAGTTGGTTCTGAATGTCTCTGTACATGTTTGTAATATTGCTTATTAGTTTTGCAATTATCTGGCCAAAATGCCCTTTTTTCACAGATTAACCATTTGGTAGAAATAAGTTGCGGACCTTCTTCAAATTCTACAAGTGCGTATGCGTATTGTTAATCCTAACAAAAAAAAAATAGTTAGTGCAAAAAAATTATTATATTAATATAAAGTTCCAAACCATATTATAATACAGCTAATACTTCCACAAATTTGATATTATGCTGAAAAGAGGTAATAAAGGTAAATAACAATATGCAAAATAATATAAGTTTTCACCTTACAGTTAATAAAACACAGTATTAATAAGTAATAAACATTTTTGATTGTTAATAATACAGATTTGTGCTGTTAAAATAAATATTACTGCACAATTTAAATACATATTTTGCAATTAAAATAAGTTAAGTAAAAACTTAATTTAGTAAATAATTTTATTTATATTAATAATAAACTTACCAATTTAAAATAATAATATAAATTTATTTAGAAAAATTCATTAAAATTAGCACCAAGTTTATTAATGTGGTGAATTTCAAAAAAATTAAAATGTTCGTTATATTGTTGTACTGTGCAAGTACAGGAAATTTTAAATTTTTTGTGAAAAAAAAATTAAAGTGTAAGTAAAAGATAGTTAAGTAAAAGCTTTATTAAAAATAAAGTTTTTACTTAAACAATTTTAGTTATTATAGTTAAAAACTTTACCAATTTTAAATATCAATATAAATTTTATCAAATTAAAATTCGTCAAAATTAGTAGCAAATTGGTTAATTATATATCGAAATTTGTAATACCTAAAATATAATTAAGTTATATACTAATAATTACAGTTAGCAATAAATTGTTTGCATATTGGAAAAATTTTTAAATAATATTTTAAAAATTAATTATTATGTAAATAATTCGTAGGATTAAAATTAAGTTCAATTTTTAAATATATTTCATAGATCAAGGACGAATAAAATATGTATGTCCGGTCAAAAAGAAGTAAGATATTTAAAAATTGAACTTAATTTTAATCCTGTTACCTGGTAAGGCGAAAACCTATATATTATTTTGCATAAATTAAAAATGCACAAAATTATCTAAAAATTTGTTAATTTCACCTTGTTTTATTTAATTATTGTTTTTTATTTAAATATTATTGCAGTTTTTTTATTTCAAAATAATTTAACAAGTTAATAATAAATTAGAAAATCAAAAAAAGTTATCTCTATAGTTTTTTGATATACTTACAGATTTATGGTGATTAAATCAACAACACTTTAGTTTATTTTGTTATGTAGCACAATAAAATTCACTTTCAACATTTAATAGTATTTAAGTAGCTTAAGTATCTTTTATTCATTTTCTAGTTGCTCAATATCAGAAACGATAATTCTAGTTTTTATTTTTAGAAATATTTTGACTATATGCCTAGAGCGGTGAAAAAGAATGGTTATAGCAGAAGAACATTAAGACGCAGAATTAAAAAGCAGCTAGAGATTCTATTGCTTTCTCTTATAGAATGTCCATTAAAAATTAAAAAAATAGTTACTCAACAAAATAGTTCTTCTGAATTTTAACATATATCGCTGTTAGCTGAAGATTACTTATTGGATGCTGTTATTAAAAAAATGGAAAAATTTTTCACTGTTCCCTGCACTTCTTCTTTGATTAGGATATTTAAGGTATCAAATAAATCAGAGTTACAGAAATGGCCAGTATATCAAATTAATTAAAAGTTCGTTAGACTTCCATATCAATCTGGCTCAGTTGTTTTGCCACTACTGCATTCAGATAAATCAGAATACTAATATCCTGTTTAAAAAATGAATATCTTTTATAAGAGATTTAAATACATATTATACCAATAATGAACATCTGTTTTAATTTTATTTTTAAAAATTTATTACATAATAATATATTTTTTGGTAAGTTAGCTTTCCTTTTTTCTATTTGTAATTTTATCACAAGATACAACATTTCTTTTACAAAATGAAATTAGCATAAAAACCAAATTTTCGAAAAGTTTAAGTTTGGTTTTAATTAGTATTTTAATAGGTTCAGGATATATATTTATTTCTTATACAAACATTTCAAAGGTACAGATCGAACAGATATATAACGATCCGTTTATACTTCCGTTTTATTTATATATGTATATATATATATAAGTATCTTATCGATTCTTAAATTTCGTTATTAACAAAAAGATATGCTTAACAGGATGTGTTTCAATAGGTCGTTTAGATAGATGTCCCCCATTTTTAATACAACATCTTATAAAAACATCTTATAATATTCTTATATGGGAATGTTTACAAGAAGTCTTCATAAAGATTCGATAAGATTAGTGTTTTAGAGATATCTTACATATATCTTACAGATGTTTTGATACGAATACCTTAAATTTAACGTTTTCTAGCACACTTATCGACCCAACATTACTTCTTGGTTTCGCAAAGTTTTTAGTAAGATATCTATATAACGATGTGTGCTATTAGGGTATATGATCGGTGTATGTGATGGAGAATAGTTTTCTCTCAACATTGGATCGTATACGAATTTCTAGTTACTTTAAGTAAATTTTGAAGTTTGATTAAGTTAAAAATCATTTCTGTTTGTTATTAGTGGAACTGAAATTATAATGATCAAAACTTTAACTCAATAAATTCATTAGAGTTTATCATGTATAGAAGATAGTAATATTAGTTAGAAACTGAACTCATTATTATTTTGATATTCATATTAAATTTTTAGATCCTTAAAATGTGACATTTTCGGGTATGATGTGGCGTAGGATTTTCTAATTACTAATTTGAGTGTGATACTGAATATGTAAAAGGTTTTGCTGTAGTTGTTATTGGTATTGGACATGATTTTGTAGATGCATTTAAAACACATTTTAATGTAAAAAATGCCTCTTCGCAATAATAATCCCTATTTGTGTACTTATACCTTTTAATACAGCTTTCTAATATGGGTTTTTCTACTTCTTCTACTCCGCCAATTTGTTTAAGAGCGTTTTTTACATTTACACCACTTGCCCTGGTATGTATACCCAGTTTCTCCAACATACATTGAATAACGCATGCATGGTAAGGACGACCTTTATTTTTCCAGGTTGGATTTGGAATAGTATAATAAGTTGTTTTGACGGGAAACATGCTATACGAATATCTAGTTTTTGTTGTTGAACATCTTTTACAATCATAAATGCACCAAAATTTTATGTAACAATATGTAGTTTTTTTTAGTGTTCTATGTTGAGTACGAATCGTATCATAACATACTTGTTTTTGCGCCCTAATGTAAGAATAATGCTTTTGAGCATTTGTCTCTTTGCTATATTCCTAACATTTTTGAACGAAATATTAATTATTTTTTTTTAAACATATATAAATATCCATAAAAACAATTTATATTACCGTATTGTCAAGCAATAAAACTAGGAAACTTATTATATTTATTCTTATTAAAATATTTTTCATTTTGATAAAATAAAAAGAAATCCCACTAATAAATTAATTTAAATATATATAGTATTAAATATTTACTTTCAAATAATTTAAAGTTAAATTTTACCTTGTAATATTTTCGTAAAGAAATTATAGGAATAACTGTTAATATTTTTAATTTTCTTTACCTTTTTATACCATAATTTTCTAAATTTTTAAACAAAATATTAATGTTCAATTTATAGATAATTAATTATAATAAATATCAGTTATTATACATTCTGGTAAAATTTAAATAAACAAAAAATAATAAAAATGTGTTGATTATAATTCAGTAAAGTAAATAAATTATGTTCAATATTATTTGCATTAAAATTATTTTTAAAGACCGAATTAAGTTTTCATTTGACAAATTTCTCATTTTTAGCATATTTCTAATCAAATTGGTAAAATATGTATAAATTAGTTTTACTCTGTATGTCCGTCTCTTTATACAAATTCCTAAATTTATCATTTAGACCATTTTATTACTTTTCTAAATAATACTACGGTATATAGGAATTGCCTTTGGTTCACAATACCTCATAGTTCTACATGAAACGATGTTGAGAAAATATGCTTTTGACAAACTTGGGGTTTTTTTCACATTTTTTTGTAGTTAATTACATATCTCCTTAAAGAAAGACATATCGGTGTTTTGGGACGTCGCGTATTCCGATATTACTGGACCGATTTCAACCACCTGTTTGTATCAATTAATTATGTTTCAATTAATGCATCACTCTATACTTTATTATAGTTGCTTTTAAATTCCAATTCAATATCTGTTTAAAAATTTCTTTAAATTCATAACTTCTTGATTATTCAGCATTAGATAAGATTAACAAAGTCCAGGAAACATTGTAATTATTAATATAATTTCTTAAAAAAAAATATTTAATTTGTTTACTAAGGTAAGAATTTTTTGGATTTATTTAGTAAATTAAAATCACTTCCAAATGCATTTGTGTGACAATAATTATTAATATAAATATAAAATAATTTCTGTTTGATATCTTATTGGTAATAATATTATTATATACCATTTTCGGATTAAATTGGTAGTTTCTCAAAATGAATTAATCAAGATACACTTATTTGGTGTACTCACCAAATAAATACTTGAACTTGATAAGATTTCAGTACATTGCATTCAAATTCAAAATATTATTGGATAAATTGGGATAAAAATGTAGAGGAAAGAGCTAAGAAAGCTACAAATACATAATTTGCTTGCTAAATATTTTGCTGCAAAAGCACACAAACTATAGATATTGATGAATAAGTTAGATTGCCCAATCAAAGCAGTGTTTACCACGCAGAGGTTCTAGCTATATGCAGCTAAACTGGCTGGAGCTTAAGTTATATCATATGATGATATAACTATCTACTTTGACAGCCAGGCAACCATTTTGGCGCTAGAATCGAATATCATCAAATCAAGCCTGGTTAGGAGATGCCAGGCTACAAACAATCTGTATGCAATACAAGGTTACATTGTGTTGGGTGTTGGGTTGCGCGCTACATAATGTCTATGATGAAGTGCTACAGACAATTTGTATAGATAGCAAGGTTACTAGCAAAAACTGGTTCCGAAGCGACTCGCCTGAGGAGATAAGTTTCCCCAAAAAACTGTAACTTTCTTCATATGTAGATTCCACTAAATTAGCATTAACAGATATACTCCAGGTTTTTCGTTGTATTTAATTTAGTTTTACTTTTACCAAAAATAAAGTGTCAGAGATTTATGATTTTTAAGTGAAAATGATAGAAGAGATTTTGGGGTACAGAAATGTAAAATATTTTTTTTTTTGAAAACTTAATTTTTAAGACTTTGATCCTGCAATTGTCGTAATTTAAATCGTTCTATCCATTTTCTCAAATTAAATTTCTCAAATTCTTAAATTTACTTATATATAAAATTTTAATATACCGTATTAATTTTCCACAAAAACTTTCATTTAAGATTTCAAAAATAAAAGAAAAAAAGCATAGTGTGAAATTCATGAAAATCAAAACAAAAAATTTAATTAATTTCAAAACAAAACAAAAATTACAAGAAAAAAATTAAAAAAGTGATTATAAAAAAAATATTGACATTATTAAAGTTAAATACTGGTGTTTTCCATTTTCTAATATTTTCAAATATTTAAAAGAAAAATGAAAAAGTGAAAATTATTAGCTTGTAAAAAAAATATATATTTTTAAATTATTAAAAAATAGGAAAATTACAATAAAAGCCTATAGTTTTTTCTTCATGTACGCAAATTGGATTAAAACGAAACGAAAAATTAAAAATACTGGTACGTATAACAAAATTATATGATTTTATAAAAAAAATTTGTTTGTCCGAAGTAATTTCTTATGTATTAACATGTTCGTTTTTTTTTTCTACCCATTCTATACTTAGAAATTTTTGGTTCTATGACAATTCATCGAAATACAATTCAACGAAAACGACAAATCGTATACAAGGCTAAATGGTCTACGTTTATTTATCATTATTTAATGAGAATTTAAAAATTTCATCTTTGATTTCGACGAATAGTCGTTTTCAATGAATTGTTTGTCGACGAATTGTCAGTTTCGGTAAATTGTTTTTCGAGAAATTGTTTTTTCACGAATTGTCGTTTTTGATGAATTGTTGTTTTCGTCGAATTGTCGTTTTCGACGAATCGTTTTTCGATGAATTGTTGTGATACCAAAAAAAATTTCTGTTTGTATATATTTATAAAATATTTTAATTGAAAATTTATTGGAAAATGCTTTGATCCAAATTTGATAAAATTATAAAAATTTTAGGTTAAAAAATAAACAGAAATTTACCTCATCCTTTTTTCTTATGGATTTGCATAATTTAATATAATTATTGAAAAAAAAATATTTGCGTTATTATTAAATTATTAATAATTATGGTTTTTTTTTTTAAATAAATAAATAATTAACTATAATATTTTTATAAGCTTTCGGAAAGGTTATATAAATAATCCTTCGGCTTCATATCAATTTTTCGCCCACGAAAATAAATTTAAAATTGGACAAGGGATTAGAAACACCAACCATAATCATTTTTTCGGTTAGGTAACACATGTCATTCGTTATATTAGACTAGTTATTGATTTATGATTATATAAATGTATACTTGTATGCTTCATCATGAGTGAAGAGACCACAAAATGCAGTCAGTTAACTTATAATTAGATTTGTTTCTGTTGTTAGTAAATAGTAACTAAATGATAGACACTAAATGACTAGCAATTCTCCAAAGTTAACTCAAGTTTAAAACTGAAAAAAATTGTTTCATGTCGAGCTAGATCTTATAACATAGCAGAATTTGGAGATCTAACTTATAATAGCTTGTAGATTAGGTCAGGTCAGGCTAGATTTGGAGATGAAGTACGGCATTGGACTGCTTAGTCTTTGCATGTAGTCATTGGGCTCACAGTAACTTCCCCAATTCAGGTACACATTTTATAAGTCAACAGCTTACTGTCGATAAAGCTGTAGAGTCATAAACTTGTATATTTCTCTTCACAGTTTTAAATCCACAAACGATTTAATACAGAAATCTCTTGGCCAATTCAACTTAAAATCTTAGGCAGTAGATTTATTTATAGATCTTTAGACCTGAAATCTCTATAATTTCTTTCCTTCTCACGTAATATTTTCCATCGCATTCAATAAGAATTTAAATTTCCAATTAGATTGCATTCTAATTTTGAATGTTCTCTCAAAGATCTTGGATTTCATTTCCAATCACACTTTTTCCGTGAATTTATTTCCTTTTAACTAAGATTTTTGGACAATACTTGAATGTAATTCCTACATTTTTTGGTATACATTTTCTCATTCCATATTTGCTTTTATTGACAGAGATTTCGATCAAGTATATTAAAGTGTATATTTGCTAAACAGTTTGTTAAACTCTTACGAAAGTTCTAACTATATGACAAAAAATCATCAACACTAAAAATCTAATCACATATTTTAAATATTGTGTTGTTACGTTCAATTAATGTCAAAAACAATTCAACTGAAAAATTAATAATAATAATTATTATTATTTTTTTATTAACTTTAATTTTATGTTTTAATTATTTTTTGTATGTAATAAACTTTAATCAGTAAAATTATTTACGCCCCCCAAAAAAAGAGAACAACAAAACCTTAATTATAAAAATTATAATTTCTATAAAGGATCCTAGGCATTATAATTACTTCCAAGTACAACAAAAGGGGGGACCTTCACCTTTAATTTGATTATAATACATTTTTTGGCGAGGTTGAATATTCCTTTTTTCCTGTTTTTTTTTCTGTTCTGTCATTTCGTGACCAAAAACGCGAAATTGTTAAAGAGGTTATTGTCGTCATTTTCTAGTTGGGAATTTTGCGTGTTGTTTTCCACCCCAAAAAAAATTTTCTATTTCTAAGTTTTCTATTAAAAACGACATGACATTTAAATTGCATAGTGAAAAGTTGCGCAATTTTCAGTTGTTTAGTAAAAGAAAAAAAAGGGTTAGTATAAAAGTAATCAAATTATGTGGTTCACATACATATGTATATAGTTTTTTCCTATAAATAGTCATCAATTTATTATCTTTTTAATGAGTTTTCCAAAGAAAAGGCGGTAATATGAAATTTTTTATCATTAAATAATAACAAAAAATAGATAAATGACAGTAGCGTAACTACAAGCATTGGAGTGGTTTAATAGTTGTATAGAGAAAGTTTAATGATTCACTATTTTTTCTTATGTATAAATATATTCATAAAAGGAATCTCCTCTTTATTTATGACGCAGTTTCTTCATGGATTATGTTTATTTGTAATTTCAGACATTGAATAATTAAAATAGTATTTAAATTTTTCAGAAATTCTATTTTGAAATTATTTAAAAAGCTCTCCACGCACGCACAAGATCTCAAGAGGCAATTATGATTCAACAAAAAAATAATTGAGGAAATATAAATTTAAAAAATTGATGTAATTTATTATTGTTTATTTTGAAATTTTTCTGATTCGACTATACTTAAATGAATCATTATAAAAATTGCGATTTATTTTTTTTAATATATTAATAAAATCGTATATTTAAATATTGGTTCATAAATGAACCATACCCCATACCATACTAAGATTAGATTTTGTTATTTTGTCATTCTATTAATAATGAATCATGTGATTCACCTTATTTTGTTTGCGTAAATCGTAAATAATTGCTCCAAAGTTTGGAAAACTATCATTAAAAATGCGTGGTTTTTAAAGTAAACCCCATACCAATCATTAGTTGCTTAGTTTGGTTGAACTGATCCTAAAAATCAATCTAACTTTTCGGAAAATAACTAATACAAATTTAATTAATTTTAATTACTGGACAGTTTCTTCTTTGTTAGTCTACAAAAATATAATTTCTAACCAATTTTTAAGGAAGTCAATCAAATTGTAAATTAATTAGATTAATAGCTTTAGCAAAATATTTAGAAGCTAATTTGGTTAAGTTAATAAGTAAATTCAATTAACTCTTTATTTATTTATTTTTGGTTTACAATCTAAAATTAGATTAAAAATTTTTGGTTAGAGAAAATTTTAGACTACTAAAAGGAATAATTTAATTCTTCCCTTTGCCGATTTCAGTGACATCTGTAAAATGCTTTCTTCACTTTTATTTTACGATATAAAAGACATTGTGAAATTATGTGAATTTTTAGTACAAAGTACAGAAAAAAACCAACCCTTAAATGAAGGGGTAGACAATTATTTTCAACCTATAAAATGAAGGGGTTTTATAGTAAAAAGGGAAATAATTTTTTTTTTTGAAAAGTTATTTCATTATTACCAAAAATTATGAAATAGGTACTAACTACATAGTAATAAGTATGATATAACTGAATCACATCATACACTAGACGCAATCCATAAGGTGTCCTTTCTGTAGAACACATTTGGACTATATTTGAATTTTTCCTTATCATTATTCCTGTATCAAATTCGTTTCTCTACTCTAACAAACATTACGATTTCCAGTAATAGAATCTGTGATAGTTCTTCAAGTTAAATGAATTTGTAAGTTACGGTGAATATCGAATATGATTCATTTTCCGTGCAACATATTTTCCGTGCCACTATGTCTCTCAAGAGATTCAAAGTTGTTTTAAGAGTCATCAAATTTTGATAATCGCTCACAGAAACACGTTTAACATTCCTCCAATTCGGAATTTGTGGGATAAATGGCTAAAAATATTGCCAACCCTATTTAATTTAGCTGAAAATGTTACTATTGACGAAGAAGTGGTTGGGTTTCGTACTATGTGACTATGGTGCCTGCTTCTACTAATGCTCTATCAGTCACACAGCAGTTATCTATCCTCGACTTCTGCAATATGCTGACAACCTCTGCTGCTGTCAGACACTGAAAAATCAAATTTCTTTGCCATTTTTCCTATTATAAACGCTAGACAAAATCATTTAAACTAACTTTTCCCGATTTCTTTTCAATTACAGAAACAAAATTCAACTATATAATTAATTATGTGCCTACTATTTAACGAAAATTAAAGGAATGTAGCTTTAAAGAGTTTCTATAAACACAAAAAAATCTTTCCTTTTGAGTTAAAAAAAAAAATTTTTGGAACCAAAAACGTTTAGGATAGCTAAGCAAAATCTGTGATTACAAAAAAAAAAAAGATTAAAATTTTACTTCGAAATCAAACTTAAAAGACTTTTTACTTAAATTAAATAAATATTAATAATATAATCATAATTTATAAACAAAATGGCAAAACATCGAATTGGTACTGAATGGAAACAACCACCAAAAATATCATATTTACCACGTACACCAGATGATATACCAGAAATGATGATATTAGATGAATCTGAAACATTATTAGGTGGTAGTCAATATGGTTCAACAATAACAACAAATCCAAGTATATTAATGAATAATACAATAATAAATGATAAATTTTTATCACCAAGTACATGTGCAACAATTGTTGAAATGGGTGGTGTTGCTGCTAGTCCAGCTAATTTATCTGAACCAATACGTAAACAATTAACATTATCACCATTAAATATACCAAAAATGAAAGTAACATCTGCTAGTAATACAGATTTATTAACAGTAGCAGCATCAGATCGTGGTACATCGCCATCACCTATTTCAAAAGGTAATCAATTATGTACGAAATTTGTAATTTTAAAAAAATGGAAAATATTTTTATTTGAAATGAAAATTCAAAATATGCAAAATATTAAATTACAAAATTTTTTTTTTACTTTTTAATTTGTGTATAGATTTAATTCTTCCACCTGGTTCGGGACCAAATCATTTTAGTGAAGCAACACGTAGTTTTGTTAAAGCCCAACGACGTTATAATACTGGCCGAGCAACATTTCAAGGACAAGTATATAATTTTTTAGAACGTCCAACTGGATGGAAATGTTTCATTTATCATATGGGAGTGTAAGTATATATATTTCGAAAATTTTTGATTTATTAATTAATTTTGAAGAATGATTTTTTATAACAATTTATGAAAATTTATATAACGATAGAAAAATGTACAAAAATACAAATTTTCCATTAGAAAATGTCCAAAATAAATTATTTTCCCTTGTTGTAAATATTTTTTTACCTATTTACCTTTAATTTATCCGGGGTAACTTTTGGTTTACTTTGAGAAATTATTCTGAATTTTAATAATAAACTAAAAGGAAAATGATAAATCTTATCAATATTGGGAAAATTTACATAAAAACTCAAAATGTATATATGTAAAAGGAAAATTATGAAGGATTTTATAAATTCACCAAACTTTTCAAATTGACGAAATGAATTTTTACAATTAATTCTTAGATTTTTTTCAAAATTTCTCCTTAATATTTCCCATGATTTTTGTTAAGGAAATTTGGTAAACTTAATTTTGATGTGGTGAATAGTGAAAACAGAATGAGTTAAAATATTAACTCACAAAGTTAGATTGAAAAATTTTTCCCATTTTGGGCAATTTTGAAATAAATTCAAAAATTACACTCATTCTCCTTATAAATTTCCCATTATTTTTGTTAGCTAATAAAGCGTCTAATTTTCATTTTCTTGCAATGAAATAATAATAAAGCTATAATTGAAAATTACTTCAAATTTTCCTCATTTCAATTATTAATTCCCTATAATTTTTTTTTTCACAAAAATACACAAAATATATCTCAATATTTCAACAACGAAAAAGAGTAGATATTACACTAAATAACTGACTCAAATGAAAATTTAAGTAATTTTAGGATAAATTCACTCAAGAAAATTCTTGACAGAATTTTGCTCGGAAAAGTGAAAAACTCTCTTCGAATTTTAGTTTTTAAAACAAAGGGAAATTATTTTCGTGTTTCTTCAATTTAAAATTTGATGTAAGAAAATTAATTCCAAAAAAAAAAAGCATAAAAATCTTTGAACAGGTAAAAATGTTATCATTTACTTACCGGAAAATATTTTATACCAAAAAATATTTATATACAAAAATTTTTTTGGGAAATTTTTTTTCTCTTTATTTTCTACTCTCTAAAGAAAAACTGGAGAATCACGTTGATATTTTTTTTTTTTGGTTTTCAAAAATTGTTTTTGAAATAAAAGTTTTGTGAAAATTTTTTTTTTTTTTGTATATGATTTTTCTTTATTTTATGGCAAATTACATAAAAAAAAAAAAAAAAATCATCATTCAATATAAAATACATTTCGTTTTTATTTTTTAAGTCCGATGAAAATCCTTGTACATAACATTTTATATATATAACACATAAAAAAAGAAAAACCATTATTTATGTATAAATGTTAAAATTTTCTTTTCATTTTTTTTGGTTCTACCATAAATTTATATAAAAAAAAAAAAAAAACTCTTTGGGAAATTGTTAGAGAATTCTCAACAGTTGGTCGTCAGCTCGTAACCAAGTTAGTTGTTCTCCGTTTGTATTTATTAGAAAACTATTTTAGAATTTACATATATAAATGTATATATATATATATATATGTACATAGAAAATTTATATAAAAATATAAAAAATTAATTTAATATAATAACAACAACAAAAAAAATTAAATATTTAATTTTTTATTTTGTTGTAAAAATTTTTATATATATAGAAAACTTCCGGGGGTGGTGGGAAATTGAAAAAAAAAAATTCAGTTTGTTTAAATTTGGAAAAAAAATAATAATAATATGTAATTAAAAATTTAAAGTATAAGTGAAAAAAAAATTTATGTGAAATAAAATTTATTAAAGTGAAAATTATTAAGTGAGAAAAATTTAATAGTTACAAAAAAAACAAAAAAAAATAAGTTTTAATAAATTAAGTAAAAAAAAAATTATTTTCAAAAAAAATTAGAATTAATGAAAAATCAAAAAAAAATTTTACTTAAAAATTGAAAATTCCAAAAAAAAAAAAGAAAATTATTTCTCTAAAAAAAATTGAAAAATTTCATTGGAAAAAAAAAGCTTTTACAAAAAAAAATTAATTAATAAATTGATAAAAAAAAATCATTCCAATTAAAAATATAAAAAAAAAAGGATTTACCATAATTTGAAACAGTGAAAAGCTTTTTTCTTTTTTTTTGGAAAATTTCTTTTACTTACTTAATTATAAATTTTCTTCTTTTTCGAAAATTTTCACCGTCGTGTAAATTTTTCTTCTATACGAGAAACAAAGAAATTATACAAAAAAAACGAAATTGTTTTTATAGACAAAAATTATATACAATTAACACAGCCAAGAAAGGATAAAGCTCTTTACAAAAAAAAAAAAAAAGGATATTTGCAAAAAAAAAAAAAAATTAAAATAGAAAGAAAAATTTAAATGAAAATCGTTTATGCACCACCGAAAAATTATTCATAAGTGAAAGAAAATTTCAGTAGAAATTTATTTATTTTATATTTTTGTTCATTTTATTATTCAAATTTTTTGTTTCGACAAGGATTCTTAGGGAAAAAGGATATTTTTTGATAAATTTTTGGTAAAGTTGCTTTTGCCTTCTTTGTGCAAAGGATGAAAAATTTTGGTTCTTTTAAAAAAAGAAACGTTTTTATGGATTTTTGACTAAATAATAATTAGTCCTTTTTTTGTCTGTGTCACGAATTTCAGTTTTATACATTTTGTTTTTCTCGTTGTTGTGGAAATATGACGACGGTAAAATTATTGTCCTTCTAATAATAATGATGGCAAAGGTATTATTGCTATACTGCACTATAGTCTCTAAAATTTGTGATTAGAATTGAAGAGAAATTGGAATATGGAAGACATTCAAGAAATTGTTTTAAATTCATTTTATTTTTGTTATGAATAATTAATAATGGAAGGAAAATTGAAAAGAAGGAATTATATTCTAACAAAAGATTTTCCGAGAGGCCATATTTTCTACGTGTATAGAAAGGCAGTAAGGACGATTATGCCATTATTCAGGACAAAGAAATGTTGTTTTTTAACTATGAGAAATGAATTTTAAAATTATTAAAAGAAAAGGAAATTTTAATTCTGAAGAGGTTAAGCTTCCTTTTGGCTATTTTGGCTCTTAAAATGGAAAAAAGGATAAGCCTTTATTGTTGATTACATAAAAATGAATTAATCATTCAAAAACTGAAAATTTTAAATTACGTACAATAAATTTTTTAGGAGTAAATAAGTTTTAGTACTTTAAAATTCATTTTTAATCGTGTGATTCACGGAGATGTGTCGATGAACTGTGACAGAGAAATTGGAGACATTGACTGTTGTATAAAACCTGGTCCATTAGAGGCCACACTAGAACTAGAAACCCTCATTACAAAGAGAGTAGCTAATCAATCCACTTGCACAAATTACAATTTTGTTCAAATGGGAATTTAACAGTGAGAATCATTTTATGTAACTTCAACTTTTCCCCCAAAATTTTCCTCCAAATTTACAATTTTTTCTAAAATTCCTGGTTCGATTTTTGTTTATACACGTCGAAAAAGAAAATTAATCACTTTTAAAAACCATTTGACCCTGATTATAAAAATTATATTTGATATATTAAAATATTATTATTATTTGCCCTAATTCCTTTTTTCGTGTACCATACACACACAATTAAGTTTTTATTACATATTTCTTTTTTGAACCATTAAATAATAACAATTTTCATTTCCGATATTGAATAATAATAATAATAATAATAACTGACCGATGTCCTTGATATTGAACGAACACACACACACACCACCAACATACACAAAAAGAAGGAATAAAATGACACGATATTTTCAATACTCTTTGTAATACAATTATTACTTAGTTTTACGTATAGACTATAGAGTAACCAACAACTTAATTTATGTTCAAATTATATCGACCTTCGAAAGTGGATAAACTATAGAAAGTAATTTAACTGTAAAAAAAAAATTCTTTCTTTTTTTTTTGTGTGGGATTAAAAAATTTAAAATCATTACTTTTGGTCTGGTGGGGGGGTAAACGAATGCCATAGAGAAGAAGTTAAAAGACGTAAAATTTGATTACACGAAAAGGGCAGAGTTCGCTACAATCAATTTATAAATTAGAGAGAGGAAAAATTGGAAGAATTATGTTGATTATGGGACGAGGTTTTCGGTATTATAGTTAATGTTTCTTCTATTTTATATATATCCACCTTTGCAGACTTCCTTAATTTACTTGTTTTTCTGATGCAATAATTACTTTTCCTTTGGGAGTACTACATATATATGGTACACGAAAGTTTTCCTTGACTTCTGGTTGTGAAAGTTTCTTGTAATTTTCTCCAAGTTTGTGTACATTTTTTTTCCAAATTGATCCATAATCATATACCATTTTGTATATATTAGTAAAATGTAAACATACTTAGCTACGGCAATTTCTTATTTTACTGTCATCATGACTAATCATTACATTATTGATTAAAATATTGTAAGGGGATGATATATGTTCTTTTTTTTCAGTCAATCAATCTTGAAGATTATTAGAATTTGATGTTAAATGATTGTACATTTTATTTTGTAGAGTATATTCTTAGATTCCTTTCAACAATATTGGTTCTACCTTTTCCGTGTAATTGTTTCAAGTTGCATAAAATGATTCTCCACTGTTAAATTACCATTTGAACAGACGCTAAATTTTAAGAACACCGTCTCTGCTTATAGCCCGCTGTCCGTTACAGAAGACTGAAGACTGAAACACTTTAGAATGTCAGTTTGTACCGGATTTGACGCAGGTAGGTACGATAAATCCTGCCTCCATCCTTTCGTTCTTTAGGGAAGTAGGAAGGGTCGACTTGATTTAGAACAATATGTACCGTCGGTGGAGAGTACAACGGGCCCTAGTGGCATGATCTTGGCCCTCCCTCCTTTCAAACCAACGAACCAACCAACCTGATTGTTCCTTCGCGTCTTGGAACTCTGCATCTTCATTGCTGATTCTTCCTTCATACGACTTGGCACTAACACTATAATTAATTATTCCTTTTCTAATTCTTTCTACAGTTCTAGGAGGTTTTCTATAGGACGTCAAGAATATTTTATGCTAGCTATACAAAACTTTTTCAATAAGAAATTCTCTAATAAATTTTTACACGAAAATCTTAAAGTTGAAAAGTATAATAAATTTCTTCCTCCAAACAAAATATTTTCGTTTTGTATATAATAAATTTTATTTTAATTTCGCCAGCTTTTCTTTAACCAAAAAAAAAAAAAAAAACCGCGACAACAAAACTTTAACATGTTAATATTAATTTTTATAGTTTTTAGAAAACTAAATAGTAGAAAAACTAATAAATAAAATAAATATAAGTATAAAACGTAAACATTTTACTAAATATATAAAACAAAAAGTTTGCAAATAACAAATTATAATTTTTTTGCTTTTTATTAATATAATAATATTTTTTATATTTATTGTTTCACCTGTTCGTTACATTAACAATAACGTTATTTTAGTTATTATACATGGTGTTACATGTCCTGATGTTGTGAAATGATTGATTAATTCATTAGTTCATATTATAAAATGATATGAACCACTTAGAATTATAATATTACAGAAAAATACTAATTTAGCTGAGTTTTTATCATTTTTTCGCTAAGTTGATTTTTTTGTACCAAAATGTCATCTGATTTCAATAAAATTAGACATGTTAGAAAGAGAATGAATCACTATTTTCATTGATATGACTAGGAGTTTTATACTACAATCGGTTTTTCATAAAATAAATGTGATAAGGCAAAGAAAATTTCAAAATTTTGCAAAAAAAAAACACAATTTTTCTACAAAGAAAAATCATTATACTAAATTTTCAGATTTCTCAAATGATTCAGAAGTAAATTTTAAGATTATTACTCAAATGATTTACTACTTAAACAATATTTTTTCTATTTTAGTTCATTTTTGATTTAACTTTATATTCGCCAAATTTTTAATGAACCGGAAATTTTACGTTTTAAAGTATGTTTTTTCCATGTACTCGTAAATCAAACTTATAGCAGCAACATAAAACTTGCTTCATCATGTATTTAAAGTATGTACTGACGACGACAATACCCTGTAACATAGATATAGAATATACTACAATTTTAATGAAACTTTATGATCGCGTGCAACAAATGTCCGTCATTAACGCAGTCGATTTTTTTTTTGTTGTTTAATATTATGAACAAAAAATTTTCGCTATTTTTTTTGCGTGTTTCAAAGCATAAGAACAAAAAAAAAATTATAGAAAAAATTTCCTTTTTTTTTTTTCCAAATGTTGTAATTTTCCCCAAAACAACAGCATAAAAAAAAATTGACTACATAAAAAAATTATTTTTAATGTTTGGTTTTTCGAATGTTTTTTTTTTTCGTAGGCATTTAAAGAAAATTTTTAAATAACAAAAAAAAATTTGTAAAGAAAATTTTTCAATTTTTTTCGCTACTTTTTTTTTTTCTAAGAAATTTTCTTTTCGCAGTTTTTCATTTAAATTTATTAATAAAAAAAAAACAAAATAAAGAAAAACTCAAATAAAAATAAAAATTAGTAATTTTATTTATAAGTTTTTCCTATTTTTTTTTTTTTTTTGGAAAATTTATGTAAAATAAAAAACAAAAAATATCATGAAAAACTAAAAAAAAACTAAAATAAAATATGAAAATTTTTCGTTTTCGAGGTCAGTGAAAAACTAAAATGATAATAAATCTGGTTTTTTCCCACAGTGTGTAAAGTGAATTATTGTGTTGTTTTTTATTTATTTTTTTTAAAAAAAAATTGTTTTTCATGTGGAAAATCTAATTAATTATTAATAAAATATTTTCTCAACATAAAAAAAAAAATTACAAAAAAGATAAACAAAATTAATTGTAATAAATAATTAATTGAAATTTAATTTGCTTTTTTTTCTATTCACTTGACTTTTGACTTTTAGAGAGAGAGAGAGAGAGAAACATATTTTATGTAATTAAGTAAATTTAATTTTTTTAAAAAAATGTTTTGTTATTATAAATACAAAATTGAAAATTGGGAAAATGTGATTTATTTCTTATGCTGGGCGAGAAAAATTAATTATAATTAAAAAAATTTTTGGTTTTTCATTTGGATTGAAAAATTATAAAAGCAAAACAACATTTGAAATTTCGAGGTTAAATTGATTTTTGAATTTGTGGTCTAAATAAAAATTTAGTGAAGAAATTGTGTCGAACAAATGGAAATTTGAAGGTTTAAATCATCAAAAATAATTTCTGAGTCTAAAATTAAATTCAAGACTAAGACAATAGTGAAAATTTAATTTGGCAAATTACTTAAAATTATAAGCCTGGATGGCTGCAGTAACTACGCGATTATGTGTCGTCCCGGTATACTTAGACCTATACTTAAAATTAATCTAACAGATCTGCTTTGGATAATTGACGAGATTAGGAGAATTTACCAATGTTTTTTTTATTCAAATTATATCAAATTTCATTTGAAAATAGTTTAATTTTTCCTCCGAATTTCCTATTTGCACGAATTACCAAATGAATCAACATCATAATAACCAAATTCTTTCAATTATTCCATATTTTTAGCTCAACAGCCCAACCAGCTCTAACAGCCTCACAAGATTTTCACAACATTCAAATTTTTCATCAGATCTTCTCCATCCGAACAGATCGACCAGTTAGCCTAGCACTCATATCTACAGTTTTCAGTTAGATCAGAAGCTCAAGAATTTTCCAGTAGACTGAAAATAGTATTAGGCATAAATTCTAAGCTTACTAGTCGAGCTGATCAGATAGAGAAGATGAAAAACAGTTTGGAGTTTTGTAAAAAACTTTAAACTCTTTCTATATCTTTAAATAGATCAGGACAGTCCAAGTGATTCTTTCATAATCTCAGCCCATTATGGTATTTCCTTGCTCAACTCTTCAGTATTTTTCCTTTTTAAATATCATTAAATCGTTTTATTAGTCAAGTATCCTTGTTCCTTTACTCAACACTTTATTATGTGCAAATAAATCTCATTAAATTCTACTACGAATCACTAAGATTTTTTACCTTATATGTATATTTAATTACTACTCCTAATATATTAGTCATTAATTACGAACCATATAATATAGTATCCTTCTTTAATTTTATACAATTTCGTGCTAAAATATCAAAAAAAATTCCCTTAAATTTTTTATATATCCACAAAAACTATTTTTCCAAATACACTTTATCCTGTCTTCTATGCCATTACATGTTCATTTCGATATAACTATATAACGATGAGTATATATAAATAGCGTGATCCTTGAATTTTAGTAATAATTTAGTGCACTATTGGGACCACCTCTATTTCTGTCCATTTTACGGTCTGTTCTTTTTTTATATATGTGTACATTTTTTTTCGTTTTTATATGACAAAGACGTTTTGAAGGATTACACCAAAAACTAAAAATGACCTTCCCACATTTCCCAACCATTAAAATAGTTTATAGATTTACTGTCATTGGGAAAAAATTGAGACGTGATTATTTCTTCTTCTTTCTTTTGTTAAGATTGATTCTCATGTACAGCACAAGATTGGAATTTTCTGGAAAAACGAATTTCATCAGTACACCAAGACACCAACCATTAAAGACTTTCTCATTTCATATAATCATTAAATTTTAAACAATGGTACTTTATGTTATTTGTCACGTAATAAATTTCCAAAAGAAGAAAATTTTCTAATGATAAATAAATTTGAGATATAATCCTTAAATTCTTCTTTATATGTAAATATCTAATTTATTTATGTATTTTTTTGTATATGTATGTGTTGTGTACCCATAAAATTTAGGAATTTAAGTCAATCAATATAAAAAAAAAATTATAATCTTCTGTGCAATTTTCTTCTTCTTCTTCTTTATTTTTGCGAGTGTGTAAAAGAAAATTTGATCCAATCTATTGATTATTATTTTTTTTCCTTTGGTTTATGTAATGAAAAAAAAAAAATATTTTTGTTGTCCTTTTCAATTATTATCCATTTTCGACAGAATAAAAAAGACAGTATAAAGTCCAATGTATACCAAATTTACAGACACTTGACTATACACACTATGCTATTATGTTGAAGGAGCACTTCAATTCATTTTCACATTTCAACGCATTTCTCAGAGAAAAAAGGTTTTTCTGTTTTTTTTATAAGCTTTTCAAATATTTTATTTCTGATGGTTATTATAATTTCTTATAAATATTCATCGAAATTCTGAACTTAAATTATATACATATAATTTTTTTTTTTCATTTTGAAGAAGTTGTAATGATAATTATTCCAAATTTCCAATTGAAAATCATCTGGCTGAATTTTGGTTTATATACTAGAGAAATGTGCATAAGTAGCTTTGTTCCGAAAGAATGTGGAACAACCAATGGTCTGAGAAGTTCAAAAACCCTTGTTTACGTTTGTTTCTTTCACAACGAATCCTGAGAATCGAAACGATGGTCTCAGAAAACGAGAAAACGTAAAGAATTTTGTTCTACTTTCTTCTAAGATCGTCGTGAGAGTGAAGATCTAAGAAAACACGTGAAGAAGACTTCGCAGACCTTCGTTCTCAGAAGCAAAATAAAGTTTGCCTCCACATTAGGAGGCAATAATTCAAGAAGAAGAAGGACCGATCTTCATACTTCTTTGTCTACTTCTTTTGGCTCAACAGCCAGATGTGGAACTAGGCCTAACTTAGAGGTGTTCCTTCCTGACATTTTATTGTATCTACTCATTTTATAAAGATTTCGAACAATAAATTCATCTGTAGAGGAAAAAATATTTGTGTTGGAACAAGCTAGTGGCTTTGTAGTCTTAACATTTACGACTTAGAACGACATCGATTGAACTCCTCACAATCTTATTCATTTCGGCATAGTACACTAGGGGACTAAATCATCGCCGCTCTTACAAAATCGAATTACAAAATATGAGATATAATCATATCGTTGGAAAATTTAATGATACCCTCCAAAACACACTTCAAATTTTGGTTTCAATATGTTATAATAAACTTAAATTGCAATATAAACAATCCATTAAGTTTTTCAAGTCTACATCTTTAAAATAGATAAGTATACGATATCATAGACACTCTAAAAATGTCCTTATACTACAAAGAGTAAGTTTTTATACACTTTCTCTATTTTCCTTTAACAATCCTATAAAATTTAACTCATTTTTTGTACACAGTTTGCCCATTAAATATTTCAACTAATTATACTATCTACTTATATGTTTTATATTCCATAAAAATATTTACTTTTACTCCACTTGAATTTTTTTTAAGTGTTTGCTAGAAGCAACTAGTATATGTATAGACTTTTATATTCATTCTTTTATTCTATGGTAACTACTAATTGTACGTTGCCACTTCAAGAACAATCCTTGTTATATATGCGATTGTACATGTAAAAAAAAAAAAACTAGAAAATGTGTTGACTTTGTAATGTGACAATTATTAATAAATTTCTTTCGTTAACATCAAACATGAAATCAGTGTTTTTATTATTGTTGTTGTTGTTTGGAAACATACGCAACAACGAAATATAAATTATTTTATTTTTTTATTTAAATCATTAATTTTACCTATGTTTTACATGATAAATTAATCATTTTATGGACAGCTGTCAATGTAAATGTGTCCCTTTTTGTAACTAATTTAAATTGTATACATTTTTTTTTTTCTTATGTTGAAAATTTTCTTTGACAAGCTCATTATTAAATTTTCAGCTGATTTATTGTCAATAAATATAAATATTGTAATTCAAAAATAAAATAATTTATGATACTATATTTGAGCTTTTGAAATATTTAGTTGAT
The DNA here is from genome assembly GCA_949752835.1 of Empis stercorea. NCBI lineage: Eukaryota > Metazoa > Arthropoda > Insecta > Diptera > Empididae > Empis > Empis stercorea. Next base: position 87,050,963 of record OX457085.1, read on the forward strand.
TTGTTTTTTTTTTTTTGTTTTGTGTTGAAGCAAAAATTTTGATCATATATTGGTAACTTTTCTTTACATGATTTTTGTTGAATTGTTTCTGTTTATTTTGGACTCAACAATCTTATGTAGAGTGAAGTAGACTAGTGGAAGTGGAGCTCAACAACTTGATGTAGAATGAGGTAGATCTATGAGACTGGAGGTAGATCTATATAAATGCTCATACTTAAAGTTTATCCTAAAATTCTGTTGCAATTTTCGACCCACTATAATTTTTATTTATATTCCGCACCATAAGTTACTCTGCAATCGAGATCCTGTTAATTGCAAGAGAAAACTAATGCCTTTTAGTACTGAATTATTCAATCATCTGACTGCACTCCAGGTACGACTTTACCCAATAGTAAAATTCTTGTTCTTCTTCTACAGCTCGATGTTTCTGCATATAGGGTGATCTTATGCATTTGTTTCGGTCTTTTTTGGCTCGACAATCTTATGTAGATTGAAGAAGACTAGTACAGCTCAACAACTTAATGTAGTTTTCTTAATATTCTTTAATAAATAGTACCATATAAGTTACTCTGTAGTCGAGAAGCTTATTGAGTTATATTCAATAATTTGACTGAACTCCAAGACTGCCACTTCTCCCAAGAGTAAAATTATCCTTATTCTTCTATTCGTCGCGAGTTTTGTCCTCCTTTACAATGTTTCTCCATATAGGATGGTCTGATGCACCTTCTTTTCAGTAATAACTGCTAATTTCCGTAAGTTATCGGCTGCATTATTTAGACACCGACATTTGGTTTATCCATCTATTCCCTACTTTTCTCATTCTCTTCATTTAACTACTGGTACTAATTTATAGCTGAGTCAACATTGAAAATGACATTATTACTTCTCTCGTGAATCATACTCAAAATAGTACACTCTACCTACGCTGTCGGTGCTTTGTGGTACACTACACTATATATTTTCAGCAAATCCAATTAAAGCTATTTTTTACATACCAAATTAAAACCTGTAACATAAATTACCATATATCCCGCATATATTTACAATAATATTAATGATATTCACGTACCTTAACATAATTAATTCAAACTATATGTATATAATGTTGTATACTAAATTTATTATTTATTCAGAATTTTCAAAAATCAATAATTATTAACATTTTTTTTTCTACCCATGTCCTTTTGCTCATTATTTATATGTGGAAAATTACACAAAAAAGAAATTTCAATAAGAAACTGAAAATATTATAAGTATAAGGACATGAAAGGATATAATACTTAAATATATGTGATGGTATATATAAATTTATGTTCTACATTTTCTTTTTTTAAATACAGAAGAAAATTCTGTACAAATAAAATTTTCATTTTTTTTCGTGAAACAGGAACCTTTAAAATACACTTTTAAATATATTTCTAGAATCTTAGAGAGAGAATTTTTAATATCCTTTTTCATGCTATACACTATTATAAACCATTAAAATATATATTATGCTTTATATACCACTCGGTTTTTATAAAATATTTTTTACTTAACGCGATATCAAAAAATTAGATCTCCGATATTTAAAAAAAACGAAGTGCAATTTGATATATTTTTTCTGCTCCACTATTTCAAAAAAATGCTACGTAAACTTTTTTCATGTTGTAGTAGTTAAGATTACAAAAAAATTATATGTTGTACAAAGTAAATTTTTTGTGGTATAATTTCTTAAAGTAAATTTTATGTGGAGTAGAAAAATGTATATGGAAATTGTTGAACTCTTATGGTGAATTAGACCACAACAAAAATGAAATTCATGATTGGGTGTTATGTTTCTGACACTACAAAAATTGTCTGTGGTATATTTATAATGTTGGGAAATATTATGCTTCATTCATGAAAAAGAGTTCAAAAATTATAAAATTAGTTCATGGAAGTTTGTTATGTTTTGGGTAATTTCCTTTTTCAATCTTCTTCCTAATCCGGTTTAGTTAGTTATTCGTTTATAGAAATTTAGAAAATTATGAACTAAGTATATTAATATATTTGTAATTTGAGGGACTAAGAAGGTTTCAGTAAAGGCTAAATTAGCCTCCCTTCTAAATGGACACCATTCCGAATAGTATTTTTGATCATTTAGCTGAGTAGTTCTTACATTTTCGTCAGTTTATTAAATAGTTGTTATAAGTACTTACTCATTCTTCTTCTTCAATTCCTGAATCCCCTCGTGGGACATAGGTCGCCCACTACTCTTGTACGCCATCTTGTTCTATTTCTGGCAATATTCTTCAGCGTCAACCAGCTTTTACCCAAAGTTTCGAATTCATTTTTGACTATTCTCCACAACGTTATTTTACGGCGACCTACACTACGTCTTTCTTAGGTAATTGGATTCCATTCCATAGCATATCGCGCTATCTAACTTAATTACTTCAACAATTTATCGATAACTTTGTCTCTGTATTCGTAAATTTAGTCACGACTCGTAAAAGAATACAACAAAGTTTCGATAATAGAGTCATCGAAACTACTTTCAGTTCTTTACGTGTCGTGCGCTTAAATTTGTAGAATTGTAGCTGAGTTTATTTATTGTCAAATTTATCCTATCATCTAATCTTCTTCATTTTGATTCAAACTACATAACAAACAATCTTCCTTCTTCTAGTAAAACAATTGAATTGCATCTGTTTACCTTCTACCCAATCCTTTCATCTCTGCCCCCATTCAATTTTTAATTAAACTCTTGGTGAATTTTCTTTAAACTTAATGATCTAATTAAACTCAAAAATTTCAATTAAGTTTTTTTAGTATAATTAATTTTTCAACAACAATTAAAATTTATCTTAAAGTTAATTAATTAATTTAAACTCTCTCTAACATTAAAATTAAAAAAAAAAAACTTTTTCCAAGTCGAAACAAAAATTTAATATAAATTTTTTTTTTGCAAAAGGAAAATTGAAATTTAACAAAACAACAACAAAAATTTAGAAACTTTTTAAAAACATTTTAAAAAAAAATTATAGAAAAAATTAATTAAGTATAAAAAAATTAATTGAAATTGTGGTTCAGATGCGTTGGAGGCAATCAAAAATTATCAAAAAAAAAAAAAAAAAGGATCTAAACTTTATTTTTTTTTTTGATATTTTTAAAATAAAAAGTGAATGTGATAAAAGTGCAACATTAACAGACAACAAAAAAAAAGTGAACATTGTTTCAAATATTTAAAGCAATAAAAGCCTGTAAACATTTTAAAAATTCTAAATTGTACCCAAAAAAATAAAATCAAATCAAATTAGTTTTTTTTTTGCTATTAACTAAAAAAAAGGATTTAAAATTTCGTGTGCGCCAAAAAAAAAACTTTTAACCTATTTTCATATTTTTCTGTGATAACGAAAAAAAAAAATTTCTGTTAAAATATTAAAAATTTTTTTAGTTTAATATAAAAATATACTTAAAATAGCACAACAAATTACTAAATAGCACAGTGCACTCAAGGAATATCGTATCATAAATAATATTTCAATATCTGCGCCCGCTTTTGTTTTTTTCACGTAACACCAAAATCCGCGGTTCAGTAATTTTTCATTTTTTAATATATACTCGTAAATAGAGGAGTTACAGTAATATCAAAGCAATATTATATAAATCCTTAAAATTTAAGTACAAACAAAATTACATTTAATAACCAGAAATTCTAAAACAAAAAAAAAATCAACTCGGAAAATAGAAAATATCCGTCCAAGTCAAAACAGTAAAAAAAAATCAATCTTATATATACCAAAACATTAAAAACTACTAACTAAATCCAAAATGAATATGTAAATTTACTTCCCAAAAACCAATAACTTTTTTTAATAATCAAATCTTAATCAATGGCAACACCTTCAAAAGAATCAAAAGAACAACAAAATAAAATTATTGATAATCTTACTACGCAATCAATTGATAAATGTAAATGTAATCAATGTTGTAATCAATCAATTATTAATAATAATATATCATCAATAATTGAAAGATGATGATAGTGTGTTGTTTCTAAAACGAACATCATAAATAATCAACAATTAGAACAACAGCAACAACAAGAAGAAGAAAAAACAATATGGTCTCATCAATTAAATTATATAAATAAATTATCATCATCATCATTAATTGATAATATTATATTACCAATTAATATTAATCAGCAAATGCTGTCGGTTGTTTTAAGTGCTACAACGATAGCAATGAATCGAGGAGAGCAAGAGACTCTCTTCAGGCAATCGCATAATATACGATTGCTACAAGATGAAGCAAAAGCAGCTAGACATTTATTAACACCAATTGGTAGTAATAATAGTGGTGGTATTATTGGTTCACATATAATACCATCTGGTACAACTCAGCAACACCATCAACAACAAGAACGTCGTCGTGGTTATTCATATGGTAATATACATCAAGTTAGTAATTTATATTCGCAAGCATTTAATTCACGTTCATTTGGTGAAGAACAACGTCCATTTGCATTAGTACCAACAGATGATTTAGTATTATCTGTATTAAAAACACCATTAAAAGAACCAATATCTACAACAACACCCAGTCCACATTCATGTGCATATACAGCATTGAATGGTTCAGAAGATGAATTAGTTGATGATGTTGAATCAGCTATTGATACACCAGATATTGAACCAACAACAAAATCAGCATTTAATTTTTTAAAAAGATTTCGTCCTGGTCGTGGTGGACCACGATTTGAAGCACATCATCGTCGTGTACCAACACCAATTCGTCGGAAAAGTCGTTGTCGTACAAAATTAGAAAGTGATGATATATTAGATGGTTTGGCAAGAGAACGTGATGGTAACAAATCTTTAATATAATTATTTAATTTCGGACTCGTCTCTATAAAATTCTCTTTAATAATATTAATTAGATGAATTGGGTGCTGAAGAGGCACCAGATCCAAATATTCCACAAGACCCAAATGCACCAACTGGTATACCAGATCCATATTATCCAATAGCATTACCAATTGATCAAGCATTTAAGGCAAAATATGTTTTCCATCATCGACGTGGTAAAACATTTCAAGAAAAATGTTATGTATTCTTAGAGCATCCAATTGGATGGTGTTGTTTTGTATATCATTTTTCAGTGTAAGTAAATATTAGTTCTATAAATTATTTGTTATCTGGCAATGTAAATCTTTATCCTTCGCATAGCCTAAGAAAGGTTTAGTCCTTAATTTAGTTAGTGAAAAGACCAAAAAGGAAGATTTGTATTTTTTACAATTTCAAAAAGTCATTCTTCGAAATCATATCATAAAAATGTGATTTTAAGGAATAACATAAATTACATTTAATATTTTCATTTATTTACAGATTTATGCTTGTACTCGTATGCTTAATATTTAGTGTATTATCAACAATAGATACGTATCAAGATTTTGCAAATGAAACATTATTTTGGATGGAAATATGTTTAGTTGTTTTTTTTGGTGTTGAATATATTGTTAGATTATGGTCAGCTGGATGTCGATCTAAATATATGGGATTTTGTGGTCGATTACGTTTTATTAGAAAACCAATTTGTATTATTGGTAAGTTGAGTTTAATATTGGATAATTTTTAATGCTACTTTCAAATTGGGAAATAATGAATATCTAAAATTAAGAGTATACGACAATGGCTTGATGAACAGTAAATGATTTCTTACAGAGGTAAAACTAAATTATTCCAACTCTTTGGCATATACTGTCCGCAGTGATAGTGTGTAATGATTTCTAAATATCTGTGGAGCCTGGAATATGGAACTGTCAGCCAATTATTTGTTCCCAATTTAAATTTAATTATTTTCGAAATTGCTAGTTACAAGCATGATTCCCATTTTAGCAGCTTTAAAATACCTCTCATCATCTGTAACTAACTTACAAAATTTATCATCTTCCATTTCAATAGATTTAATAGTTGTTGTTGCTTCCATGGTTGTATTATCAGTTGGTTCAAATGGACAAGTATTTGCTACAAGTGCAATACGTGGTATACGTTTTCTACAAATTTTACGAATGTTACATGTTGATCGACAAGGTGGTACATGGCGTTTATTAGGCTCAGTAGTATTTATTCATAGACAAGTTAGTATTTCAAAATATTTAAATTATATAATTTACAATGTTAACAAATTATATGCTTCTCTCTTCCATTAACGCCCCACCCTACCCAGGAATTAATAACAACATTATATATTGGATTTCTAGGTCTTATATTTAGTTCATATTTTGTCTATTTAGCTGAAAAAGATGTTGAAGGTCCAAATGGTGCTAAAAGTGATTTTCGTAGTTATGCAGATGCATTATGGTGGGGTGTAATAACAGTAACCACAATTGGTTATGGTGATACAGTACCACAAACATGGATGGGTAAAATTGTTGCATCATGTTTTAGTGTATTTGCAATATCATTTTTTGCATTACCAGCTGTAAGAAAATTATACTTATATATAGGAAAATTCATATTTGAAAATGAGAATATAAAATGATTTCTTTTTAATTTTTAGGGTATTTTGGGTAGTGGATTTGCATTAAAAGTACAACAAAAACAACGACAAAAACATTTTAATCGTCAAATACCAGCAGCAGCAATGCTAATACAATGTTTATGGCGTTGTTATGCAGCTGATAAAAGTTTTCAAAGTGAAGCAACATGGTTAATACATGTTAAAGATGATAGTCATTCAACACAAAATAGTTCAAATACAGTTTTACCAACACAATTAGGAAAGGTATGTAATTCTTTCAAACTATATCTCTATCTTTATTTTTCGTGTGGATGTGAATTTTTATGTGTTAGCTTTGTAAAACAGAAAAACATTAACATTTTATGCTGGTATATAATAATTTCTTATGTCTATAACGTAAATTAAATAAATTTATTGTATACACATCACAATTTAGAATCATCTTTTTATTACAGACGAAACAAACTTTCTATGTATACTTATAAGCTTTTGATTGTGCGAAAATTTTTTAATAGCTTTCTTTTTATTATTTTTATATATGTTATGCTTTCAGTGGAGCTTAATAAATTTTCTGTTTTTATGTTATCATAATTCATAAATAATTTTTGAAGATAAATTTTGTATAATAATCATAAATGCAAAAAAATTTTATGATCTTTATTTGTCTTTTAAAATTCTTTTTATTAAGTATTATTATTATTAAGCTTTAATGGCCTGGTGAGAATTTTTTTACAATTTTCACAAATGGAATAAGAAAAAATCGCCCATGTTCCAGCATTCACATGACTGTAAACTGTGAATGTGAATTGACATTCGCTCGAATTTAAATTTGATGTTCACTAGCATTAACATGTTTTTGAATTTTTCGAATTTTTTGAAAATTATTTTCACCCTTAAAATGAAAAGCGTGAAACAAATTAAATTCGAAAAAATTAAATTAAATGCGAAAAAAAATACAATTTACGCATCTAAATTGAAACATTCACAAAGTGAATAAAAATGTGAATAGAATTCGGTTGTATTACCTCAACAGTGAATAACAGAACACCAATTTTTATTTTCGGAAAAAACCAATTCACAATTCGAATTAGTTTCGAATGCTGGAACAACTGCATTCACATTCACCCGTCAAATTCACATTCACGACAATGTGAATGTGAATGATGGAACATGGGCGTATAATAGAAATTTGTCTGCCTTTTATCTATAAGCTTTAATTGTTTTTGTAAGTGTAATTTTCCATAATATAACAAAATGCTTTCATCGTGGCATGCTTTATAATTACACTCTCTTTAGTTTTGGTTTTCAATTTATTTATTTTTTTATTATATTTTGAACCTTTAACACTTTTGTTTCCCTTCAACCATCATCCATCATTTTTTAAATCATTAAACCTACGAGAAAAAAAAAGGACAAAAAAAAAATTGCATACGTAATATCCGGTTAATAATTTAATATATATAATATCCGGTTTTCTAATGAACCTTTTATAAATTTTAGATAAGTATATTTTATGTGATGGTAATTTAAATATTAATATAAAATTTTCACAAAAAATACAAAAAAAAATTATAACCCTTGGAAATTTTGAAATGGAAAATCACCATTTTTATTATTTTAATTTATAACAAAATAAAATGTTAATCAAAAAAGTATAATAAAGGTAATATAAATTAATTATATGAAACCGCAGAAAAGTTGGATGAGTGATGGTTAGCGAAATTTACATAATATAATATATGTACATATAAATATGGTTACGATATTTTTTTTTTGGATCCAGTTATCATTCAAGGCTATTGAAAATATGAAAAGTATATTTTTTATTTACATAATTTCTTGTTAGCAATCTGTTTGTCATATTTTCAACAAATTCAAATTTTTGGGTACAAATTTTCTTATTGTAAATCATGTTTTTCGCTTATCACATCTCGCAAATAATTTAATCTGTCTGACCTGACTACATGTTCGTAGAATATTTTCCAAATTTCCTTTAAAATCTTCCTATAATTTGGACTGTGTGGATGTGAAACAACTGAATCTATAATATAACATAGCCCACAGTGATAGAGATGTGACCTGTCATATGTCACCTGTCATCTGTTACCTGTCATCTTTTCGGATCGTGTCTTCTATAACCTGATAAAGGTTGTCTACCCATTAAAGCATTCTTTGACGAAACAAATTCACGTTTAATATGTAATTTCGCTGTAAGGTTCATAGAAGGTTTTCATGTTCAATTTTCTATGAATAGTGTATGGTGACTCTGTTCCACGATGAACTGATAAGTCTTAAGGTGCTAGTAAAGGCTATAAATGTTGTAAATAATCATGACATTTTACGATACGATCGATACGATCATTACGATATTACATATCCAATTTAGGACTATGATTAATTTAGGACAATCCACATCCACAACAGTCTCAGTGACTATGCTACCCATAACCATCTTAGTAACTTTGTAACCATTTTCTCAATTAAGTAGTTTCATTATCATATTTTTCCAAATATATACACAAAAAATTTCTATCACATTTTTCTCTCAATTTTGCTGCATTTTCAAATTCTATCAAAAGTAGCTCTTCCATAGCTTCCATACATATCTAAAGTGTATTTTTGTTTTCGTGTCCAGATTTCTGAGTTTTTTTCTTCAAACTATAAAAATTATAAATATGATTGTACTTTTTTAGGTATAGTAAAAAAATATTAAACATTTGACGAAAAAATTTTAAATCATAATTTTTGTTTCACGAATTTTTTGAAAAACCAGTTTTTGATTTTTCTTTCATAATTTTTTATAATTTTTTTTTTGTATCTTGTACTCCCATTATACATTCCTGTTGATCCAATTCCTTCAACAAAATTTATATAAAAATATTAATCCTTTTCCTGCTCCCTGCTAAATTATAATCAATCATCCAATAACACCCAAAAATAAAATGCAAAGAAAAAAGGATCAGTGTCGCTCGATGTGTTCAATGTGTTGTTGTTTTTTTTTCCATTTTTCTTTTTTGTACGATTACAAACGAATCAGACCCTAATGGTACAGGTAGCAAAACGTGGTGCCAGTGTTCTAAAACGAAGGAAATCAAGAAATCGAATGGAATCTCATGTTCAACAACAGCAGCAGCAACAACAGCAAGCTCAACAAGGAATATCGAGTACAGCAGCTGGTGGATCAACAGTTGCAACTACAAATTCAGCAACGACTACAACGGCAACAACAACCACAAGAACTCAAACCCCTCCGCCATCAAATCCATCTGGAAGTGGTAATACAGTTGGTAATAGTAATACAACGAATATTAATAATCAAACCGATGTAACACAACAAACACACCAACAGCAGCAACCACCAGCTAGAAGTGAATCTGGTGAAGGTGATGTTGTATTTTATGTGGATGAACCAAGATCAGGTAAGATGGAATAATTAAATCTATATTTCTGGAAGGATTTGATTAATATTTCAAATTTGTTGGAATTAATAGGAACACCAACACGTGGCCGGAAAAATGATCAATCAAATCGTGGACCATTTATGAGTCAAAATAGTTCAGTAACTGAAGCACCAAGTGATGAAGTTGAACCAGAACAAGAACAAGATGAAGATCCGGAACCAGCAAGAGTTACAACGTAAGTATTACTTAAAACAATAAAATTATTTTAAGATTATAGATAAGAAGATCGTCATCCTTATGCTTAGTCAAATATTAGGGCTGACTTGCAGCTGAAAAGATTAGCCAAAATTCTTCTTAATCTATATTAAATATTTCCAGATTAACTGAAGCTCATCGAAATGCAATCAGAGCTATAAGAAAAATTAAATATTTTGTTGCACGTCGTAAGTTTCAACAAGCCCGAAAACCATATGATGTCCGAGATGTTATTGAACAATATTCACAAGGACATTTAAATATGATGGTTAGGATAAAGGTAAGTGACTTTTTACCCTTAGTAAATTGAGTGTATAGTACAAGAAATTTTCATATTATCTTCAAAATATCTTCATAATATTATAGGAACTTCAACGTCGTTTAGATCAAACACTTGGTAAACCAGGTAGTTATTATGCTGGTATTGATCGTGTTGGTAATTTAAAACCAATGACTGTTGGTGCTCGATTATATCGTGTTGAACAACAATTATTTAATATGGATAAAAAATTAGATCATATTATGCATGCAATAAATGGTATTACAGTACGGGCAATATCAAATGCAGCTAGTAATAGTAATTTAATTAATTATGGTCAATTACAACCATATCAATCAAATAATCAACTAGCACATCATCATCAACAACAACAACAGCAATATCATAATCAACAATCACCTTATCAGCAACAACTTAGTATACATCCAGATAATTGTAGTACAAGTACAAGTCGTTTTAATTTACAATTACCATCAATAAGTCCAATACCAGGACCAACACCAACACCAACACCACCCCCACCACCTTTACATAGTATTGAAGATGATGTGTAGGGTTTGTGTAACCTCCCTCCTCTTCCCAAATCCAAATCATTAGAGATTTTATTGTAGTTTGAAAGGATAAATAAGAATATGGCCAAAAAATTTTTTGGACAAGAATCTTTGGATAGTGGAAAAAATTCTAAAGAATCATAAGGATTGGAATATTCAGACAAAATTTTAATATTAATATACTATATTAAATGATGGAACGAAGTGATAGGAAAACGAACATAAACATGATAATTATTGTTCGAAATATACATATGTAAATTTAATTGTGGTACAAAAACAAAATCCTTCAATCAATGTTAAATGGTTTCGATGTTCGTCGGCGCATACATTAGTGTCTATATTTTATGTAAAATCTCGTATATCTTTCTCTAACATATCCTCTTCCTTACCGAAAATATATCATTAATCCTAAATTATAATTTAATTATATTCGATTATTAAGTAATTGCGATTTTTCATTTCGAATTTCACAACAAAAAGCAATTTTGTGTTAGGTTAAAACAAAATATATGTAAATATTAAAATTAAACGATGGTCCCATATCGAATAGCTATTAGAAAAATTATAAGAATAATAAACAAGGATTTCGTGCAATCTTAAAAATAAAACGCTGGAAACGCACTTTACTATAATAAATTAAACTACATTTATAAATGTTGTAAAATATTTATATAAAAAAATATTAGTGGTATTTGTAAATACCTAAAAGAAACTCTTTAATCACTCGTTCATTATCATCGTTTTCGAGTGAACAACAAAAAAAGATTCGGGAAAAAATTTCCGAATCAGAAAATTGGGGAACAGAATGAGGGAATAGTTCATTCGGAAATCATGATTTAACGATCGATAAATTTATAATTTAATGGCGCGATTATTGTAAAAATTTTATTTAAAAAAGATTCGTTTCAATAAAACAAATTTAATTAAGTAAAATTAATAATTTTTAAGTACCTATTTAAAGATAAAATGTTAATAATATGTATTTAAAAAAAAAAAAGTAAAATTTAGTCAAAAAACAAAAATTGAATTTGTGTCTCGTTTCCAAAAAAAAATTTTCGTTTTTTTTTTTTTTAAATTTGAATTTGTATAAAATAATATAATATATTTAATTTTTAAGGTTTAGTGGAACAAAACAAAAATATATTTAAAATTTAGAAAAAAAATTTAAAAAAAAATATCAATTTTAAAAATATAAAGAAAAAAAACGATATAAAAAAAATATGAAATTTACGATTTATAATATAAAATGAAGCAATATTAATTATATATATAAAATTAATTTAAATTTTTTTGTAATCCGAATATTTTGGATATTTGACATTACATTATTCAAATCAAATTCCTTTTAAAAAATCATATCAGACTTTTCAGATCAGATTTATAAATTTATAATAACAATATAACAAAATTACTTACCATGATTGCATTCAGATTGAACCAGATTAGATCGATGATTTTATCTGAAAAAAAAAAAAAACAGAAAAGTTGAAATTAATTTTGTCAATCTGGCATAGAAACTTAAAAGTTTTTAATGGAAATTTTGAAAATTTTGTTTTTTTTGGAAAAAAATAATTTCGATGGTTAAATTCCATGATATCTGCATTTATATAGATTTCAGTCGTGTTTCTAGTTGATATATAAACTAAATAATAACTAGTTTCTACTTGGTATATAAACTAGACATCATCTTGTTTATATTAACTATTAATTTTACTGTCTAGTTGGAAAAGACACTAAATTAGTTTCTAGTTGAGAAAGAAACTAGTCAGCACTCTAAAAGTGTTACTAAATTGGTTTATAATTTAATGTTAAACTGTTACTTTTTATATAATTTCCATGAAATCTGAATTTATACCAGTATTTTCTAAATCGGAACCGGCTGAATGTCAAAAAAATAAGAATATTTGAGTTTCGCTAACAGAAACCACCTAATCATTTAACGCGAAACTAATAATCGTACTAGAAGAAAATAATGCAATCTTGGACTGTAAAATGTTTTACAAAAAAAAATATATATCATAAAATTAAAATTCTAAAATAAAATATTGCAATATTTCTGTTCTATATTTCCAAATAAAAAAATATACAAAATAATAATTATAACTAGAAATTTATATGCATTAGAAGTTAATTTAAAATCTTCTTTGCACAAAATATTAATTCATTATCATATTTTTTTTTTTGTAAATAATGTAAATTAAATTTAATTATTAATAATTATTAAAAATGACAAAAAAAAATTTAGCTGCCTAATATTTAATTTAAAATTAATTTGTAAATATATAAAATAATTTTTTTTTAATTTTAGCTTTTCAAAATATTTTTAAAGTATATAAGTAATAAAAAAAACCAAAAAAAAGACAGTATCGACCTGTGAATATTTTAATTAATTATGAGCAAAAAAATGATATAATTTTGATTATTCTCAAATTATAGAATATCAAAATTAATAAAATTATTTACAAAAAACATAAAATTATAAAAAGTAATTTTTGCATTTATTAGTACTAAAAATACTAAAATTATAAATTACAACTAAATGAATTTTTTTGTTAAACTCACAATTTTTTTCAATTTTTGATTCAGTAAACTTGTCTAGATTAGGAGGTGGTCTATAACTTGTCTAGATTAGGAGGTGGTCTATTAAGTTTTATTAAAAAACTTGGCTAAATTCCAGAACAACAAACTAGATTCCAATAACTAAACTACTTATATTTTGTAACTAGAACATAAATATCCCAATTCAATTATAAATCTAGTTGAAAAGTGTGACAACTGTAACTAGATTGTACACTAGAACTTGATTCAATCTAGTTAAATATTCTAGTTAGGCTATAGCTATATTCTAGTCAAGAAAAATTTTGTAACTAGAACATAGATTTCCCAATTCAATTTGAAATCTAGTTGAAAAGTGTGAAAAATGTAACTAGATTGAATTTTAGAATTTGCTACAATCTAGTGTAATATTCTAGTTAGGCTAGGTATATTCTAGCCAAGAAAAATTTATAGACTTCAAGTTTATCAGTAACGCGTATACTTTTCTGTAGCAATATTCCCTAAATATAAAAAGGGTGCACCACCTCTTAAAAATGAACTAATAAAAATTAATATCTAAATTTTAATTTTCATTTCTGTAGAAATTTCCTACCCAAAAAAAATTGTACCCTTTTTTCCTTAAATTTATAATTATATACTTAAAATAAACTAAAGCTGAATCATGGTTCTCTTTTTTAATTAGAATATCTTTATTTTATTTATATATTTATAAATAATTTTAATTAATTAAAATTAATTTTAAAATTTAAATTCAAAAATTTATTTTAAGAAAAAAATTAAATAAAAATAAAAAAATTGCAATAATTTTGAAATTCTAAAAAAACAAAATTTTGTATAAACTAATAATAAAAAAAAAATGTAATTAAAAAAGCAATTCATATTTTTTAAGAAATTATTAATAATTTTATTAATAGTGTAAAAAGTTTTATGTTTTTCTTTTTGATAAATCTGCGATATTAAATAAATGCTTTTTTTTATATACATATATAAAAAATAATATATTAAATAATTTAATTACTTATTAATAGTAAATTTTAAGAATTAAGTATAAATGTAGAAAAATAATTTAAATCATTTTAAATCAAACTCAATTAATGTATGAGTCACTAATTTTTTGGAAAGGACTGTGTGTGTTAAAATTATTTTAACAGAAATGTAAAAATTATCTAAAATTAGATTCAATTGAAAATTTAAATTGTTATTATATATAATTGAATATTTCGTAATTTTCGAATATGTTAAGAAGACAGAATAATTTCTTTAAATTTTTCTTTAAATATTATTAATATAGTCATTAATAATTGTCAATATGTAAATAAACTGTAAAACTATTAATTAACTGTCAAAATGGGGTAACTAGTATTTCGTGACTCTGTCAAGTATCACATATTACAATTTTGCATAGAAATACAAAATTGTAATATATACCTCCTGTTAATTATCTGTTACCTGTTAAATAATATTCAAATATAAATACTTACATATTTAACAATTTAAGGTGTAACTATTAAACTGTTAACTGACTGTTATCTAAATATTAATTATCTGTTATATTTTTAAATATTAATTATCTTATCATTATCTGGACTGTTAATTATCTGTTATATACTTATATACTGTTCAATAAGATTTTCTAGTATTGTCACGAATGAAATTCGAAATATGTTAGTATCGATTTCAACCCTATCTGAAATTTTAAATTAAAACTGCAATATATAAGTTTTTCATTTTAGTATGAAAAATTAGTGGCTCATAGTTTCTCAAATGAACAAAAAAAAATTAATTAAAAAAATGTAAATTATATAAGTACATTATATCAATAATCTAATAAAATGTTACTATATATAATATTTAAATTACAACAAAAGTAATAAGAAAAAAAAACCAAAAAAGCAATTATTTTTTAGATATTAAAGAGAATTAATTAAAAATAATTATAAATATAATATTTAAAATATTATCCTTCTTGTGCCTCTTAATTAAAATCCAATAAACAAAGAAAAAACACTCTAAAAAAAATTATATAAAAAAATATTTATAGAATTAATATAAACACTAAAATCTAAATATAAAAGCAAAATTAACTTTTAATACTAAAACTATATAAAAATAAAAATTATATAAAAAATAAAATTTTCAAAATTTAAAGCAATTTTTAAAAACATATAAATTAAAAAAAAAATCAATAATTAAAAAATATTTGCCTTGAATTTTTTTAGCAATATTTATTTTTTTTTGGGAATTATATAAAATTTAATTTCTATAATATTTTATTAAAAAATGCACAATTCCCAAAATCGACCAAAACCAAATTTACTATAAATTTTCTATATATATCTTTACTCTTATTAAAAATAATTTTTTGACCTTGCCTAATTATAATTGGTATATTTAAATCCACCACCAACCTTAATAATTTTTAAAACTTTACAAAAAAAAAATTTATATTTTTAAAATGTATTTTTCAAATTTGTTAAAAATGTTAATTGTTTTTAAACTGTGCTATACATTAAAACATAAAATTTTAATTTGATTTTATATACTATAAAAGGTTATTGTGTAGCCCAAAGTTTTACAGCCTGTAATCCTATAAAATTTAATAAGATAATAAGTACATGGAAAATTTATATTACTATAAATTGTAGGTGGTATGCATATGAAATTAAATTTACTTAATAATACTGAGTATACTGAGAAGTATGTTTAGCGAAAATGTTTAAATATGAATGAAAGAAAACCTACTTTCATTTATTACCCGACTATTATGAAGTATACACAACAAACGTAGAGAAATTCCCAGAGTTTTGAATTTTAAAATAACGAATTTAACCACCACTATCTGTTAACTAACTGTAAACTGACTGTTAACTAACTTAAAACTAGCTGTTAACTAACTGTTAACTAACTTTTAACTAGCTGCGAACTAACTGTTAACTAGCAGTTAACTAACTGTTAACTAAATAAGCTGTTGAATTGTTGAACTGTTAATTAACTGTTATTAACTTATACAAAATTTACTTTTAATTATTATTGACAATCTGGTAATATACTAACAATATTTCTGATATTAAGATATCAAAGCTGTTAGCATATCAAAAAAAACTGTGACATTCGTCAGGTAATTGGTAAAATGACAATTTGATTTTATAATTTCAGAAAGTAATAAAAGTAAAATTTCAGTTTTTATGCATATGAACTAAAAATGTATTTATAAATAATATACAAAATTATTCTAAATAAATTCCCGACCAAATTTATAAACAAACAAAAATGTATAGCAAAAAAAATATAAGTATCCCCCAATAGTGGACACCATTTTAATAACACAAATAATTTAATCATCAAATAAATATATCAAATAAATACAAGCAATACTTATATAAAAATATTATAATTAAGTACAAAAAAGCATATATATAAAACAAGGACTACACATTCTTATCTATAATTTCCTTAAAAAAAAGGACACAGAAGTTTAAAAATTCATTTAACAGATTACACATTAAATTAAAATATAAATTTTAAATACATATATATAATAAAAAAAATAAATCACTAAAAAATTTAACAAAATTAATTTGCAATTTTAAAATGTTTATAAATAATAATTAAATTGTATATTAAGGATTAGTATAATAATGAAAATGAATTTTCAAATATATATTAAATTAAATGTCCTATTTAAATAATATAAAAATAATTTAATTAAGTATACACATAGAACTGTTAAGAAAATATTTAATATTAAATTAAAATGGTGCCTTATGCCATAAAATCATTAAAACTAAAATTACTATCCTATACCAAAAAAACTATTAAATTCCTTTTTAAATTTATTAATGGTTTCCATATAGAAACCAAAGTTAAATTTTCAGACTAAAAAAAAAACAGATTTCAGAATTTAGTTACCAATTTGAGAGAAATTTGTTGTTCGGACATCAATAATTACAATGAAAATTCTTGGTAAAATGGTAAATCTTTATGTCAGCTTCGGCTTACAATATCATTATGTTGAGCCAAGAGAAGAATTACGAATATATGTTCGAAAATAGCAATAAAAAATAGTCTGAAAATTGAACTACCAGTGACATTTAGAAGTTTACATAAGTAAAATATAGTCAAAACTCAAAATTCAATATGTACATCACAAAAATTTAAATTTATATCACTGGAACAATCTAAATGAAAATTGAAATTGGTGTCTACTAAAAAAAAATTATTATAATGTAACCTAAATTTACTTAGCACAAAAATGTCCTTAGAAGAAACAAAAAATGGTCTATAAAAATTTCATATTTTTGTGCACATTAATTTTTCAAGCAAAAAAAATATAAGTAGGTACTTAAAATATTTCCTCTTCCAAATTTTAATCAAAACAAAAATTGAAAAATTTATGTATTTTGTACACATTTTAATCATATCCACAAAATTTTTGACCACAATTTTTCTATTTTATATTTATAAATAAAACTGGAGACCAAAAAAAAAAAAATAAGTGAATTTATTTATTAAAAAAAAATTAAAAAAAAAATTAAAATTAAAATATTTGTAAATATTTTCACACCAAAAAAAAAATATATATATATTTTTGCACTTAGTGCACAAATATTGAAAAAATTATTTAATAAAAAAAAAGCTAAAAATTATATCAATAAATTTAAATAATTTAGATAATTTTAAATATTTAATTATTAAAAAATATAAAATTTAAACGATTTATATAACTAAAAAAATAGATGTTCTTAGTTTCATTACTTTAAAAACTAAAATAATATAATAAAAAAAAATTAAATTAAAAAAGTTATAAAAAAAATTAAAAAAAAAATGCTCAAAAATATCTCTTGAGATTTAAGCCGTGATTATATAAAACAATCTCGAAGTATAACATATGAGATGCGACAGATTAAAATGGCAAAAAATTAAGTCTAAATGTCATGACAGAAATGATTTGTCGGACAGACTCCGTCACTAAAGTCTAAAATGTCATGACAGAAATGATTTGTCAGACAGACTAAATGTCATTTGTAATTTCCAACAAATTAGTTACTCAATTTAACCCAAAAATGTATATTCTAGAATCTAGACAGAATTTCGAGTCAGTTTAGTTTTCCTAATAAAATTATTTTTTTGGACCTTTACAAACTCTCAATTTTCATTAGTCCTGTAGTATATTGTAAATTAACTATATTTCCTTTACATCAATAATCAAATTCGATTTATTTTATGTATTCCTCCAATTTATATTATTCGGTCATATTTATGTGTATGTAAACATTATTAGTTACTGTCGTGTCAGTTATTATGTCTGTCGTTTCTGTCGTATATCCATATTCAATATCGAGTTTATTTATCGTGGCATTTAGTTTTAAATAAAATATTAAACTATATTATATTAATAAAATTAATTAAAAATCTTTAAATAATTTTCAATAAATATACAATTACTGTGATCTCACTTTTAACAACAATTTAATTAGTAAAAAAAAAATATTATGAAACTTTATAAATAATTTTAATAATAATTTCAACGGATTTTTAATAATTAATTAATATAAATAAATTATTTCAAAATTTGTAAAATGCTTAAAAATAACAATAAAATTTTTTGTTTTTCTAATTTTAAATTTTTTTTAAATTAATTAATAATTATAATTATTTCGTGTAAATAAAATTGTTAATAGAAAATTTAAAAACAAAACAAACAAAATTGACGGTATAAAACTTAACTAAAAAAAAGAAAATCGTATCGTAATTTTCAATTTAATATTTAAAAAAAATGATTATGTAAATATAAATACCAAAATCTTTTCAAATTTTAATTAATTATATTACTTAGCTATTATTATTAATAATATTTTCTATTTTATAATTAAATTAATTTTTTTTTAGTCAAAAATATATGAATTTTATTTACTTATTAAAAAATTGTATATAAAAAAAAAATTTGTTACTTAAATAAAAAATCGTTTTTATAGATAAATAATTTTAATTTATTTATAATAAAATTAATTTCATTAAAGTAAATTCTCTTAGTTTTTTTGTATTTTATATTTACTAATAAATAAATTAAATATTTTTACTATTTTTAATATCTTTGCAAAAAAAAATAAATTAATTCAAAAATTCTTTTAAATTTTAAAAATTATTATATAAAAAAAAACATCAAAATTTAAAAATTTAAAATAATTTAATAAATAAAAACATAAGTAAAAGAAAAAATTTATTTTCAAATTTCACGATTTCAATAAAATAAATAAAAATATTAAAAATAAATCTTTAGTGAATTATTAAAACCAAAAACAAGTAAAACTTAGATAAAATTAAATTTAAAAGAAAAGTTTTATAATTCACTAAAAAAATAATTTAAAAAAAAACTGTAATAAAAAAAGGATTTCCAAATGAAAATAAATTAACAAATACATAAATAAAATTTTATTTGAAATTTTTTTATAGTTTCTTTATTTATTGTTATTTTTGTCCCTGTTGAAGTTCTTGTGAATTCGAAACGATTTTAGTTACCAAACCTCCAAAAAACTTGTAATTTAAATTTCAATGCATTATACCTTGAAGGTTAATAACGATGCAGCCTGATTTTCAACTTTCAAACAACCAAAAAGCTTTGGCAATAGTGTAATAAAAAATAGTGAGGCTGGTGCCTAAAAAGCATGTACAAAATTTAATAGAAATTTTTAAACATATTTACAGTAAAAAGGATCAATCGAAATGGACCTGTCATTGTCATGTCGCGGAAGAAAGTGTCCATTCCTCGATGTTATAACATGTTTGGGAAATATGTTGATTGTATACCATTTTTTATTTTTTATATTAGAATAGAGAGAGAGAAAGGTTTGAGATGGGAATACAAAATACAACCTGGCCGCATTCCCGGGGCGCCTCTCTCTACTACAGAAAATAGTATTATTATTTAAATATGGTAAAATCAATACCGATTTTGAAAAGGGAGGGTAAAATTATACAATGTTAAAGGATGCGACTCGACATCTGTGTATATAGCAGAAAAATTTAATTGTCAAAGCAGCAAACGAAATTTAAAAAATTATTAAAATAATTAGAAAATTATATATTGAATAAATATACATAGTATAATAATTAGGTCAAGTAAATAATTAAATTATGTGGATATACCAACCTTAGATGATCTCGTATAAATTAATCACGAAATTATGATCGTTTTACAATCCTTTGGTAATTTTTTAATTAAATTATAATTACCTTATAATTATACCACTTTTCATTTTGAATTTACTATATTAAATTTTGAATTTAATATAGTACCACACTTTTCACTAATTTTTTTATAATCTTTAAAATTTTAGCACAAAATTATTTCAAAAAATATGTATAAAGTACTCTTTTTATTTTTTCATTAAAATTAATTACAATTAATTATTTTATATTTTCACTAAATTAATCACAACACCAATTTAATACATTTAATTAATATAAAAAACACCGTTCTAATACATTCTAAGGAGCCCCAAGGAGCACCATAAAATAAACACTAACACTACTACATTTTTTCTACTGACCAAACAATATGACAATTTTTTTTCATATTGGAAATGCCAACATTAATTTTTATACTAAAAAATTTAATTCACTTTTTTTATCTTTAAATCGAAAAAATATAAATATTTTCTAACAATTACTAAATCCACTAACACCTTAATTATAAATTTACAATATTTTGATGAATATCAAGGGTACAAAATTAATTAAATTCAAATATTTCACGAACGAAATGATATTTGTAATACAAAGTAAAAAAATCGCGGCGAAAATGACAAAATTGACAATAATTGGCGCCAAAAATAAATTAAAAAGTCAAATTAAATCAATGGAAAAACTTTTATTAAAAAAAATAACTTTTTGATGTGAAAAATTTCAAGTTTTTGAAAATTGTAAAGAAAATAACTATTTGAAATGAATTTCAAATATTAACTGAATGTTATTAATTTTTTATTCATTTGACAATGAATAAATTGTATTTACAAAGAATTAATATTAATTTATGATTAAAACATTTTATTAAATTAATATTTTTATGAAAAATATAAATAATAATGATGAACAGCGATATTAAACGGTAATATTTTTCATAAAGTTTGTACTTCGAAAATTACTTTTTAAAGTATCTTTTACTGCAGAACCACAACTACAAGCTTAGCGGTTTTGTTTCCAATTTTTGATAAATGGTATAATCAATTTTTTCACTGTTATTTACATTTATAATTCTCATAAAATTAGAATTTTTATAATCGATTGCAATTTGTTTAAATAAATTTCAATTTAACCAAAAATTTTCATATTCAGAAGAGACTTCAAAAAAAACTTTCTGGAGAAAATATCTTTATACAAAAAGTCATCAATATATTTTTTTCCCGTAGGGTAAACATTCTTCAGTCGATAAAGAGTGTGGTTCACATTAGTGTTTGTGTACATTTCTCATGTAGATACAACGAGTTGTGTTTGTGGTAAAGGAATTTCAAATTTTTCACAAAAAAACTAAATAAAAAAAAAACATAATAAAAAAAACAACAACTCGTCGCGCTTTACATTTTTTCAGAGTCGTTCTATGGATTAAATTTGTGTTAAAATTATTTTATAATTAAAAATATTAAAAATAAATAAATAAATTTTATTTATAATTAGTGAATTTTTTATTAGACTTGATAATATTTAAAAAAGAAAAAATATAGTTAAAAAATTAGTGAATTATTGTGCAGAAACTTATATTTTTGATTTCGTCTCTTCGTCGCGTATTTTTCCCATTCTTGAAGAGAGATTGGAATGCGGTTTGTTTGTTAACAAAAAATAAAACAACAACAACAATTACACAGTATTAAAAGAAAACCAAAATTTATAACTAAAAAAACCAATTTGGATTGTATTGGAACCCCAAAATATACCAAGAAAAGTATACATCAATTTTGGTTTTCAAGAAGTCCTCACCTTCATTATCGATTTTTCCTTCTAACCTCTAAATATCAAGGATTCAAAGGAATTTGTTGTTGTTTGTTGGGTTGGTTGTACTATTTTCAAAAACAAAACAAGAAAAAAATTATGGAATCACCACTTGAAGTTTTATCCAGAGCTGTTTGTATGGTACAGGATAATGCAAATGGTAAATTATATTAAATTAGATCATTTTACAACACCAACAAAAAATTTTGACGTAAAAAGTATAACCAAAATTTTTGTAATGCCGGATGAAAATTCTTTTGTAGAAATTTCATTTTTATTATTATTGTTGTAGGTTTTTGTATATAAATAAATGCACGTCGTTTCGTTAGAGTTGCTTGTGCCATCAGAGCACACGAGAAGCTCATAAAAAAAGAGCTAATCAACAACAATAAAATAATTTTTTTTATACCTCAATTTTTGTAGAAATTCGCATTTATTTTCTTGTTGTATTATTTTGTTAACTGGTAAAATGTATAATTTAGCATTTTATAGAATGCCTGGGCATTATGTATAATGCTTCAAATAACTTTTGTATGAGTAAAACAAAATTATACTTATGTATACATAACCTAACTTATCGTATAATTTGGAAAGTTATTGGCAAAGATGGTGTCGATGGAGTTTTTTTGATTCAGTGCGAGAATTTAGTTAATTTCAGAATGTATTCTTAGTAACCATTGACTAAAATGTATATGTAATCGTTAATGTTTAATATACTTTGCCTAGACATTCTATAAAATACGAAATTATACACTTTTTTGCCTACTACAATACTCGAAACGCATAAATCGTGATGATGATCACTAAAAAAATATATAAATAAATAAATAAAAATGATTTCCCCATAAAAAAAAAAAGATTGCATTGTTTAAATATTTTAAATTCTTAAAAAAAATTCAATTAAAAAATTATTTATTTTAAATTTAATATAAATATAAACATTAGAATATTAATTTAAATATAATTAATTAATTTGTATTTTGTACTGACCTGTTTAATATACTTTGCCTAGACATTCTATAAAATACGAAATTATACACTTTTTTGCCTACTACAATACTCGAAACGCATAAATCGTGATGATGATCACTAAAAAAATATATAAATAAATAAATAAAAATGATTTCCCCATAAAAAAAAAAAGATTGCATTGTTTAAATATTTTAAATTCTTAAAAAAAATTCAATTAAAAAATTATTTATTTTAAATTTAATATAAATATAAACATTAGAATATTAATTTAAATATAATTAATTAATTTGTATTTTGTACTGACCTACAAACATTTGTTTTTTTCTAATAATGAAAAATTTAGTTTTTCCCTTGTATATAATTTATTAACCTTGAGATTTGTTTATATTTTTAATAATATAATATAAAAACAATTAGC
This sequence comes from Empis stercorea, assembly GCA_949752835.1. Taxonomy (NCBI): domain Eukaryota; kingdom Metazoa; phylum Arthropoda; class Insecta; order Diptera; family Empididae; genus Empis; species Empis stercorea. The sequence goes on from OX457085.1 coordinate 87,074,873, forward strand.
GCAATGTGAAAAATCTATTTAAATATAAATAAATAATATAATTAATATTAGATGTTATTTATGGGTATATGTATAGAAAATATTTTAAGAATTTTGTTTGTCTCTAGAAATTATTAAAAAGTATATACGATCACTTGAATTTACATTATTATATTTAAATTCTATAATTTTTTTGTCATCCTAAAGAATTTACGGGTAGGAGTTTGTTTGACTCTATAATTTTTAGATTATTTCATAAATATTATTTTTGTACAATCTTCTCTAGGTTCAAGTAATTTAAATTGGTAAAAGCCAGATTTTCAGTTTCTTCACATGAGTAACAGATCTGTGAATTTTTTCATATTTTTTTGGTTAAGGTTTATAGATTTTCCGAAGAATTTGTTCACATGAGCTGAGTCGCATCCGAAGGATCTGAAAATCTACCTTAATTTGTTTTGGGGTAGACATATTGGGTCGTAAAGATAATTTCTTTTACCATTAGTTATTAAGGAGAATATTATATTATCAGCTCAGTTTTTTATTACAATATTTTACCAAATGCTCGTATATAATTGTATTTCAATTTCTGTTCCTTCTTATTGCATTTAAAATGTTCAATCCTTTTGAACTTTATAGTTCATAATAATTTCGTAAAGGATGAAATTCTTCAAATTCCAAAAATTTATAATCATTAAATTGATTTTTTTATTTTAAATACCAAAGCGACAAACAAAAAAAAATAATCTTTTGAAAATATTATTTTAAAAGAAAATAAGTATAAACAATTTACTTATATATATTTAACATTCCATTGTGTATCACGTCTTCCTTCATCTATAAACATAAATATACGATATTTATATTGTACACAAATTATAAATATTGTAAGTCACCAAGTTTTTTGTATATTGCCTCATGATTAAAAAATGATCGGAATGTTGAAATCTTCGTTGTTTTTTTGTTTTTTTTTTGTATTTTTATTTAAATACAAATTTTCGCATTGCAATGCAGAAAAAAAAAAACAAAATCAAAATTGTGTACAAAATCAATATTATATTTGTGTATACTTATACTTTTTTGAATATACAAAACAAATTTTTATTTATATTTCTGAGACACTTTCTTTGTTTATATAAAATCATGAGTGATTATCTAGTAGGAAATTATTTGTGTGCATAAAAAGAAGAGGAAGTTTTATATATGTTTATATCAGGTGTTAAAATTAATTTATTTGTATATACTTTAATTACAATTTTTCGGTATTTTGTTCCTGTTGATCTCAAAAATTTAATTAAAATTAATTATATATAATAGAACATTGTTAATGGAAAGGGAAAAATTGACGATGTGGTCCTAGGATTAGTTTATAGAGATTTGGCCGATATTCTATTACAATTTGGGACCTCTATTAATTATATTAGTTCCTTTGTAGTATAGAAACTATTAATTGTACTGAAATTAATAGTAATGAGTCGATAAATTCTAATTCACAATTTGGAATTGATCTCAACAATTATTTGAGCAAATTGTTGTCAGCAATTGTAGCAAAATTGCTGTCAGCAATTGTAGGAAATTGTTGTGTGCAATTTTTTTTTAGCAATTGAGGCAAATTTTTATCAGCAATTGGACCAATTAATTGATTATTTCCAATTAAAGATTTTCTTATAAAAACTTTGCAAAATTTTCTCAAAATCGTTAAATAAAATTTAATATGCCAATAAAATTTTAAACCTAAAAAATTAATAACTAACCAAAATTTAAATACTAAATCATCTCCTAAATAAATTTTATTTTGCAGGTTGACAACCTTTTTTTTATATTTGTTTAACTTTTCATGATTTCACAAAATTTCGAATATTTTTTTTTTAACAATTTCTTTCACCTTTGATATCCTTTAGTTAGTATCAATTAAATTTTCTATATATGTATATAATTTTATTATATACAAATGGAAAAGTTTCACAAAATTTAATTGTATATTAAAAAAATGAAAATTTTTAATCAAAGTAATTAACCTTTTTTTTTTTATTATTACTTATTTATTTTACTTTTTTGAAATCAAAAGTCATCAGTAACAATTATTTATACTTGCACCTCTTTAACATTTCAACTTAAATTTTTCTTTACTTAAGTATATAAGATAAAAAGTGGCTAAAAATTCATTCATGTGAATCTTAAAAATAATAAAATTCTATAATATATAAAAGACAGAGAAGATTTTTATAGACAAAAAAAAAAAAGAAGACTGTAAAAAGTCAAATCAGCATTACAGTAGCGTATAATTTGAAGAAAAAAAAAACAGAGTTTTCTCACATACAAAAGAGTAATTCCCAAATTGATCGTTTTTTTTTTATTTCATTTTTATATATACTAACAAAAATCTTTTACTATGTTTTTTTAGTGGTAAAGTGCAATCTAACATCATGCAAAATGAAAATTGGTTAAGATTTTTATGTATAGTTTAAGATGGGTTGAAACTTAATAAACTTCTGTTTTTGTAAGCTAGAAGAAATAATGATGATTAACACTTTTACAGCATATGCCATTAATTTGATCATATTAAATCTTAATTCAGCTTGAGCTGAAAATTAAATGAATTTTGTGATATTCAAGAAATTTGATATTGATACAAATGACAGCATATTCTCACACTTGGTCCTGTGAAATTTTAATTCAGCTTGAGTTGAATTCAGCATATTCAGCAATATTAAATAGCGACTAAATGAGCCTAGATGCAATGATCTGATTGGAATATGCAATGCATGGTTCAATATTTTTGATGAATATTTCATATTTATTATAATTATATAAGAAAACAAATACCCCTAACTGGTTGAAAGGCTGGAAAAGCGATCAGAAATTGTAAATTGTATAATACAAATATTTTCTTCCATTTCCATAGAATTTCTATAATAATTAATCATGTAAATCAGCAATTATATAGTTGAAAAAATAAATCAAATTGATCATTTAGACTTAGTCCCATCTTCGTAAAAATTGGAAAACAAACTCCAAAAAATCATTCTTTATTACAATGTTTACCCATCTTTAACACTTTTATAGTTTTTAATTTACCTTTTTTTTTTTTTTTTTTGAATTTTGTCTCTTTTCGTTTTTCCATATTTCTTTCTATGTTGGTGGGTCCACCAAAAAAAAAAATAAAATTTTGTATAATGAAACAAAATTGAAAAGAAAATCAGAGAGAAATAAAATTTATATATAAAATATTCTTTTAAAATGATTTTACTTTTCTTTCCTTTTCTATTCTTACATGTACATTAAAAAAAAAATCACAAATCCATAGATAAGTCGTTTAAGTCTGACTTCGTATTTTTCGTTACTTTAAAGCTTTTTTTTTTTTTTGTTATTTTACGATTATTTCTTTTCGTACGCTTGAATGAACAGTGTAATATACCACAAAAAAAAACGATGATGATGACGATTAAAAATCTAAAAGAAGTTAAAGAAATAAAAAACTACAACAATCAAAAAAAAAAAAAAAAAACACACAAAATTGATTCGTTTGGTTTGTGTTTTATAGTAAAAGAGACTTTTTAGTTTTTGGTATAATTTCTTGAGAGTCAATAAAAAAAAAGATCATCAACAACAACCAAAAAAAAATAAAAATCTTCACTCTTCAGTCCGTGTTTTTACCTTGTTATAATCACAACAGAAAATTTTATTTAGAATATATTTTTTTTTTCAATTTAATTTAAATTAAATTTAAATTATTTTAGAATATTTTTTTATAATTAATTTAAATAAGAATATTTCTTTTTTAAAAAAAGTGATAAAAAATTGTGTTCTTTTGATTTTGGTTAACATTTTTTTTTTTTTGCTAATTTTGCTAATTTAATGAATGGTGTGGTGGTCTACGCACTGAATGAATAAAATTTAATGGTGACTCTGTTTTTTAAATCACAATTAATCAACTTTTTTGCAAAAAAAAAAATACATTTAAAAGCTTAAAATAAAATCAAATCAATAAAAAAAAAGAAATTCAAATTATTGTTTTTTTTATTTTTTTTTGCATAATTATGGAATATTTAAGTATATTTAGTGCTTTTGAACAGCATTATAATATTATTAAAGAAATGCGCAAATTAAATAATATTAATAATAATAATTTGAATTTAAATTTAAATAGTGATGATGATGGTATTAATAAAAATAGTAATAGTAATAATTTTTTATGGCAACCTTGGCGTGATTTTAGTAATAATATGAATTTAGTGGCAGCAGCAGCATCAGCACGTTTTCATAAAAATTATAATGGTAAAAAAAATGGACAATTATATAAGAAATTATTTTTATTCGATTATAAATTCAATTAAATTGGAAAATTTTATTATATTTGTAGATTTATTTAAATTGTAAGACTAAAAAAACTATGAAATTTTGAACTGTTAGACCGAAAATCCATTAAATTTTATTCTGAATCAAGTAATTTTCATATGAAACATCAAAAAACTTTGAAATTTTGAACTGATAGACAAAAAAAATCTAAGAAATTTTGAACTGATAGACCAAAAATCCAATAAATTTTATTCTGAATCAAGTAATTTTCATCCGAAACATCAAAAAACTTTGAAATTTTGAACTGATAGACAAAAAAAATCTAAGAAATTTTGAACTGATCCATTAAATTTTATTCTGAATCAAGTAATTTTCATCCGAAACATCAAAAAACCAACCCAAATGATCAGAATATCATCAATTTAATTTTTCCCATCATAATATACAACGAAATGGTTTTTTTTTTGGGCGTGCTATTTTCAAATTAAATCAAAATTTTCTGGTCGGCCTTGCATTGACCTTTGTAAAACTCCAAAAAACAAAAAAAAAACCATCATTGAAATTTTATAAATTAAAAAATTCAATGTTTTTTTCAATCCTTTTTTTTTTTTTGGTATCCCAATCCTTGTTTTTTTTTCTTGTGTTGTCGACAAACACAAGATCAAATGAGTTCGAAAAAAAGGTATTTTTCACATTTTAATATCGTGCTGGTTGTTGTTGTTGTTGTTTTGGTGGTAAAACACACAGTAGAATATGAAAAGTATATAATATTGAAATTCGTGAGGTGTTTCTGAACACACAACAACAACAACAACAACAAATCTGAGCTCCATTGAAAAAGAAACAAGAAATTTTTGATTGCACATTTCCGGTCACCATCCTTCTTTTTGTTGTTGTTGCTGTTTGTTGGTTGTTGCTGTTCTTGTTGTTGTGAAGATAATTTTAATTAGAATTATATTTTTGTTTTTCTGTTGTTGTTGTTGTGGAGCTCTCCATGAGAAGATAAAATTATGAATGGTGTAGAAGTAAGTAGTAGAAACTTTGAAAACACACAAAAAATTTTTGGGATAAAAAAAAGGTTTATCAAATTTTTAATTGGGATATTTTTGGATATCGTAAAACGTTATGGTAAAAAAAATGATTTTTATAACTTCCTTTTCTTGTTCGTGATTTAATTCCAATTTTTTTTTTGGGTTATGATTAAATTATTGGACCAAAATTTGTGTAGAGTATAATTTAAATTAAGATTAAAATATAGTAAAGAATTTGGAAATAGGATAGAAAATTAACGAGATAGGAACACGAATATATGTCTATACTAGCAAACCCAATAATTAAATTTAACGATTTTAAAGTTTTACAATGTTAAAAGTGACAATGTTCGTTTTAAATTAATATTCTGCCCCATTACGAAAGTCAATTGGATCTTTCCTTCAACTGAACTGCTGTCATTAGTCCAATAATTGATAAATTTAATCACTATTCAATATTTTTCAGTCATACAACGTTTTTTTTTGCATCTACTTTTCCTGTTCCCTTCAATATTTGCTTGCATATTAAGAAAACATAAATTTCAAAATTAAATTTTTCCATATTATATTTATATTATAGAATCACGTTTAACAACCAAAGAATTACCAACAACAAAATGGAGACGAGAACGTCGATTACGTGCTACAGCATCTGATTATCATCAACATTCACCAGTTGGTTCACCAAATCCACAATCACCAAAACCACCATTAACTGAATCAACAAATACAAATTGTGGTAATAATAATAATAATTCAAATAATATATTAACATCTGGTTTATCATCACCAACAATAACACCATCATCATATGAATGTCCAATTGATATGTCTGTAACATCAACATCAATTAAATTACGTAATAGTCCACCGCCACCATATCGGGAACCATTACCTGGTTCAACATATGCAACAACATTAGCAAGACCAAGTGTTATAACACAAGCACCACCAAAACGTAATACACTACATCATCATAATCATAATTCATTAATATCAAATCGTGAAAATGATAATTTAAATTCAGGTAAAATGATAAAAAATTTATTGAAAATTGATTTACTTATAAAATTTTATTTCATTTTTTTATAGAATCAAATTCAAATTGTGATCCAGTTATAGATGAACAATCTGTTGATGATCATTTTGCTAAAGCACTTGGTGATACATGGAAAAAATTAAAAGCTGCCGATAAAAATACTGATAACAATTTAAATATTAATAAAAAATTACCACAATCACCAACACCAGTTACAAAATCATCAACTACTGCAGCAGGAGCTACAACATCATCATCATCATCACCGCCACCACAACAACCACCAGTAAAAGTAAAATCTACAAGTAAAAATAAACCAATAACAACACTGCCAATTGTCGTTTTGCCACCAACAACAGCAACACAACAACAACAATCATCATCGCATCAAAAAAAATCATTATTATCATCACATTCAGTTTCATTAGGAACAATAAATAATTCAGCTGATTCAGTTAGTCATTCAGTAGATGATCATTTTGCTAAAGCACTTGGTGATACATGGAAAAAATTACAAGCTGATAAAATTGCTAGAAATGATGAAGATTAAAAAAGGAGAAATTACTTAATTTATTATTATATATTCTCTCCACATTTCCTTTTATAATCCTTCACACTAAATTAATATATTATATAAAAGAAATTACATTAATATTTATTAAGATTATAATATAAAAATTTTAAGAGTGTTCACAAAATGATTTAGATTTTATAAGTTTTTTTTCGCATTAGTTTTTAAAATATTTTGAATATTTTTTTGCGTGTTTTTAATGGAATTCCTATTATAATTAGAATAATTTTTTTTATATATATAAATAATTTAAAATGAAAAAGTATTTTCTCATAAGTTAAATTTGGTGGAACAAAAAAAAAAAAAGGAAGAAATAAATTTTCAAAATGAAGGTTGAATGATTTTTAGCCGAGACTCATGAGTTGTGACTTAGTAAAGACCCAAATTCATCAAAAAAATTTGATAGAACAACCAAAATTATTTAGCTTTGTCTTGAAAAAGTAACAGAGATCTAAGTCATGAGGATTCGACCAAAACCTTCCACGTTTGACAGAAAATTATTGTATAAATTCTGTCTATCTTTCATTTACTAGAAAATTATTTAAATATTTTAAATTATCCGCTACGCTCGAGTTGCGTATGGATCTTTAATTACAACTGAAATTAAAATGAACTGATAAATTTTCATTAATGAATTGAAATTTCCAAATTTAAATTATTTACACTGCCCGTTTTTTTTTTTATTTAATTTAGAAAAAACATCAAATTATTTTTAAATAAATTCTAAATATTAAAATATTTTTTATTTCTTCCAATTTCACCAATTAATTGATGAAATTATTTTAACTTTTTTGTTTAAAAGAGCACACAAAAATACATAAATTTTTTTTAGTATAATTTAAAATAAATATTTTTTTTTTGTGAATTTATTAAATAAATAAAAGAATTTTTTTATTAAAAAAAAAATTCTTTCTACTCGTAAATAAATTAATTAATAATAAAAAAAAATGATTTTAAAAAAACTTAAATAATTTTATTTAATTTATAAAAATTTAATTAATTAATTTGTACAATATTTTTTATTTTTATAGTTGATTTATTTCACTTAAAAGCACTGATTTCGAATGGTGCTAGAGATTTTTTTTATGTTTTAAATTCATTTATATTTTTTTTTACATTTAAAATTTAAATCTTTTTTATCTATCCACCAGCCGACTTCAGTTCTTCTTCATGATTTCATTTAATAATTAATATTGTTAATTTTTGTATATTTGCTAAAATTCCGAAAATTTATTATAAATTTATTATTAAATTAGTTTAGTTTTATAAATTTAGAAATCGTACGATTTAACGTACGGAATGACTTTACAATACTGTTTGAATAATAGTCATAGACTTGGCTTTAAATGCAAAAAACCAGTTACAGCTGAGAAATCTTATACAAAAGATAGAAAATAAATAAAATAATGTGACACTACGTTCACAATTTTTTTTTTATATAACGAGACGAATTATTGCTATAATGTTACAAATCTTATTCACCGCAATTAAAAGAATCATAAAAAAAAATCAAAGAAAAAAGATAGAAATCCTGAAAAAAATATTTAGACGACCGTATAATAGATTCCACACGAAAGAAATATATTTTCACTTTAATTAAAAAAAAAATATTATTAAATTAATTAAAAATATCATTGGATGGCAATAACTGAGTCCGTTAAGGACTCGCGCACTTAGACCAGAAGTAGGTCCATTGTACTCCTTGTGTGAATACCCTCATGCCACTCCCGCTGGAGCGGTATGTGTATATTTAAAAATGTATTTATTTTTTTGTCAAATTGGCACTAAAAATTTTTTTTTGTATTTATTTTCTCAGTTTTTTTGAATATTAATGAATAAAAAAAACAACATTGTAATTTGATCTTATGATAAATTTCCTTCTGTGTGTAATAGAATAATTCAAAAAGAAGATGAGAAATCTTTACTATTTTTTTTTTATTTCCATTACATCTTTTCCATCTTTTCAATGTTTTTCAAAAATTTAACTGACCGTGGGAGATGCTGCACTATGCACATTGACCAAATATAATAGATTATTATATAAAAAAGAAACCTTATTCACAGATTTATTTACAATTTTAATATTAAATTTCTGGACATCACACTAAAAAAAAAAATTCTTTTTCCTTATTTTAAATGGATAAAATTTTTATACAATAAAACTGAACTGAATTATAATAAACACGTCTAGTCATTTTCTAGGGCTGCACTGAACTATTTTTTTTTTTTCGAAAATAAAAATAAATCTAAAATGAACATTTTTTCTTATTTTTGTTTAATCATTAGAAATCGTAATTATTTCTATTTATTAATTATGTAAAAAGATATTTATTGGTAGAAACAAAAAATTGGTTTTATTTACATAGGAAAAACATAGTTGACAATATTTCCAAACAAATATACAAACAATTCTACTATTTCTATATATTTTTTGCGGTTCAAGTATCAATTTACAATAATGTAGAAAAATAACATAATTTTATATTGAATTTAATTAATTTTGAAATATATTTAAATAAAAAACAAATTGTAGGGATTTCTTGTTAAGCAATGACTAAACATTTAAATTTTCAGTTAATTTGACTAAAATATTTATCTAAAATTTCAGGAATTTACCAACTATTAATTTTTGTTTGGGAATAAGAGTATCTTCTTTCTAATTTTTCAGAACAACTGAATTGCCTACTTCTAGGCATTAAATTATTTAAACAACGAAATATATTTGATTGCATACAAATAGGGGTTAGAAAATTTCATATAGTAAATTATTTTAGACTGCAATTGGTAAATAATTTTTTGAATAAGAAAAAATTATTAGTAAAATCTTCTTTTTCCATCTAAAAAAAAAAATTATTATTTTTTTCAAAGTTTAAATGACTTAAATTTCAGATTTTAATTGATGTAATTTAATAGCTGATAGAAATATAAAAGTAAAAATTGCATAATGTAATAACTGTGTGTGTTGCAACTTGTCGCAACGGAAGAAAAAGGTTTTTTTATGAATAATAAGTTAGTTTATATACTAAAAATAAATCTGTGTAATTTAATATTTTTAAATATATGTATAGAAAAATAATCAGAATAAGACGAGATTTTTGTTGAAAATTATTAAGTATTTTTTATTTAAGAGTGGGTAGAGTTTTTGTATTATGTGAAAAATCTATTATAATTTTTTTTAATATTAAATACAAGAAAAAAATGTGTTGATTAGGAGAAGGGATTTAAATTTAATAATAAATTGTTGGGATTTTCTAAAATTACTGTGCATAATAGGAAAATTTGTTATAAAGTCTTAATTGATATTTAAATTAGGAATCCAATAGACCCACTGCAACCATTTAATTATATTGTAATTTCCCAATTACCCTTCATAAATTAATAGTCATTTCTAATACTAAACGTGTACCATTGCCCCAATCATTCTTTTAATCAAAAAACTACTTGCTGAAAAATCATTTTATTATTATTCAATCAAAACTTACAAAAATATACATTAATCTCCTTCTATAAAAATATATATATTTATATTATTAATATTATAATTAATTATGGACTAAAAGCTCTTTCATACAATTTACAAATATTACAATTTTCTAAATGTTCTGAACTTCTTGAATCACAAATATTATTTCTTTGAAATCCTGATGGTGTATTATTATCACGATATTTAATTATATTACCATTATTTTCAATAAAATTCAATTCAGCTGAAGGACAACTGTAAGAAAATCATATGATAATTTATTAATAACTTATTATTTATTAATATTTTTAGCGAAATACTCAACCTAGAACTAGAAATTGATCTACTTTTAATACTACAATTCTGACTACCACTACCCGCACTACTATATTGCCTTGAATCCCAAGATGGTGCTAATATTGTACAATTTTGTGATGAATTTCTTGAAAATTGTGATCTAGAAATTGAAAATTCAATTATTTTATATTATAATTTAACTATACAGAAAACAAATTACCTTAAATCTTGATGCATTTTAACATGACAAACTGGTTTTTGTCTTCGAAATTCTCTTATACCATCGCTACGGAAGATTTCTTTTGAAAAACATGGTGTAATCAAAGTCCGCGATATATTACGATTATAATTAATTAAATTCTTTGACAAATTATGATCCTGAGCAATGGCACGAGTTGTTAATTCTAATTTTGGTGCAATAATACCCTTTTGAAGAAACAATTGATTTTTAAATGAAAATAAGTATTTGTTAAATGAAGAATTTTATAATTACTGGAAAACTATGTGATGGTTTCATTAAAATTTGTACATTTAAATTATGATAACATTTTGAATTTGATGTATTTGACATTATTTGGCCTAATTTACCATTAAAATATGCTAATCTCTTACCATTTTGCCATAATGATATATCAATATCTTCCATACCTAATATACGTTCAAGTTCATTTAATGAATTTACAGATTGAAAATAACCTTCCATTATAAACATATCATGTAATAATATTGGAAATTTTGGTTCTATTGCACCAGTTTTAAAAAAATATCCTAATGATTTTATAGTTACTTCAATGTATCCAGCTGTACATAACCAAACGCCAGGACATGTAATCTATATATATATACAGAAATCGATTAATTAATTTAATTTGTAAATTGGAAAAATTTTCAAATATACTTACAGCATGTAATTCTAATTCGATTTTAACGTAATAACGTCTTTTCATTTTTTATAGTTTTTCTTGTAAAATATTTTTTAAAAATTAATTAAAATTAAAATTATCAAAAATATATTTTTTTTAATTTTATTTTTTTTAGTTTGTCTGGCAGTTCACACCTTTTTTTTTTTTGTACTTTATATTTTTTCGTAATGTAATATTTTTACCTTGATTTAAAGTAAAGCTATTTGAATAAAGCTTTTTTTAGTTTTCCAATATCTAAGCAACTGTTTGTTTTGTACACAAATCCTTGCTCTTTTATTGGTCAAAATTTCTTAACTTTTTCTATAAAAAAAAAAATTGGGGAGAAATTTTCCAAGTTAAAATATTTTAACAAATAAAATTTATAATTTTGTTCATTTATCGTTTCTATAAACGAATTTTTTTTATTGAAATGAAAATATTTTTTAAACAAAAACTGTTTTTTTTTTTTTTTTTTACAAATTCATAATATTCCATTCTTCATCTTCATATGAATGAATTGGTTTATCTGTAATTTTATTTGTATAAATTTTTTTTAATATTTTTATAACATTTTCTTGTATAAAATCAACTTTATCTTTTGGACAATAATCATCTTCAGTTGATCTAGCAATTGTTATAGCAATTGGTGGTTTATTTATTAAATTTTTTAATAAAAAATTTTCAAAATTTTGAAAATATTTATTTAATTCATTATCATTACTTAAATGATGTGGTAAACCATTATTATCACTAGTACAACCAGCATTATATATTAATAACCAATCAATTTCATTATCATTATAATTATTATTTATTAATTTTATTAATTCATTTATTTTATCAATAATATTTGATAAATTATCAATAATATTTGTATCAATATTATTTAAATTACGATTTAATTGTAAATATTCAAAGATTTTTGTTAAATATTTTAATTGTTTACGACGATTTAAACATAATTCTTGTAAATTATCATTATTTATATCATATGAAAATATATCTTTTATTAATTGATAACAATTTGATTTATTATATATATTTAAAAATGGATTTGATGTACTAAAAAAATCTAAATCAATATCTAATATATAATTATTATTATTTAAATTTTCAATGTAATTTTTATCCAATAAATTTTCATTTTTATCATCATTATCATCATCATTATCATTATCCGAATTAATAACATTTAATAATATATTTCGTTTATTATCAAGTAAATTTATATTATTACAATAATTACCTTCAGATAAATAATATTGTATTGGTAAATTAACTTGAATTTCATTATTTTGTATATTATTACCAATTATAAATTCATAATTACCAATTGGTATTTGCTGGCACCATGAATTTTTTAACCATATTATATTTGTAAAATGACCAGCATAACAAGTTGGCATTAACCAATTTTCAATACTTAATTTATTTAATAATTCATCTTTATTATATACAATTGATGATTTAATATCACGTGATATTACCATATCTGGATGTGAATCAAAATGTATAATTGTATTATTTTCTAATGGTAAATGACGTGTTGCTAAACAACGATATATAAATTCAAGTATATCATTATGATAATCAACAATAAATATTGGTATTTTATGAAAATATCTTTGTGATTTTTTAATTGGTAAAAGTTTTAAACGTTTTATTAATGGTGGACTTGATGGTGGTGTATTTGATGCAGTTGTTTTAATAGACATCTGTTGAAATATAATATTAGGATTAGAAAATATATAATTGAATTGGATATATATATTTTTTAAAAGGACTGAAAAGATGAAAGGAAAGTAAAACTTTATGATAATTCTAGTAGAAAATTGGAGCCTTGTCGAGAATAATGTATTTGTTTTATTGATGATATTGAGAAAAAGCTTAATTGATATCTCAAATTGTAGATGATATTCTATGATTATTACGAGAGGAGTAAAATGTAAAAATATGTTCTAGAAAAAGAACAGTAATCGTTTGCTGGGTTTAATATTGCTCCCTTTCAACCCACCAACCAAAGATAAATTAGTGTTTGTATATTATATTTCCAAAATTTGAATTTTATTAATTTAAAATACTAATTAGACATTCATACAAAATTATTAAATAAAATCATACTAAAACATTTTAAATACGATCCCCATAAAAAACTATAAATAATAAAATCGTAATTTAATTTCAAATAAATTTTAAAATATTGATTTTTCTCTTTTCATATCAAATTTTTTTGATAAACAATCTAAAAATATTTCGCTACTTTCTTTAAAAAAACAAACAGAAACAAAAATCTATTTAGATAAAAAAAAACAATTTCATTCCAGATTACAAATCTATTTTTACCAAAAATAACAAAAATTTATTATATCCTTTTTAGTTATTTTGTGTTAAAACAAAAAACCTACGCAAAAATTTGAACTAAAAAGTTTCCTACAACAATTTATTTATATTTATAGAAATTTACTTTTTTCCTTTCCACGAATTTAAATTTATACACAACAACCACCCCAATGAGTTTTCCCTTCTTAATCATTTCATTTTTCTTTTAAAAAAATACAGAAGGAAAAAAAAGAGAAATTAATTTTAACAAGTATAAAACTTTCAACATTGAGGCAGCAAGAAAAGCAGCAGCAACAAATCAGAACAGAAAATTGTAGTCAAAATTTTTGTTTGTTTGTATGTAAACAACAAAAATATTATTTTCTCTCAATGAAAAGCGAGAACCAAAAAAAAAAAAAAACATGATAATGATTTTCATTCATAGTTGTAGCGCGATGTATATGCCTAGTTTAGTGTTATACTAATAGAAAATCCTAAACCTAAAATGAATTTTGTGGAGGATTTCAAAAGAAAATTTATAATAACAACAAAATAAATATAAAAAAAATTGTGTGGGTGTCATCTTCACTTCTTCTTCTTCTTCGTTTTTGAAAAAGAAAAACAGCCCACAACAAAAATTTCTATAAACATTTTTATTATACATACTAAAAAGGCAAAGTTTGTTTTATATTGAAAATTTATATTTTTCTTATATTTACGAGTTAATAAAATATAACAAAATTCTTCAATTTAAATTTAATTTTATGTTGAGAGGATGAAGACTTCATAGTAATTATACTATATAATATTATAAAAAATCAATTTTTCCGGAATGTGATTTGTTTTTACACCAATCTAATTGTTTTTCTTGTTTTTTTTTTTTGGTTTTTAAAATAATTTATCATCAAAAAATACAGTCTTCAGAGTTTGTGGATATAGTTTTCAGTCTGTGGAGTTCTCATTACACCAACACCACAACCTAAACGACGATAATTCATACAACTAATTAAATCCCATTGATTCGTTACAGGATCATAAACTTCAATTGTTTTTGAATATGCGTAACTATCAAAACCACCAACTGCATATAATTTATCATTAACAACAGCTAAACCAACACCACTACGTCTAGATTCCAGTGCTGCAATTGGACTCCATGTATTTGTATGTGGATTATAACGTTCAGCTGAATTTAGTTCCATAATTTCATCACGACCACCAACAGCATATAGGAAATTATTGAAAATAGTACAGCCTAAACATTGGATTTACACAGCATACCATTTATTTTCTCTTGGATCATAACGTTCAACCGTATTTAATGATATAAATGGGCACGTACCATCTGAACCACCAATTGCATATAAATATCCACCAAGAACAGCAACACCAGCTCCAAGTCATTTCGTAGTCATTGGAGCAACTTCTGACCATTTATTTTCTTTTGGATCGTATCGTTCAACATGATTTAAACATTGTACACTATCTTGTCCACCAACAGCATATAAATAACCATCTAATACAGCATTACCTGCACTTGTACGACATAATGTTGTCGGTGCAATATCACATGACCATTGATTTGTTTCTGGATCATAACGTTCAATACTATTTAAATAATTTTGTCCATCATGTCCACCAACAGCATATAATAAATCATTTAATACAGCTACACCAGCACCGTATCTACGTTTACTCATTGGTGCTACCATTTTACATTCATTTGTTTGTGGATCAAAACGTTCAACAGATGCAATTGATTCACCAGAACACCAACCACCAACACAATAGATATTTAAACCAGAGATAATCCGCCTACACAAGAAAAATTTTGTTTTATGTATATAGAAAATTTTGTCGGCAACCCAAAAAAAAAAATTATATTATTGTATATAGATATACAGTTAGTATAAATATAGATCATGTTTATGATTAAGAAATTTTTATTGTACCCATTATAAATTCCATTGATAACATAATAATAATAATAAAAAAAAAATTCGCAAGGAAGGAAATAAAAAAAATATTTTAATCATTTTAATATTTTTCCTGTTTTGCCTTTCCCAATCCCAATTTTCAAAAGAAATTTAGGTATATATATTCGTATATAACATAATCTAAAATATTATTTCTTACACCCACATTAGATAAGTATATTATATATAAAAATTTTTATTGTAATGAATTTTCTTCATTCATTTCATTTTTATTATGAATATTTTTACTACATAAAACGAAAAAAGTATCAATAAAATAATCTCTGTGCACAGAAGAAGAGGTAGATAAAATTATTTATATATTATAATAGATTCCTTGCTTATAAAAATCTACCTGATTTTATTTTTAGAATCCTTTTTGACGCCTTTCGCAAAATGACAATTTTTATTATTACATTTTCGACGACTCACATAAATGAAAATGAATTTAATTGATAAAAAAAAGTATTATTATTATTTTCAATGAAAATTTAAATATACATATTTTATGTAGGTATAATATTTTAACCCTGACATAAATTTTTGTTACCCCTATAATATTGAATGAAAATTTGTGTGTTCTATATTTCTGGGTTGTTGATAGTGATTTTTCAAAAAAAAAAAAAAAATTCATTCAAGATTCAACAAAAGAGAAGGTGTAAAGGAATATTTTGTATATTTTAAGTATTATTGCGATAAATTAATTATAATTCAATTATTTATTCAATTTTTTCTTTATCGGAAATAATATCTCAATGGCAAATTAATGAATTTGTTTTGTTTAAAAAAAAATATATTTTCATATTTTTTGAAGGTTATGATGCGCTGCGCGGGTAAATATTAAAATTTATTTATTATTGGCAATAATAAAAATGTTGTTATTTAAAGTTTAGAAGATCAATATTTTTCTTTTAATGATGGAATTTGCATTTTATATTTTTGAAATAAATCAATGAGAAGAAAATACGAAACAAAGTTGAGTTTTTTATATAATTATTTTAGTTTATAATTTAATCTATAAATTAATAATATTATTACTTACATTATTTCCTTATTTTGTTGATAAAAAATATTTATTTTATACAGGTAGCAAATATTTTTAAAAATAAATTCCTGATATTTTTAATTTTTCCAATTTATTCTCGATTTGATTGATAAAAATTTTCTTTCGATTGTCAAACTGTCAAGAAGGCGGGAAAAACGTCCGATAAATGGTAGCACCGATAATTTATCAGAGTTGCTAATTTTGATTTTTGATAGAGAAGCAGAAAGTGCGGCATAAGTTTTTTTCTGAATGTTTATAAGCGACTGGGAAATACACAAAAGTATATATTAGGATAACTAGTAAGAACTCGAGCGTTAAATGTTAAATCTATTATAGTTAACTCGAGCGAGTCCCTAAATCAAAGCGTATGGCGTACGATTTCTGTCAAAAATTTGACATGCCCATATATTTTGTATAGTAAGCTCGCGTATCTCGCTACGTACGTCTCGTATCTCGAGCGTACCATACAAAATATAGGGCATGTGAAATTTTTGACAGAAATCGTACGCCATATGCGTTGATTTAGGGATTCGAGTAAACCAAAAATTTCGTCCATTCACTTTTCTCAAGCCTCTTTAGTGATTTTGACAACTCTTTTTTTTATTTTCCAAATTCCGAAGTGAAAAAGATGTGAAAATCACAAAACAGGGTACAAAAAATGTATTGCTCATTAAAAAAATTAATTAATTGTTTTCACATTTAAAAAATTATAACTTTACGATTTTCCAATTCAATTATCGGAATACGAAATAAAAAGTCTACTCCACAACAATTTTTCCACAAATGGCAATACCTAAAAATTCATCAGTATTGCCAATCTATAAAAATTCGGTGGCTGTTGCGCCTTTTGTCAAAAAAAAAAATACTTTTTTTTATTCAGGAAAATTTGAACACTAAATTTGACGTTGTTGACGCGGGTGGTTGCTTTTTCTTGTGAAATATTTTTTGTGTGTTTTTTATTATTGGAATTAAAAGAAAGAAAAAGAAAAGTTCTTTTTATACAAAGCAAAATTGAAAATTTATTATAAAGTTTCATGATTTTTACTTACAAAAAAAAAAAGAATTAAATTAAATTTATTAAATTCGGTTTTCTGTCCAACAAAATAATAATTTTTTTATCAATTAAAAAAAATTGACGAAAATTTCATAAATAAAAAAAAAATTGTATAAAGATCAAAAAAAATTTATATGTGTGTATATAAGATTTTTTGTTCATATACGATTACGATATACCAAAATTCCAGAGTGTAAAGAAGAATAATAAAAATATTATTTTTTTGTGATTTTAATGTTTGATTGGAACAATAACAAAAACAACAGAAAAATAAATAAATAAATGTCCAAAATAACAAAAAAAAAATGATAAAATTAGGATTAAAGTGAATTTAATAATTTCTCCAATAAAAAAAAAATTTCTTTTCCCTCCCAAAAAAAGAGGAATTTTATAACGAAAAACAAAAAAAAAATTTTAAAATATTTAGAATAAATTAATTTCATCAACAACAAACCCAAAATGGAATATGATATGATAACAAAAGAATTATTACAATTAGAATTACGTCAATTAAATAATTTAGATGAAATAATAATATTAGATTGTCGTACATCAAATGAATATTTAAATGGACATATTAGATCAGCTGTTAATTTATCAATACCAAGTATAATGTTAAGACGTTTAGCAGCTGGTAAAATTGATTTATTTTCAACAATTAAATGTAATAATGAATTAAAAGAACGTATAAAAAATAATTATAAAATTAGTTTATTTGTATTATATAATAATGATAATAATAATTTATCAACATCAACAACATCATCATTATTATTAAATAATTCATCATCATCTAATAATGATACAATATCATCATCAACAGCAACAACAAATATTAACGTGTTGCATCAATTGCATCGTCGTTTAAAACAAGATGGCTGTCGTGTAGTTTGTCTTCAAGGTAAATAAAAATGTTTATTTTGTAAATTTTATTATATGATTTTTGCTAATTTTTCGAGATTATATGTAGACATAGGATTATTTTTTTAAATTAGTAACGATTTTTTTTTTACTATATTAAATTTCACAATTGTTGATTAGTAGAATTGTCGATAATTTAAAAGTGTTGTGTGTTGATTGATTAATCTACTTCCGGCCGGAGTAATATACAAAATTAAATTAAATCTTTAATAAATTTATTATTACGTTGATTAGAAGATTCGATAACACACAACGCACAAAAAAAATTTTCTT
Source organism: Empis stercorea (assembly GCA_949752835.1). Taxonomy (NCBI): domain Eukaryota; kingdom Metazoa; phylum Arthropoda; class Insecta; order Diptera; family Empididae; genus Empis; species Empis stercorea. The sequence continues at coordinate 87,094,039 of OX457085.1, forward strand.
ATCATAATTTGTGTACATTTAAATCTATATATTTCAAGCGACAGGAAGTTGTTATATGTATATATAAAATGAATAAGTTTTATTACTATCTATATGGACTTCAAATATATAATTTCATCAATTATATAATTTTTATTTTTGAGATTGTTTTCCTGTTTTTTATTCTAATTTTTGATCGTATTATTATAGAATAGATCAATAATTTAAGGTTTGGTCTAAATTTTCTAATAACCATTACAATCATAAATTACCTATGGTGTCATCTTTAAACAGTCTGAGATCTCTTCAAAAATTATAGATTTGTTGGTGCTATAATTCTATAATTTCTTATAAATTGCACAAGAATAATATCGGAAGGAAAACAGGATAAATAAATCTATTCTACATCGACAGAAAGAGGAATTTGTTACCCAGTTTCATTCTTAGATTTTGTAATTTCTGTAATTTTGTTACAACTAATGAATCAAATTTTGTTTAATCTATAATAACAAAAATTATTTAGCTTTAAATTCAAAATATGCAATAAACAAGGATAAATTATCTCCTTTTTAATTCCGTCTGATTTCTTTGATTTCTAAATCTTTATAGCAAAAAACTACTCTAAAAATTGAAACTTTTTTTTTACTCTGTTGAAATTATTTTTTTTATAATATTTTGAATCATTAAAAAACAACATAAAATTAATTATGAAACTAATATGTTAAAGCATTTTTTTTTGTTATTGAACTAATTTAATTAATAAATATATTCTCGAATCAACTTTTGTTGTTTGTTAGTTCACATATATATTCAGAATTTTATGTTTAACTAGGGGGTAATGACTTTTATCATCATCATATATTTATTTATTTGATGACACATTTTCTAATTTGTATATTTCCATTTTTTATCTATAATATTTTAGTTAATTAGGTATAAAAGGTAAATTTTATATACATACAAACTTTGTTTACTTAATCATTAGAATATATAAGTTTGTTTTATGATATCAACATTTCCATTCATTCATTCATTCATTATTCATTAGAAAAATACATATATACTTATATAAAAATTATTAATAGTTCAATATTTAAAGCTGATTTCTAAAAGCTTTGAAAAATAAACATATAAAACTTAACAGAAAATTTTTATATTTTTTACTATTTCGAAAACTTAAAAATTAAATTATATATTTACAAAAAAAAAAACTGTTGAACAAAAATTTATTTAGATATTTTATGCTCTGTGATATAAGGGAATTAACAAGAATTTTATATTTTTCTTTTGATTTTTTTTTTTCTATATTTTTTAAATATTATAATAATAATAAAGAACTTTTTTTGGTTCTTTGGTTCATTTATTGTTCTGCTGTTTTTCTTCTGTGTGTAATGATTATTAGGGCGTTTCTACACGGCAAATCTCCTCTCTCCACAAGGTAAAGAAAACATGTAGAAGCATTGAATGAAAATGGTGAAGAAAAAAGTATACACACATAAAAAAATGTATTAGAAAAAAAAAAGACGTTGAATTTTTAATATACATTTTTTTTAGGTACCTATATACGACCTCCTAATACCATAAATGCGTGTGTATACTTTTATATTATATATAGCTTTTTTTCATTTTATTAGTCTATGGAATATTTAATTTGATCCACCGGATGCATTCTTTCAAGACATATTATTCAATATATTAAAATGTTTTATATATGGAGAGAGAATTTTTATATAAAGAAGATAGTGAACTGGTTGGGTTTTTTGTTTCTTGGTCGTCGTCGTCGTTGCCGCCAATCTACAATGTGTATATATATATATATATATTTTTCCCTTTTTCCTTTTCCTCTATAATTGTAGTTTGTTGTGTTTTTTTTTTTATTTTTTGATTTTGTATTTAAAAATGGAACGAAACTTGTTTTTGAATTTGAAATGTAGAATTTCTTTGCATTATACAATTTATACTATATTTTACTTACAACCCTAACTGTTAAAAATCAATGGTATACAGTAAAGGTCCTTTTAAAAGATTATAGTTTTATTACACCATGATTTTTTTGGGCCGAAATTAGCACATAAATAGAGCAGAATTCCTAACTATTAAATAGTTTTTCCATTTTTTTTTTGATAATAGAGGGGTGCAGCTACCCGGACGACCTTCACTTAATTACATCCAAAAAAATTAATCATTAGCAACTCTTAGCCAGTGTAGAAGGTATCAGCACTTTTTGTAACCTCTGAAAAATCGTGGTTTTAGGTAAAAAGTTGAATTAAATGAATATATTTCTTTCTGACAGTTTTGTAAGGTGTAAGACAGTGTAAGAAAGATGCACTAGAAAGGAATTACTATCAGTAACCTCTTTGATGATAATTTTTCTATTCTAAAATTTAAATTTAAAGCCTGATTTTCAGTACTGGCTCACATGGAACAGCAGACTCTCTTGAGACACAGAAATATTTTCTAAAAATCAGCCTTAAATTGATACAAATCTTAAATATTATTAATGTATTTTAAATAGAGTAAATAGAGACTCGCCAGACTGCGGATCAAAGAAAAAAATTTAAAATATTTTTCGTGGTCCTAACACTGGTCCATTAAAATTTATTTTTATTTGCCGGCCTGGCCCTAACGGTACGAAGAAGCACTGTCAGTCATTTTCGACCGACATGTCACTGAGAGTGTTAAGTTTCTCATGATCACGATCCATGATCCTTTAACTGAAATTTCCCCCTTAAATAAATTTGAAAACTGATTGTCTTATCGATCAAAGTGTCAAAATATTTGTCTTAATAAGGAATAAATATATCAAAAATTCTAAATTGTTTTTCTCATTAAATAACCAAAAAGTAAAAAAATCATTTTTTTTTTTGTTAATGAAATTTTTTATCAGTTTAATTTTCGTAATTTTTTTTTCAGCTGACAACTTGCGAAATAAAATTTTGTATATTTATAGACGACCTTCATTTATATTTTAGTTATATATTATCATTTAAATGTCCGTCGTTTAATCTATATATTTTCAGGTATTATAATCGTTAAATGTTTTCAATTCAACAAACACAAAAAAAATTGACTGTCGGAGTCGAGTGACTTTTTTTAAATTTAGTTTTTACTCCCTCGGCTTTAAAAAAATCTGCAAGAGGGAAAAAAGAGTTTGTCTTTTGTAATCTTTAATTAGGGAACTAATCAGAAACAGTTTTTTTTTCTTTAGTGTTTTTTAGCCTAAAAAGATCGTCTGTTTGTGAAATTACGATTTTTTTTTAGTAAAGTAGACAAAATAAGATTTTTTAATTTTTTCATGATTTAATTTCTTTTTTTTTTTTAACAAAAAATTTCAAAATTGTTTGGAGTAAAAATGTGAATGAGTTTTAAAAATGATGCCACTTTGTACTTTTCTGTACAATCTGAAGTTTTGCTCATATTTGTTGCCTTTTATTGACTAAAGATAGAAATTGATTTTTTTTTTTTGCAATGATTTCTATTTTATTTTTTTCACCTTATAAAAGTGAAATTAATTTTTTCTTGTTGTGTAGATTAAAGCGAAGCAGAGAAAAACTTAAAAAAAAATCAATATTTGACCTGTATTTTTTTTTTAAAGGTCATATTTTGTTTAAAAACTTTTAGCCATTATTCATGGTTTCATTATTGTCAATTGAAGTTTTAGAGAAATTATCATCACTTTAAATACATTTTTTTTGTGAAATTTCCATGGTTTAGTTTTTCGGAATTCTTTAGGTTATTTTATGCTTTACCTGTCGAATTTGGCTGAATTATTTGATAAGTCAGCACTGAAATACTTAATAAACCATAGGAGAGGACTGCCTAATGAACGGTTAGAGGACTCTCAAATGGACATAAATTCGAGGCCTAGTAGTAAACCTTCCAAAATTTCCAAGACTAAAGTAAATGTTGTCCCAAATTTTGTCACAAAAACTTTGATTATATTATTTCCTTCTAAAATTCATTAATTGCTTTTGTGTGTCTGATCAAATCAAAAAAATTTTTGAATTGACCATAAAAATAATTGAAGACAGAAACGTTAAATTCACAAAAAAAAAAAAAGGGTCAAACCCTCTTTTACAACAAAAATGAACAAAATATCTTTCTAAAAGAAATAAAAATGCAGTCAACAACCGCGAAATTTTTTTTTTTTATAACCAGGATGCACACACATTTATTTAACCCAAAAACTACCATAAAAAATAACGAACGCATAACAAAAAAGCATAAGAAAAAAAAAATATCATTTTATAAAAACTATTTTATATGCGAACTCATCATTTACGCATATCAGAAATAAGAAGAAGACGAAAAAAAAACTACTCTTTGCTATGCTGCATTTTATGTTTCCCACCAAACTTTATTATTATTATATTAAATGAAAATGCGAAATAGCAACATGGCATTTCATTGTTAATTTTTTTTTTATTATTAAAATGAATAATGTTTGGATACAGGGTGGTGTGTGATGTTGATTTATTAGTTCATTTTGAGAAAAGTTTGAAATATGAATATCAAGTGAGTTAGGTTACTTTAAGAAGTTTCTTCAAGTTTATAAATGCAAATATTTAAGTACCTACTGTCATAATTTCTGAACTGTTGACGTTGGGGCACTCTAATTCGATGTGTTTTTTCTAATCCGATGTGGAAAATAATATTATCTACAAGTCCATTATATAAAGTTTTTACGTATACGTATATCTTACAGTTTACCTGTTACAGAGCTTTTAAAAATGTTGCAAACATTGAAAAGAGACCAATTATCGTCACTTTGTTTGTAGAATTTTGCAGTTTATTCAATATGGATTTAATTTTGACAATATTTTGTAGTTTGTACATTAAACAGGACTATTCTAAAACTAAACTAGAGCAACTATAAACTATTGCATAATCTGTTAGTATATACTTACAGATCTGTTACTACTTAGGTTCTCCAAATTGTAAGATATGTCTTGGGTTTAAGTCCCTAAAAATGAGTCCTATATTCGCCAATCGAACTAAGAAACACTCTGTCACATCAAAATTAAAAAAAAAAATTGAATTGAAACTGGAAAATCTTGAAGATTGACAGATAGACACATTTAAAATTAAAATTAAAAAATATATAATTCTGATGTGTTAAATTTTTAACTCTTTTTTTTTTTTAACCGCTCCCCGAAAACTAAAATATAAAATTTATATATACTTCCATTAATTACTTAAAAACGTTTTATTTTATATATATATTCGTCACTAACTAGTTTTAAATAATAATGAAAACTGAGTGATGCATTAATATGGCATGTTTGGGTTAATTAATATAAAACCATGACGTGTTCAACAAAACATTTTTAAATGATTTCTTTGTGTTAAAACGTTGTCGTCGTCGTCGTCGTCGTCGTCGTCGTCGTCTTCGTTTTTGTGTTAAATTATTTTTATGATTAAAAAACATAAAACAAATTAAAATTAAAAATATCTTCCGCTACCGCAAATTCATTAGAAAAATTACTGATTAAATTCAAAAAATGTAATCATCTTAAAATTTATATTCATTTCACATGCTCAAACAATTTTTATTTAGACAAATTTAGAAGGTAAACCAAAAATATTATTAATTTTACTTTTACTTTTATGTTATATATTTACCTGGAAGTATTTATTACGTTACGATTAAATTCCGGAATTATGACTTAATACTTTACTTACTATAATTTTGAATCACAATATTTTGATTTAATGTTTTTGTTTGTTTAGTTAAAATTGAATGAAATTATTTCGAGTTAATTTTATGGTTTTCAAATGTAATAAAGAATTCAAGATTGTTCATTGTGGAAGATAATTTCTAAGTTATCTTTACTAAATTAGGGTATACAATACTGTCGTAAAACCCTTTAATAAAATAATGACTCATTTAGCTTGTGGATTTCTTATTAATTCGAAACAAAATCTGTAAAAGCAGCCACCAGCCACAAGAATAGAAAATCGTTTTGGTGGCATGCGCCAGAGTATGGCCTCACGGTATACAGCAGCATGTATGGGTTGTTCTGACAGTTTAGCTTGTATATGTATAAACAGAGGCCGACCGGAACGTGTGTGGAATGAATGTGGACCAGAATGAATGGTGGTTCACCATGATGATTCAGTATTAAGATATAAGAAGAAAAGCAAGTCAGTCTCAAATAAATCAGAGTACCTACATTCAAGAGTGGTCATTGTTCTCTTTCCAATATACTAGGGTCACTATATGACTATCTAGTGAACCCCCCTTCCATTCATTAGGTTCATAAATACTAAAATAAATCTTAATAATTCATTGGTAACTCAGAATGGTTCACTTATGAATCAATACTAAAATATAAGAAGAGAGGTAATAGGTAAATCAGTCTCTCCACGAAATTACAGATCACATCACATTCCATGGGTCATTGTACTCTTTGAGTCAGAAATATTCTAATGTAACAGACAGCTACATCCAACGGAATTCAATCGTAATTAAATTTTTCACATAAATTTTTGTAATCAAAGGAATTGTAGCAAATTTTTTTAGATCATTAGGTTCACAGAGTCATCAAATATCAATCTTTTTAGTTAAATAATTTGATGAGTAATCCAAATAGTATACAGTCACTTTGTATCATCTTAGACAATTTATAAATTGAATGTGGGTCGTTCGTTTTTTTTAGTGACTTATTTCTTAGAAAAAATTTAAGTTTTCTTAAGAAATTGCAGGTTAATTTGAAATATTTCGTGGTTAATGAAATGAGTTAATAAATTTGAATTTTACCATATATAACTTAGATAATTGAAATAATATTTTATGGATCTTTATTGATTCAAATCATAGAATTGTGTTGATTCAAATTTGACTAATATGCAAACAAAAAATTAACCAATCAAAAAATTGTTTGTCCCAAGTTTCTCGGACAAATTTTGTTACAAAAATTTTTTTTTTATACTTAGTAAATAAACCAAAATTCAGTAAAACAAGGACTGATTTATTTTTATCGAAACTATTTACTAAAGTTGCATAATTAATTAAATGGGGAATTTTCCTTTTTTTTTTTTGCCTGGATTAAATTAATTAAAATGCTCATAGCCCCACAGTGGCCATAGGTAAATTGTTTTTTGTGTGATCAAAATTAAAACAGGGTTATACCAAAATTTCATAACACAAAAATTATTTAAAAAAAAAAAAATTCGTCGGGAGAAAAAAATTGAAGATTATCATGTTTTTTCTTTCCAATTTCATTAATGAATGGAAAAAGAGAATGAAAACAAGATTTTTAGATACTAAAAAAAAAATATATTGAAAAGTTTGATAAATGAGGGCGTAAATGACGTCAACCGGAATTTCAAAACATTAAAAAAAAGTAGTTTTTTAAAAAAAAAAATCAATTTTTTTTTTGTATTTTCAAACTTTTATAAAAAACAAGATTTTTTTTCCAATTTGAACTTTTATTATTGAATTTTTGGTTTTTGGTGTAAAAATAATTAAAGTTTTCATTTTTTGGTTTAGTCGGTAATTCAAGCCGGGGCGTTAAAAAACAGGCGAAAAAACTAAACTAAAAATGTGGGTCGTTTCGGTAATTTGACTAAAATTTTATTTAAATTTTTTATTTTAATAGTGTTTTTTTTAATATGGAAAGAAATTGTTTGTATGCTTTTTTTTTGCCTACACTCGAATTTTTCAATGAAAAAAAATATTTTATGTTGTGTGGTGGTTTTTAAGTTTAAATAACGAAAAATCGTAAATGATAAAAAAATTACGTTTTTGGATTATTTTTTTTATCTACACTGAACTAAAATTTAATTTACCTTCGCGAAATTCGAAAATTTTAATTAATTTCAATTTTAAAATTTTGAATTTTTTATAATTTTTTTTTTTTTAATGAAATTTGGTTAAATAAAAAAGGAAGAGGTCATTGGGCTTGTCTCTAAAATATAATAACAAAAAAATTCAGCAGGTTTTATGTTTTTTTTTTTTGGTATAATTTTGAAATTCAGGAAATAGGAATTGGAATAAGAAATTTATAAATGTTCTTCGAAATGGAAATATAATATCAATCAATAAATTTGTTTATGTTTTTTATAAGAATCTAATTTAATTGGAAGTAAATGGCCTCTGGAGAAGAAATAGTATGTGAAATTTGATACACATTATATTTTTTTCTTTGATTTATGTTGGGGGGAGAGTTTGTTTTCTACTACAATCTACACAATTCCTTGGAAATATCATTCTGATCTCATTCATCATGTAATTATGATTGAATTTTAGTAGTTTGTAATATAAATTTCAGTGAGGAAAGTCTCGTGATAGGAGTAGGACAATGTTTACATCGAATTATTGACCCAAGACAAAAAATAATGAATGTTTTCTTCCAACACAACGACTGCAATGCTGGCTGAATGAGTCTGTCTGTCTCAAAATCGTTTGTTGTACTATTTTTGCTCATTCATTTCTGAGTTAAGGTTAAATGGACCAATTTAGGGACAATTTACAAAATATATATTTCAATAATTTATTATCATTAATCATTTAATATCAGATGAACCACCACAATATTGAAAATCGGTAGACCATGTCCCTACATCCAGTGGCGTAGAGCTGGAGACCAAAAAATTGGAAAAATCACAAAAATAGGAATTAAATTTCTTCATTTAAACAAAAGCTTCCAAATCTATTGACATTTTTTTTTTTAACCTGTCGAGTCTGTCAAAATTTTTTTTGAACCTTATCTTATGAATCGTTTAAAATTTCAGTCCATTTCGTACTCTCCATGTTATAATTTAGTATAATATTGGACTCTGAGACTAATAAGTATAGTAATTTTTTTTCTTTTTAAAAGAACCACAAGAATTTTCTTTAATTACACTAAATGAATCAATTAAATAATTAACAAATTATTTTTTTTTCAAAATCTCTAAAATCCGCTTTAATAATTACATTTTTATTTTAGTAATTAAATTAATTACTTACTTCAAAAATCAGAAATAAACACAACAAACCAAACACAAAAAAAAAACCACTTTCAATTTCACAATCTTTTCTTTTTGTGTACTATGAATAAACTCCGTGACTCAGTTGATTTTAATTTTGTCGTTGTCGTCGCATTTAATCAATTACCAATCAATTAATAAAAAAAATTTTTACTTGATTATTTTTTTAAACAATGAAAATTGTCATCATTATCTTTCGTATACATTTTCATTTACAATTTTCGCATTTGATTCATAAAAAAAAATTTTTTTTTCACATTTTTGCTGTTGTGTTGTTAGTTAGTTAGAGGAGAGAAGGGAACAGCCAAAAATATATCAATAAAAACAATTTTTGTGTACTATAATTTTGATTTACCCTAAATTTCATTTATGTATAATAATCTTAAATTCATAACAAAAAGGGAGTGTATGACTCATTCATTATATACATAAAACTAAATTGTACATAAAATAAAGGTACCTAGTATATGTATACTCATTTTCTTTTCTGTCTGCTTGTCCATTGGGAAATTTTTTTAATGTACATACAGAAAGAAAATTTCATTTCATTCATAACCCTTTTTTTTTAGTTATTGTTGTTGCTCTGCTTTTCCTTGTGCTTTCCTCTGCTTTGTATATAATTTTTATGTACTTAATAGTTTTTTAAGTCAATGTGCCTGGGATAGGAAAACATGAACCTTTCAAATACAGAAGATAATACAGAAAGGAATAATGGATATTCTTCCAGTTAACAATGAAAAATTGAAGGATAAATTTTCCAAAAACGAAATTTGTTATGTTATGATTTTTTTTTTATTGTAATGTAAATTTTTTGGAAATTGAATGAGTTTTTTTTTGTTGGTATATTCTTTTTTTTGGGGAAAATTCTCTTCGTTTTCAACACATTTTCTCCAAAAAACAATAGAAAAAATTTTATTCAAGTTCAAAAAAAAAAAATCGATTTTCTTTAATTTTTCCCTTGAAAACAGCAAAATTTTCCGAAATTTTGTTTATTTATAATTATTTTTACAAATAATTTTTTCAATAATTTTTCCAGATATTTGAATTTTTTTACAAAATTCTAGAAATTTCCATTCTTTCCCGAGGTGTAAGGTAATTTTATTTTTTATGTATACTAAGAGTATAAAAATTTTCCCCAAATGGGAATTTGAATTTTCCTTAAATTTGAATATTTACTTTTTATTTTGTTGTGATCCAAAAAAAAAAAAAATATTTTGTTTTTTAGGTTATATATTCTCACCCCACCCGCCCCCAGGAGACTAAAAATTTTAGAATAACTTTTGTCTCTTTTTTTTTTATATACTTTTTTTGGTTTAAAAGTCAAGGCAATCGTTCAGGGGTAGTAGCACTAGCAGCAGCAGCAGCACTACACAAAAAGCATGCGCTCCAAAAAATTATAATTTTCTTCTTATACATAAATTTTCGTAATTGTACATATAAAAGATGAATCATAAAAAGGGGAGCACCCAACAATCTTTCTTGGTATACACAAAATTTGTAACCCGTTTTATGGTACTACATATATACCTAATGGCGAAGGGAGGATTGGGGTGACTATGTACTCATTATTTTGGGGGATTTTTTTTTTCATTTTTTTTGACATTTTTCAATGAAAGAAATTTTTTTTTTAGAATATTTTTCAGGTTCATTTTTACTCTGTTTTTTTATGTACACAAGAAAAAGGACTTTTAAGGACATTTTAAATGTTGTGTATATGTAGAATTTTTTTCTGTATATAATTTCAACATTGAACCAACAAACAACAAAAAAAAAGGTTCAATGGATTTGGTATAATATAGGGTAGAAATTTTCGCACGAGCTTTTCCATCCTCCAAAAGAAAATTATTTTTTACATAACACACAAAAAAAAAAGGTTTTCTCATCAATGAAAATCAAAAAAAAAAATTGTGTAGAAATTTTTATGTTATATACATCGTTGCATACTTAGCACAACATATGTATATGCCTGTAATATTTTTTCTAGTTTTTCTTGAATAATCCATAAAGTGTATTTATAAACCTGGAAATTATTATGTATATACCTAAATATCGTATTTTTGGAATGATAAAACGCCTACACAAATATTACACAATTTTCAGCAGAAAAAAAAAATCAACATTATTGGAAACAGCAAAACGTTTTTTTTTTGTGTTGCGGAGGAAAAGCTAAAAAAAACATGTAAAATTTCATTAGAATTTTTTCTTATATCATTCATCGTTGGCTTAATATCATTATAGAAAAAAATTGTTTTGCTTATTAGAATCATCAAGATAGAAGAGATTTTAATGTGAACAAAGATGAAAGGCCATCAAAATACGATGATGGGGTGCTAGGGATATGATGAATTTGGTCCATTTGAAATGTTTATGGTTTAATCCAAGCTTTTTCGATGTAAAAACGTTGAACCATTCCTAGAGACTTTCAATCAAATAATAGATAGAGCAAAGACATTAAGGGTCAGAGTTTGAATTGTCTCGGAGAATTCAAATTACTGGCTCATTACTATAATAATACTTGGATTCAGAATAAGGAAACAGAACAGAAATTCGACTCTCGGAACTCTGCCTCTGATGACTATTACTTTTTTTTCGTAAGCTTTGAATGTACCATTTTTCAAGTCCTTACTAACTGAAGGTCACTTCTCACGGCAGCTAACACCATTTCTACTACGTTTTAAAGTAGCAGTTAGGTAATTTTTCGGTAGTTTGAATCATTCTTAACTGTTTAAACAAATCTCAGATGTTTGAGGTACTTGCAGGCATGAACCATTCTCCATTCTTCTCGATTGCTTTTAAATCATTTACGTCATTTTGAGAATTTAAATCTCACAGCATCGTTTAATTTTGGATAATGGTGACATATGAACCAAAGTTTATACGCTATAAATTCTAGTTTTGATTGGAAAATTAGAAAAACTTCATTAACATCATTTAAAATTTCTCAAACAGATTCGATATTTAAGATTTTCTTTGATGAAATTTCAAAATGAAATATACCAAAATTCAAATTCATCATCATCAAAAATTTATATAACTAATAAATTAAAAAACTAAAAATATAATTTCTTGAATGATTTTCCATTCATTGCGGTTTTGGTGGAGTGTGTAACCCTTTTTCCTTTTTATACTAACGCAAATCTTGTATCCATTGAAACGAAACCAAAACAATAAAAAAAATAACTAAACGCACAGAAAAAAAACAAAAATTCTAAAGAAAATTTCTTATAAATGAATCGTTTTCATTCAATATTTTTTTTTCTTGAATCATTTTTATTATTATTATTATGAATTAATAGTATGGCAATGGTATACATACATAAAAGTAGCATAAAAATTTATGCACCCCATTTTTTTTATATATATTATTATTATAGAAGATATACAAACAGTAAAGTTTTCGGCCTCTGGTGGTTCTCGTGTCGGAAATTAAATAGAATTTTTTTTTCTTCATTATGAATAAAATAATAAAAGAGGGAGGAGGAGAGGGGTAGGGTAGGCTTTTTAAAACAATATTGAATGAATTTTTTTTTTCTGCTGTTCTCTTCTATTTAATAATAAAAACATTTTTTTTATTTAAACTTTTTCATTATATTTTTTTTTAATGGGCAAAACACACAACAATAAATTTATAAAAAAAAAAACATGTCACTTCCGGTCGGTTTACACAACAACTCACAACACAGTCTTGGGGTATTAAAAACCATTTATCTCTATATATGAATATATATGTATGTAATATGTAAAGTATATATAGAAAAATGTGTTTATATTTCAATTTTTTTTTTCAGTTTAAATAAATAAAGTAGTACAGTCAAGCTTCTTTAAGACGAACTCTCCGGGGAGTTGAGCTAAAAATGTTCAAAGTTTAGATTTGAGTTAAAGAAATTGTTAATTGAAATATTACAAGTTACAAGCTAAAACATAGAGACTTGAGTTATCTATTCTTCTTTTTCTTGGCTCTCAACAGTTTGATGTGGTCCCAGGCACTGCAGCAATTTGGGTAAGCTTGTACTTAGAACGAAAGATTCTGCAGCAAGTTGGGATTACTTTTACTTAGAATAGATTCAAATGGTTGTTGTCCAGCAATTCGAATCGATCTCACTAGCATTTAGCTTGCTGAATCCACTGCAATATGGTTCACTTTACAAATCAGCCTAAATATTTAGTAACAAAATTTCATAGATCCAGATGAATCAGTGTGTCTTCAACTTACTGAAGATAGAAAATAAATTCTTAAGGTGAATCACCTGATTCATCAACTTTTGTAGAATTTTGTGAAGGTGGATCAGACCTTAGAAGGTAACTTCTTAAAGTGAATCATCTGATCCATCAACTTTTGCAAAATTTTGTGAAAGTGGATCAGATGAATCAGTGTGGGTTCGACTTTAGAAGATAAATTCTTAAGGTGAATCACCTGATTCATCAACTTTTGTAAAAAAAATTCAAGAAAATTTGTTAATCAAGTTCAAATTACCCAAGTTCTACTGTTTATTATATTTATAATTTTTGTGAATGAAAAAAAAAATTAATAAAAATCGCGCGCTGAAACGATTTTTTTTCTGAATTTACAAAAGAATTTTCGGATTGAAAACATATAAAAAAAAACCTACAGAAAATTTTTATTTTCTTACAATATGAAATTTTTGTGTGTGGTGTGGTTCGCGTTTTTGGAGAAATAAAAAAGTGTGTGGATTTTTTTCTTCACTTTTTTTTTTTGGGATTGTTTTGCTGCTGCTGCTATTTTTCTCTTTTTATTTCCATAAATATTTTTTAAGTTATTTACTAAATAATAAAAAAATGTTGAATTTTTTTTTTATCTGTTGATTCTTCCCACTTGTTTTCCAATTTGTTGTTGAAAAAAAAATTTTTTTCCTTCTTTACTTCAACTTTTTTTAAGTATATTCATTTTTCTTGTGTACGAAAAAAAAATTAAATATTTCAATTATTTTGTTGACAAAAATAAAGTACTTTAAAAATTTTGCGTAACTTGTTGGGAAATTTTTTGTAATTTTGTTGGCCTGTTAAGTCAAATTGTCTGTTGGTGTTGGAATAATTTGCAATTAAAATGGGTCAAATGATTGTAATTCGAGTCAGGGTTTTGTTGGTTACTCAGAAATGTCCGGAATCGGTTTTAACACTAAGAGAACGAGAGAAATTAGTAATTTTTTCCTAGAATTTCAACCATAAATCAATATTTGGCTAATTGTGTGTCTGCGGTTCGTAAAATATTGTAGAAAACTTGAATTAATTGTGGTTCATAATCACTGTTAGAGTGATAATCACTGTAGAATTTTGGTTTTTGTAGTTCTGGAGATGAAAATTATCAAAACTTCTTACAGTTTTATCTTGTAAAATTTTAAACTGATGATGGGATCTTGTTAGGTGTCAGTTTTTCCAAATCTACCTGATATTTCTACAAAATTTTAGCCTAAGACGACAATTCTCTCAAGACGACAGAACTTCATCTGCCTGCGAAGATCTCTTGAAAAACTTCAAATTCGATGAATCGGAAATTGACCATAAAATTTCAACTCATAACCTAAAACTATTCAAAATTCTATTGAATTTATGGATCCGATACGAGTCAAATTAAGCATCTAATTAAAATTTTGATCAATTTTAAATCTTAAATCAGAAATTAATCTTCCAATTTTCCATTGAAACTCAAAACAATTAACCAAAAAATTAAAATTTATAACCAAATTTAAATGAAAATTCGATGTTTCCCAAAAAAAAATTTTGTTTGTTTACATTAAATTTTTATTTTTGTAAAATGAATTTCCAAAATTAGTTTTCCGTTTTTAGTCGGCCAGCAGAGCCACTTTCATTGTTTTGCCTTGGAAAAAATCAAATTGAAGAACAAAAAATTTAATTGGAATAAAAATGATTTAATTTTTGGCATAATTGAAATTTTTTTCCTTCTTCTTCAAGTTTTTTTTTTTTGGAGGAAAGAAAAACTAAAAATAACTTGAATTTTTTTTGTGTTTATTTAAAAATATTTATTGTTTTTTTTTTTATTATTGATTTTTCTGCAGATTCACTTCCGTTCTACTAAGAATAAGAAAACGTTTATTTTTACATTAAACACAAGAGGGCAGAAAAACACAGAAAAATAAATTTAAAATATGTAAAAAAAAATTTTTTTGGTTTTGTTTATATTAGGGAAAAAAATCGAATTTCCTGAGTTTTTCGAAAAAAAAAATTTATTGATAAAGTGGCTCGTTTTTTGAAGAGAGTTTAAAAAAAATTTTTTAATCATTATTTTTGCGTAATTTTTAATTAAATGGTTTCGCCTTTCACTTTATTAATTTCACAATTTTTCTATTCGATTTCATTTCTTTTTTATTTTTTCTCTGTTATAAATTTTCAATTTTTATAGAACATTTTTTTGTAATTTAGAAAATTTAATTAACAGATTTCATTTTTTTTTTGCTGCTGTAATGTAATAAAAGTTGATTTTTTTCTGTAAATTTGTGTAGGAGTTTTATTAAAAGTTTAACCTTTAAACCAAACAAAAAGTTAAATAGAAAAAATGATGATACAATTTTGTGGGAGATTCGTAAAATGTTTGCGCAGTTATTGAAATTTTTTTGAGAAATTTCCCAATGGTTTTTTTGGGTTCATAAATTTTCAGATTATTATGAGGTATAATTATTTATGGTTTCAATTCTATTAGCTGATTTTTTAGTTGGTTCATGGTTCATAGTATGAGTATCTCGAATTTTACTACAGTTTTCAGTGCCAAACTTTATGAGAGTAAGTGTCTTTATGAGAGTAAATTTATCCTATCATTTCTGCCAGTTTCATGTTTTTGAAGAAAACTGACAAATTTTACACAGTTTTTTGTGATTTTATCGGACTTACAGAACTGTAATCACTAATCAGTGAGAAGGAAGATATTTAAAATGAAAGGGTGATTCAAAATTCTTGATTCACTTGATTAAATTTCAATTTTCATGTCCCAGAACGAACTAAATACATATTGTCAAAACGAATGTCAGATTTTCAGTTCTTTCTCATGATAGAACCAAAATACGTCGCATAAGTGACAGAGATCTGTGACTTTTAGACCAACCCAGATATTTTCTTGAATCACTCTCTCATCTTCAGTATTTCCTTTCTGTCTGATTCTACTTTTCCTGAAGCCTTGCAGGACTCATTGGACTTGGGAAAGTAAAGGGAACGAAAAATACTTTAGTGGTGGAAGGGTGATTCATTCAAGTATTTGATTTACTAAATTGGTAATTAACACCAATTGAATTATTTCAAATCTGAACTAATAACTATATTTCCCCGAAGTTTGTCCAGTTTTTCTAATTTTCTATTTAACAAAAAATAAATTAAACCTAAAAAATAATCTCCACCTCTACCACCCACTATAATTAAATTATCAATAAAAAAAATTATCTTATTAAACTCTTATTTAACTACCCAACAAAAAGTGAATGAAAATATTGCAAAAAAAAATAAATTTGTTATTTGTTATTAAAATAATAATAATTAATCTTAAATATCTTTCAAACCTACACACAAAACCATAATTCGAAGAAAAGTTGACAAGTTTCTCAATTTTTTCAGTTGTAAAAATGAATTAAGTAATCATAATTTTTTTTCAAATTTTAATCAATTTTTCTACTAGTTTAAAAAGACGCGCCGCCGCCGCGCCACCACCTAAAATTTTATAATTTTGGTTTTAACAATTTAAGTTTTTTACTATAATCTCAAAAATTTAAGTGCTAAGATCGCAAAATGAAAAAAAAAAAACTACCAAAAAACATTAAAGATGTTAGTGGGCGGCGGTGTATATAAAATAGCTGCCTTCGCCTAAAGCAAAAAAAATACTTATATAATTTTTTTTTTATATATACCAAAACAAAAAATGGAAATTGTCATTTTGTTTACATGTGCGTGTCGTGTTGCCTTTATATACTTGTTTTCTTTTTTCATCAGATTTTTTTTTTGAGTCTAAAAAAGTTCACTTAAATATTATATTTACACTTCAGTTAGCATATCAGAATATAAAAATATTTAGTATAACAAAATCCAACCCCCTACTACACTCTACGTCTACACACTTTTAGGTTATTCAGAATCAGCCCCACCCCTTTTCCATTTAACATTTCTTGATTGTTACCTTCAGGAAAATTGGAACAAATAAGTAGAGTACCCCACTCCACCCCTTTACACACTTTCGTTGAAAATCAAAATCCTTACTACATTTTTAGTATAAATCCAAACCCCACCTCCCTACACTTTAGGGTTTAGTATATACATATTATACTCCTATATTCAATCAACCCCCAACATCCCTTCAGCAAAATTTTTCGTAAAACCCTTCAGAAAAAAATTGAAAACGAAAAAAAAATTTTCATTCATAAAAATTAATTTTTGTTGTTGTTGGGTTTGTAATCGTGTTCTATTTTTGTCACAAGTTTCTTTGGAATTATATATATATTAAATAATATTTTCTGTTTGCGGTGGGCGTTTGTGTATTTTTAAAAAGGGGTTGGTGGTGGTGTAAGAAGGGTGGGCGTTTATAAGAATTAGAGGGTAAAATAAATTTCTTGTCGACTTTTTGTCTATAGTTTTTTTCATTTCATTTCATTCTTCTTTTTTTTATTATTTCGCGTGTAATAGAAAAAAAATGAAAATAAAATTTCTTTTGTCATTGTGAGAAAGAGAAAGAGAGAGGGAGGAGAAATAAGAAGAAGCTAATCATTAAAATTCTCTATGATAGTTTTTTTTAATAATTTTTAAGTCAAAAAACGTTTTTTTTTTATTGAGTGTTTTTTTCCCCCTCTTCAATCAAATAACCTTGACTTCTTGTGCTGCTGATTTATTTTACTCACCATTTTTTAATAGAATTTATACCAAATAAAATTTTAGTTTTGGTATAAAAAGCATTTTTTTTTTACTATTTTTACTTTTTTTCATTTAGATAAAAAATAATTTTTTTTATTGTTTCACCTTTTTTTTTCATTGATTATTTTTAATGTGTGTTTATTTGTTGTTGGTTATACGTTTTGAGTAATAATACGACGATGATGACGACGACAACGACGAAGGCAAGCAAAAATTTTTGAATGAAATTTTTTTTTTAGTATTAATTTTGTCATAAATTTTTGTGATATCGTAAATGATATCGTAAAAGTAAATTAATATAAACTTTTTTTGGTTATGCGAAGAAGAAGAGAAATTTGATAGTTTCTAATATTTTTCCATGTCATGTCCTCAGTAATTTTTGAATTATTTTCCTAAATTTTTCTACTTTCTTGTGTTTTGTATATGATTTTTTGATGACATTTCTTCAATTTTCTCAAATTTCTTGTTCTCAACTATTTCGATATTTCTCCAATTTTCAACATTTTTCAGTTCAAATTTGTGTTTTCCAACCAAATCAAATTGGTCTTTTTCCAATCAAATATGAGACTAATTTGAGCTGCAAATAACCGTAAATAAAAAATTTCTTCAATTGAACTTTTATAACTAAGTTTCGTTTTTAGCTGTTGCTGAATTACGTGGAAATTTCTTTGTTTTCATAAAAACGTTCCTAATAATCAAAAAATTTATAGTTTTAACAGCTGAAATAATTTATGGGTAAAGTATAGATAAGACTTTTTTACGATAAAAGATCTTAAAGCATAATTTTCAAGCCATAAAACGTGCGACTGACTGGTAAACATACAAACGAACCTAGAAAAATTATTGTAAATAATATATGAAAAATGCATTCAGACAAAATAGATGAATTACTGACATTTATCAGAGATTTTGATTTGAATTTCATTTAATTTTCTAATTTGAAATAATTTTAATCTTGTATTCAATGGGATTTCTGCCACTCTTAGCTCAACTGCAAAGTGGATCTTATACCTGACTCGTAGACTGCTCCCACGACATTCTGTTTTACAATCAATTTACTTTAACTCTAAATGCTAAATTTTAGAATGAAATTCTTTAGTTTATTCCAAAATAATGTTCTATCTGTCCGCCAGGTTTTAGTATGGTTATCAATAAAGGAGACTAGAAATTGCTACAATACAGAAAGAATTATAATAATTTACTTAAATTTTCGCAATTCTCTCCGTGTAACCAAGCAAATTGTAAATATTCCCGCTTCCCTTTACAAACTGCTTTACTCTGTGCTCCATTTAACTAAAATTTCTTCAAAAAATTTCAAATTTTTTTAAATTAAATTTTCATTTGAAATTGAAATTCGTCATGACTCCACAACAAAAATATTATATTTCTACGTTTCAATCTGCAAATAATTCTTCTAAAATTTCATATTTTAATAATTTAGACTTTTATGTTTTATGTTATTTCTATCTCTGGTTGTTTTTATTGAACAGAAAAAAAAAATCATTTATAATTTTTTTTGTGTTTATGTTTTAAAAAAATAACAAAAAAAAAACATTTTTTTCAATTTTTTTTAACATAAAAAACAAAAATTGCGCAATCCTCGTGTACCAGAAAAAAAATGTGAAATTATGTTAAATATCCTAAAAATAGAAAATATCTTTGGGCAGAATTTTTTTTTTTTTGGTAAGGTTTTTCCCTTTTTACTTGGAAGGATAAGAAAATGAAAATGGTTTTGTTTTTTTTCTGTTTAAAAAGCAAAATAAAAATACATAAAAGGACTTTTTTTAAAAAAAATTGAAAATTAGAATTTAAATTCTAAGAAATTTTCAATTCCAAAGAAAAGAAAAAAAGATACAAAAAATAAAAACCCTTAAAGCCAATTTCAATATTTTTGATATTTCAAATTTGTTTTTTTTTTTTTTGTTTGGAAAAATTACCATTTAATATTTTCTCTTCTGTGGTATAGAAAATTTATTAAGTAATTTTTATGATTTAATAATAAATTTTAATTTTTTAATTATTTTTTCAATTTTATTCTATAGATGGTTTCTCTAGTTTCCGGGATGCATTTCCGGAATGGTGTGAAGAAGAAAATCAACAACAAAATCAAGAAATGATAGATTCTAGTCTAAGTGGAACAACACAAACTGATCAGCTTATGGGCTTAAGGTAAATATTTAATTACTTATACAAATTTCTTTATTATTTACTTTTTGTACTTAGGAGTAAGTAATACAAATTTTTACTATTTAAAAGCAAAAGGGATTAAGTCACATAAAATTAAATTATGAGTAAAATGATTTTTGAGCAAGTATAAATGAGTTTAAGCGGAATTTAAACCCTAATTTACTTCCTTTACTCTTAATAGTAGCATTACTCTACTTTGCTCAATTACTTTCTGAACTGACATGACAAAAATGCCAATTTCCATTTATTTTATACTCAGTCAATTTCCGACTACTGTCAAGCATTCCTTCTTCGAAAATTTGCTCAATTAGCCCAAAAAATCAAAATATAAGTCAAAAATTCAACCATTGCACTGGATTGTATGTAAGTGGGGTCAGAGTGGAAGACGATGTTGCACTTTCAGAATTAGATCATTCGCTTTTACGTCTGATTCTCTCTGGTAAGGAGTCAAATCAAATTAAAAGAATTCTCTCTGTTAAAAAGTCAAATTAAAACGGTTTTGACTCGGTATCAGAGTCGGAGAGAATCACAGGTCATTCGCTTCTACAGAGAGAGTATAATCGAATGATCTAATTCTGTAGCATTGTCTTCCGCTCTGACCTCACTTATATACAATCCAGTACAAGGGTTGAATTTTTGACTTATTTTGATATTTTTGGCACCGGGGTTCCCTTAATAATTTCTATTTTTCTCTACCCACAAAATTCTGAAAAAATTTACTTAATTCGTTCCTGTTTTGTATGAAACCAACGATATTTTTTTTAAATATTTTTTCGAAACATTATCAATTTGATTTCCGTTAAAAAAATAATAAATTTCAAAAATATTATGTAATGTGCTTATTTTTTTTTTGCTGTTTAGTGAAGACGCCAGACATTCATAATCGGATTTTTGTTTTTTGTTTTTTTGGTTTTGTTTTGTTGGGAAAAAAAGAAGAGATAAAAAAATATATTTTTGTCAGTCTCGCATTTAAAAGGGAACAACAACAGAAACAAAAAAAAAAAATTTGTATAAAAATCCGTTGAGACCGGAAGGAAATCTATTCTTAAAATGAAATAATAATAATTTTTTTTTCATATAAAAAATAATCTACTTCCGTAGTTACAGTATTTATTTGAGAAAAATTACTTTCTAGTTTAGGAAAAAAAAAACGTTTAAATATATGCGCTTACGTTTTTCAAATATTTCATAGAAGAAAGGAAGTCATTTATGGGTCAATTTTTTTTTCTTCTTTGCAATTAGTGGTAAATTTCACTGTAGTAAATAAATCAATTGAAAATTTTTCACATCTCTTTCATAGATGAATTTTCTTTCTAATCAATTATTTGAAAATTTCCCAATTAATTTTTTTGTGGTTAACTTTCCAAATGGAATTTCTCTGTCTTCTTCCATCCGACAAAATTTACTTTAGCAAAATTTATCAATTAAAAATTAATTTTAAATTTTTGTGTTTGTTTGTTTATTACAGATCATTAAGAATATCAACACCACGTTCAGATTCAGCATGTAGCAGTTCAGCTGAATCATCTGATTGTGAAAGTATAACACATCATAATTTTAATGAAGCACCAGTTGAAATTGTACCTGGTTTATTTCTTGGTAATGCATCACATAGTAGTGATTCAGGTGCATTAGAAAAATATAATATAAAAGTAAGTGTTAAAAAATTTTACATGAAATATTCAAAAAAAAAATTATTTGGAATTAATTTTCTACAACATTTTTTTTTTTGTTTTGTAGTATGTTCTAAATGTAACACCAGATCTTCCAAATGTATTTGAAGCTTCCGGCGGTATAAAATATTTACAAATTCCAATTACTGATCATTATTCACAAGATTTAGCTATACATTTTCCAGTTGCTATTCAATTTATTGGTAAATATTTTAATTTTTATAATATTTTAATTCAAATATGCAAATTAAATTCACTTTTTTTTATGGAAATTTGAAGTTAATTTGAATTTTAGTTAAATAAAAATTCAAATTTAATGATATAGTGATTCACACATTTTAAACTGATGCAAAATAATGTCTCAGAGATAATATTGTAGTTGATTGTCGGAGTAATTTAAACTGTCGGAGTAATTTGAATATTAAACTATAATTTAAATTGATGAATTTAATTTTGCTGTAAAAATTTCTTTAGAGTAAATTAATTTTATTGAGTGAACCACTTAATTTTAAATATGAATCACTTAATTTTAAATGTGAACTACTTAATTTTAAATGTGAATTACTTAATTTTAATTGTGAATCACTTAATTTTAAATGTGAATCACTTAATTTTAAATGTGAATCACTTAATTTTAAATGTGAATCACTTAATTTTAAATGTGAACTATTTGATTTTAATTGTGAATCACTTAATTTTAAATGTGAATCACTTAATTTTTAATTACAAACATTTTTATTCAAAATTTTAATTATTATATAGTTAATTTAATTATAATTTTATTTATAGAAGAAGCTCGTTCAAAAGGTTCAGCAGTGCTGGTTCATTGTTTAGCTGGTGTATCACGTTCTGTAACTGTAACATTAGCATATTTAATGCATACAAAATCATTATGTTTAAATGATGCATTTTTATTAGTACGTGATCGTAAACCAGATGTATCACCAAATTTTCATTTTATGGAACAATTACATTCATTTGAACGTCAATTACAAAATCAAAGTCCAAATTTAAATTTACCATCAACATCATCAGCAATTAAAGAATGTGAACAACAACAACATCATAATAATAGATTATTAATTACAAATAATAATAATAATAATTGTAATAATAATAGTACAAATTTAATTAATAATCAATCAAAATTTTCATGTTCATGTATTGAACAAGATTGTTGTAAATGTATGATTGAATCGGCATGTGATTTTTTATCAAATACAAATAATCATATTAAAATAACTGGTGTATCACCAGATTCTGGTATTGAATTTGATCGTTGGACACCACAAACATCTGATGGTATATTAAAATGAAATAAATTTAATGAAAAATGTTTTATATTACCAACACCAATACAACAACAACAACAACAACAACCATTAACACCACCACCAATTATTTATAATAATTTAAGTGAACTGAATATTGATGATGATCAAGTATTATCAACACCACCGTCACAATCGCCGCCATAAGCAAAGAAATAATATAAAAAAGTTGTTGGTTTTGGTTCCAAAAATAAAAACATTTTTCATATTTGTGGGAAAATTTTCTAAATCAAAAATTTTTTTGGTTAGATGATGATATTTACCGCCGTTTTATATAGTAAAATTGAAACTAATTAATTCAATTAGTAAAAAAACAAAGAGTGCGGTACAAAAAAAAAGAAGAAATTCTGTACTCAAACAAAAATTTGTTTATTGATGTACAAAGAAAAACTGAAAAATTTCAAATTTCAAATTTAAAAATATTTAAAATATAAGAAAAATCCATTTATATATAAAGAAATATTATATATTATTATATTAATTATTAAAAATTATATATATTAAAATGTTAAGATTGATTGTTTCTATATAAGCCAAAATATTTTAAGAAGAAAAATTTTAAGCTAATATCTTTATTAAAACAAAATTAAAAAAAAAATATTAGAAAAAAAAAACTAAATAAAACTGAAAAATTAAATTAAAAAAAACAAAAAAAATTAATATACTTATATAAATTTTAAGATAAAAATTATAAATTAATCAAAATAAATTAAATACTCTGTAAGACTGCTTTCTCACGAGACTTTTTGAAAGCCCTTTTCGGTGATTTTGACAACTCTTGACACTAAAAGTCCTGAAAATTTGTAAATTTTTCCAATTTTCAAAAGTTTTAGTGTCAATTTCAGGACTTAGTGTCAAAAAGATTCCAAAATCACGAAAGAGTCTTGAAAAATAGTCTTGGGGGGGAAAAAAGTGTCTAAGAGAAATGCGAACGGTCTTACATTCTCGAGGAGTTCTTTGAAAGTCTCCGAGTTGGCGCTCAGTAATTTATCTTAAATTTTTTCTCTGCTGTACAAGCAATTTAAAAATAAATTAAAATTGTAATTTAAATTTTTAAGCATATTTGATGATTGGATGATTGGTAAGACTACAAGATGAACTCTAATTATATTATTATTTTTATTCTAGTTACGCCATCTCGTAGACTTACCAAATACTTAATCATTACTGATAGAAATTTCTCTAGTAACTTCCTTTATGGAGTATTTAATTTAATTGCAAAAAAAAAAAATTAAAATGAGAAAAAAACTAAAACAAAAAAATTAAATTAATTTTTTTAACAACATTCAAAAAAGAAAATTATTTTTAATTAATCTTTTTTTAAGACTTTGTTTAACAAAAAAAATTTACCCTATGTAAATATTAATTTTTTTTATATTATAATTATGTTGTAAAAGAGAGAACTGATTAAAACACACAAAAATTTAATTAATAATTTAGCATTTTTCTAAGTCGAATTTAGGTCTTTTTCTGCAAGTCTAAATGATCGTTTTTCGAAATCAAATTGTCATTTTTCGAAAATCTAGAAAAATGTTTAGGAAATGCTGAATTTGATTTCGAAAAAAGACAATTTTTTTGGCTAATGAAAAAGATTAATAATTTTAGACTTTTGGGAAATGATTTATATTTTTTTAAGTAATTAATTATTATTTTTTGTATATAATTTTTTGTTAAAAAGTTTAGATAGATTTTTTTTTTATTATTGCTATTTTTTCTGTTACTATAAAAAATCGACGACCGTAGATAAGAAGAGGAGAAAGAAATTTTGATATATTATAGTAAAAAATCGATATGGAATTTTTTTTAAATTAAAAATTTGTTATAAAATATTTTTTAAAAAGTAAAAAAAAAAAATGCAAACAAAATTTTTTTTTATATAATAAAACAAATTTTAAGCTAAAACAAAAAATTTAATTCAAAATTAAATGAAAAAAAAATTCGTGTATTTTTAGAAAATTTATCTATGTAATTAAAAAAAAAGAAAATATATAAGAAAAATAACCAGATAAAAATATTTTTTTTTCGATTTAAGAATTATATGCTCATCTTCTGGAGAATGCGTAGGGCAATTCTTGTGGACTGATTGATTATGCGAATTTTTGTCTCGGCTTTAGCTGAATCACGATTTTCTGAAGTCAATGTTAACAAGTTTTATTATAATTCGTTCAAATGTAGAGAAGGAAGAAACTACTAGTGATTCAGCAATAGCTGAATTAATAGATTAAAAATGATCTGGCGCAAAATGATGAAATATTTGAGTTTGCTGCAATGAGATAAACTGGTATAAGCAATTTAATATGCAACGACGATTAAATTTTCCTCTCAAATAAACAAAAACTAAATTCAATTACATAAATTAATTTTTTGCTGAAATAAAATATGTTCAGCATATTTTTCCCCTTCACATAATATTCAGTATAATTAATTTTATTCAATAAATTAACAAACAATTATTATTAGCCTTTAAATTGGTAATTAAAATTTCTTTGATTTTAATATTTTATTTACTGATTTTCGAAAAATAAATACTTTTCGAAATTCAAATTAAAAAATTTACATCGTCCATAAAAGATTTGAATAAAAATATAATAAATTTATTAATTAATTAATGTTCTTTTTTTTTTACAAATTTATAAATTTAAGCATAATTCCAAATTCGAAAATATTAAATCATTTACATACGAAAAACCATGATTTTTGTTAAGTAAATTTTATATAGAATTAAAAAAAATTTCATGTTAATTATTGTCAGAAAAAGAAATTTTAAATTGAATTCAAATAAAAAAGAAATGGTTGTGTGAAAATCATCCCTCATTCATAATAAAAAAAAAATTTACAAAAAAAAATTATCGAAAATGTATAAGAAAATTTATGAAAAACAGAAGAAAATATTTTGTGAAATAAAAAAATTGAAATATTAAATAATTTTAATTAAAATGTTTTATTTTATTAGTAAAAAGTCTTTTAAAAAAAAAAAATTTCTCATTTAAAATTCAATTTTAAGTTGAGAATCGAATTAGATAACAAATATCAATACAGGAAGAATCGATTCCATAGCGATTTATTGAAAAACTAAAAAAATAATCGATAATATACAAAGAGATTTATATGAAGAACAATAAAAATAATCGATATTACACAAAAAAAATCGATTTCTCACATTTTGTTGTCATTATAAGCTGTCAAAAAAACAGCTGATATTTTTATTTTGCAAAAATGCAAATGTAACTAATCAAAATTCTAATAATATAATATAATGTTTATATTACCAAAGTTCCGGCAATTTTTATTTATAAATCGATCATTAATTAAATCAAATGCATTTTATTCACAATATTCATCACAAAATGATGAATCAATTGCCCGTATTAAAAAAGAAATTGATGAATCTAAGAAAAATTTACAATGGCGTACACCAAGTGCTGAACGACCCGATGCATGGAATAGTAAATTTAAATTATTTGCTGATACAGAACAAAATTCCGATTTTTTAACAATGATGCAACAACCAATTAATTTAAGTCCATCGGCAATAAAGAATTGGTGGCGCAAACGTAATGAACGTATTGAACGTCATATGCAATCATATATGCCAGAACGTCATGAAATATTGGGTAGTGATTTAGCAACAGCACATTTTATTGTGCATCGTGGCGGTGCTGTACGATTTTTAGATAATCCAAATTGGATACGGGCAACAGAAAATGGTGAATATGATTTACCTAAAAATTTTAATCCAAATTATAAAATTGAAGCTGTACGTTGTGACAATATGCTGTTATATTACGAAGGATTAGAAAATATCCGTAGATTACAATTTATGAAATTTTTATCATTTCGTAATGTTGAAACATTTGATGATTGGTGTTTAGATCGTGTTTCTGGTTCAGAAAATCCAATTTTAGAAGTATTAGATTTATCAGGTACAAAAATTACATTTAACGGTTTAAGTGCTTTGTATCGTATATCAAATTTAAAATTATTAATTATTGATGATTTGAAATGTTCAAAAGAAATGGAATTATCATGTACAATGTTACAAATGGCAATGCCTAAATTGAAAATATGTTCAGCAAATGAAATACATAATGACAATAATCAGTGAAAAAATTTTCGGATTTAGAAAAATTTTAATTTAAATAACATCAACAACAATAAATAATCAAGAATTATGTGATGTTTTTGTATTCATATATTCTGCTTTAATTCTTGCTCGATCATTTATGTGTGGTAAATATGGTTCAATACCTTTTCGCCGGCGATCTAATCTGATTTTATTCTGGAAAAATAAATGATGGTATAATAATTTATAAAATAAAATAAAAAATTTTTGTTAATTTATTTAAAAATTTACCCAAAATTCTTTACAGTTATTATAATTTACAAAGTATATTTCACATTTTTCACGATCAAAATTATTTTGATTTAAACATTTAAAGGAAAGTTCTTGTTCCTGTGGGAATTGGGAAAATATTTTTGATTATTTGGAATTTAAATAAATTTATAGAAGATTATTTACTTTAAGACAAGGATTATCTCTTTCAGCATTGCTATTTCTTGGCATTTTTCTCTTCTGTATATTTCCTTTTTATTTTTATGTAATATAAATGATATTTATTATGAAGTTTTTACCAACAAACTGTCAAAGTCAGATGTTTTCTAATTTCATTCACAAAAATGATAATCAGTTAACGACAAGGATTGGTGTTCCAGTTCCCTGTTCCTGCTAATTAATATGTTCACAATAGTGAAGCGATGGGCGACATCTATTAGTGTTCCTGCTAATTAATTTGATGGTTAGTGTGGTTACAAATATATTAGGAAGAAAGCTAACAGATGTCAATTGTATCCTTAGTATAGACACTAATATATTAGCGAGAAAATCAATAGATGTCACCCATGTTATTTAGTGCATGCATAAAAAATCATTGACTTGGTTGAGGTCCATGATTCTTATAAAAAAAAAATAAATTTTTACAATCGTCGTTAGTCGTGGTCTTAAAGTATAGACATAACCCATCTATTTATCTGAGTCAGCAGAATGAAACCTTACAAGCAGATGGCGGAGCAAACAGAATCAGGTAAAATTATTTTTTAGTGATGTTTTTATTTAAATACTGTAAATATATGAAAAATACTTTAAAAACTATGTTGCTAATAGGTTATTGACCTTCATTTAAAATTTTATGTACCAATAAAAAAATTATAATATTCCCAAATAAAGTTATTAATGACAAAAACTGGTCTCGTCTATCGCCATCTGTTAAAATTTCTGTGCACGTTTATTAAAGCCGAATATATGATCCATTTTTTCAAAGTCCTTTAGTCCTTTAATTTAGGGGCAGAATAATTCTACTGCGCCTACACTAAATTTCTTGAAATTAAATATAATTATAACGAATACCAATAGATGTCGCTCATACCATCCTTAATTTCACCATTTCTATATTCACCACTATTTTAGCACAATAACTTCACCACTGTAATTTTACCATCGTTATTGAAATTATAATTGTGAATTGAAATAATTGTGAATTAAATTTTGACAATTCTAGAGTTTCCCGCCTTTTTTAATGAAAAGTTATTTTGTGTAAACTTAATATTGGCTGGTAATAATAATAATTAAAAAATTAAATTAAAATATAATTATTTAAAATATTGTTTTGAAATTGTGAAAATTGGTCCAATTGATTTATGGTTTAATGTTTAATCTAATAAAATTAAAGAAAATATAATTTTTATTAGCCAAAATTTTATGTAGAATTTTTTACATACAAAATTTTGTGAGTAAAATTGCGTGTGTGTCATTTTGTGTAATTAAAAGTAATTGTTAGTTTTGAAAATATGAAAAATAATAAACAATAAGACACTGAAAAAGATAAATTACTAATTAAAAATCATGTAGTGTTAAATTGTTGTTATAGTATTTTGTCAGAAGACCACAAGGAAGATGAAAATGCAACAACAAATTGCTTTACCAAATTAATCACATATAGAAATAGAACATCAAAAGGTCAGTGGCAAATTTATATTATTATGGTTTAACAATTATATTTAAACTAAATAAATTATTTCAATTTCGAAATTTATTAAAATATTTTACAATTTATTTATGAATTTTCGTCGAAATTATAACCTAAGAAATTTAAATTTTATTATGTCGTCGAATTTTTGGTATACTTATATTGTCCTGGTAAATTTTGTAATTCAAATTCCAATAATTGTTTAGTTATGTCCCTGATATGATTCCTTGGTCACCGATCAACTGATTTTTTTTGATTGCTTAAAAAAATTATATGCTTCACAAAATCAACCAGTATACTCGCTCCATAGTAAGTATATATAATTATGGATTGCTGAACCATTGGACATATAAAAGTATATATACAATTAATTAATTATCATGTGAAACGACGAGGTGAGGATTAATGCAGATAATCTTTAGCATACGTCAAATTATGAAAAATCTTCAAAGTAACTCAATTAAAAGTAAAATATTCCTTTTATTACGACCCTTCTCTTCAATGAGTTTTTTTTTGACATTATTGTTGGAAAGTACAACAAAATTTCTTTTATCATTTCGTAACAAATTTTGTTAAAAAAAGATTTATTAATAAAATTCACTTTTTGTCATTAAATTTTTTCAAACTTTAAATATAATATAACCAAACTTTTTTTTTATATGTTTACACCAGTTTACATTTCTTCAAAAGAGAATTTACAAAAATTACAAATTTATCTCATAATTAAGATATTTTAATTTCAAACAAAATTTATAAAGTTTTCTTTTTGTTAGAATCAGAAAATTTATAAAATTTTGTTTTGTAAAATTTCATTCAAACATTGTAAAAGTTTCTCAGAAAATTCTTCTATATATATAAATTGAATTTTTGTTTTTTACCACCCATTAACCCAATTTCATCAAAACAATGAAAAGAAAAATTAAAGCAAAAAAAGAAAAATTAAGTTTTTCTTTTACTTAATAATAATAAAAAAAAACCCAAACCCTGGGAATTCCTTGGATGAAAAGTTTCCATAGTATACAAAAATAGAATATATAGAAGAACACTAATATAACAGAAGGATAGGCGGCAAAAAGGATTTACTTTTTCTTTTTGATCTTTTGTGTAGCTCGAAAAAAAGGATGTGCTTCACTTCGTGTTTGTATATATATAAAAAATTGTAACCCCTTTTTAATTAAATGTGAAAATTATGAGAGTTACAAGTAAATACAAAATTGAAAAAAATCGCTTTTTGCTTTTCATAAAAGGATGATGGGAATAATTAATATCTATGAATGATGATGATGAAGAGAAAATGATAATACATAAAGAATTTTCTATTCCCAAAACATCGTCAATATACAAAACGACAAATTAGCTAGTCTTTATTTTCATTAGTAGTTTTTTTTTTTTGGTATATTAACATTTTTCTTGTGTGTAGGATTTACTAAAATGTTTAATTGCTAACTTTGAAGTAATTGTACAAAATGTTAAAGGAAAATTCTATATTAAAATGGGAAAATTAATTTCATTTTGTTGTAAATTATGTTTTATCCTTTAGGATATAATTATATAGGAGATTAATTTGATTTAATGTGGCGGTAAGAGATGTGGTATAATTAGTAGGGTGGATATTATTTTGAGTATAGTTTTACATATATGAACCATATTCTTGGTTACATAAGTAGATATAATTTTTTTTGAAAGAATCTCCAGAAATATGATGCTTACACAGAGTTCAACTATGTTTTCGATATAGTCGCGAGTCGCGACGCAGATTCGTCAGTTGGTGTTGAGTTGAAGTTACAATATGTCCAAGAATATTTCTATCTTTTAAATGCGTATATCTTTTAAGAATATCTTTTAAATGCGTATCGAACTATAACATCACTCCTTTTTACCTAACTTCTCTTCAAATTTCTTCTGAAATTTTTTGATCTTTATTTAAACCCATCAAAATTATACCAAATTCCTGGACAACAAATCCTGCTGAATATATGTATATATGTGGAATGATTAATAGAGTTATCATAATTTTAGGGACAACGATAAGAATTACTTAGAAAATAAAGACGTTCTTTATTTATACTTCTTTCCTATAGATTAATTTTTCAGTTCAAAATTTCTACTTAATTTCATTAGAAAATCAATTTTATTAGCTTATTTTACTTAGCCATTCACAATTGTCTAGTTTACCATAATAAGTAATTGTTTCACAATTTCCTGTACGAGTATTTCAAAAAATTTTAAAATTTAGGAAACAACGAAAAATTCAAATCTACTTTAAACAAACCCATCAATTTAGCTTTTTGTATATATAAATTTTTTTCTTGTCTATTTGATGGAAAATTAAATGTCGGATTACATAAATAAAAGATATGTATAAAAGGCAAATATATTACAATTTTGAAATGTAACTTGTTTGAATTAATGAGTTCTCCTCTTTTGAATGAGAAAAATAATTTTTGATTATATGAATTTAATTACACATATTTTTTTCTTATTAATGCTACCACGGATATAAAATTACAAAAGAAAAAGGATTTATATATATAAATAAATGCCGACAACGATATGCCCAACCAACTTTAAAACCGCACAAAAGCAAATATGTCAAGATTTATTTTTGCTATGAAACCATCAGGAGGTAAAAAAAAAAGTTGCAATCAATTCCAAAAAAAAAACACATAAAGTAAATAAATATAAAATTTATTACAATTCAAGGTGAAATAAGTATATAAAAATTGTTATTACTTATTACCGACATATGGACTAGGATGGTGACACATGACTTATTTCACGTCGCCTTAATAATATATTTGTTTTCTTGTTATTATCAATTTTCAGCTGGAATTAGTGGCATTATTTCACTTTCGGAAACTGAAATAATTCCATATGGAAAATATTGAGTAGATTTTAGAGCATCTAGAGAAGGTGGCTACCTATTTTCAGTCTTTAAATTGGACAAATTTAAAGATATTTGCAATTGGTTTGGATATTCTTATTATAATTAAAATTCCCCGTCGATAGACACAAAATTTACCTATATCGGAGAATCTCGACGTTTTACGCCAAAAAAAAAAACCCTTTGACATTTTTTTCACACAAAACATCGAGAATCGAGATGATTCTCCAATATAGGTGAATTTGGTGTCTATCGACGGGGAATTTTATTAATAACAAAAGTATGCAAACAGAATTGAAAAATTTTTTATTTTTCCCAAGTTACATATAGCATTTCACCTTCGGAGAGTGAAATAATGCCACATTGCAATTGTGTTCTGATTTCGTATTCAGAAAGTGAAATAATGGCATATATTATTTCGCGACGGCCTTATTTCACGTCACCGACTACATAGTATTTCAAGCTCTTTCAAGTATTTAGTATAAAATGAATTAGTGAAGAATGTGGAAGCAAAAATCAAGAATTTTTTCTTGATATGAAAAAATTTAATTGCAACTAACTTATGACTTAATCTAAGATCTCATTGCATAAAAATTGAATCAAGAGCAAATAGTTAATTGTAACAAGTACGAAAATTAATTTAATTTCAATTAATCATATACAAAATTTTAACTTTGGTCAGCAAATTACCAAAGATGATTGTATACCAAAAATCACAAATGGTTTGACATTTTCTAAATATTTATTTCGATTGCCATAACTTTACGCAAAAATAGTAAAAATTCAAAAAAGTCTTCAATCTTCATTCCAAAACTGAATTCATGCTGTGGTTCACTTCACTTTAAAATACTTTACTGATTTGTTTTGTTATTGTTATTTTGTTGTCGGTTTCGTGTTTAAAGTAATAATTTTTTTTTCTTCCTTTTATATAATTTTTTATATAATTTTTTCCTTCAATTTAATTTTTTATAATATTGACTGTTGATTGACCACAAATAAAAAATATTATTCGAAATAATATCCAGAAGAAGCAAACAAAACAACAAATTTGAACCAAAAGAACCAAAAAAAAAAAAAAAACCCAACAGAGATAATTTTACTTTTTATATAACAATAATAATAATAATGGTGATGACCATTTACGAAATTTGATTCCAAGAAGTTGCACCTTTTACACAAATATTACACAAGAAAAATAAAAAAGATGAACCATCAAATGCCGATGAAGAGAGAATTATTATTATTATTATTGTTGGTTGATTTGCTGGTTTTTTGCTTTTTTTAACCACACGACTTTTGGTAGCTATAAGGTGCGCTGCTCTGTATGCGCGCATTTAAATGGTATAGAAAAAAGTTTTTCTTTTTTATTTTGCTTCTTTTGTCGAAAGTTGAAATAATAATTTGTGTATATTTTGAAAAAGTTCAAAGCAGACAACAAGGCTCACTCATCCAGCGGATGCACAAAATATATATATAATACGAAAACCATATACAGAATTATATACAGCTGGTGATGTTGCCCAAGCAAAAATGTTAAAACGAAATTTTTGCTAAAAATGCGATGGTGGTTTTTTTTTGCCATCAGTTTTTTTTTTGTTGTTGAAAAATATATAATTTTGTAATGATTTTTTGGTTTTGAAAGATTGAATTTCTTTTTGGATTTTTTTTTCTGAAGAACAAGAATAAGAAATGAAATTATGGTAAAGGTCGTAAAGGAATAAGAAAAATCATATAAAAAGTATTTGAAATTATTGATTAATATATTTTTAATTTTTAACCAGAAAAAATGTGTTTACAAAAAAAAATTGTTGGAATGAAATTTTAGCTGTTAAATCAAACTGTATAATTATAAATTTTGATTACCTAACATAATTTTTAACAGCTTTTGAATTAAAATTATGTTTAACGATGAATTCGGAGATTCGGAAAATTCAAATTTGTTTAGTTTATCTGTAAAATATGTCAGATATTTGATTTTGACAAATTTACTTTTCTAATTTCTCGAAAAATCCTATAAATTGTCGTATGGAAATATTTATCAACGTATAGACACATCAGTGATCAAAGAACCAGTTAAAATTCTAACATATCTTAGCAAACTGTAGAATAGATTTTTCTTCTACAAAAGGATCCTTGCATATCGCAGATTTTTGTAATTATCCAATTTGAATATCATAATTATCATAATATCATCATTTATGTTACATTAAACATTTTAATTTATAGAATGAATCTATGGATCAATAGAGATTTAATCATCAATATTAATTTTTTGAGGCAAATCAATAAAAATATCAGCACAAACAATAGAATTCTGATAAACTGTGACATCACAGGATTCCAGCTACTGTTACATTAAAATACATTTTGTATTTAAGAAAAAATCTACTAAAAATCACTTTTTTTAAGTTAATTTTATTAATTTTAGTGCCTAAAATCTTGGTAGGAGTCCTTACATAAGGATCTATGCTATAATTTGATAACAGCTATATATAATTTTGTTCATATTTTTTAGTTATACAATTTTAATAATGATTTGAAGAACTTCTACAATTATAGTAACTATTATAACGAATATTTTAGTTACCAAATTGGTGTACATTTAAAAAAGATGCCAGATAATTTGCTAAAAATATATTTTAGCCTCTAATTATAATACTACATTAAAAGTAAAATAATTTCACTAAAATATATTTAACAATTAAGAATTGTTATAATTTAACAAAATTTAATTTATAAAATTGCTTATAGAAATTTGAATAATTTAAAAAATTTAATTAAAAATATTTAATAAAATTGAAACACCTATATTGGCAACACTAAATTACATCGGCGCACTTCCCCATTTTATTTTAGTTTCTTTTGTTTTTGTTGTTCATTTTCATTCATTTCATAATTTTTCTCAATTCAATTCAATTCAATTCTCAGTTTGTTTCGCACCGTCGTGGAGAATGGTTTAGTCTCTAAATTTAAAAAATTCTACCGTAGAGCAAAAATTCGTTGTGCTGCTGAATTAAATAAACAAACAAAACTTAAAAAATTAAATAACAAAAAAAAAAAAAAATTAAATAGAAAAAAAAACATTTTCAAAAATTTCAAATTTAATTATTTTTTTGTTAATTAAAATTTATTACAATAAAAAATCTTTTAAAGTTTAATTTAATTATTTTAGATAAATTGTCACGCGATTTATTTCCGTTGTTGTTTACATTTTGTGTTTTACAACTTTTTTTTTTTCGTGTTTCTAAAAATAGTGATAAAAAATTTTTTGTATAATTTTTATTATGTCACGAAAAAGTTTATAGTTAATAATTAATTAAAATAATAACAAAAATATTTATTAAATATTATAATTGAAAATTGAAAATAATTTTAAGTGATTGTGTAAAATTTTATATATATAAGTGAAAATTTTTCATTAAAATTTCAAATTATTATATTTTGGGAAATTTGATTTTTTGAGAGAAATTAAAATTATATTTGGATAAAATTATGTTCCTTTAAGGATTACAGAGAGATTTTATAGACAAAAATATTTTTTTTTAAATATACAAAAAAAAAAAAAATAAAAATGGCTGGAAATATTGTTAAATGGTGGAAACATAAAATTTTTGGTGGTTATAAACAATTTTCAGGTAATAATGATTTTTTAAATTTTATTTAGAATTAATTCTAAAAAAATCATAAAAAAAACCTATGCTCTAGTTCCAGTACTTGGTATTTTACAAATGTTTTCTTATTGAATGTCTTTCTCAAACTTTTAAAAATTCAAATTTTGTAGATATCATGTTTTGGCAATTTTCCACAGAATTATGATTGTCCCTGTATTCCTGTATAGTAATAATTATAATATGTAATAATTGACGAACTCAGTACCCACTCATACTCGAAGTATGGAGAAATTCAGTATTTTAGGGCCTATTGTGATTGAATCATCTTGGCTCATCTTTGTTGAACTCTTCGATCATCAATCCATTTAATTGTATCACACAATGAAAATTTAATGTTTTTTCCATAAAATTTAATATAAAATTGTAACTTTTCCCTACAAAGATCATAAATTTGTTACATTAAATCTTTTACTATCCATCCTCAGCTGAGCTAATAATAAAATTCATCCAATTTCTAATTTATAACTTTCTTTTCATAATATTTTACTTTGAACTTTTTAACTACGAATTTTTATCTTTTTTTTCCTAATTTTGTAATAATTTTTTTTCGGAAATTTTTTTTTTTTACTATAGTTTAAAAACGCTGTAATACAATATGGCGTTTTGTGTAACCTTTTACTTCAAAATTTGAACCTAAAAACACATCATTAAAAATTGGTATTATTAACCGAACTTGTTTTTCATTATCATCTACACTCTACATACACACATTCGTCTATTTACCTATCACACTTTCTAAAAAAACATAATTTATTCAAAAAAAAAACAGCATATAATTTCAGCCTATTCGTTCTTTTAATGCTGCGATTTGAAAATTACTCATCATCATCGAATCATGTTGAAAAATATAATAATACACAATCAAGCATTTCGAATTTTTTTTTGTTTTTATTAAAATACATAAATGCCTTTTTTATGTTTTTATGTTGTTGTTTTATGTGTTCTCTGGGTTGTTGTTTTTGTTTTTGTTGATGTCAGACGGCGGCGCAAAAGGGGACCAAATGCCGCCAAACCTAAATATATTTTTTTGGACTGTTAAACCATCACTCAAAATGGTAAAATTTTTTTTTTTTTTAAATTTCATTAAATAATTTCGTGTTGTTGAAATTTTTGTTTTTTTTTACTGTGCAAAGACCTTGGCTGTCGGGTTTTTATTATTAAATTTTTGAATTTTCTTTACAAAGACTTTTACACGTTCAACATTTTCTATCAAGATTTTTAAAATTGACTTCGTTCATAAAAGAAGTAAGATGAGTCGACGTGCTGGAAAATTTAGTATGAATCGAGGCCGATGGGGATGTACAATGGGCCTTTCTGGCCTTGGTGCGTAGTTAATTTTTCCGCCCCCCCCCTTTCAAACCTATCAACCACTCACTTCAGCTGATACCTTAAAAAAATCATCTTCAGACGCAAGAATTTTAGCCTCTTTCTAAATCTGCATTTTTAGTGATCATACAAAATGTGATGAAAGAAAAATGTTGAACAGAAAATATTGAACATGTAAAAGTCTATACTAAGAAATACGATTTAATGGGGAGCTTTTAGAGCGTGCAATAAACACAAAAAAAAAAAAGTTTCTTTAAAAATAAAAAATTATACTGACACTATATAAAAATTTCCATATGAATCGCGTTCATCATCATAAAAACATCGATCAAATAATTTATGAAACTTTTTTTTTTGTTGGAAATATACTTCAAACCTCCTCTATGCGAAGAATCATTGATGAATTTAAAAGGTTTTTTTTTCTTCTTCTGGGTTTCTTTCGGATTTTTTTTTTGGTGTTTGTGGAAGATAATTTATGACACAATCAGAAAATTTTGTTGTTGTTTGATTGAATCAGAAAATTATATTAAATTTATAATATAAAAAGTTGAAATATTGATGACTTTATGAATTGAATAAAATTATTTACGTTTTGTTGTTATTATACCAAAGATTGATATATTATTTTTTTGTGGGAGATTTTATTAATAGCCTAAAAATTTGATAGTTTTATATTTTATGATGAAATAGTTTTTAATGTTAGTAGGAAATGTATGCATATTTAGTAATAAAATTGAGGTTAATCTTTAATTTCCTAGAAGATTTTATAGTCTTACATGTAGTTTGTTATCGATTTGAGTTAGGGAGTGCCAAATAGTAAGAAGTTTCAAAAATAAAAGGTCATTAAAGTTGGTATTTCTTTAAAGATTTGTCGAAAATCATAATGTGTTCCTTGGCTTAGCGAGAATTTTGGGACTCTAGTATGGTGTATGAGTATCAATTAATAGTGGCAAGATCTTAAAAGTTGATTTACTCTAGATATTTCCTATTAGTACTTCAACCAAACCGACTATTGTCTATCGTTTCTTTTAAGTCCTTATAATTTTTGCTTAATTCTGATTGAAAATCTTTTGAAATTCTCAAAATTTTGTAAATTATCCGGTAGAAAAATTCATGGATTATGATAATCTTCACGATTTCCCATCTAATTCGCAATATTTCGTAGAAAAATATACAATACTGAGATAATCATATTCTTTGCTAGACTAAGTGCAGTTCTTTTAGAGACTTTACTAGTAATTTGATTATCTAACTTCAGCTGCTACTGCAAACACAAGTAACTGAAACTAATTACAGACCTTAAATAATTCTGATTCATTAAATTTCTACGAAGTATAATTTAAATCTTGTGTAACCAATTTCTCTGATACTTAAATCAAATAGTCAACAATCCAATGTGGCTTTTAGTCTTAGTCCTAACTTTTCAAAGGATTTCCCGACTTTCTGTTGTTTGATTACAGAATTTCTTCTGTTTCAATTTCCTTATCAAACTCCTTGAATTTTGTGTCTATTAAAAATCATGAAAAATCATTACTCACGATGATAATTATGTATTTATATATCGATCCATGGTTTTTTGTGTTAATGCTTTAATTTTTCAATTTCCTTTTCTTTCTTACTCAAGTAATTACCAAAAAATGAAAATAGTTATTTTTACCTTAACGAATTTTTTTTAACAGTTCATTTACAATTAACATTTTTTTTTTTTGCTCTTTCTCTGCATTGAAAATTATACAATTCCGTTTTTTTTTCTATGGAAAACTTAAAAGTATCTTTTATAGATTTAGTCAAAGAAGAAGAAAAAAAAAACAATCTCATCAAAAATTCTATGTAATATAAAGGTTTTTTTTGTAGGATCGCCGCATTACCAGGTAAAAAATTTGTTGTTGTCTGTTCCCTTTCTGATTTGAAAATTACAAAAAAGAAAAGACGAAAAAAATAAAATTAAATTTTTTTCTATATTTTTTTATTGTACAAGCAATACAAAAATCTATTTGATTGCCATATGTTTTTTATGTTGTGTGCATCTATAAGATATACTTTTCTTATACCTCTACACAAATACATTCAAAAAATAAAAATAAGCCCACAAATTTTTTTTTTTTTTCTTTTTGTTTATTTATTGTATAATGGTAAAAAGAATATTTTTGCGCAGCTGAATTAGTCCACAGTAGTTTCATAATAATGGGCTTTTTTTTCTTAACCCCTTGTAGTTTTATTTATTTAGATTAGTTATGTATCTGGGGAATCATTTAAAGTATTTCCGAATGATTTTTTTTTAAATATTGACAGATATTGCAAATTGCAACATAAAATGAAATCACAAAACTTGCTAACAATGAGTGCAGTCTGCAGTGTAGTGTTATTTTACTGATATTATAGAGAGAGAGATAAGCTCGAGATTCAATCATAAAGCTATAAAGGAGTCTCTCACTCGTGAGATTCATTCACAAAGCCTTTTTACTTTACACGAGTGTCAGACTCGTCATTAAACGGGGTTAATTACTAGTACATATTATGTAAATTGGATTTCTTTTCTAATTGTTTAAGATAATTTTGTTTTGCAGCGCCTCTATTGGCAGAAATTTTCAAAATATTTACTGGCATCGTCTTGTACTCGAAATTATAGTAGCTGTGTTTTTTTATTCCTACTCTGTACTATACGAGTAGAGTATCTGTATGGTTGGTGTTGTAGCTACTCTACATAATTATCCAGTACAACATGTAGAGTAAAATAGAAATTAATGGGAAATTATTAAATTTTAATATGGCAACTATAAATTTGACAAGAAGATACTTCATTTCGTATATTTGAATATTGAAAATTTGATTTTTAAAAAATGTCAACAAATTTTTTTCAATCAATTCTAAATCATATTTTCCCCTTGCACTACATCGTTTTTTTATTATTATTTTGACAAAATAATAAAAAAAAAACGATGTAGTTTTTTTTGACAAAATGTTAATAGCGCCGACTACCGGAAGAATTTTAAATTTCTATTAATTTACATTTGATTCTGAATCATTAAAATTTTCCATCGGTTGGTCTATCATAAATACGATAACTACGTATATGTGAAATAACTCGTTTTTATTTTTTACTTCAAACGGGCATTCGGACTGGCAGACAGACGGACAGAAAAGCGTTAACATAAGTGATTTTTTTTAGAAAAAAAAAGTGCTAAATTTGATTTTGAAGAAATTATTTTTATTTTTTTCAAGAAAACTTCTAATCTCCTCTCTAAGTTCTTTTCTAATAAAATGGTTCTTTTTTTTATTAGTTATACAGGTAGGAAAAATATTATGTAGTATTTTTGTTGTTGTTGTGTTGATTTGGTATACCCAGGTAATATAACCTTCTTTAAACATTATTTTAAAGATACCAAAGAACCGATATTCCCATTTAAAAAAAAAAAATCTCTGAACATTTTTATAACAACAAAAAACTCGACGTTCGAAAATATTAAGAGACCCTCTTTTGCCCCCGACAAATATACATAAAACATAAAGAAGAAGAAGTAGAAAAAAAACGTGGCGGTGTATTTTTCTTTCTTCTTTCCAACAAAACAAAAATGATTTTTTTTTTTTTTTATTTTTCGGCATGGCGGCCAAATCTTCGTATTTTATTGTATAGTTTTTTATATACATAATTTTTTTTCCCAATTCTCATCTATATAGAGATATAATACTATTTATATATACAAAGCCGTGACAATTTCAAAGCATTGCACCGCAGTACATAAAAAAAAACTGAAAGATAAATTTTTCGTTTATTTTTTTTGAGGGCTTGTAAAAGATTTTTTTTTTTTGTTTTTTTGTTTTTTTCAAAAGAAGAGAAAACGAGATTTCGGAACTTTGTGTGTGTGTTAGATGTTTTATAGATTTATACACACACTTATATAAATTCTGTTGAAAAGGATTTTTCATTTTCAAAAAAAAAGGAGTCCTTTAATTTAGAAAAATATTTTGCGGCTTTTTTTTCAGTCATACACAGAAATTGAATCAATCAATATTTTCTGAAATATTTGTTAGTGGACATAGTTTTGGAATATACCGGTTTAGTTTCATCTAGGAAAGGAATAGGAAAGATCTGAAGGTGATTTTGTAATTAATGTAATTGCCTTAAGACTCAAATTGCCTTAAGACTTAAGATTCTTGAGTTCTAAGACTCAAGAACATGAAAAACATAAGCAAAGGATTTCAACATTATTCCATCAGAATGAGGGATAGTATAAACACTCTTCTTACAGTACATACGATCATGGTTTGTTTCACGACTGAATCATCGATATTCCTTAAAGTTTATTCCTTTCAATATAATTGTAATAGGAGAATAGTAAATATGGTTAACAGTTGAGAACAATTTGACTCACTAGTAACAGAATTGCCATTGAACACAATTTGACTCCCTAGTAAGTTTCTTCATTAGAAAGAAGACTGTTTTGGGATACATACAAAATTAATAGATCCAATATGGAATAGTAAAGTTATTGAAACGTCTGACATTAAGAAGATGCCTAAAGAAATTAAAGAGAACGGCAGAATAATATTGCCTTAAATTAGAGAGTAAAGTCAAGAAGAAATTAATCGGGAAATATAAAATCCAAGGAAATTAAATTAACATTATGAAGAAAAACATCAGAAATTTTTATTAAAATCATATTT
Organism: Empis stercorea; assembly: GCA_949752835.1. Lineage (NCBI taxonomy): Eukaryota > Metazoa > Arthropoda > Insecta > Diptera > Empididae > Empis > Empis stercorea. The sequence continues at coordinate 87,135,613 of OX457085.1, forward strand.
GAAGTGAACCAGATTTTACAGATTGCATTAATTTATAACTCTAATAATGTTAAAAAAAAAACAAATTTTCATTACTTTACCTTAGTATAAGAAGATTTTTTTGTAATCAAAAATTCTAATTCAATTTTATACTTTACATAATTTAGTGACAGGAAAAATTTTTTATTAACTGAAATTTTGTCAATTTCAAGAATATATTTAAAGGAGATCCATCCATAATATAAAGATATTTCCAACATCTCGTCTACGAAACGTTCAATTGAATTTAGAAATCAAAGTATATATTATGTACCTCCTATATTTCTCCAATCTTCTCCATAACAGCTTAAAGCAAAAAAATAATGTCATTTTATGTACAACATTTTATGGCATATACAAAAATCAATTTTTATCTTAAAAATAATAAATTTTATCAAATTAATTTTTCTTATATAAAAAAAAAAAAAAAATTCATAATATTTACTAAGAAAACACAAAAAATTTCCCGCCATATTTTTATATATCCTTTCATAATCATCTTCTTCTTTGGCAAGTCAGTTGTGTTTATTACCCCAAGAGATTTGATCAGGCCGCAATATATATTAAGTGTAAGCGGCTTATAAATTTTTTTTTTTTTTTTATAAAAGAATCTTACAAATAATTTATATATTTTTTTAAAATAAGAAGAAAAAAAATTATTATTATTATTATTATTGTCGGTTCGACCTTATCTTTTTCTTTTTTCTGGGTTACACGTTACACCCAAACCTCTCATCCTCTTTTTTGTGTACCATCTTTTACATTGTATTTATATAAATCTATATATATATACTTGCATTCAGAGTGATGTTGTTTTTGTATCTTCTGTTATGTTCTTTCCAACAACAAAAATTATGGAATGAAGTAAAGATGATAAAGAAGTACCGCGAAGCACCAAACCGCGATTCATGAAAAAAGATAATGAATGTCTTTTGGCAGAAAAGAACGCGCTTATTCCTTATAAGAGCAACAGTAAAAAAAAATTTTTTTTTCCTTTCAATATTTTGTAGCATGCACATCAAACTTTATCAGTCATTGTTTTGGTTATTTTCTTTACTTTTGTCTTCATGTTACAGGGTATCCTTTTTAGAAATTTTCTTCTATTAAATGGATTCTGTTTGTCTCAAAAAGGGTTCCAAGGGTAAACCAAGTTTGCATTCAGCGACTGTTGATGTATTAAAGCCTTTGCATTTGGGAGTCTATTATAATAATCCTTGTTTTGGCTCATCCAATATTGCTTCTATCTTCGCCTTGGTTGAAGAATTTTCAATGAATTAATCTCTTTTTGAAGATTCTTCTCGAATTAAGTCTATAAGTCTATAAACCTTCAACAAACTCTTTTAGGAAATTCGTTCATCATTTCTATTCGGTACATAGCTTCCATTTCCTTTTCTCTAACAGATTTATTTAAAATTTACTTAAATTTACAAAGCAACAAGGCCTATAAAAATATCGTTAACAAACATTCTCATTGACGACACATAGTATTCATTCCGACTATACATTTATTTCTACTATCTCTAAGCTATCATTTCCTTTAATTTTTCTTTATTTTTATTTGTGTTGTTGTTATATTGATGCTGAATGGCACATAAGAGATGTTAATAATACACACGAAAAACCAATCTATTTACCATCCAGCCAGAGTTCATATGTTTGTTGTTGTTGTTGTTGGCGGTTGTTATACAGGAAAGGCACAGAGTAGAATTATATTCTTTTATATGTGCTGTATTTTCGAAGCAATTTATTGTAAAAATGTTATTATTATTCGCTGTTTGCCCTTTTTGAATTTTTTTTTGTGATGTGTTTTTAAGGTTATACCTTTTTTTCTAGGAAGTAATTTTCCTGTGTGTTGTATTTAATGTTTAGAAGCGTCTGTCTCTCGTTTGTTTTTTTGTCAGAAAAAAAAAAATCCAGTTTTTTTTTTATGAGTGTTATTGGTGTGTGGTTCGCTCTTAAGGCTCCTGATGATCTCCCTCATGGGTCCTCTGTGATGATCTTTCTTTTTCGTTTATTGTGATGCTGATGGGCGACTCAATGTAACACAGAAATTATGTAGAAAAAAAAAATGAATACCAACGCGGCATTTGGTTATATTCTGTTTTTCTATATATAATCTTCTGTGTGTCGGGATTATTAACAGAGGTTTCAAAAGAAATATGTTTTTGTAAAAGAGAAGCGATGCCGAAGAATCATTAAAATAACATATATTTAAAGAAAAAAAAAATCGTTTTTTTTCCTCATCTTGTTGATTGTTAGATCGTTTTTTATGCGTTAGAGACCTTTAACAAAAAAAAAGTTGAAAAAAATTTGATGGAATTTGTGGATGGATGAAAATCATTTTTTTTCTTATTCGTCTTTTTTTTTTTGATTATTTCAGAAGAAATTCAATTTAATAAGTGTAATTTAAGATAATCATTTCTTTTTTTTCTTCTAAAAAAGCAAAAGATGTGAAATTAATTTTTTTTGTGAAGAGCGAAAAAAAAAAGAGTTTAAACCGAAAAAATAATAAAATCCATCATTCAAAAGAAAAATGTGTGGTTTATAATTTGTTTGTAATTAACTTCGAGTGTAGGCATATTTTTTTTTTAAAATAAATGCTTCATAATTTATAAAAATAGAAAGCACAGAGAGGCATTAATCTATTTTTATGTTTATTTCAATAGAAAAATTATATTTAGAGAAATTTTTGAAATGATTTTTCTTTTTTATCGAATTATATATTAAATTTGTAATTAGCATTTTGGTTATTTACGTCATATGGATAGATTAATGGAAAGATGGATAGATTAATGGGAAGATGAAGGTGAAACTCTATAATCGTATTGATGAAAAATATAAGGTATATCAAGGTATACGTAAGAAAATACAAATTGTTTGCTGAGATAATGATCGGAACATAATTGGCATAATTTATAAATCCAATTAATCCAATTAATTTCTTCCTCATATGCTTACCGTATATTTTCTGAATATTGTGGAGTATTTATTGAAAACAGTGCAGAGAAGATAAAAATGCTTTAACATTAATAGTGAACTCTTTTTAAAATGCCTTCATATTCATAGTACTGATTCTAATATCCTGAATATTAGTGTTATAGCAAACGAGACATCACCATTGAGAGGCTAACAAATCGGTACACTATATGTCGAATTAGTTATTCGGTTTTGCTAAAGGGTGGAAATCAATTGAAGAATTTGTTCCACAGATGGGGAGAGTACAATTATAGGCCGGGAGAGTACAATTATAGGCCTAAGATGGCTTGATTGTGTGAACCCAATGGAAAAATCAAATTGTACAAAATTCATTTGTTCCACAAAGCCTGATACATTTTCTATAGACTTGATTGTATGTAACCATCCGGACCGGAATATTATTCTTCAAAAGCCTCTTTTAACTAATTCGTAGATTATTTATTTAAAATTCTGATCATATCGCACAAAATTCAATGATTCCGGTCAATATTTCTCCTAAAGAGAATCCTATAGCCAAATAATCTACAATACAAATATTCTGATAAGGTTGATAAAGAATTCAAATAGTAGAAACTCTCTTGGCCCTTATTAAACACTTGTAAATTTGATTTTCAAAATAATTATTATAAATACTTATAGAAATTTACAAAGATAATATTGTAAGCTGCCAAATCAAATAAAAATATTTATAACAAATTCATTTCAATTTTAATCATTATCAAATTTTAATAATCAAACAAACAAAAATTATATATTTAATGACTTGGAAACGACATTTGAACATAAAAATGAAAATAACAATTTATTTATTTATTTTTTATGTACTTGACATGGTCTAACGATACGAATTGGAATTTCAATATAATTATTTTTTTCATTTTTCAAGTGATTTAATAATGAAGTTCATATTTAAATAGTACAATTTGTAATCCATCACTGTCACAATTAATAGATAGAAATTTTTGTTTGTTAAATTATATTTCGTTTTTGAATGACAAAATCACAAAATGAATGTGTGTCTAGAGGCGCTATATGGAATATATTAGATATGTTTTGAAAAGGCCATAAAATATTATCGATGATTGGGTCGCCGGTTTATAATATTTTTGTTTTTTTGGAAAAACATTTCTCTTGAAAAAAAAATACAAAAATTTTGTTAGAAAGAAGAAATTCATATGAAAATTAAGGGTGGTCCTTTTAACTGAAATTTTGTATTGTTTTTCACACAGTTTGAAAAATATCTAAATATCTAAAATATCTAATTTTTTTTTTTTGAAAAATTATTAATACATTTTGATTTATGATTTATAATAATTTCGCATATTGTATACTTATAACATTTTGATTTAAGATAAGAAATATTAAGGCGGATATGTCGGAAGTTATGGGACTCTCCTAAAAAGATAGAGAAATGAAAAATTATGTGATAATTTTGTTGACTCGTTTATTATTTCAGATGAAATTTCGATCTAATGGTTGATGGATAGATAGACAGGCAATGTAAATAATAAGGGTTCCCGTACTCAGGCCATAGTCTTAGTTAATCTACATAACTTTCATTTCATTATGAATTATGCAGTACACAGTACTCCTGCGTTTCAGATCGTATTTTGGTTCTCAGCTTTGGCTATTGGAGTCGGGAAACTCATTCAGGATATGAGATGAAACATATTTATGCAATATAAATGTGTCAGGACCTAAAACATTGTTTGTAGATTTTCAAATCTAACATTTCTGTAGGTAAATTTTAATCTTACAAGAAGGATTTTCTATAAATTCTAACTTTTACATTTTCTACAGTCATTTTTCTGACTAGTGGACTGAGTAGTGTTAGTGTAGTAGGGTATTATTCTGCGGTGCATGACGTTGTCAGTAGTGATTTCAATTTCCGGCCGAGACAACGTAATTTTTATACTAACTCACTACAAAGCTATATTACCTTGCTGAAATAAATAGTTTCTCCGCTACAGAGGAATTTTATGGTTCGGAATCCATATTGAATTAGTGGGTCCTAAATTACAATATAATGTCGGGAAAATCTCTAAAAGGGAACATCAGCCTGTAAAGTCAAAAGAAGAAGAACAAGTGGACTGAGTAGTGTGGCGCCAGGAAATCATTTTCTACTGTCATTTATCTGACTACACGTCATATATTTATTCCCAACACTGTTTATTATTTCGATAATTTAAATGCTTTTAAAAAATATTTTGCCCAGGCAAAAGAAGGTGTTAAATAAAAAAAAAGGTTTAATAAAAAAATTTCTGTACATTATAAAAATCACAACAAAAAATATAATAGGAAAATTGCTTTTATTATAAAAATATTGTGCAATTTTCCATACGTTTACACGTACTTCAAACATTTTTTTTGTGTATAAAAGTATAAAATCCATAAAGCTTTTATAGATAAAATACCATATACAACGGTAAATAAACTATTTTTATGGTTTTCGATATGTTAATGTTGTTTTTTGTTCTTCACTTCTATCACGGTTTGACGCTTCATTAATGCGCCTTTTCTTTTCAAAAAAATATATATAAAAACATTTTAATGGGGCGGGAGTTTTTTTTTAATATTTAATGCACCATAAATTACACAACAGCAACACAAAAAAAAATGAATAAAATAACCTCAACTATCAATGAATATAATGCACATTGTTTGTGCTATTTTTTTTTAATATGATGCGGCTTATTGACGCCTAACTAGGCTTTAATCTCTCGGCGTTGTTATGAAAATTGGATTTTTTTTTATTTTAAGTTTTTTGAGAATTTGGATTTTCTTCTTTAGAAAAGATAAGATAAAAACAAAAACACATTGGAATAAACAAGAATATCAACAAGTTTGTTTTGAGTTTTGATGCCTTAGAGCTTATTAATATAATATATGCAATAATAAACTGATATTTAAGTGTTAAGAGATAATTTATGATGAAGTTTGTTCAAAATATAACTCACAGGAAATTATAATTTTTTGTGTGACGGAAATGAATTAATTTGAGATTTTATGGGTCAGTTGAGAAACAGAGATTTGTTTAGCTGATGATCATTATTGTAATTCGTTGTTCTTTTGATCTGTAGAATCTATTATCCCTTAATCATTAAGATTTTCAAAATTTTTCTCTTCTATTTCTACGATTAATCTCGTATTCCTCAACCTTATGCGACCAATCCTAATTCATTCTTCTAATAAATGAAGTAATGTCCCTGATCATCATTAGATTTATTTATAATTATGCTTTGTCATTGTCCCTTGATCGATTAGAAGATGTTTTGTTCACTTCGAACTTTGATAAAGACGCCTTAAAAGATATCAGTCCTTTTATAAACCTTTAAACACTTTAAAGATATAATTTCTCAGTTAATTGAGCTCAATTCCCCAATTACTAATCTAAATTATTTCCTTTCCTGCTATATTATCATTCAAATTTTATTGCGCTGTTTATTTATAAACAAACTATTGTATACCTTTTAAGGATCTCCATCAGAATTTTGTCTCTCGAGAATAAACCCAGAGTAATCAACAGAAAAATGTAAAAAAACAAAACTCTTTATTTTTTTTTAGGTCAAATATTAATGGAGCTTAACACTAAAGAACAATTGAAAATTCGTATATATAATATTTTATTCTGTTTTTACGTTATATTTGTTTCGAAGGATTCTTTTTGAATATATAAAGAATATTGTTTTTTTCACTTTCCTTCAAAGGACTCGATTTACAATAAGAATTTTATAGTTGTAAAAAAAAATTTTGTTGTTTGTTTGTTTATTATTTAAAATTAAAAATATACAAATGCATTTTTTTTGTTCAAGTGGAATAAACTTTCAATATTATAAGAAGAAATAGGGTTCATTTTTTTTCCTACCATTCTTTCACTTTGTAGAATAAATAATTTTTGTTGTTAAAGTTTTATTGCATTATTTAGGTCACCACCAAAAAATAGTTCATAACAAGTCGGAAAATATTAATTATTTTAATATAGATAAAATATTGAAATACAGTAAAAGCCCTTTAATTCGGAATGATCGGGGGAAGGTTTTTCCCCCGAATTAACGAATTTTCCGAATTTTGAATTAAAGGACTTTTACCAGTTTTAGTTTACCAGTAAAAGCTATTTAATTCGGAATGGTCGAGGGAAAGGACTTTCCCCCGAATTAACGAATTTTCCGGATTAAAGGGCTTTTACTGTATATCTTAAACATAACCCAAACTCCTCTAGTCAAACCAAATTTCAATGTTTTGCATGTAATTTAAAATTATCATTCAATATAATAATCAACATCACAGTCACAGCCAGTGGTTCATATCTCTTGCTGACATTTTTATAAAAATGCTTTAAAAAAATTTATTTTGTAATTTAAAAAAAAAAAAAAAAAAATCAGTAAAAATAAAAAGTTCTTGGTCGTCGTATCAGCATTTATCATAAAATTCTTTTCGTTAGATGGTTTTCCTTTTTCCAACTCATATATAAATGGTCGTCGTTGTCGGTGATTTGTGTTCTTTGTGCAAAAAGAAACGCGGTAACAAAAGAAAAATAACGAGTAACCAAGTAGCACTGCTGGCAAAAGTAAAAAAAAAAAATGAAAAATGTATAAGAAATACAGGGAGCAATAATTTTTTATAGCTCCCATATATTTAAACTAAAAAGAAACAATTCAACAATGATACAAGAAATAATAATAAAAAAAAAAAATGAAATAATTTCGTGGTTTAAAGAGTTTTTTTTTATTATTATCTTCTTCTTTTTTTGGATGTTGACCGCGAAGCTGCACGGAACGAAAGGTATAAAAAAAATACAATCAAAGCATTATTTTGTTGTTGTACTTATTTGCTATAAAGTCAAGTCAGTGAAATGTGGATTAAGTCGACGATGGAATGACAAATACAAAAATGTAATGGCGCGCAGTCTTCAACATTGTAAGAGTCGTGCCTTTTGATATTAAAAGGTTAAAGATATAGTCTGTCGGTCGTCATCAGAAATCTTTTACTAATGATTCTTCTCGAAATTATTTTTTAAATACTTTGTCGTATTTTTATTATATGTCTATATCTGGAAAAATTCTAATGCAACTAAATGTTTAAGCTTGGAAAATAATTAATATCTTGAAAAAGGACAATTTGAAGAAGAATTTAAATAGTTTCTGTTTTAAAGAATTTTTATCTTTTCATTAGATTTAGAGAATTCTATATAGTTTATTCGGAATTAGCTTGTTATACAGAGAGTGGATTGAGTAGAGTCGCAGGGAATCGTGGATTACTTATGTTCATTAATTTGTCGAGTGTAGATTTTATTTAATAGAAAAAATTCTTGAAATTTTCTCATTTATTTGGATGGTAAGTGGATGATGAATAGTGTAGGATATGAAAGACTTTATAAAGAAACATAATACATTGAATCATTTAGATGCTGAAGCTACTGTTAGAGGAGGTACAACAAAATTACTTCTCCTGCTGAATTGTCTGTTTATTGATTTCCCAATAGGATTCTTCGATTCTTCGCGATGATTCTTCTTTAAAAGTGATTTCATATATGTAAACTTCAAATTCTTCTCTAACTCAACCTATTCCCAATTACCTTTCTCTGTAAACTGAAATCAAAATTGCATTTCTTGCCATAATTTATACCAAATCAAAATTCACACAATTTTCTACAACGAACAAGTTTCAAAAAATTTCCACTTATGTATAACTACGTTTCTTATTTTTCTTTCCCCATTTTACTAACATCGAAATTCAATATCTTCCACTTATTTACACTGTCGTTTTTCTATATCTAACTATAGATAGCAACACAAGTATATTTAAGATTATGCAAATTAAAGTTTAATGATTAAAATGGAAATTGTAAAATTGAATAAAAGGGAAAAAACATTAATAGGAAAAGCAGAATTTCTTTACAATCCAAATCATAGAAAACAAACTTTTATTTGTGCTGCTTAGCGACGACAATGAATAAATAAATATTGGATTTTTCCAATAAAATGGAAATAGGAAAAACAAATTCTTTCTTTATATAAAAAAAGAAGACATTATAAAACCCCCAAATGATTTTAAGTGTATCCACTTGCAAAGTTTGTGTTTCTGCATCACTAATGAATTGACCAAAAAGATTTTCTTGTAATCCCCATCAAAAACAAAAAAATGCTCAAATTCAAAGTGTGATTTTTACTTATTTTCTTTTTTTTCTTGTCTTTTCTGTGAAATAGGAAAATTTTTTTTTATATATTTTTTTTTTCTTTTTCTGAAAATCACACTGAATAATCGTATCTATACGCAAGTACACCCACAAGGAAGCCTAGAAACAGAGAAAATGAAAATTGTAAATTTAATAAAAATTTATCATAAATATGTTAGCAGTAAAGTATATAATTGTGAATTTCATAGTATTCCTAGACATTAAATGTAATGCTTTTGGCGAATTTGGTTAACTATAAAACAAGAATGATCTGCCGTTCTTCTTCTTTTTTTGGATGTTTCTCGTATGGAATTATTATTGTCAATTCAATACTCTTTTTACCAAAACTCTTCTAAATTATATAGAAAGCCTAGGATAGCCTAGCTAGGGCTAGGCAACAGTTTTACTATAAGTAGTCGAGTATTTAATCAATTATCTAAGCTTCACCACTCCACTAATTCAAGTAAGTAGAACTGTAGCTGTAGGCATCTTAACCAGTCATGATTAACAGACATGCTCTTAGACTAAAACAATCAATGCAGAAACTGTTCCGATTCTAATCAAGAGGTAACTCTTGAACACGTACTCTGTCACGGCCTAGCCATTGTTAGACGTTCATTGTACAGCTTTGGGCTACATTTCCTCAACAATTTATTAAAATTCTCCTAATGCAGTATCAGGAAAAACTTGGCTAAAGATAAAAGTACATTTCAACTCCTACACATTAACAACACAATGGATCGTAGCGTGGTATTTCATTGGCCTTTATAAAACCAGTTAATGGTACCGCTAAGGATCCATACTTGGCTATGCGTAGTTAATGGCCGCCGCTCTAAGTTTAGGCGATAAATTGCGGATCAGGGGAGAAAGTAGAACTAATTCTTAGTAAATCCAACAAAATGTCTAGTCATTCTACATAGTGCTAAATTATATATTTATATCGCTACTTAGTTTTTTTTTTCTTTTACCGTGGATAATTTTATAAATTTGATTCTTCGGCGGCGGCATTTGTACTAATATAAAAAAAATATATATATATACTACTATAATATAACCAACTGTGTGTGTTAATTACATTATGGCACTACTGTGAATTATACTTTAATGGTATAAAAGTGCCGACAGTCCATTATTATTATTATTATGATATTTGCCGCGTTCTCAATTTATAATATAAAAAAAAAAAAGACTGTGTCACAAAAAAAAATTGTATAGTTGAATGTAGGACAGCAAACATGAAATATCACTAAAATAATATTTGAGGGGCGATTTTATGAAAACTTTTTAAAAATATATATACCTATATATATTTATGGGGAGAGAGAATGGACTAATCGCAGTTCACACCATATGTAAGAATGGAATTTTAAAATTAAAGAATTATATATTATAAAAAATTTTAATAAATAAAATTTATTGTAAAGTCAAATATAACATAAATAAAGTAATAAACTTTTGAAATTTTAGATATGTGATCTTTTAAATTTAGAAATGCATACTCGTATATATTGACAATCACAGTTCCATTTGTAAACCTAAAAATTGTATCTCTATATGTGCATTATTATTAATGTAAACATTATTTTTAGAATCTTTGTTTCATTACATAAAAGATTACAATGTTTATAATACGTATAGTAATATTTAATATTTATGTCTATCTGTTTTTATTTAAATTAATATCCGCAATAAAAAACATTTTGGGAAATGTTATTATTTTAAAATGGTTTTATGTATAGTTGAGTGGATCAATTCAAAATATATGGTAAAACATTATTTATATATGTACATATATATACAAAATTTTATAGTTTCTATATAGTTTTTTTTATGTATATACACATAGATTCATGGCTACGAGGGATATGTAAATTATTGCTAAAATAGTGAAAGGAAAAATATTGTGTAATTTTATGTTGACTATATAATTTGATCCTATCCAATTGGAATTGATTACTGCATACCTTCGTTATGATCTTCAGATCGGACTTTATATCATAAAATCTCATCGTAAGAATTCCTAATATTTTAAATTATTCTTTTGTTGTCGTACAATTAATGGTGCAATAGTCGAAAAGGAGAGCGAACGTTTCATCCGATTCGAATGATTGTTTTTAATATTAATTTCCTCTTAATTATTATGTTGTTTATTTATGCTTGTATAAACTCGTACTGACATCTTCCACGAGATGATTTCATTTTTAATTATGCTTTTGAATCAGATCTTTGAATCAAGATCAGGTCTTGTACATGTTTCGGATTTAGTCTGGTAACAAAACTGAAGTTGGCAAACTCATTGAATATCAAATAAACGTCAAACATATTCTTGTTAATGATTTTTTCGCAGTAATAAAAATTGTCCAGTAAATTAAATGTCTTGTACAATCTAAAATCATTCAATTAAATTTTATTTTATTTTCTGTTATTAAATACCCTTCACAAACTCCATTTTGGCAAATTAAAAATTTAGTGTTTCTTCTCTCTAAGTATTCGCAATAAGATTAAATTTACCAAATTGAATTACATGTTAAATTTGATATTATTATTTATTTTTTTGGGGAAACGGAAAAAAAAAGTAATTATTTTTCAAGAGTTTTTTTCCTTTAAGTGCGCGTTCCATCATACAATTCGACCCTCGTCTTTACATTTATATAAATTTTGGTGAAATTATATAAGGGTAGAAAAAAATGATTAAATTCCAACAGAATTTTAACGTTTGACATAAAATCAATAAAATATGGTACTATTATATTTATTTACTAGTCCAATTACAAAAAAAAAATACTATATTTTCATTTCGTAGAATTTTCTATATGTTTGTCAATTTTTGATTTTGTATATATTTAATTTTTTAATTAAATTTGTTTCAGTTTGTGTTCCAAAATGTCCTTAAAGATTTTCCCATTTTAATATATTGTCGAATTATTTTGTCATTGTGATAATATTTATACAATATTTCTGCGTTTATAATATATAAATATTTTTATTTTGGCAATTTTTAGTATACGAATATAGTCTATAGTAGTTTTTGGTATATTTCGCATAAAATTTTTTTTTGGTATTACAATATTTTTGTTGTGTTTTGTTTAATATATGGGAAGGGAAAATCTATATAAAACTTGAAATGGAATTATAAATAGGGAAAATGTAAATATTATATACTAAAGCATAAAAAAAATCGATATTTTAGATATTATAAATGAAGGTATTGATGGTTTTTGTTATATAAATTTTTCAATATGGTATAACAAAACCACACCTAAAATTTTTGAATTTTGGGAAAACTGAATGGGCGTCTGTTTGTTTGTTAATTAGGAAAATTTATTATGTTTATAATAGGAAAAAAAAATCATTGTTTTTCATTTATGAATTTCTGAGGTTTCTGGCAAAGTAAATGTTTTATAATTTTTAATGTTTATTTTCTAGAAATATTATATTTTGTAACTAATTTTTGTGTGCGTGCGGTGCGGTGCATGAGAAGTAAATATTAGGTCAGGGAATTTTAATTATTCAACAATGAATAATAATTAAATTGCTACTCGAATTACTAATTTAAAATAATATTTTTTTTGTTGTTGTTGATTAAGTGGCTATTAAAATTAAAAATTAAGTGGCTAGACTTTGTTTAAAAAAAATTGTGTGTTTCTATACCAAATTATAATTAATTATACAAATAATAAGAGAAAAATTACATTTTCAAAAGCTTATTGACATAATTTCATTTATGTGCATCAAATTATTTGGTTTTGTGATTATATTTACAATTGGCTTTGATGGATTTTAGTAATTAACAGCTATAGTTATTCATGTATATTGACTGTGTTGCAGATGGGATGAGGGAGAAAGATCAGTTCGAACTCATTCTAAAAGAAATTCAGAGGAAGAAATACATTTTCCTTCTTTGGGAATCATTTTTTTGTTGAATTTACAAATGATTTTCAGGTGGAAAGATTAAAAGGAGATCCTTAAAAGGAGGAGAATCGTTTGTAAATTCAAAAAGATCATACCCAAAGAAGGGAAATGCGTCTCTCCTTTGAAGGTAATTTAGAAGACGAGTATATGAACTTATCTTCTCCCTCTTAGATGCATTTCCCTTCTTTGGGAATGATCTTTTTGAATTTACAAATGATTTTTAGATGGAAAGATTAATTGGAGATCAAAAGAAGGGAAATCCCCTCTTCCTCTAAAGGTAATTTTAGAAGAAGTGTTTTCCTTCCTCATAATACATCTGAATTACTATGGACTGTCATCTGAATTACTGCACTTCCAATTTACACCTCTTAAATACCAAATGAAGATCTCTTTATTGAAATCTCTATCTAAATTCTACAATTTTTTGGTATCAAATCTATTCCTTAAATGAATTCTTTACTCGCAGAAAATTTGAACATCGTAGACATTTTTCTCCAACATAGAATCTCTCAAGTTAATTTACTGTGACAGCAAATTATATAAAAACGCAATCAATCCATCCTCAAAAACCAAATTAAATTAAATTATTCTAATTTAATCTGATAGTAAATATTTATATAAAAAAAAAAAAAAAATTTTGATGGTAAAATTGCAATATTCATAAACACAAAAACAGAAAGAAAAAAACTCCCAGAAAAAATAATCGTTTTTCCCTTTAATGTTTTCCCGACAACAAAAACTATAAAAATAATTACTATGGACACACTTAAAAGTCGCATCTTTTCATCTTCGGGGTAAAATTTTATTTTATATTGTGAAGTTTTTTATTTAGATACTTTTTTTTTCTGGTGTTTCTTTTTATATGCTCTTTTTAATGTAAGCAAATAATAATTAATTTTTTTTTGCCCAACCTGTTTCTTTAAAAATTTTTTATTTCTACATAACTTTGCGTTGAATGAGAAATACCCACACCGAATTCTATCTGTTGTATATCTGGTAGATACCTTCATATAACCCCCCCAGCATATATTACCATAATCTATCTATATAGTCAATCTCTAAAATAAATGGAAACATAAAAGAAAACCGCCGCCGACGCTTAAAGATCAACGCTTAATTTTTTTTTTTCTTCTACTATATATTTATAATATTTAATATCGAGTTCGCCGAAAGTCAGATATCTTATAGCTTATTTTTTCGTTGCTGTTGTTGTTTTGGTTCATAGCTTTTTTTTATGATAAAACTAAAAAAGTTTATAGTTGATTTGAAATGATGGCGCAGAGGAGTAGGAGGGGAAGAACGAGAGAGAGAACATGAACGGACGATATTATTATTATTGTATAATCACATTGCATAGTGTACGAACGTATTAAAAATCAACAACTCAGTGCACTGACTCTTGTCTTGACTTATTATTATTTTTATATATAATTTTTTATTGAAATTGTGTTTCTTCGCTCTCTTGTATATATGATAAAATGACGAAATTCAGCTGTGCTTTTTTTCTTAGCAGCATTTTATAACTTTAACTTTTAACAAAAATATCTGCGCGATATAGTAACAAAAAAAAAAATTGCAGTTTAAATTTCATAATGTCGGCGATGCCTAAGGCGGGAAAATTTATTTTGTCAAAGAATTGAGTTGCGCATTGCATTATCTAACAAAAATTATAACATTTATCGTCATATTTTGAATTGTATATGAAAGGTAGAAGGGGGATTTTTGGATATGAAGAAATTGATGACTAGTCTTTCTGGAGCCCGAAAAGTTGGCATTTGTTGCAAGAACTCATTTCGATAATAAGATTTGTAAAGTCTACAATAGATTTACGTAAACTCAAAGAATTTTTGAATCATTTCTGTTTACATTATTCTTTTAGCATAAAAGCCCGATGTGGGCCTATGCCTACCTGTAATTTTTATTGCAATTTGGGACCTAGTGCTTTTTATATGGATTCCGAAAAATAAATTCCTGTGTAGCGGAGAAACTATATTTATTGTAACAAACTAATGGCTTTATAGTGAGTCAATTGCTGTCAGCAATTGGACTAAAATATTTCCCATAGTCTTTAAATTCATATTGCTGTATATTTTATTACCGGTACACATTTAAAGCTCATACAACTTAGAACTATACATCGATGTCTCGGCCCGTAATTCAACTCACGACAACCTGCACCGCAGCATAGTACACTACCTACTAAGCCACAGCCGCTACTATTAGTAATTTCTTACACATATTTCAGCCATTTTGAATATTGATTCCGCCATTTGCAGATTTAATTTTTGCGCCATTATTTAAAATAAGAAAAGTGATAATGTTGAAATGGTTTACTATTAAGAACTTCGACCGAAATCCACTATTTCCAAATTACTTACCGTGGTAATTTTAAACCTCTAACAATTCCGCCATTTAATATCTAATTATTTCGGCCATCTCGAACCATTAAAAGTTTATGTTCAATAGAAACGTTTTCGCACAAACTCCTAAATTTAATCATGCTGTTTTTTTTAGTTTCAGATTTTTTACAACAATTTTTTTTTCTACAGAACTTCTACATGAGCAAATCAAAAATAAAAAAAAAAAAATGAATAAAAACCAGAAAAAAAAACTCTTGATAAATTCCAACCAAAACGCGGTAAAATATCAAAAAGATTATTTTTTTTTTGATTTTTTTTTGTAAATGAAAAAGTAACATGGAAAAAAATATATTTCTGTACATATGTAATATAATAATTAATAATTATTATGTACAAGAATATTTTGTATACCAAATAAAAAAAATGTATATTTATTAATTTGCTTTTTAGATTTTTTTTTGTAGCGAAATATTTAATAGCTGATAGACATAGATAATAAATATTTCTTCTATGTCGTATGGTGCTGCAATAATGACGACGATTTTTTGATATGCTGTAATGCGTTTTGAATATTTCGTTTTAAAAAGATATAAAAATTAAAATTGATAGAAAAATGTAATTATATTTATATAGAGAAGCAAAAAAATAAAAAAATAATTTCCGGCAATGAAATCTACCTGGAAATTATGTTAATAATTAAAAATATACTTTAATATAATTGCATCAATTAATATCGTGTTTTTTGTAGTAGTTTTTTTTCTGGAATAAGAATTTCTTGTATATATTTTTGGAACGGAAGTAAAACTGTAAGAGTAATTTCCTTTTCCGTTGTTATGGAAAAAAAATAATTGTTTTCAGTTTAAAAAATGGATAAACGATTTAAATAATTTTTTAGCTTCTTATGATGTTGGATTTTTTAATTATATCTTACGTTAGTGGCTTTAATAGGTGGATGATTTTTTATGATACAGTCGTTTACGTATAATTATTTTGAAGCACCACAATTAAGGCATAAGAAGTGTAGAGGTCGAAAAGCACCAGCTGGGAGAAGAAAAAGGAAAATATTTGGTATATACACTCTCTGGAATATTTGTGTTCAGATTTCAATTAACGAAGGGACGATTTTATCAATCAGTCTTCTAGGGTGTCGTGAAGGATTTCATTATTTTCTTGACCTTATTTCTTGAATAATGTTTCATCTTCTATGATTACTGCATGATCCAACCTTACCAAACCATTCTTCTTCTTCTACGTAGAGAAGATTAGATTATCTTCTACGTAGAGAAGATTAGATTATAGGCATCGTTAGGAAAGTTCTTCTTCTACGTAGAGAAGATTAGATTATAGGCATCGTTCTTTTAGATCGAGGATATTAACAAATGAATTACGTATATTAGGAAAGTTCTGACATCGAGGAAAGATGGATAGCCTTTGAATTATTTGTTAGTTAAGTCCACTCTGGTATTCGGAATTGATCACCACTTTTATTTCTTTATGTAATTTTCATCTTGCTGTTGCCCAAGTTTCTATTACGTTCTTGTTGTAGAAATTTTCTTATATAAATTACAGAACAGCTGCAAAAATCTACATCATCAAATGTTTTATTCCCACACCCATTTACAAAAGGGTGTATGACTTTTGATATCTAAATTTCATTTTACAGAAATTCTCCATCCCGCACAATTCTTAAAAACCATAAATTTGTTAAACCACAATAATTATTAATTTGAAAATAAAATCAACTTTAATTGAAAAAGATACATCAAAGAATTAACACTTTTCTATTTCAAGGACCCCCCTTTGATATTTATAAACAATTTTTTTTAACATTACTTTTAAATCAAAAAAAATTTCATGTGACACAGATTCTTCCATATAACAAAAAAAAAAAAAAAACAACAAAATTGTAATATTTATTTATTTAATTCCATTTGACGGGAATTCCGCGCGTTATACAAAAAATTATTTTAAATGAGCTATTAAACTTAAAAGACAAATTTTTACTTTGATTTTTTTTTTTTTGTTTTGGAACAACAATTTTTATTTTGTCTTTTTTTCCTTCTTTCCACCCAAAAAATCAACAGCGAAGCAAAGCAAAAAAAAAAAAAAAGACTTTGAACTTCTCAGATACCAGAAAATTGAAGAAGAAGAAGAAGAAGAGATAAATTACCGCCCCAAACCTCTGACTTTATCTTCAAGAAGACCGAACCGAAAAAAATAATAATAATATTTAATTGTTGATTTTTGTAATTTTCTGTTTTTTTTTTTTTTGTATAATATAAATTTTTTTTTTTATCTGTTTAAAAGAGCACGCGATATTATCGTCTCCCCTACACCCTACAATTTTTTTTCCATCAAAATAAAAAAGATATCAGCTAAAAAAAACAACAAATTTTTTATTATTGTGTAGTAAGATTATTCGCTTTTATCTTTTAAATATTTTTCTGTCTGCCGCCAAGGCACTCAGTAAAAATGTATATAAAAAAAAAAAAAGATACTATATGATTTTTTAAGTGGTTTTGCAAGTGCTATTGGTGCTGCCGCGCCGTTGTTGGCTGCTGTTATACGCGCTAATAAAAAACACAAAATGAAAAAGGATTTATACTCACAAATTTTTTTCTTCTGATATTTTTGGGGGTTTTTTTTTGTTTTTTGATTTTTCTTTTCCCGAAAGAATTTGGAAAAAAAAAAGAATCTTTGAAGTTTTACTATAAAAAATAAAAAATAAGATTGAATTTTTATCTCTCTGTAAAAAGCTTAAATGCTTTTCGTTCGTTTTTTTTATTATTGTTTGATGCTTGCTTGTTTTTGTTGTTGTTTATATAAAATAAGAAAAATTTTGGAATGTGGTGGGATAAGTGGACTTTTAAGTATAATTTTATGAAGGAAGAAGAATATTTTTTTGTTAGTGTTTTTAGTTTTTATGGTATACTCTTATACTTAAAAGCATTTTGGTGGCTTTGTGCGATAATTCTTTCTTTAAATTTAATTTATTTTTATGATTCTTTAAAAGGCGAATACTAGAATTTTCATTTGAATGATCAAATATATGTATATAATATTAGATAAAAGCGGAAACATATGTTGATATTAATAATATTTTCTAAATTCTATGTTAAGGCATAGTCTCCACAATCTTAGTGAGATCGATTTTGGTAATATATAATGTTTAACATTCATAGAAAATGGAATTTTTTTCTTCTTCTTTTTTTTACTTAAACGATGTGAAATTTGATTGCTTCATTTTATTTAATGAAATTTCTTATACAGTCTTTGAGATTTGAGAGTAATGTTTCCGGCAGAATGTGCATTTTTCATTTTTCAAGTGCCTGGACAGCCTTGG
This sequence comes from Empis stercorea, assembly GCA_949752835.1. NCBI lineage: Eukaryota > Metazoa > Arthropoda > Insecta > Diptera > Empididae > Empis > Empis stercorea. The sequence goes on from OX457085.1 coordinate 87,154,397, forward strand.
AAATGGATTTTTAGATATTCTTCGTTCTTTTGTTCCTTTGATATATTATGGAAAATATTGGAAATTGAAGGTTCAAATTAAATTCGATAGAATACTAGTCTCAAAATGTAAAATATTACTTTGATGTAATTGGATCTGAAGATTAAGGAAGTGCTCGTTCATCGTTGGTACTATAATTCCAGTACATTTTCTGTGATTATTCCTTCATTATTCCTAAATCAATTTTGCTTTTAAAGTCACAGCAAAACAATTTCAAACAAAACTTTTGATCAATTAGTAAATCTTAATAGTTAATTAATTCTGACAGAATTTGTGTGGTTCAGATTTTCTCCAAATTTTAAATTTTAATCGGAAAAAATTTTCATTTTGATCTAAATAAAAATCGTAATTTACTGCCAGCTTTTATGTTTTTTTTCCGTCAATGACTAAAATTTCTATCCACACATAAAAAAGAACTGATAAATTTAATAAAACATTTTTTTTATGACCATTTAATAATAACAAATCGCGCAATCTTTTACAAATAATATTTCTTTTAATAAAAACGTTCGTACCGGTTCCGTTTTTTCAAGGTACTCTGTTTTTTTTTTTTTTTTAATATCATAAACGAAATAATATAAAAATATACTTTAAGGTCAAGAACACCCACTGATCTTTTAGACTCTCTGATGGTTGTATGAGCAATGTTTATTTGCTTGGGCGATTTCAGTTTATATTATTATTTCGTTATTTTCATTTTTTTTTTTACAATCTATTAATTGATTTTTTATGCTCAAGTGATGATAATATTTTTATTCTTATTACATTAATTTTTTTTAGTTCATTTTCAATTTTGTTATAATGAAAATGTTTCTGCCTTTTAAATGAAAAACAGAATTAATTATTTATTTTTTTTATTCGTCATATATTGTGTAATCATCATCATGGCGCTATAACAATCAATGATAGCACATACAAGAATTGAATATTAATTTTTTGTATTTAATTAAAATTTGTAATGGGGGGTTTATAACTCAGTAAAATTTTAGTTTAATGTCTTCCGCAATTCTAGTTAACAGAAATGTTAACATTTTAATGGAAATATATTTATATTGATTGAGGATTTGAATGAAGTTTTGACAAACCAACCAAATAAACGGTTGGTTTGTCAAAACTTCATTCAAATCCTCAATCAGTCCTTTCGTTTAAGACTATTAGTAGTCGAAAATTAAATGATGAAACTTGTTTTGTAATTAAAATTGAAAATAATTTCCAAATGAGAATATGGCAATTGAATAAAACAGAATTAGTATTGCCAATGCATATTAGTTTATTGCCTTGGAAAGAAAACTGATTTTTCGTTACTAGATTTTACTTTTCTCTAAAGCTAGAATATAGTTGGCTCTAAGGTGAAGGAGTACTGTACAGTTAATACAAACTTTGTTGTACTAAACTAAATCAGAAACTGTTAGTATTCATTGACTTGAGTGTCAATTATATTCTAGCTGCTTATGCCGCTGTGGGGACAAAAGCATAGAACCCACACTGGAACCCATAGTGTGTGATTGCGAGAGACTTGCACGTGTCAGATTCTTGGGAATTGATACAAATTCTTGGGACGTGACGTACTGTACAGTTTATCGGCTCTTTCAATGCTACACATGTGGAGAATAGTTCTCTCTAAGCAGAATTTTTGATATGAAGCACTAGTTTTTGAACCGGACATAGGAACCACAGTTGATCAATCGCGATCTTTCGTAATGCATGATGACCACAGTTAGAATCAATAGGGAGTATCGTATATAAAATAGCTTCTATCAAAATTTCCATATTCAAAATTATGCAATATTATAAATGAACCATTATCAATATTAGAGGTCGTACACCCCTAAAATTATATCATAAAAATAGTTTTATAAGAATTTCAATAAAAAAAAAAATTTTTATATGATCTACAAACGTAAATAAATATTTTATTAAAATAGAATCTTTTTGCTAACTAAATTAATGCCAAAAATATTGTGACTATAAATTCTTTCACCTCGTCCTACTCTTTGCTGGGTAACATATCCCGAAAAAAATTTCTCTACACATCAAAAATTCTTTTATGACTGATTTTAATTGAAATTTTTTTTTATTCTCTCTTTGTTTTAAACGAAAAAAATGTGAAATGATAATTTTTTTTTTCGAAATCACGAACTCTCAAAGCTAATTTGCATTTTTCAACATACTCGGTTATGATTTTTTGATATTATTAAAAAGATATTTTGAAAATAAAATATGAAAAAAAAAAAGTTCAAACAAAAAAAACCGAAAAAAAATAATAATAAAAAAAAAAATAATTTTATTTAAATTATTTATTTTTTTTTCTAAATGTTTTTGGCGCCGAAAAAAAAATTATTAAAATATTACCGATTTTTTTTTTTTTTTTCATTTCGTTTTATTATCACTTTATGAATTTTTTGTCATGATTTTTTTGTTATTTTTATTGGGTGGTGGTTGGACTTTTATAATAAACATAACATAACAAAAAAAATTTAATAAAGTAGCACTAATAAAAAAAAAGCTTTCTAATGCGGAAAATGTGTTCATTTTTTATATTAAACAAATTGTTTATTAATTAACATAAGTTTTTTATATCAATTTTTTTTTTTGTATAAGAACATAAATATTTTTTATGTATGCGGATATGTTTTTGTCGGGTAGAAAATATGTTTTTTATTTTTTTTTGGGAATTAACTTATAAAAGGGAAATGTAAATTGTAATTAATTTTGTTAAATTAATTCTTAATAGTTAGTAGAGTGTAGCACCTTTTCAAAATGGGACTGACTGGGCTGATAATGACAAATGCCGTCTCTGTGAATCGGAAAAAGAAACTGCAGAACACAAAACGAAAACTGTGAGGCAGTTGCAAGGTAGTAGGTAGAAGACTAAATCATCTGGGAAAGGGAATCCAGATGGAACTAACCAATATCGTCCTCAAAATCATATTAAAGCGCTTTAGATCTCTTAATATTGGATAGGACTAGGGAGCAATGAACCCAGAATAGATGTGTGAGGTCGCGGTGATGCATTCTCGCGTTACCCATTTAATATTAAAAAAAAAGTTAGAGTGTTGCCTCTAATTCTTAATAATTTAGTGTGTAGTGTCTAGTTCTAGTGTACGTGTATTATGCCGCGCTGCATGACGTCGTGAGTTCAATTCCCGGCCTAGACATCGATGGTCGTTCTAAATTGACTCAGCTTTAAAAATGAGTAACAGTAATATATGGTGCACGGACTTATTGCCATAGGCCAAAGCAATTGTCCCAAAAAGCCACCATTTGCATTGCCATATAGCCTTTTGCGTAGCTGTGCCGGGAAACTGCGCGTACCCGGTGTATGTCGGAAACTGTGTGCGTTTAATTTGAATAGTTGCCCAATTCATTTACAATATGACTGATAATTTGAAGTGAAAATGTACTAAATGAGAAACATTTGTTATCAGTACAAATTTTTTCATAAATAAACATTAATTTGTAATGTAATTAAATTTAAATAACAAAGCAATATCACAATTTAATTTTCTAATTATATATTTTGATAAACATTTGACAAATTAATTACAACAAATATTAAATTTTCTTATGTTTCTCTATAAAATTGAATTGTCAATCTTTTGTCTATTGAGATACATAATTTAGTCATTGAAGGCATGCTGAGAAATATTCAAATAGTCAATAAACCTAGAACCGTAGAATGAACATCGTCAGAAATTTCAATTATTACTTATCAACCATTTTTGGTGGTAATATAGACTATTTCACTTTCAAAATGGAATCTCCTCTGTCGGTAAGTCATTTAAAATCGGTCTTGAACCGATTTCGACTATCCTCCTTTTAACTCCATCTAAGAACATCAGATTTTCCCTTCTTTCAGAGATTTCCGTCTGGAACACACTGGCCTTTTTTTAAATCCTTTTGTAAATTAAACTTGAAATATTTAAGGACATTAATGACAAAATCAAAAATTTTACTAAACAACATTACAAAACAAAAAATTCTCATTTTCACATTAAAAATAAAAAGTTCCACCAAACATGAAAAGAAAAGTAAATGATTTTTCTTTTTTTTTATATTAAAAACAGTGAAATTTTTCAAGTTTTTCATAAATATTTTTTTGCTTTTTGTTTTATCTTTTGTGAATTTAAATACAAAAACAAAAAAACATGTAAATAAAAACAAATTATGAAAATATTTCAAATGGAAAAAAAAAAACAAAAAAACTCCTTTGATCGTCGTCATTTTTTTCCTTTCATCATTTTTGTATTTTAATAAATATTCACCATCATCAACATCATCAGAAATATTATTTGCGTTGGCGAGAATCAAAGAGCATTTTTACAAATTAATTTAACAAAAAAAAAAATCGGAAAAATATAAAAAAACATTTTAGAAAAATGAAGAATTTTAAATATACCAGAAAAAAAATAAATTTAAAATTGTTTAATATAATTTAATTATTTTTAGAATTTTTTTTTTTTTTTGTATATTCAAAATTTTATTTTTTCAATTTTAATTTATAAATTTCTTCTTTTATTTCAATTTGCAAACAACAAAAATGTAAATAAAATTATTGACAAGTGGTTAATTGTTTCAGCACAATTCATTTAATACAATATTTTCCATAACATTACTCAATTACTGACAGGGGAGGCTGACAGAACTGAACTTCCCTCTGTTGCCACATTATTCTTAGAGCAATTTTTGAAGTAAGAGCGAAATTCTCGAAAAGTCCAAAAAGGAATCTGTAAATAATTACGGTCATTTGGGTGAAAATAAGGACTGTATCCAACCTCAGGGCTTAGAACTGCTGAAGGTAGTAAAAATATAGAGTGAACCCTTGTTAATGTCTTTAGTACCGAGCAAATTGTTTTACATTTTACATACTCTGTGATGCCTAATCAAAAAGATTTGGGAGAGAAACGAAATCCCCATATAGAAAATCTCCAAACACAAAATCCCCAAAACAATCTGCAAAAGAATTTGTTTGTCCTTTCCAGAAATCTGCAAGAATAGTTGGATTGCCTTTTTCCAGAAATCTGCAACAAGAATTGGTTTGTCCTTTTCCAGAAATATTCCAAGAAATGAAAACAACCCAAGTTTATTTAACAAAACTTGGGGATTTTGTAAATTTTGCGGATTTTGTGTTTGGGGATTTTATACCCAAACCATATCCTTAAAGTTAATTTTATCAAATTTAAATGAATTGTTCATAAACAATTTACCTTTAACTTCCCTCAAAAAATTTAATTATAAATAAAAAATAAAACTCTTTACTAATTTACTATTTTTGTACATTACAGTACTTCAAGAATGTACAACAGATTCTGAAGAATTAATGTATCATCAAGTTAGAGCACCATCAACATGTAGTGCACCACCAGATTTACTATTAGTTAGTGATATAGAAAATATTCAACCAATTAAATCATCATCAAATCAAATACCAATGTCATCATCAACACAAAAACATCAACAACAAAGTAAAGAACAACAACAACATAACCAACAAAATCATCATCATCATCATCATCAACAACATAATATTAAGACAAAACATAAAAATAATTCACCTTTAGTTGAAATATCAAATGATACCATCACAACAACTACTACATCATCGACAAAAATTCATCCAACAGGTGGTGGTAATACATCATTATTAAATGAAAAACCAACTAAACATTCAACAAAAAATTGTTATAGTGGTGGTGGTGGTGGTGATAAAGAGGAGGAAAATTCACAAGAAGAAAAAATGCATTTAGAGGTAAATTTTATAGAAATTATTTAACAAAATTTAATAGCATTTCCAAGTTAAGTTAGTTACTATTGAAATTTTGTTTTGTGTTTAGTTTTTTTTTTAATTTGAAATTCGATTGATGGAAGAATTCTGGTTTTTGTCTAAAAAATTTCCAGTTTGTTGAATGATAGGAAATTGGGAAAAATGTTAGCGATATTCTTTGCTGAAATTAGCGGGGCTCAAATAACAATGTGAACATATTTAGTAGGACTAAGTCTAGGCTGTCATTGAACTGTTGAGTCAAGAGGAAGAAGAGAAGGATCCTTCTATTCATAATTCTTTAGGAAAATGATTGAAATTAAGATAAATGCCAAAACATGTTCTTCCAAAATACATTTTTTTTGTGGCAATTATCTCACTTAATTTGGAAAATGCTTCGAAAATACTTTTTTTTTTTTTTAGAAAATCTAATATAAAATTTTAATTAAAAATCTCTCTTCTTTTTGTTTTCGTTGTAGGAATTTACATGTGATGTTTCTGTTGAAAATGGCAAATCATCACAACCATTACAATTTTCATTTACATTTTATGATTTAGATGGTCATCATGGTAAAATAACAAAAGATGATATTGTTGGTATTGTATATACAATATATGAATCAATTGGTAAATCTGTAGTTGTACCACATTGTGGTAGTAAAACAATAAATGTACGTTTAACAGTATCACCAGAAGGTAAATCAAAATCAGCAGCAACAACAACAAATAATAATAATAATAATGGTAAATTAAAAAAATCAACAACAATAATACCAAAAGTTAATTGTACAACAACAAAATTAAATGAATTAAATCAACATCAACATCAGCATCATCATCATCATCATCAACATCAACATAATCATCATGGTCATACAAGACGACAACATCGTTATAGACCAAGAAAATTAATCAAAACTGATGATGAAGAAGATGATGATGATGATGATACTGCTAGTGAAAATGATCAAAAACTTACAACAAATTATTATCAAAATAAACAAAAAGGACAAAATAATAAAAATTCATCGAATAATTGTCAATCATCGATACCGAGTAGTAGTAAAAATTATAATCAAAATGATACATTAACAACAACTGTTGTTGCTGCTGCTCCTATCGGTGTTAGTGGTTCATCAATATTACAATTAAATAATAATTGTAATAAAATTCATGAAAATCTTTATAATAAAAATAATGATGAAGAAAATTACAATTTAAATAGTACTAGTAATTTAAAAGAATCAAATAATGGATGTGAAGAATGTGCTGCGGCTGCAGCTGCTAAAATATCAAAAAAACAATATGAACAAACTCAACAATTTTTCAAAAGAGCAAAAATTTTAAGGAAATCTCGAAAGCATAAGGTAAACAAAAACTAAATTTTCATTTTTTTCTGTAATATAGTAAAATTAGATCAAAAATTTTGAAATGGCATTTTTTACTATATATTTATTTTGGCCTTGTCTTTAGCTGTTATTTTGCTGTTGAAATTTTTTTTTCAATTTCTCTACAATTCATTATTTTTCACATAATTTTTAACAGCGAAATCACATCTGGTTTTATTTTTTGTCAAAAAATTCTAATCAAAAATTCTAATTTAATTTTTATCATTATTTTAATTTAATTTCTTTAATTTATATTTTTTTTTCATTTTATGTTCTTTTTTTTTTTTTGTACAATCACAAAAACGTTTCTAACCACACAAAAAAAAAAAAATTCACCAACAAAAAAAAAAATGTACTACAATAAAATAAATATTCAGGATGAAATTTATGAATCTCGTCAACGTAGTCAATCAATGTCAGCGGCGTGTAATGATCGTTATTGGAATAAACGTTCAAATGATAAAAAAATAAAATTAATTAATTCAACACAAAATACACCAATGCATCATGAAGAACACCAGCAACAACAAAATCAACAGCAACAACAACAAAATCAAGATATTGTTGATGGTATTGTAACATCATCATCAACCACAACAACACCAACACAAAAAAGCTGGAGTAATGCATTAAAACGAAATGATCTAATTGATATTATACGTGAAAGTATGGAAAAAAATCGTTTGTGTTTTCAATCAAATGGGTAAGCAAAAATGAAAATGGAGATTGGTGAAAAAATAATAATAATATAATTAATATTTTATTCTCTACTACTAACTACTAAATTTTAAATTTCTTCTTCCAAACTTTTTTTGATCCAAAATGAAATGTTTTCTTATTTTCAATCTGAAATGATGAGCACTTTTTTCTCACTGCACATTCATATAACCAACGCCAAATAATTTTCATCTTTAAACTTTTAATTATTTTAATTTTTTTTTTTCAATTTATGTTATGATTAAATTTTTACTTATTTCTTCCACAAAAAATTCTATTAATTTAATTTAAATTATAAATTAATTAAATTAATTAAATTTTCTTCTATTTTTTTTTTTAGAAAATCCCAAACCAATATGAGTCCTGTACATCATCATCGTCAACGATCAAATACCGTCTCGAAAATTACAACAGATTTAAAAAAATCCAGTCCATTACATTACAATCACCTATACAATCATCATTCTAATCAAAAACATAAAAAAATAATAAATAATAATAATGATAATAATAATAATAATAATGATGATGATGATATTGGTGGTATACATGTACCAATATATCATCAACAATTATTAACAACAACAAATCAATCACACCATCAACACCAAAAACATATTCCAATTGATAAAAATTTTAAAAATAATCATAAAATAAATTTATGTGGTTATGATTCATTTTTACATGCAACAATATGTGGTGGTAAATTACATAATAATAATAATAATAATAATAATACAGATATATTAAATAGCCAAAATGTACAAAACTCATTAAATCATTTAGTTCCTAAAATAATACAACAACAGAAACATCATCAACAACAATCACCAATAACATTAGATTTTTTTCAACAACAACAACAACCGAATTGTTTATTATCACCAAAAATTTATATTAATAATAGTAATATTATAAAATCATCATCAAATAAACAACACCATTTACAACGTCAACAACAAAATAGTATTGGTGTTGGTGGTTATTATAGTCAACAAAATTCACCAACATTTCATGGTTATCAACGTTTAAGTTCAAGTACAACAACATGTAATTTAACAAATAATAATAATAATATTATAAATTCAACTAAAAAATTATTTAAATCAAATAATATAAATGAATCAACAACAGAATTAATAAATTCAACAACAGATAAATTAAATCAAGTTGAAAAATGGTTAGGTGAAAATAATATTAATGAAAATAATATTAAATTAATGAAAAATTTAAATCATGATATTATAAATAATGTAGATAATAATAATAAATGTAAAAAAGAAATTAAAAATTATGATAATTTATTATATACAAAATTAAATGATAAAATTAATCCAATAATTAAATGTAATTTAAATAATAAAGAAAATATAAGAAAAATAAAAAATTTACATCAACAACATGAGAAATTTATGAAACAGCAACAAAAGCAACAGCAACGTAAAATTAATGATAAAAATTCAACAATTCAACAACAACAATCATCAATTAATAATAAATGTAATGATATTAATAATGATGATAATGATGATAATTTAATACCAATTTATGTAGATGATCCAATTGAATGTGAAAATTTAATACCATTAATAACATCAGATGATGATGAATCAATTATACCAAGTAATATTAAAAATAATAGTAATAATAATCAACAACATCATCATAATAATAATGATAAGAAAGATAGTAGTAGTAAAAATTCTGGTTCATCATCATCATCAACAATACATCGATATGTACATGAACATATTCATCATCATTATCATCATTTTGAAAATAAAGAAGAAAGTTAAAGAAGAAAATTAAAGAAGAAAATTAATTATTTAAATTTAAATTTAAATTTAGTACATAAAATTAATTTATAAAATTTTTTTTATTATTTATAATTTCATTAATTAAAATCATTTTAGTTTATAAGCAATGCGAGATCGTCGAAGGTATCCTTTAACTAAAATCTAAGACGATTTTCAAATTAAAAAATTTATTTAGAAAGAATTTAGATATAAATTTTGTTTTGCTATTCTAATTTATCATTTTTTTTTTAAAGATTAATTTTTAAGAAAAAGCAAAAATACTCATTTTTGGTTCTTTTTTTAAATTGAACCAAACCAAAATCGTTAAGAGAAAAAAAAATATGTGTTGGTATACGAGAAAATAATTTAAATAATTGTAAAAATAAAATTAAATAAAATAAAATTATTAATTAATTTATTAAATATAAAAATATAAAAAAGTTCTACTATTTTTTTTTTTTCATTTAGTTAAAATAATAAAAAGACTGATTTAAGAAAATTACAGAGCATTTTTATTTAATTTGACAACAGAATGTAATATTTCTGTAGATTATAGGAACATTACAGACGACCCTAACAGTAGTATAAAAATTACAGAAGACTGTAAAAACTACAAACTTACAGAAGATTGAATGTAAATTGTACAGAAAAAAAAAACGGACGACTGTAAATTGCTTCAGCCTTCAGATTGAGATTGAGTACAGTAAAATTACAGTAGGCTGTAAAACTATATAGACATTAACAGATTTAATTTAGTACATCAATCTTCAGATCATTTTTTAATCCCTTTACAATGAAAATAATTAAAATTAATTCATTAAAAAATCATCCTGTAGACTAAAATGGTTCATTAATAAATGTTTCATCAATAACTATGATTCCTTAAGTAAATCTTTGCCTTAATAACTACAAAACAGAGACAAAAATTGAGACTTTTCATAAATTGCACTAATTAATTCAATAATTAATTAATTTTATTAAATAATTTACTTTAATATTACAAAATTAATTAAAATTAAAATTATTTTATTGAAATTTTCTTCATATCCAAGATTTTTCCATATAAACTATAAACTACAAACCTATTCAAATTCGCTACACTACAAAACACAACCACATTTAGTGTAGACTCAAACCCAACCCATTTTATTTAACGAAAACAAATAATTTCTTGTTCTTCAGTTGATTTTTGTGTGTCGATCGTGCAGTAAGTAAAATTTTTTGCTCTGTGATTTTTAAAATGTAAAAAAAAACTAATTAAATTTGTTAAATTTAAATCATGTAAATAATAATTTAAGTAATTAATTCGATTCTTTATTAATTTTATTAGTGTGTAATTTTATTAAATGTAATAAGAAAATTTTATGATAATAAAATTTATGGCGGAGTTTTTGACAGTTGCGAATATTTTGCTATACCAACGTATTTTTTTTTTGTTTTGATTTATTTTAGTGTAATATTAAAGTGAATTTTAATTAATTAATTAAGTGTTTATGGAATAACAAGTGTTCAAAATTGATTTTGAATAATTTTAATTAAATTCTGATTAAAAAATATTGTGGCAATATCAATGTAAATAAGCAGAATTTGACATAAAAAAGGTTAGTGACTGTGCAAAATATTTTATGCAATTATATTTGATAGAATTCTTATGAAATTCCCTAAATTTAATATATTTTTGTAAATTTATAAATTACGAGTTAATTTAATGAATTTTATTAATATGTCGGTAGTAAATTTTGTAACGAAATAAATGTTTAGTCGTTATATAGATTAATTCTTCCATTTCTCCGCCATGCCATTTTGTAAACAATTCATCTCTATTGCGCGCCGCGACATCTTTGTGTTCGTTTAGTCATTATATAAATTATATCTTAAGTGCGCGTCGTGCCATCTTAGAGTTTGTGAAAAAACAAATTATTGGGTGTATTCGCTAAGAAAAAACATAGAATTCAAAATTCTATGTTTTTCTTAGTTCGTGCAATTGACGTCGTGCGACCCCAGTAACAAAGCCTAAATGAGCAATTTTATTTTGGTAGAAACATTAGGAAATTTAATGTACATATAATTCTAAATTTATTTATTTCATAATTTTGCCAAGTGCAACTATTTAAATTCAATTTTCTATTATATATGGATTCGGTAAATGCGAATGCAAAAAGGATAATTGTTCTTTAAAAATTTTGTCGAAATTTTTAATATGAATTTTTGGGGCAAATATTTCCAGTTGAAGCAATAATTTTGATTTTGTTGAAATTATAGCTAGAATTTCAATCTCAAATTGATAAATATGAGTCGTCAAATTAGTTTCTCTCATTAATTTAAATTCAATAATCAGATCAGGTCATGTAGACAAAAATAATTCTACCGAAATGTATAATTCCTTGTACAGATTTCAATTAGTAAAACGAAACTTAAGAAATCTCTTTCCTCTTTTGGTCATTTCAGGATATTCTGAATATGGAAAACTCCTACTTATAACCACAAACACACAGAATTGTGCAATAAGTGTTTGTGGTTACGAATTAAAATTTTCTTACAATTATTATGATTTAAGGATCTGAAATTGTTACTAATTTGAATTAATTTGAATAAATTTAATCTCCTAAATAGGAAAATAATTTATTTAGCAAAATTCTAAAGCATTTTTTAATTTGCATAATTCCTCATTTAACCAAAAACAATTAATTAAATTAATCAAAAAACCAAAAATATTAATTGTTCACCTCTACAATGACTAAAATTCATAAGAATTTTTATAAATAAATACCATAAAAACCAACCATAGAAGGTCCAATTAATCTATAACGAATGAAACCATAATTTAAAAAAAAAACGGATTTGAATATTTATGTATATAAAATTTTAGGTTGCGGTTTCACTTCTCCATCCATACATAAATTTCTGTCCGTCGAAAAATTTTCCATTTCGTTTCTAATTTTCCTTTTTTTTTATCTGGTTTTAGAGAAAAGCTTTTGATTTATAAAAACAAAAATAGTTTTTAATTAAATTTCATTGTTGCAAAATTTTTATTACTTGTATTAAAAAATATAAACTTTTCAATTATTTAAATGACCAAAAAAAAAAAAAATCTCCTTTTAACTTTTATAAATTTATAATTTTATCATCTCTTTTACATAATTTTTTATTTAATTCATTAAAATTATATTGCAATAAAATTATTTTATTTATAATTAGATTTAGAAAGTTTAAATCTTATATTTTAATTCCATTTTGAAAATTATTATGATTGAAATTTTTGTTGCTGAGAGAGAGAGAGAAAAGGATTTGGTAAATTATTGAATTTTCCGGTCAGATTCAAATTAATGTTCAAATTCGTCTTTTTAATGTTCAAATTCGAAAAAATATGAATTTGAAAATGAAAAAGACGAATTTGAAAATAAAAAATACGAATTTGAAAAGAAAAAAAAACGAATTTGAAATTAAAAAAGACGAATTTGAAAATGAAAAAGACGAAATTGAAAATTTAAACAATGAAAAAGACGAATTTGAAATTTTGAAAATGAAAAAAGACCAATTTGAAAATGAAAAAGACGAATTTGACCGGAATGCTATAATACCAAAAAAAAATTGGTTGGATAGGAAAAATTAGAATTGGCAATAATGATAAAAGGGATAATTTTCTCATTATCCTGGTAGGAGTGAAGGTTAATACTTACTTTTTTTTTCCTGGAGTTTTAATAAATTAAGAAAACATAGAAAAGCGGAAAATTTATGTTATATGGTTGAGTTGATGAATAATTTTTCTCCATATCATAGGAAAAATTTATTATTTCATTTCAAGGAAACTTTCATAACAGAAAATTTTGTATACGGAAAATTTGTTCAAATAGAAAGTTAACAAAATTTTTCTTTTGATTTTGCTAAAAATGTTATTTTTACAAAGTTTTCTGCTTAGGTTGGTGGTAACTAAAATAATAATGATTACTTGGACAGACAAATGAAACAAGTTATGGCAATTTCTAAATTTGGATTATTTTATATTGAAAATTTTCAACAGAAATTTCACTAACTTTTTGTACTTATCCATTTTTTTTTGAATAATTTCAATTAGAAAGATTTTCTTTTTGGATTATAAACAGAAATTTTCAGTTCATTATTTTGTTTTCGATTGAACTTTTTGGGGTTTGTCTCCCTAATAATCCGAAAAATTTCAGGGTTTGAATGTGAACCTTCTGTCCCTTAATAGTTAATTTATAGTTTACGGTACTTAATACATAGTTCACCCAATCTCTGAATTGATTTAATAACCACTTTTCATCAAGTTTGGTAAATTTTTTCGAAATTTCAATTATATCATCAATTCTTTAGTCCTTACAGTCGACAATCCTAACAAACGATCCTCTTCAAAGCCTGATAATTGTTCAAATACAATTCCCTAAAATTAGTGATTAATCTGCCTATAATTATCACCTCCATTATTTTTCGGAGAGTTTTTGAATCAGAATCTTTGACAATTTTCCAGGATTGTGTTCATTGACCAAAAGGCAATTTTCCTAAAAAGCAATTTTCTAATAATAATTTTACTACGATTTTTAATTATATTTAATTAAAATTTGATTTGTAGTAATTTAAATCGCAGGAAAATTTTAATGGATTTTTAAAGTGTTTCTACTTTTTTTGACCATTCGAAAATTCATTAAAAAAAATTACAATATTTAATTTTTTTATATCTACTTTATAATTTAATATTAAATATAATTTCGATGTTAAATTTATTAATTAGATTTTTATGTTATCCCATAATGAAATGATAATATTTAAATATATTTTGTTGTCCCAATATATTTTTTTATGTGTGATGGTTGCCAGGAACATGAAAAAATAATCTCATGAAATATTTTTTTTTTTTTAAATTTTGTTCAATAAAGTTCAATTAAAAATAAAATATATAATTTAAATAATATGACACGGACTAATAGAGTTAAATTAAAATGGGCCATTGAACAGAGATGATACGAAATTTTCATTTTATCATTGCCTCACGGAAGATAGTTTTTTCGAATCTGCAGAAATTAATATAAAAAATTAGGCTGAAAATTTAGAATTTGAGAAGAAATTTATCAAATTGAATATAATTTTTTCCTATGGTCCTGGATTGAAGTCAACATCTACTACTTAAATTTTAGTAAAAGAATCGTTTAAGTGCCTCGCAAGGACTCTTAATGTCGAAAATGATGGACTGATAATTCTGATTTTGGAAAATCAAATTAATCAAATTAAATCTTCTAATTGAATTCAGCAACCAAAACTACATTCTTCTTAGTAAAATGTAAGTTTACGTGCTGCACTGGCCTCTTAACAGTCAAATTTACAAAATACCCTTTATCTCTCCTGCCCCAAAATTAAAGCCTCTAAATATACAAAAAACCGCACCTTGAATTCTTCTCTGGTTCACTAATTACCATATCAAAATTAATTGAATCGATTTTAAAATAATTGAAAATTTCGTAAATTTTCGTAATTTAATAATTATTAAATATAATTTTTAAATTTGTATAAAAGAAAAACTCGAATATTTCGAAGTTTTCTTTTCGTCCTGGGCTGACCATATAATATTTATTGATAAAAAGGACTTTGGAAAAAAAAAATATAGTAAGAAATTTTTAAGATGACATAGAATTTACCATGTTAACCTTCACATTTATCATACTTTAGAGAGATTTTCAAAGAAAAAGTACACAAGATTCGTTCTTCCTTCGTATTTTCTTATATATTTAATAAGGACATTTTATAGTTGTATAAGGAAAAAAAAAGTTACTTTTCTTAAGATTACAATCTTCAATAATTTTTTTCTTTTCCTCTTGCAACACACAAAAAAAAAGCGTCTGGAGAGTTTTCTATATACTAAATATTGGGAAAGGATACAAAAATTATAGAAGAAGATGAAGAAAAAAACATACAGAGAATATTCATACATGATGTATTTATGGGACTGATACGATTGGTCATGAGCCAGATTTATTGTAATATTTATTTAAAAATGTAGATGGGCAAAAAAAAAAAATAGGAATGCACACCATTTGATTAAATTTAGAAGGAAAGGAAATCTTATCAAACTTTGTATTTACTCTTGAACAATTTTTTCTATAATAAATCAATTGGATTTAGTGTACCAAAATGGTTAAATGTTTATTCAAAGTATAATTAGACTTTCAATTCACTTTGTCAATAGAATAATTCGGAAATTTTGGATAAATTGTCGAAGGATAAGATGAAATTTGAGACAACTGAAATATTTTCCGGAAAATTGGGCTGTAGCGAGCCAAAAACCTGCGTGCAGGAACGAAATTCTTTTGGAGAAGCTCTCAACCTACATACACTAGGTTAGGTTTAAATACACGGATGACACTGGAGCGCCACGTCACTGCAGCCATTAGGCTTATTGTAACATACCCTAAGGCGATTTCTATTTTGACTAAACAAGGGAAAGCATGCCTGCGAATAGGATATGTGAACCGGAAGAAATTGTATAACATTCGAAGCTATGAAAATTTCTAGCAAATCTGTTGTACGACATGGATTACAATTTTCTACCAGAATTTTATATAATTAATGTAGGGATATGTCTTTGGTAATTAAAAAATTTAGAATAGATTGACAACGACAAAGAATTAAAGATAACATAAAGGATTCTCTATTTTCATATGTGGTTAATACAAGGATTTTAAATTTTTTACAAGGATTTTAAAATCAAATCGAACCAATTAACCGTCAAAATCTTCCTTCCCAAATTTTTCATATTGATTCCGACTAATTTGTGATTTCTTATGACAATTATGCATCGAGAGGAAAATGTCCTTTGCATGGAAAATTTACTTTACCTATAAGATTTGTAAAAAATCTAAGACTACAAAATGAAGTAATTAATTCCAAGACATTTCTGAACAAAATATCTTCAAATATATCCAACATATACATTATGCAATTTATGTCAGAACTAAAATGGATGACACAATGATATATTTTATACTGCAAAATATTTTGAAGGCATCAAAAAAAATTCTTCTATGATCGTCTATCTAATAGTCATAAATCAATGGGAAAAAAATTGTCTCCTTATTTTGTCCTGCAGAAAAAATTATTCTCTGTAGTATAGGATTTTATGTTCGACTAAAATTATAATTGAGAAATTAAAGGACATTATTTTTATAAACTCATATATGAATAAATTTATGTACATTTAAAAAGCAACTAAAAAAGAGAGAGAAAAAAAATAGTAAATAAAATTTTTTTTTTGAACATATGCTTCACGCGGAAAATTTGTTGACCATTCATCAAATAGTTTGACACAATTTAGCAGCCGTCAGCATTTATGTGTGTATACTATATGTATACTATAAATTAACGTTGGTCGTTTTTTTCATTTGCTTTCTTTCTTTCAAAAGGACATTTTTTCCAGCTACTATATGGAAAATAATCCTATTACGGGGTCGGGACATAACCATATTGGATAGACATTTTCGGGATATATTTTTTGTTGCTGCTGGCTCATTCCTTTGCTGGAATTTGGATTTGAAACAATTTTGGGCAAAAAACAATGTCATTTAAAATATAATACGGTAACGTATACGTAGATTCATTTTTAAGTTAATTGCAAAATTTCCATGAGTTAAACATAAATATCCTTGATACAAAAACAAAAATTATCCTATAGGCAAAAAAAAAAGAGAGTATATTTTAACGTATTTACTTCTTTTTTTTTTTTGGTCGGCCACATATGCCAAATGTGTTTATACTATGGTGTACATATTATTTATATATAATTTTATATATGTGATATGGTAAGTATTATCCTTTTTTAGGACTTTTTTTAAAAAGAAAATCCCTTATGTTAACGCTTTTCTGTCCGTCTGTCCGATGTAAACAATAAAAACCAGTTATTTCACATAGTTAGTGTACACACAAGTTTATTATAGAGACACCAATATAAAGCTTGATTTATTGAGAACCAGATTTAATTGATAAAATTTTAAAATTCGGTCGGTAGGCGGCGCTATTCACATTTTTCCAAAACATCTTTTTTCGAATAAAACTGTAATTTTATATATAGTAAATGTGCACCAAAAATGAAATTTGACCATTCGTTGGAAAGGTAATTAAAAGTAGAATACGATGCCTTCTACTACTAGAGGCGCTGAATACTAAATTTCTAATTTCTGCTACTAGTGGCGCTGAATACTAAAATATATAAAAAGTTAATTTTTAAAATGTGATTTCCAATAGTCAGTAAGCCCCAAAAATTTGGTTTAATGTCGCATCTGAAAGGTAGTAAGTAGTAGTATAAAATCACAGTTGTTACATTTTTAATTTCTGCGTAATTAAATTTAAAAAAAGCCCATAATTATGAAACTACTGATCAGTAGTTCGGCTGCGTGGTATTTTCTGTTGTCGTTGTTGCGAGAAAAGTATAGAAAATTTGTTAAAGACAGACAAGAAGAATATTGTCATATATACCATGCCATATACATTTTACTTATATGCTATTACTATTGGGAAAATGTGTGTGTGTGTATTTTTTGAAAGTAACAGTTTTTTTGGACACCATAAAACTTGCATTGTTGCATATATTTATTCAAAAGAAACTTGATTAATAGCTTTAAATATGCCAAAAGACAAAATATGTCAACTATTAAGGATATATAATACCAAAGTCCTTGTGCATATGTGTAATATATGTCCTGTATTTATTTTCCATTTGGATAGAAAATGAATATACAAAAGAAGCTTAAAATAGTACAAAACTCAAGAAAATTGGGTTTTTTTGTTGAGATAAGAAATTGTAACATGTTAATTTTATTTATTTATTAGAATTATAGAAAATTTTATAAAAAGAAAATGTGATTATTATTTTCGAATGTTTTACGTTACAATTTTCGGAATTTATACAAACAAATATTATGGCAAATTATGGGAAGGTATTAGATTATTTCATATAAGAACCGCCCATGAAGAAAATTTGAGTGTCTTTTCAGAATTACTATTTCATATAAAAACCGCCCCTTAGTAAAATTTGTCAAATTTTCATTAAATTTTTAGAAAAAATCTATAGAATAACTAAATTTTCTCTCTTTTCTTCTTATATTTTACGCCATTTTGTAATAATTTAATTCTAATATCAATTTTTTTTGATAATTTCGATCAATTTTGATCAGATTTCTCTGTTATAATCCGATATTTTATAAATTTACTTCTGCCATTTTGATATTTTTTAAAATTTAATTAATTATTCACTTTTTTTTCATCAATTTTAAATTAATTACTCAATTTTTAATTGATAAATTAATTTTGATCAATTTTTTTGGTATCCATTTTGGGTTTTCAATTACTTTCAGCCATTTTATAAATTAATCCACCATTTTTTATGATTCAATCTGCCGGCATTTTGAAATCTTATTAATATAAATAATTCCTCACAATTATAATAATTTATAATAATTATAATTTCTATTTTTGTAATAAAATTGTTCAGTTTAATTCAATTAGTCTTCAGACAAACTCCTTAATTACCAAAATTTTAAATCTTTAGATTTATTTATTACACCATAATTTTCAATTACTTGTATATATTCCTTTTTTTATATCCTTTTAAGATAAATATCAATTTTACTATATACTTTCTACATAAAAGTTAATTAATTTGAACAAACTTTTTAGGCTCAATACTTCAATTTCACGTACAACACAAAAAATTTATTATGTAGAATTAAAAATCATTGTTTTTTCAGGATTAGATAGAAATTAATTTTTTGTTTTTAATACTCATTCATCCTTAAAACTAGATACAAAATCTAAAATTTACTTTTAAATTGAATTTTAACATTCTTATCTCTTGTAATATCACTAAAAAGTTTTAGCGTATATATACCACCACACGAAGCTATAATATATCATTGAAACAAAGTGGATATCCACTTAGAAATTAAGGATATATATATATATATAATAATTATAAGGACTTAGAAATGATATTATTTATTTGAAAATTATTTTACTGCATCATTGATAATGTAAAAGAACATTTTACAGGTCAATAATTTCTTTAATTTCTCTTCATCTTAGTCCTTGAATGAAGCCCATAATTTTCATTTACAATAACAATTTTGATCAAAAGAAATTGTATAAGGATTTTTTTTGATAATTAATGAAAATTCTTAATATTTATTGAACTCTAAAAATATTATATTTTCTTAGCTTTTCAACTACTTTTCAAAATTCTCTAACACACAAATTACTTTACTTTATACTTAATTTACTTTTAAATATTTTTTCACATATAGAAAAGTAGCTTTTTCCCAGAGATTTCACGGCAAATTTTGATTTTCTTTTGACAAAAATGCGGAAAAGAGGATGAAAAACCGTAAAAAATCAACCTTTTGAAATTTTCAAAATTTTCAGAAATTCATGTCCTTTTTAAAGTCCTTTAGACTTTTTAAAGTGGCTAAAAAAAATTATAGAAAAAAAAAAATTTTTGGTATTATAATTTTTTTTTTTATTTTGAAAAATTGCATATGTGCATCAATTAATCAAAAATGGAAATTTATATTAATAAAATTTAATTTTGAAAGGGATTTCACTTTAGTTTTTTGCATGGTTGACAAGCTACAAAAATTTTATTTAAAAAAAAAAATTTAAATAAATGGAAATTGAATGCAAGTTGACAAGTGCATGCGCGTAAATAAAGATTTATTGTACATTTATATAAAAAAAAAATGTTGACAGTTTTGAATATTTTATATATAAAAAAACGTTTATTGTATCCATTTTTAAACACATATTTAATAATAATAATGAAAAATGAAGATAAATTAGCTACCTGTCGTCTGTGTTAATTTACCAAACAAGGGAGGCAAAATTACGTTTTAATTTTTATTTTATATTAATTGGGGTGTAATTTTAATTTATTGGTTTATTCATTTAAGGTGTATACAATTAAAAGGGGTTAATGGTGGAATTTATCAAGTGAAAAAGTAAGAGAGAAATTTCTGGTAGTAACAAAATAGGTTAGAATGGGTTGAGCTAGAGAGTTGTCTTCACACAAAGTTGTTCTTGGACAACCCTAATACAAGACAATCAAAAGATATTCTGAACACGACTAAATCCGTGCTCATAATTTATGTAGGAACAGTTAGAGGTCACTTACTATCAAGTAAGCACGCCGCAAGACTAAGACTAACAACAGAAACCCTTTGGCGGGGGTGTGCGGAGCGTGAAACGGTGGAATACATTTTGTGCCACTGTCCATCTCTATGTTGTAAGAGTTATAAACATTTTGGTTTTTACCTTGCAGGAAACTTAAGTGAAGTCAGAGGTGGAAAACCTGATAAGTTGGCAATTTTATGAAAGAAGTGAGATGGCACGATTTGTGGTAAGGTTCCTATATTCCAGGTATGAGGAATGGCCGCTCCATTCCTCCCCTTCTCAAACCAACCAACCAACAGAGAAATTATGAAGAGAAATATGGTTATTTTTTTTTTAAGAAAGCAAATGTCCTTAAAATTACTGTAATCCATCTAGAAAGATCTTAAATCTAACGTGAAACGATCTTATATTTTACAATTTATTTTGGCTCCTCCTATCACCATTAAATATACGATCACAGAAAGACTGTGAATTACAAAATGATCTTCAGATTATATTTGGATTTTTACACTTTAAAGTGTGTGAGATCATATGGAAGAAGGTTGAGTGAAGTTTCTAATTTTTATTATTAGAAATTATGAAGCTTTTCTGACTTCTTTATGATTATTGCTCCGCCCATCGACAATAGGAGGAATTGAAAACCAAATATGATAAGTATTAGGTGGGTTTTCGATCAGATGTGATAAATTAAAGGCAGGATTTGATTCATAATTATGAGTTTAGGTATGCAATATCAATGATAAATGCCCTAACAAATTATGCAATTGAAATAGGTATGGAAAATATATTGTAGTATTTCCTTTGATTATCAAGGACAATAAATTAATCTGTCAATTTTAAGGGATATATATGCAATTTAACCAATTTAATTTCTATCCAATTTAACTTTTACAAAATTTTATTTAAAGTAAATCGATTGTGTGACACTGTCATTTCCCCCTCATTTTATTTATATTATTATAATAATTTCTATATTTTTCTATAATATTATTAGGTAGATAATAAAGTTTTATCTAAATTTAATCTATATTAATAATCTTTGGCAGGGCATAGAGCCTGTAAGCGACATAACTTTACTAAAGGTAATATGCAATAATATATATAGATACCATCATTTTACTCACACTAACTGTTTAGGTATATGCTGACTCAAATATAGTTACACACACACACATATATATCAAAAATATATATGGACAATTTTTTGCCAATTTCGTGGTTGAGTGAACTTTTATTTTCTTCATAAAGAACAGCAAAAAAAAAAAATCTAACACAAAAAATAGGAAACAAAATATTGAAAATTCTAGGATAGGCGAATTTTTACTTTATCCTTATACACACGGTATTATATTTGGATTGAAAGGCAATATCTTTCTTTCTATCTAAAAAAAAAAAAACTCCTAAAAAAAACTGATGTGTAATAAAATGCTGTGACTTTTTTTTTTGCTGTATAAATTTATTTACCTATTTTAAGGAATTAAGGGGTTTGTTTCAAGGACGAAATTTCGAGGCTTTAATAATGAAGAGGATAGAGTGACTAAATAACTGATAATCGCTGTGTTCTATCAAATATTTAGAGTGATTTGATGAAAAACTTTTGAAATTTAATTTAAAATTTGATTATTTTATTCATTTTATGAGGCAAAAATTTCATCTGTCACAGACAAATTGACAGATTGGAATGAAAATTTTTCCATTTTTGGTTTTATGCCAAATCTTACCAAAAATAATTTTGTTACGCCGTTCGGTCATTTTACTATAATAACAAAGTCATCGTTATGGAATTGAACTTATCTAAAAAAAATTCTTTTTTTTTTTGGAAAAAAGGTGAAATGAAAATTGATGGTGTGAAAAGTTTTATATTAGAACTAAATATATTAAAATTTAAAAGCAATTTCTTTCTTCAGTCAATATAATTTTTAAAATATATATAAAAAAATTAAGTGATTAAAGAAATATATTTGTTTGGATTTATAATATTTATATAAAAATTCGATTAAATTTAATGATTATTTTTTTTATCTAAATGTTTTATTTAGAGACAAAATATTTAAATGGATATATATAGTGGAAAATTTGAATATTAGTAGAAGATTCGATAAATTTGTCTGCATCACTGCTAAACAATATTAAAAATCTGATCGATATTTTAATTATTTTACCTTGTTGTGTCAATATTAATAATGGATCAGTTTTTTTTTTGAGGAAATTCGGAGGATAAATTGAAATTAATCTAATCTCATTGCTCAGTAAGTAAAAATATACTTTGAAGCTACAATTGAAGCGACCGCGTGAGTCGTGATCTTTCCCTAGACATAAAGCCTAGATTTTGTCTGACATTTGCGTTGTCTGACAACAGTTTTATATTTAACATTACTTAACTGCGGATTACTGAACTACAGACTACAGGAGAAACAATATTTCCATGGTTTAGCTCAACTTTTCTAATACTGGAACAGAAGGATATTATATCCAACTGGTTTCCATGCTTCGAAGACCTTAAATTCCTGCAGTACATTTAAAAGATCAATGAAGTAGATTGAAAAAAAAAAACTTTCCCAATCCTTCCTACTTGTAAAATCTAATCATAAACTTGTAAATTCGACAGTTTCACACTAACAACCTCTGCAAGTTTTGTGTGATCAAATTTGTCTAAAAGTCCTAAAATTATTCAATTAATGAAAAATTTGTCGCACATAAAAAAAATTTGTCTTTCCTAAATTGAAAAAGAAAAAACAATTAAAGTTTTCCCCAAAATTGAAAATCTAAAATTTTGTGGTGTAACCAAAAATTGTGTAATTCTCTTCTTCTAACAAAAAAAAAAAAACAACTTTTATTTTTCCGATTATTTAAATCTCGATTCCTGATTAATCTCTGCAATATTATTTAAAAAGAAAAGCAGCAGCAATAGAAAAAAAGAAAGAAATCAATTTGATGGGCATCCAACTGTTAGATAAAATTCAATCACCTTTTAATGAGATTTTTTTTTTTTTGAGTATTTAGTTTTTCCGGATGTAAATCAGTCAGTTTTTTTTTACTAAACGGTTGAGAGAATTTTTTCCATTGGAAAAATTCATCAAAAAAAAAAACTAAATAGTTTTTTTTTTATATTACGAAAATGTGCATACCTTGAAAAAAAAAACCAGCATAGAATAATAATAATATATAAAAAAAAGCTATTAACTTGTCACGTACACGGCAATGAATGTAAAATGTATAAAAAAAAAAATAAAAAAATTACAAAAGAGAAATATTAAATTTCCTTTTTTTTGTGATCCTTTTTATAAATCTTTAAAATTTAAAGGCTAATTTAATGGAATTTCTGATATAGCAAAGATTGTGTAATCTATAAACCGTATCAGTTTTAATAATGTGTCATAATTTAATACTCCTATTATTTTTCTAAAGGAGGAAAGTCCTTGAACACATGTTGAAGAAGTTAATTAATATTTGATTAAAATTTTTTTAACGTCATTTCAATGCTTCATTTATGATGCAATTTTTATCTTTCTTTTTTTAATATTGGAAATCAAGTAGCAAAAGGGAGAAAATTTTTGTAATTAATTTATTGAAGAAGATAATCTAAATACAGACATAAGAAGTAAAAGATAATAATATTGTATACATGATAAAGATATTAGAGTTTGTTCAAATTTGAATCATTGGTTAGTAAATTTATGCAAGAAAAGGGCAATTTATTGTGTAATCTTATGCTTTTATTAGGGATTTCAAAGTCTGTAAAGAAAAATTAAATGAAAATTCTTCAAATTTGCTGCAATTTCTTCAAATATCAGATTCAGTAATGATTTTTCTGGCATTATTAAAAGATGATCATGTACATATTTGTCCATCTTAAGATGGTGTGAAATTTTTGGATAACCTACTGTTAGATTTTGCAACATGTGATTCATTTTACTAAAAATTGAACCATTTGAAAGTAATATTTAAAATTCGTTCATGCTTGGTGAATAGTTTTATTCTTCTAAGCCTGAAAAAGTTGAATTTATTTACTATGTGCATATTGTTTATCTACGTTGTAGAGTAGTGTTAATCTTTGTAAAAGTTTTTGTAGATTCAGGACTAAAGGCAGCACCAGGAACATGATACGCACATGATACACTCTGGATACGAAGAATTCAATTCGGAGAACAGTTATCCTTTTACAAGATATAAGAAATTAATTTTCAAATTGCAACATTAGAGCATGTATTGAAAAATTCAAGGAATCCTTGCTCTGTATATTGTAATAGCACTTTATACAGGAGATTGTAACTATTATTGTCATTGGAGTAATAGTTTTCGTAATCCTACAAAATAGGAAAATCTTAAATTATGCTCAATTATATTAGTAATATAATTAAACATCCAAATATTGCCAATAATTGCAAGAAAATACTTACTATAATTCCAACTTAACCTAAATCTTATCCTCCCTTATTCACAAATCTATTTATTATTAAGGGTTAAAAAAAAATATTTCCATTTAAAAAAAAAAAATCAGGTAGTAATTTGATCTGTTAATAAAATTGCTTTTACACAAAAAAAAAACTCTAATCCAAAAGCGTGTATCCTCTTATATTTCAATTTGAAATTAATTTTTATATAGTAGATAAATATTTTGAGGCTTATAAAATGAACCAGTTTTATGTTTCTAGATATTTAAATTCCATTTTTATTTTCATTTCTATTTTTATTTTTATTTTTATTTATTGTAAACCACTAGAACTAAAATATTGGTTTTTTGCTCTTGTTATGGGTTATTTTTTTTTTTTGTATATTAACCAATTTTTTCTCTTCCATAATTTTTTTTTTTTGTTTGTTATTCACATTTTATTTATCCTGGGATTTTTCCCTTAAAGCTTAGTATGCAGGTCAAGTGCGAAATGAAATTTTCATAGAAATTTAACGTATAGTGAAATCAGAAATGAAAAATTTCACTGTTGATTTCGCTCAGGTAGTATACGCACGTCGCGTGAAAAGGTCGTGAAAAACAATGTAATTTTTTAACAGATGGACGCGCAAAAGGTCTCCAATTGTTGACATGTAATATTATTTTGTTAATTTTGATTTAGGTAAATTTGAATAGTCAATTTAAATATAAAATGGTAAAACACAATCTAATTACGTAGTCCACATTGAAAATGGAAAAAAATTTCTCCAGAATTTTTAGAAGAATATTTAGAAGAGGTCGGTCGTAAATTATGAAAATTTCTATTAGAAACAGCAATAAAATTAGACAAGTTAATTTGAAATTTTATTATTTTGACATTTTTTCATGGCTATTAAATGTCAAAATAATAAAATGTCAAAATAACTTGTCTAATTTTATTTACAAAATATTTTTCACAATGTTTTCACACGGACTATTTCACTGGAGAGTTTGGAGAGCTTTGGAGAGCTTTGGAAATTTTTGGAGATTACGTAAAAATATTACATTTCACTTGACCTGCATACTAACCTTAACAGAAAATGTAAAATGTAAAATGAAAATGAGAAATGTAAACTTTTTACATGTTTTGTGTAGACCTGGGAATAAAAAAATTATATAGCACACCACTACGAGTTTAAATATACCTATTAAAAAATATATTGTTACAAATCCTTTTTTTTTCGTTCTATATATATTTTTAACCATGATGGTTAGATCCTTGTGATTCGTTCTATACCATATTTTTCTTTCTATATAATTTTCCTATTAAAAAAAAAAAGGGGAACAACATAACAATTTAAAAAGGAAATCATTATTTTTTTATTATTGTTCATCATTGGAAAAGTCAATGTGCAAGTAAAATCTAGAAAATAAAAAAAAGTTTATTTTTCCCAGAAAAAAATTGAAATTAATTTAAAGCTTAAAGTTTTTTGTATTATTTTATTTTGTGCAGCCTAAAAGACTTGGAAAATTTTTCTACCATTATTTTCTTTTTTGCATTTTGTTAAATTATAAATTGTGGCAATTTTTTCTCAGTCATTTTCCCAGTCATTTTCTCAATCATTTACGACATTACGACACGTAAAAAAAAAAAAAAAATTGAATAAATAATTTAAATTTTGTTTACTTACGTAAATAAGTAAAAAAAAAAAAAAATGCTGTGCCAGGATGTGAAAAATTTATTTTGATGTTCATACCTCAATTTAGACTTCGTTAGATATGTAATTTTTGTTTTAAGGACGAATTTTATAGAAGGTATAAAAAATCGTTAAGAGTTTTTTTTTTTTTTGTATTTTTGAAAAATTTATAGAAGGTCGTTTAATAGTCTGAATCTGATTTAAAAGCAAAAAAATTAAAGTTAATAAATTGATGATGAGATAAAATTTTAAAGAAAATAATTTTATAAATGACTTTTGAAGTTGTTTATTTCATGATACTTTAATGTAATTTTTGCATTAAACATGAATTTTTTTTAGTCACATTTAATTTGAACATCAAGAATTTAAGTTGATTTGTTCAGTTTTTCACTAATAAACTTAAATTTAAGACTATGCCAATTGCTCTTTGTCTAAATTAAAAATATTGTAATTTAAATGGTAATATATGTTGCATGCGATTTTGTCCACAATTTCCTTTAGTAATTATATTGAATTTCCTATGTGAAAATTGAATACGATTTTATCGCAATTTTAAGTAAAATTATTCTTATTGCAAAAATTCACATTTATACTTAAAATTTCTTATAGAAATGTTGGATGAAAGAAATTTATTGATGTTGTTAGGAAAAATTTAATATTTCTTTGATCTGTTACAAATTTTTCAAATAATTAAATTCATAGCAAAAAAACTTGAAAAAAAGTCTAAATTAGGGAGCCACATTCTAGCTAGATGCTCTAATTTACTCCATTTTTAAAACACAATAAAAAAACCAAACAGATTCTGAAAGTTGAGATTTAAATCTTAAATTTCGTATATAGAACATAAATTTCGGACATAGATTTCTATATTTTTTAAGCAACACATGAAAATAGAGTTCATATGGGAAAATATTTCTTCTTTAAAAAAAAAACACTTTAATTGTGCAAAATCCTAAAAAAAAAATTGTGAAAAATCATTGATTTCGCCAAAAAATTTTTTCCATTTTCCAGACTGACAAAAAAAGTAAATATGAAAATTTTACTTTTTTGCACGAGAGACAAAAAAAAAAATGAATTGTTTACATTCCACACAATTGTAAAAAATTCTCAAAATATTATCGATAAGGACCTATCTATAAGGATATACATATATATCTCTCTCTATGTCAATATATATACCATAGAATAATGTCATTATATACTCGGAATATATTTAGTATATATAGAAAATTTGTTCACAAAAAAAAAACACTTTGAACTATTTAATTTTTAATGAAATGAAAATGTTCATTTCTAAATTTTGTCTATAGGATTCGATATACACACACGTATATAACCAAAAGAGCAAAAACACAAGGTTAAGCACCCAAACTCTTTGAAAAAAAAAATTAAATTCTCGTAATTTTCCTTCCCTCAAAATGAAATATTTTTTTTAACACGATTGCATGAAATTTTCACACCAATAATATTATGTTTATACTATATGCAAAAAAAAAGTTGAGGGGTTATGTTTTTAAAGTGATTTTCAAAATGAATTTCATTATTTAATTAATTTTTTATAAAAAAAAAAAAACAGAAGAAAATAAGGGAAAATTTTCATAAATATTTGATTGATAATAAAAAAACAACGAATTGTTTTTTGTTTCTGTTCTGCGAGGGTGTGGAAAATGGAAAATTGTTTCAAAATTTACTGATTCTATAAATGATATATGTTAATTTGTATAGAAATTATTTTATTAAATTTTGATTAATTATTAAAATTTTGAATGGTGTGAAAATTGTATAGAGAATTAATTATTTAATTTGAGTACAAAATTAAGTATGTGCAGCGTATGCTAATGCTTTAATTGGGGCATAGTAGCAATAATATTTGGTTTCTAAATTGCGGGCTTTTAAATTATTTCATTAATGGTTGAATTAATAATCATTTTACATTAAATTTAAGTACTAAAACTATGACCCAAGTTGTAATTTACTCATAGTATACTCGCAATGCAGTTAAAATGACCATTAAAACCACAATTTTGAAAATAATTTAATACAAAATGCGCCAATTACAAAATGGTCAAAATGGCGGCTGCATACATTTATCAAAATGGCGGCTATATTTTAACTGAATTTCGAGTATACTATGAGTATATTATAGCTTTGACATGATTTTTGTCCAATATTATGATAGAATATAATTTCTTTCAAAATGGCGGACATAAGATTTTGGAAAATGACTGAATTCATGATTATAATTTTTGTCTCTATTTCTTAATTATTGGCCTGTGCCTGTGGAGATACTAAATAGAGCAATTCTAGTATTGAGACTAAAAAAGAGCAATTCTAGTATTGAGAATTGAAATTTTGGTATATGGAAAAGGGAAATTTCGTGATGTTTAATTAATTTGTGTTAAAATCATTGGGTCCTTAGTCAAATTAACGAAATTAAAGGATAATTATATGCAAACTATATTTGTTTGATGATTTTTTCCGTAAATAACGTCTGCTAGTGACTGTCTGAAAATCTACATATTAGCTCCATGAGCAAGGACATCCATTAAAAATAGTATTGAATTAAATAATTCAAAAAATTCTCCAGAAATTTCTCAAATTTTATATTTTTTTCTCTCCAAATTTAAAGTCCAAAATTTAATAAATTCTTCAACTTTTTTGATAATTATCAATTGGTGTTAAAAAGCCAGCAGTGAAACCAAATCATCCACCAACAGCTCAAATGGTTGATTGTGCAATTGTGAATATGAAAAATTGAAATTTATATGAAATATTTTATATTAACTTTTCTCCATTTTCAATTTAATGACATAAAAATATAGTCAAACAAAAGTCCTTTTCTTCTCAATTTTATACAAAACAAATTTAATTAATCATAAATTATTCAATTTTAAAATCATTTTTCCTTTTCTTACACATAAAAATTCTTTTTATTAATTTCTCATTTTCATAAAATATAAAAATTAATTTCTATAAATTAAAATATATTTTTTTTTTTCTTCTGTTAATCTTCAAGCGACATTATTTATGCACCCAATTTTTTTTTTTTTGCTCTTCAATTTTTTTTACAACATAAAATAAAAAATTCATTAAATTTTTTTTTTTTTTTAGTTACCAAGGAAATTTTTTTTAAACTGAAAAAAAAAAAAAAACAGAAGAAAAACATAAGCAGAAAAAAAAACTGTCTAGGTAAAAAAAGAAAAAGCGACTAACTAAAAAAAAAAAGTAGAAAACTTAACTTCAAAATTAAGAAATTTATTAATTGGAAAAAGAATACTCAACTCGTTAGCATTTAAATTAAGAAATTAGTACGAAGACACACGACTACAACATAAAAAAAGATTTGAAGAAGATTTTTTTTTTCCTTAAATATAAATTTTCTTTACTGTCCGCGCGTTAATGTTAATACCATTTTAGCCTCAAGTCTCTCTCTCTCTCCGCTAAAATAGCACCCAAAAAAAATTACATTTTAATATTGTAAAAATTTTATTTTGTAATTTGTACAAAATTAAAAATTATATATTTCGTTTTTCGTTAAGGATTCGAAATGAAAATCTTCATGAGTAGAAAAAAAAAGGATATTTAAAGATGTTGACGTATAAGAGTAGAAATTATCCTTAAACAGTTTCGTGTTTGGTTTTATTAAGAAATTTATTAAAAAATAAATGGTTTTAATTTTTGTATTTTAATTTTTTTTTTTTTTGGTTTTGTATTTTTAAAAGGATAATAAGGATAATAAAAAGAATTGTTATTAATAACTTTTGGTATAAGAAAAACAAAAATTGGTTAATTTATATTTTGTTTTTCGTATTTTTTAGGTTATAAATTTCAATTAAAAATTCTACTTTTAATTTGTTTATTTAGTGGGTGGAATTGAAATTAGGTTTCTTTTTCTAATATCGTAAAAATGAAAATTAATTTGTGTTTAATTTGAATAATTTTTTCGTTTGGTAACAAAAAATTACTTATTAATTTTGTGTGACTGTCTCCCTAATTGGGAGAGGTAAAATAATTAACATATATTTTTGATTAAATTTGATTTTCTCACTCCTTATAATACTTAATTAATTTAATTAATTCATCCTTGGAGAGTTTTGGCTTTGATTGATTGTGGTTACATTAATGGTTCACTTTCACTATTTCCGGTTAAAAATATTCGTATAATGAACTGTGTTACTTTATTTCTGTATGGCAACTTATTTATTTCCGCCATTTTGGTTATTTATTTCCGCTAAATTGGTTCAATAATTTCCACCATTTTGGAATAATATTCTATAAAATTTAAAACTTAATTAATACAATTTCGTTATGGGATAATTTTCCAATTACTATTTTATTTGCTATAAGAATTATTACAGATTATCCTTTTATACAGCCGCCATTTTGAAAAATCGAATTTTTAATTGATATTTCGCATTATTGGAAGTTAAAATTTCATTGTTATTCGGCTTTTTTGTAAACTCTAAATGGATTTGTAAGTACAATCGATTTTTCTGGAACGAGTTTGTCCCTATAAAGTTTAATTTCTAAGCTTTCCAATTCCCGAAGAAGGAAACATCGTATATAAAAAATTATCGTTTTTCCAACAAAGTTCATTAAAAATTCAAAATTATATTTAACTAATAAATCTACAAAAATTTAACTATCTTATTAATTAAATAATTTTTAGACATTTTCTTCCCTATTAAATATCAATAAAAAAACACAATTCCCCCAAACAAAATAATTTTCAATAAATTTTCACAATTTCACAAGAAAAATATAAATTTCTATCTTTTCAAAAAAAAAAAAATTAAAAACAAGGAAAAAAAAAATGATTCAATAAAAATTAAAATTAGAGAATTTTTAATTAAAATATAAAATTCAAAAACATTAGAGAAAGAGAGAAAAGTAGAAAATCTATTTTTTCCTTATAACAAAATTTTCCTATTTTTAAAGGATAGTAAAAAAAGATTTTAAATATATAACATTTTCTTAAGTACGAGATGAAAAAATTTTCTTTTTACACTTATTTTTTGTTTTTGTTATTATTTTCTTCTTTTTTGATGTTCATTATTGTGGCAAATTGAAAAAAGGATTTTCATTTGGAAAAGTTTAATCATTTATATGGGTATATGAACACCTGATCTTCTCTCATAAGTGTAAACTTTCGTATTTTGTTGTACGTACAATATTTAGTTTTGAGTAATGTTCATGAAAATTTGTTGATACTATTTTTTTTTTTGGTTGTTTGGGTATAATTTTAAGTTTTTAAGTGAAAATTTTCCTCTTTTATATGAGTATATATTTCGTTTTTCGATATGTACTTACTTTACGAACTACTGAAATGTTCTATTAGCATCATTTTTACAGACATCACGTATTTAATGAACACTTTGTTCTATACTTATACATGTTACTTTTTTTGGAAACGTTTGTAAAGGGCAAGGAAAAAAAACTGATATATGCCCGACATGGCATTGGATGTGAAAGAAAATATTTTAAAGGATCAGTTACTGCTTACTGATATCTGCAAAATCTTGACGAATAATCCAACTATCAAAATATCCTTTTGACTTTGCAATTGTGCCAAAATAAAAGCTTGGATTACCATAGAGTCGTACAGATTATAGAAGCACAAGATTGGCATCATGGATAACAATTTTTGTGCTGGATAATCAGTCTTTATTTGTTGTGCATATAGAGGAGACTGGATCATATCAAAAATATTACTGAAGAACGAAGAACCAGCAACAGCAGAACCATCGCTGTGCTTGGTAAACAGTAAAATGATAGAATCTCCATCTTAAATTGATATTACACAATAATGTAGCACAAATTTCCACAATGCCGCAGATAATCAGATGCAAATTTACTATCTCGCATTTCATAATCTTCAACTTTCAGCTCTTAGAGAGGTTGAAAATATTGACGATCCAATTAATTTTAAGTAATGATTCACTTTGTTATCTAGGATCATAATTTAATAAATCAGCTGAAACTAACCATTTAATCCGCCTTAAAAATACATTTTTTTTCTCTATAATATCCTGACAGAAAATATTCGTCTCGCCAAACCCATCATATAGATAAAGACATTTTAATATATTAAATTTCTTTATATTGCATATACATGTAAAAAATAGACATGAATTCCTTGCAAACAATTGCATTATCCTTTCTTTCTCTTTTCAAAATTTCTGTAGTTAAGCGAAAGTTTTCTTTAAACAAAAAGTTTTTTCTAAAAAAAAAAGTATTTCACGTATCGAAGTACAATTAATATTAAGAACTTTCTATACTATATACCATTGATATACATTTCGTCCTTTTTTTTTTTACTTTTGGTATTTACTCAAAAAAAGAAGAATATTTTCCTACCAAGAAAACAAAATATATAAATCGTAAATAAGGACAAAAATATCTTACAAATATAATCACAAATAAAATAAAAAATAAATCTGAAGGACAATCATGATAAATTTTCTTTCCAATTTTTTTTTTTGTGTTTTTTTTTTGGAAAATCGTTTAAATTTTTTGGAAAATAGTTTCATTTATTTTTCTTTCCTCCAGAAAAAAATAGAAAAAGAAATCAAATTTAGTTGATCAAATATAATTTGTGATAGGATTTTGAGAGAGTTTTTGAAATTTAAGTTTTCTATGTTTTGAAAAAAAAAAGGACCTTCTTTTACTTTTCTTGTTTTTTTCTTTTTTGGGTTAAAAAAAGAAATTGCATTTTATTGGAAAATCCTATTCAAAGGATTCTTCTTTCTATTTTGTAATCATACTCAATAAAATTTTCATGTGGAAAAGAAAACTATCCAGTAATGATTTTTCCTTTGTAGATTAACTGAAATAATTTTCTTTAAGGAGAGACAACAAAATTTTTTTTTTTAATTTTCATTAAGAAAAGTATTTAAAAAATTATATAATAATATTTTTTAAGGTTCAATTACATTAATAAGTTTATTATAAGTTTTGATGACAATTTCGTTAAATTAAATAAAGAATTTTAGTTCATTTTTTCTTTGGGGATGAATTATTTTGTTGGAAATTATAAAAGAATTAATAATTTAATTTGTCAAAGATTTTAGAGGAACTGTGACTATAGTTTCGTTTATTAAATTAAAATTAATGTTTTGGTATCACAAACAAGGTTAGCTTATTTCGTAAGCTGAATTATTGTAGCTGTTATGAAACTGTCCAAATAAACTGTTTTCACTAATTGCCAACACCTAGATATGTTGGCTGACTGTTAATATTAATTTACTGTTCCTAAAGTTAAGACTACTTTTTTATAACCACCTGTTATCTAACTGTTAATAATCTGTTATCTAAATGTTACCGATCTGTTATCTAACTGTTACCAATTAAGTTACATTTATCACTTATATATTATATCTAAATGATTTTCTTTTCATTTGCAGACATAAACCTGAGAATTGTCTCACATGCAACGTTCTGTACGATTGTACTTTTCCATTGATTTCAGTATCAAGGTAAGATTTATATTTTCCACTATTATTTAAAAAATTAATTATTAATATTTTCTGGACTAATAAAACTTTGCCTTCAATTCATTAATTCACAAAAAAAAATTTAATTATCCTTAATCATTATTCCTTACCCAAAAAAAACACACACACACAAAAACTTTATCAATTATAAATTGAAATAATATTTGCGACATTCCATCATATATAATACCAACTTGTGACGTGATATTCATTTTGCTTAGCATATTTTCATGAACATCTGATGAATTTCTTATTTAATGTCTCTAATAAAATAATTTATTCCATTCTTAGGGATGCATAAATTTAGATCATTATTTTTACAGAGGAAAATTATTGTCAATTTACTTTTTCAAAAATTCTTTTGGAACTCTTTACTTTTTGTTTTGCAGACACCAAAAAAAATTTTCATTCCTTTTTATTTCAGTTGTTTTTGTTTTCTTGTTGTTTTTGGTGAAGAATGGTGGAAATTGCGTGTGAAACATTTGTGACAATATGTTTTTCTCATTATTTTTATTTAGTTATCTTTTTATATTGGTTGTAAAACAGTGCAGAATTTTGGGTAAAAAATTTTTGTAAGTTGGTTTTTTAGAGATAAATTTCAGAAGTAATCATTTTGGAATTTATTAGAATCTTCGATGGGTTTAAATTCTTTAAAGTACTATGTATGTTAAGGACATATATTTGGTCAGATGGTGGAATTTACTATCTAAAATTTGCATTTGACTACGGATCGTTCAATTTTTCCAAGAATATTTTTTACTCTCAATAAAATTTAAATCAGATTAGAATATCAATTAACCAATTATAAATATTATTGAAAAAAATTCAAGTCTCATTCCAAGTCTCATAAAGAAACTACAAAATTTTCAACTTAATTACAAGGATAACAGATAAACTGATACTTTTAATTGACGTATCAATTTTCGTTAGATTAATTTACAATATTTTCTTTAAGGTTGATCTGAATTGTGTGACTAAAAAGGGCTACAAATTTTCCGAAAAAATTAAGACAAAATTTCAATCGACTCTACTCTATCATCGTTTGACATTTTAATCGTTTTATTTTTGTATCCAAAAGAAAAAAAATTCATCACTGTGTACCTACCCCACATTCTTTACACTCTAAATCTAAACAAACGAGAAGAAACAAGAAGAAAATAAATATATTTACAAAACAACTTATGGAAATTCCTTTAACTTTTTTAACAATTTACGCAAAATAATTTATGTAATTTTTTTTCCTCTACTAAAAAAAAATTTACAATTTTTTTTTCTGTTTTCTGTTTTTTTTTTTTAGAAATTATGACAAAATTTTCCATATTTTTGGTGGCACATAATGGAAATGAAAGAATTATAACAACAAGAAAATTTTATTTATGGAAAACTTTTTACCATATTTTCATATTTTTTCGCTGTTTCATCTGTTTCTCTCCTTGGTGTTTTTCAGCTTTTTTTGGATAACAAATGAAGAAAATTATGAAGTTATTCTGACAACAGTTAGTGGAAAAAAAAGTAAAACGGAAGTCACATCCTGCGTGTTGTAAAATGCATATTCATTGTCTGTGAAAAATTTTTTTTGCTTCTAATAAATTAAATTGCATATTTAGACCCCAAAAGAAAAACGCTGTAAATGAAAGAAAAAATTAAATAAAAAAAAAATTCTTTGAATTTGTCGACTCTTTAAAATACGATTAACGCGTCACAACTGAAACAAAGATACAGTGACTAAAAATTAATGCGATACTGACATTCGAACCAGGGAAAATCTAAAGCTGTCTATTACGAAAAATTCACAAAGAGTAGTCCAAATATTACAAAGATGGATGATATTAGTGACATGCTGTCTGCCCTGCTCTAATATAAGTAGCAGGAGAACAGTATTCTGAAAATCTATTAATTTGAAAAAAAAACTATTACAGATTATAATAATCGAAATCATAACCAAAATATTGTTTTGTAAAATTAATGATTAAAAGGTATTATGGAAATAGTAAAATATTTCTAAAGAAAATAATCAAAATTTGGATAATTTTTCATATTATGTAATTCTTTAGCATATAATTAATTTACATAATTAAATACAACACTAAGAATAAAATTGTAATTAATTGCTACTTATATTCGTGATGAATTAACACATGGTCGATAAAATTCTTGATTATTTTCTAAAAACCATAATGTGGCACACCATTTTACACCAACTAAAATTGGACATCCAGCATGTAAAAATCTATAATCCGGTTCTCCAGATGAATATGTATTAAACCAAAATAATGCTGATCCTTTTTGTGGCCAAACAGTAATATTAAGATTTGGAAAAATTGTTGCACCACCTTGTTCAACATTATTCATCTAAAAGAAAGTCATTTTTACAATTATAAAATTTTTCAAGAAATTTTTATGAAATTATTAACATAAAACATTAATGTTGCCATTCTCTTTTCTTGCTGATTACCATATAAAAAAAAAATTGATTAAAATTATTTTTATTTTAATTTTTATATATACATATTTACTTGAGACCAATCATGATGTGTTACATATTCATTACCAATTTCATAATAATTAATATTAATGCGTCTTGTCAACTCCATATTTAATTTAGTTATATAACCAGATCTTCTCTTAATTAATTTCTTAGTTTTACTATTTAAATATATTGATCCACTTTTACTTGTGCGTATATGTTCCATATTAACACCATCTTCTACTAATGATGGGTATAATTTTACTTTTTTTATAATTTTAATTTCATTATCATATAAAACATTATGAAATATTATTAATATTGGCTCAATAGATAAAATTTCCTGTTTTAATGGTCCAATATATAAATATGGAATATTGTTATTAGTATATTGACAATATAATAAACGATTATTATATTTAACTGGATTAATTTCTTGATCTTCACGACATAATCTTATATAGCTTTTTATTGAAATATGTTCTAAATACATAAAATTTCGTATATATTTATCTTCCACGAACTATAAAAAAGAATTATTTTAGTTAAAATATTTTTTTTAATATTATTTGAACGCCGGGTGTGTTAATTGAGCATTTGTTTTCCAAATGGAAGGCTCCTGTCTTCAAATACAGTAAAAACATAAAAACTTGCTCAATTGAATATTTTCGGGATAAATTTCTCTTTTTACAATTTGAATTTATCACTTTTTACCCATTTTATAACAAAATTTCCTTTAGCAAATTAAAAATCTTCCTTTAACAGAGTAAGGTTTGATATACGAATTATAATTGTGTTCGTTTTCTTATGGATGGAGAATTTTATAGTAATACATTTTCCTATCAAGTTAAGGTCATCTAAAAGCTATACTAGGTATTTGTGTTTATTGGTAATTGTGGCCTATATGTACCTAATTTGTTTGATCCACAATGACGAATTGCAGTTAACTAATTGTAGTAGTTTTGAAAACCATGTACAAGTTTTTATGTTTTTACTGTAGTATTTGAAGACAGGAGCCTTCCATTTGGAAAACTAATGCTCAATTAACACACCCGGAGTTTAATTTAAATTATAAAAATGACAAATTTGACCTGAAAAATAATATAACAAATATAATTATGGCAACACTAACATTATCCATATAATAATTGCTAAATTTATTGATGTTTTCATCTGTATAATAGTTTATTTGATTATCCGGAAAATACTTGTTGTATTCCTTAATATAATGATTAGCTTTCTTACTGTCGCCTAAAAACAAATTAATATTAATTTTGATTTTTTTAGCTTCAATTATGTATAGTATTTCGTGTTCAAATTGGTCTTTTTCCGAATCAAATTCGGCTCTTTCCCAAAACAATTTGATGTGAACTGGCCCACTTTAAGGCACTTAAAATTATTTTGTTGAATATCATTATGGTTCAATTGTTTTGTGAATCAACAATAATGGCTCATATATATTCAGAAATCGTACTCAGCACAAATATATCTGGGTTAACAACGTCATTGGGATGTTTTGTAAATTATTAAACTTTTTATTAAAATTAAATTTGTTCTCCATTAGGACTCAAAATTTATTATAATTACCGCGCCTCAATACCAGATTTTAAATTTTTTGTTTACCTAATTTATAATATGAATCAGCAAGTATATTTAAAGTTTTGTTTAATGTACTTTTTTCATTTTTTCTATTTAATTTCAATAAAGTTTCATTCATCCAAATTAATGCATTATAATAATCTTTTGAATAATGTGCCACAGTTCCTAGGTTAAAACAAGCTTCTGCATTTAAAGAAGTACTGGAAAAAAAGTAAGAAAATTTTAAATTTTAAAATAATAATTTTATTTGTTATCGACTAAACTTATATTGAATTCCATTTATTATTCCATTTGATAAATGATTGGCTGATAATTTATAAACGTCTTGTAACCAGAAAAATGCTGAAATTGTTATAATAAAATCTTCATCTCTTGGAAATTTGAAATCTTTTATCGAATATTGAACTTTTTTAAGAAATTCTGAAATTTTTATTTTGTTTTATGAATTATAATATAAGTATAATTTTTATTTTCTACTTTTATCCATTATAAATGGTTCATAATAAGACCAATCATGAAGTTGCCTAGTATATTTATATGCGTTAATTGGATTTAAAAAATAATTTTTATCATGAATTTGCACATTTTCGTTTTTAGTTTCATCGAGTTTCCTAAAAATATATATAAATTATTAAAAAAAGTAATTAATTTTATATGAATTTTTGTGGTTCACATTTGAATACCAAGTAAAAATATTTCAGAAAGTTTTATATAATTCTTTAATTCAATTATAATTTCTTTAATATTTATTATAAAATTATTATTTACATATTTATATGAGTTTATGAATTTGAAATTTATTATTAATAATATTATGAATAAATTAATATTGTAATATTTTCTTATAAATTTAAAATACATTTTTGTTTTTATGGTTAATAATTATTTCTATTAATTATTTTCATTTTTCGGTACAAGAGTGTCAAACAAATATTAAATTATCTTCGCGATGCCTACTTTGCATAAGAAAAACTATAAGAGCTCTACCTAAACACCGGCGTACGGCGTATGGCG
This sequence comes from Empis stercorea, assembly GCA_949752835.1. NCBI lineage: Eukaryota > Metazoa > Arthropoda > Insecta > Diptera > Empididae > Empis > Empis stercorea. The sequence continues at coordinate 87,193,900 of OX457085.1, forward strand.
TATATACGTCGGCACGCTGATACGCCAGCGTATCCCGAAATAAAATGCCACATTTATATACATGAAAATTTTTTTGATCGATGTTTCTTTTTGCTAAATTTCAAAAATCAAATTAAAAATTTTTATACGCCCGTCAAAATTGGAAATTCCAATTCTCGGCGTACGTATGTCGCGTATTTCGGGTGCTCCAATACAGAATGTATGTACCAATATCGATTTTGACAGACGCCATACGCCGTACGCCGGTGTTTAGGTAGAGCTCTAAGTTTTGCTGTAGCATCAAAAACTTCTCTTCCTCGAGTAGAGTGAATATCTTAATCTTAGCCAGAGTTTCATCTGATATGTTTTGTAAATCTTTCAATGTTCGTGCCGCTCGTCTCTACAATAGATGTGTTACGTTGTTAGTGCTAAGAATTCATTGTCTGTCAAAAAATTTTTGTCTCCTAATAAGTTAAATTGCATATTTAGACCCCAAAAGAAAAACGCTGTAAATGAAAGAAAACAATAAATAAAAAAAAATTCTTGGAATTTGTCGACTCTTTAAAATATGAAAATTTTGATAAATTTTGTGAAGCTTTGCTGCTGTTTTCTCTATGGATAATAAATTTTTGTCCTAAACTTGCACTTTTTGTTGTTGTAACTATAATTTGTTAAATTTGAAATGCAAGAGACCAAAACGAAATTATCGTTTTGCTAAAAGAGAGTGTGCAAAACCACAAAGTTATTAGCCAATGTCAGTTTTACAGGAAAATTATAATAAATTATTATGAAAATTTCATGTATGTACGATTAAAATTCACCCAAGAAAATTTACATATCTATCTACTATACATGTACACAATAATTGCCTATAAAACATAATAATTTTTGTTGCTGGATTTGGTAAAAACCTTATACGTTTTAAATTTTACCAATTATAAATTTTGTTCTATTACTTAATGCATTTTAATTTATCATAGAGACGAAACGTTTTTATACCATATTTATCGTAAATTTTTTGATTGTTATGATCCTGTGTGTGTGTGTGTGTCTGGTGTGTAAAAAAAATTAAGGATGGTATATATAGAAGACCACAATAATTTTAGATTTTGTAAAGTCATCAGAGTTTTGACATAAAGTCATCAGTTATTGTCGATTTTGTTCATTAACCACAACGAACCAAACCCCCAAAAAAAAAGTTTTTTTTTTGTAAAATGATCCTATTGTTTAATCAAGTTTTAAGGACATTTTGTAAGGATAATTTTTGTTGGGGAAAATTATAATTTAAAGTTTTAAAGTTTTAAGTTTTGTCTTGTTGTTACTGGACTAAAAGATTTTGTTAGACACAATTTGGGCGTGTGAGATGGATGCATAATTTTCCAAGGAGGGTTTATAAAAGAATCAATGTCCGGATCTTGTGATTTAGTTTATTAATTTATGATTGGTGTTTGATAAATCATGGATTAATAAGGAGTCTTAAGAGTAATTGAAAAGAAAACTGAAAATAATTAAGATTTATTAGTTATTTTTGACCTTACATTAGTCTAGTTATATTCTGAAGATCTTTTTCAGTTAACTGTCCATCAATTAATCAATGACAGCTTTCGAATATTGTTTAATCAAAAAATTTAATTCCTTTTGAGTTGAACGGCCCCAAACAGGAGCTCGTTAGAAGAATTACTTCGGATTACTACCTTGAACTAGTGAGATTACTAACTCACATGTCACATAATTTCTTACATTGTAAATTGACTCATATGACATTTACCTAGTAATCTGATCAATTTCACTCAAATTTTATAAGAATTATATCATCAAAATTTAACAAACTCCCAAATTTTCATTCTGCCTACAAACAATTTCATTTCGTATAATAAAAAATGATAGGTAAAAAAAAAATGAATTTTTTTTTTTTTGGGAAATTTTTGGAAAGAAATGACTTTGAAATTGCTAATAAAATGCGTTCATCAGTTTACTTAATTAGTGACATTATTTTTTTTTTAAACAAAAAAAGTCTCCTTTAAATACTAAATAGTAAACCAAAACTAAAAAAACTAAAATCATCATCAGCCAAAATATTTTTCATACTAAATTTCATACTAACTTTTCCCTTCACTTCATCCATAAAAAATGATGGCTAGATTGTTGTGTATAGGAAGGATATAAATTTATTATAATATGTTTTAATGGGAAAAATGGAATATAGGCAAAAATGTTTATAGTAGTAAAAGTGGAAAACGGTTTTTTTTTTTTTTTTTTTTTTTCGTTTTCAAATTATAAATTTTTGAGGGCGAGAGTATTTATAGCGAAATTATATACCAGAGGAGTAAAAGTGATTCATTTATATAATTTTTGTTGTACTATGTTGTGGTTATATACATTTTATATAGAAAAACGCTGATTCAGTTGTTTTTGTTATATAACATTAACGAGATTAATATGGCGTTATATTGTTTGGGACAGGATCACATTACCAGAACTAATTTTCGAAAAAAAAATATCGTTATAATATACATAAATTTCGTTTCGTTTACCTCATATCTAAAAAAAATAAATTTTCATTTTTGTATATTACTCGTATAATATCCGCATTTATGCAATTTATATACCACATATTTTTCATATATATATTTAACCATATCAAGGATATTCAAGGATATAAACAATATGAAATTTTTTCAGAAATTAAAAAAAAAAAAAAAAAAAAAATTCCTGTAGGTTTCTATGTGCCCAAAATGAAGTAATAAATCGATTAAAATTTTTTTTTTGGAAAATCCCCTACAGAAATTTTTATTTGTTATGACATAATTTTTGACCCATCATGACAATTATTATTGTATGGTCACAATAATTATTTGAAATTTCGTGTTGGTACAAAAAATTTTTTTTTACCAAAAAAAATTATTACTATACCAAAATGATGGTCTCTTGGGGGGTATGAGTGACATTTTTATTTTGAAGTTTTTATGACACCATTCAAATGATTTCTCTCCTGATGCACAACATTAACAAAAAAAAAAAAAAACAAGAAGGAAAATTATTGTTATAAAAAAAAACCCCCCTAGAAAAATATAACGAAAAAACGAGCAAAAGTGTAAGCAGAATGCAAACAGAAGGAAAAAAAAATTATATGATGCCAGAACAATGGTAATATTGATTGGCCAATTATCTTTAGTGATTACATTTATTGGGTATGCATGACTGAATATCACCTAACATTCTGTGTGTGTGTCGCTCTCTCTCTCTCTGTGGAAATAGTATTTTTTAAAAAAAAGGTTAACACACATAAAGAGAAAAAAAAAATTTAGGGTAGATGGGTGGTGATTCCTCGAACTCGCCTCATACTCGAAATAATAATAATTGGTCAGTTTTAGTTTAGTTAAGCATTTATTTTTCCCAACCCCCACTCGCCCACAATTACACTCTTTATGAATGCAATTTATGGTAGCGATTTTTGAAAAAACGGACGAAATTCGTTTCAGGATATATATGAAGAATGTTGGTATATATGTATAAGGATGAATAGCACAATTAAAAATATATTTCCGGGCTGATGAACACATTTTTTTTTTTATGTGTGTTCAAAAAATGTTGAGGGTGTAAAAACACTAAAAATGTTAAAAAAAAAAAAGAAAAAAAATTAAAATACCGAAAAATTATTTAATATTATATTTAAATAATAATAAATTTTAGTTGGCAGAGAAAATTGAGCGTTTAATTATTTGGAAAATAATAATACAAAGATGAAAATTTATTATAAAATATTATAAAATAATTATTCAATATTTTTTTAATATTTTATTTAATTTATATTTAAAAATTTTTTTGGTTATCCAGGATAATAAAAGATTGTTGTGTGGGTTAAATAAAATAAGTGACTTGATTGGAACAGATTTGCATACAATAATTATTTGATGTTGCAGTGTGGTAATACACAAGCGAATTATTTAACTTTTTTTGTAGTAATTTTCACAAGTTAAATTTGATTCTTTTTCGTACAGTACACTGAAAATTCCGGACTTAAAACTTTGGTAATTTCCTGTGACAAAGACAAAAGAAGATCATTTACAGCATTTACAGAATTTCATTTACAGAAGTAAGGATCACTGGTGTAGGATGATACCGAAGCGTAAAAGTTACAGAATGCAGAAGCAGAATACTACAAACCCCCCAAGAGACTGGCTTAACGAACAGAATAGTCGAAGACCTACTTACTATTACTAATCTGCCTACATTTAAGTTCTCTCAATTCATTGCTTCATATTGAGAGAACTTACATGAACTCTCTCTAAGAATAGTAACAATATTGTCTTGTCCTGTCCATTAGACTAAATTACCATGAAATTTATGTAGCTGTGAAATTATATGATAGTGTACAAGAAAGGTCTGTAGCATTGCAGAACTTGTCACTCTAAATCAGATATTGACTGTCAAATCTTGTTTCTCAGCAACTCAATCAAATTATTTCCTAAATTTCGAAAAAAACCTAATTACAATTCCTTCATTTCTTTCAGTAGCAAAAGATTTAATATCTTCCAAAATATTAACCAATTTCCTTAATCTACTCCAAATCATAACCAACCCTTAACTTTAATCAAATTTAATAATAATAATTCATATTTTATTATTTCCATAAATAAATTTATTTAAAATTAAAGCAAAAAATTATCTTCATCTATAAAAAAAATTTTTTAGGAAAAACACAAAAATTGAACTGTTTCCTTCTTTAACTCTTCTTTTTTTCTTCATTAAATTAAAAACAAAATAAAAATTCTGCTAATGAGACTCGAATATAAAAAAAGAAAATCTCATTTTATTTTTTTCAAACCGGAATTTTCACATTTTCTGCATTTTCCATATTGTGTTTATGTTCCTCTCTGTTTATATAGCCTAGATTCATTTTATTTTCTGTGTGACTGTGAAAATATTTTTTCACTGCGGTGATTAATGAATGGGAAAAATATTATTTTTTTTTTATTATCTTTATTTTTATTCGTTTTTTTTAGTATTTTTATCTTGTTTTAAAAATCTTAAATACAAATTTAACCAAATAAAAATTAGAGGTAAAAAAGTTTGAAATCAAAACCAAAATAAATTTATAGCATTTTCGGGTGAAATTCGTCTTTTTCCGGATGAAATTCGTCTTTTTTATTTTCTAATTCGTTTCCAAAATAAATTTATGGTATTTTCGGGTCAAAGTCGTCTTTTTTCGGGTCAAATTGGTCTTTTTTATTTTAAAACTAGACGAATTTTTTGACCCGAAAAGAAACGAATTCGACCCGAAAATACTATGAAATGAATTCATTTTGGAGACGAATTTGACCCGAAAAAAGACGAATTTGACCCGAAAATGCTATAAAACGACCAAAACACAAAAATTTAAAATTTCTTTTGGAAAGACAAAAAAAAGAGGAAGAATGTGGAAAAAGGAAGAAAATCCCTTAGGGGTCTAAGTAAATAGAGAGAGCGAGAATTTTTTTTTATTTTTTTTATGTTTAATTATTGTGTCAGGATAAAAATTGAATTTTCGTTTATTATGGAATTGAGTAACGTAACTTAATTTTTTTTTTGTGAATAAAGTTTATAAATGGCCTTTGGGCATTTTGACGTCTCGTTTTCGTATTATAACCCTTTTTTTACGAATTTTTTGTCATAACTTTTTTTAAGTTTCATCCGTGATTTTGTTGTTGGTAAGAATATTTGCAAATTGCAGGGAATTTAAAGATCTTGGATGATAAATATTGAAAAGTTTTCTTCCTGTCCGACTTTTTCTACTAATTGTATGTAAATTATAATTTTTGGAAAAAGTATTTGAGACAAAATTAATGCACATTTGGAAATAGAGAAATTATTGAAATTGTCTATGATTTGAAATTATGCCTTGTGAATCCCCACCATAGTTGGGATGAAATGAATTTAAGAATGAAAAGTGCATTCATTTAATTTAATTTATAGAATTTTCAAATGAAATTTGACTTTTTTACAATTTAAATTTTGATTTGTTCCAAAGTTAAAATGAATCATTGGAAAAGGACGAATTTTATTTGTGAAAATTACACATTTTATTTAGGAAAATTTTGTGTGGACCAATTTGAACTGTTAATAACAGAATGAAAATACATGTAAAAAGTATAAAATTTAATGAAATTTCTAAAATAATTTGTTCAATAAAATAATTGTCAATAATTTATTTCATTTATTTAATTCAAAATTTTGTTAAAATTAATTAATTTTCAATTTATTTTTCTATTTTCAGGTAAGTGAATTTCAATTTTCATAACTAAATTTTTGGTCCTATTGATCGGCTTTTTGTAAATTGTAAGTACACTTATAAATATTTTATATTTAGTTAAGGAAAATGAAGACGAAATTGATGCAATATTAATTATTGTAACCAACACAATAAATTCTTTCACTTTTACTTAAAGAATTTGTGATTTTCCAAAAATTTGTAGCTAAAATGAAATTATTGCAAGAGTCCGGGAATTGATTGTGACTTGATAAAGGTCAATGCTTGTAGGGAAATCTTAAAAGTTTACGACGAAAATTGATCAGAAATCCTGATAACTTGCCACAAAACTTCATAGTTTAATTTGTAGTTAAATCATTGCAGAGATCATTTATAAACCACTGCAAATAAATTAATCTCTCCTCGTTTTTTCGCCAATCTTCATTTAACATTTATTAAAAATTATGTCTTGTTCCTTTAAAATTGTCCAATAAATTCCAAAAAGACATATTTCCGAATGTTTACCACCTTCTTTCTTCTCACTATTCATTACATTCTTCAATATTTTTGTGGACAGTCATGATCTACTCACCATAATTCGCCTTAAATTGGTCTTGTCATCACAGTAACATTTTGATTTTCTCTTTTATCAGAGAACAACAACAAAAAAATTACATTGAAATTTTCTTAGATTTAAAGATAATAACAGAAGAAAAAAATTTATATCCTTTTTTATAAAAAAAAAAATCCTTAAGGAAAGAACAAGAAAAATTTTTTTCTTCTTTTGTGAATCCATAAAAAAAAAAAATAATAAATAGAAAAATGTCGGAAATTGGAGCGATTATTGTTACATATATCCTTAAAAAAAAAAATAGTGGAAAAAGAGAAAATTACAGATTTTTCAAATTGTAATCGTCCTTTCACATCCTGGGATATTCTTTAACTCTCACCTTCCTCTATATAAGATCTTCCACATCCCCACAAAAAAATTGATTTTAATCTTGAATTGAACTGTTTTTCCTTTTGTCATCATCATCATTTTAGCCCTTCTGTCTTGACATATCCTGCAATCAATGTTACCAAAAAATAATAATATATATATTTAATATTAACACACATTTTTTTATATAGTCTCCTTTTTCTTCCTTTCATATTATCCTTGCTAGTAAAACACACTTCACTTTTTTTATTTTACGTCGTAGTCGTCGTAGTTTTTTTTGGGTGAACTCTTGTTAGTGAGGAGAATATTATGTGTAGTAGAAGATAAAATATTAAATCTTTTTGGGGAAACATGTGTGTAAAAACGTATTAAGTAAAAAAGAATTAATACAAGAAAAGATTTGAATATAAAAAACAACACTACAAGAAAATTTTTATATGAAAAACTTCCTGTATATGTTTTCTTTTCCACTTGGATGAAGTATTGAAAATTTTTTTTTTTTTTTGTTATGTAGATGGCTTTTCAATCAACCTGATTTAATATTAGAAATTTTCCTGAAAAACTGGTAAGAAATAAAATTGTGAATAAGAGAAAAATGAAGAAAAATAAAGAATTTTTTTTTTTTGGTTATAATGATGAGACAATCACATCAGGGGGTTAGTATTTAATAAGACTCCTTGGTGGGAAAAAAGATGATTTGTGGAATTGGGATATCAAATACAAAATGATTACTAAAATTTTATTGAAAAAGAAATTGCGTATTTTGGGGATGGAATGGACATCAGTTTAGTGAAAGGAGAGAAGACTAATAAATATTTTATAAGGAAATTGTTATTTAAGGAATTTGTTATGCACGGATTGATGAATAAATGAAATAAAATTTTGGAAATTAAATCCAACATTTCGTGTAAAATAAGTTATTGGGCTCAATATACTTCCTGGACTTCAGGAAATCTCATGAATTTTATAAACTAATAAAATCAAAAGAACACTGTTTACAACTTAGAATGAAGTCAAAGAAGATGAAGATCTTAGAAGCACAATAAGATTTCATAGGATTGCATAGTATATTCTTTTGGTTATGATCCTTGGTTAAGAGGAAATTTGGTTTAACAGTAATTGATAATGTACGAGTAATTCTCTATTGACTCAAAGACATTAATTACAAAAAGAAATAATGGACTTTGTCAAAGATACTGAGGGTTAAAGATTGATCCTTAAATCACTGGAGAATATTTCTATAAGAATATGTGTAACTTAAATTAATTTTTGAAGTATTGATTTATTTACTTCATGGGTATGCAGCCCGTGAATTGGCTTGGCCTCCATTGGGTCTCGTGACAAAAGTTTTCTCTCATTTTTATGAGCGGTGCCATCATGTCAGAAACTCAGAATGTCCTGCATCCCAATGTAGGTACGCCTGAGTATTTGCAGATTCGGCCTGGACCCTTAGTGGATATTAGGAAGTAGTCTAGTGTTGCCCGGTGGCCACCACTTGGAAATAGAACAAACACTTGGCAAAGAATGAAACAGTTACAGGGCTGGATCAGGGATCGGTTAATCCTTGCCCTGTTTGTACTAAACCAAGACCACCTTGCAACATATCAATGATTTTCCTCAAACTTATAAATCTCGTCCTTTAAGAAGGAAGAAACCAAACCAAAATTTAGGACGGAAGAAACCAAACCAAATCTTCAAACCAAAATTACTTTTATATATCCTGAAATTAATTGACAATTTTTCTTACCCACTCATCCAAAAAAGATAATATAGATAAATAATTATCATTTTATTTTCGAAGAATAATTGGAATATAATTTTAGTTTTTGGTAAATATGACAAAACTGTCAATAGGTCGGCCATCATAATTACTGTGTATATTTTTTGTTATTTTCAATGGTAATTAGGTAAATAAATGCCCAATAATCTTTCTATAGTTGTAAACAATTTCAGAAATAATGTCATCTTCAGCAGAAATTATTGTATTTTTGGATATGTCACAGGCATAGGTAAAAAAAAGCAATTCTCTGCTGGTATATACACACTTTTATTGTTTATTCAGAAAGAAAGAAAGAAAGATGAAATAAATTGTCGACTCATTTGACACAACAAAAAAAAAAAAAAACTAAACTAAAAAAGAAGAATTCTTTGAAAAAGAAAATTTTTTTTTTGTAATTTTCCATAGATAAAATGAAATAAAAAGAAAAACTTATCAATGAAAAAATATTTACGTTTTTTTTTTTTGCCTTTCTTTCTTCTACTGGTGATTTTCCGTGTTAAAGGAACGATAATGATTCAAACCGAAAGAATAATATGAAACGTAACATTTAACACAATGCCCATATGAGCAAATATTTTTTTTCACCGTAATGTAGAGGGGTCGGCGATGGATGAATTGATGATGATGGTTCTTTGAGCAAAATAGAAATAAATAGAAAATATCTGGCCCCATTATCATTTTTACATCTCACTAAATCTTCAGAAGAAAATTTCTATTTTTTTTTTTTTTTTGCTTTGATAGATTTCTATTCTTTTTTTTTTAAATGTGGTGGTGGGTGGGTGGACACGACGAAGGTGTGAGATCTAAACAATTTAAAGGTGGGTTGAATTTTTTTTAAAAAGAAGGAATATTACTTTCCGATTAAATGGAAAATAACAATGAAAATTTAAAGAAAAAAATAATAATAATATGACATGGAAAGGCCTTTTTATTGTGTTGCTGCTGCTCAAAAAGGATTATGAAAGGAAAGGAACATAATATAATGATATAGCCATTCTTTGGAGACCATTACTTTTAACTAAAGATGTGATAAAAAATAAAAATTATTGTAACAAAATCAATAATCAATATAAAATTGTCACATTTAAGAATGATAATATGTAATATAATTTATGGAAAGGATATAATTTGAGGTTGGTAGGCGTTTTGATAATTTGAAGGCATACAATAATAATTTTTGTTGGTATATAGATAAGAATGTCATTATTATCGATGAATATAGAACAAGAAAAAAATGTGAAATATTAAATTTCATTTTAGCTATAAGGGATTTTTTTTTTGTTAGCCGAAGAATTTCTTAATTTAAAAACCAAATTTTGGATAAGATTTTTCTATTGTTGGTCGAGGTTTTTTTAGTCGTTCGGGAAATCTTATCTTTCCAACGCTTTGGTGCTGTTTGCCCTATTTAAAATCGTTAAATTGCTTCTATCATAAATTAATTATCTCAGTCATATTGCAATTTGATGTCCATTACAGGTGAAATGTTAGTTCTTTTTACTCCTATTTAGTTAAATATATGAAATTGCTAGAATATTTATAAGTCGATTGAATTATTTAGGATCTATAATTGACATCTAGAATTCTGCCCATTGCTCTTATTTTATATTTTAAATTAAATTTGAATAATTACAATTCTAAGTGTTTCTTCATTTATTGTCTCGAAATTTTACTTACAAATATGTTGACTCCATTCTACTAGCTTGCACGGTCTGTTCTTGAATGAAAATAGTTACAGAAAAGTGTAAACGAATCGCTGAATAATAATTTGATTTGAAATCTCAGGACTAAATTATGATCTTGATCAATGCTAGGAAAATTATATGATGATGAAAATCGAAGATTTCTGGTATCTGCTGTATGGAAAATTACAATTTCGACACATATTAATTTGGAATTTAGTAGTCCAATATTGCATTGGAGAGGAAAAAAAACTCCCTTGTCAGTAAACATTTCAACAAATTATCAGCTAAAATTCAAAAGCTTCAAAAATATAATCCACTAGAAACAAAACACAATTCAATTTCTATTTGAAAATTTTGAAATTTTCCAAACCCCAAAAACCTGAAAAAAAAAACTTTATATTTGGAAAAGTTCCTATAATTTCTCGCAAATCAAAATAACTCATATACCAAAAATGTCTTTTATCACTAATGAATTATATTATATTTTCCATCTATTTACTTTTATTATTATCATCGCGCCTTGTTACTGTCGAGGTCATTGGTTCAAAATCATAACAATTCTTTTTTTTTTTTTTGTAAATTATTTACCCACTAATTTTACCTAACAAGAGACCTAAATCTCTCTCTAAATATATTATTTATATACCATGCTCGTATAATCGTCAGCAAATTTAATATATTTAAAATGCATTCTGAAAAAATTTTTTTCTTCTTATATTTGTTATTCACACCGTGTGGCTAATTTTTATATAAATTTTCTACCAACAGAAAAAATGAATTTGAAAAAAATCAATGATGTCCTTTTGTATATTATAGTAATTGCCTGCCACCCTTTATTGTGTTGATAATGAGTTTATATGGTTGCATCTAGTATGAATTTTAAATTCTTTTTTCACATATATAAAAATAATATTATGTCTATATAAAAATTTGTATTTTAAAAGGATATGCCATAGATAGAGTTTAAGTAGTATAGGCGGCAGGCGTGTACATAAAAATATTTTGAAATTATATTTTTTTTTTTTTCATTTTAATTTTTTTTTAGGTCTATATATACAATTTAAAGTCTTCAAAAAAATTTTGCACCAATGTTGAATTTACAATGTGGAGACGTATACATAATAACACATAAAAAATTGTGCACCTACTCTAGACATATTTCTATGTGCACATCAGACACTGTTGCAAACAGAAAAATCCTTTTTTGTAAATAATATATTTCATTTTTTTTTTTGAATATTTATATTATGCTTTGGGGGAGGTGATCCTATTTTTGTGATAAATGTATTTGTGTTAAATAAAAAAAATTCATATAGCACCTATTTTTATAAAAAAAGGAACAATCACACAAAAAATATTGAATAACAACAACTTGCATTTTGGTCATTGGTTCATTGAATTTGATTACAATTGAATGCGTTAGTTTTAGATTGGTTAATATTTTTTTATTGGGGGGAGTCTTCGCGCATGTGTAAATTGAAAGTGGGGAGCTATATATTATTTTTATTTTTGTACATAGGCGCTGTACAGAAATCCGTATTCTTGTCTATATAAATTGACGGAGAAGTTTTTCTGTTTTGTGGGTGTTCTGTGAAGAAGAAGAAATATTATTTTTGTTCAAAGTTTATAGTGAAAATTTCAGTGGAGTAGAGGTAAAATTAATTTTGCAGTGTATATTAGGGTCCTTAATTATTTGAATTATTTCTAACAATAAACTTTCTAGTATTGTTTGTCTAAATCAGTTCTAAAAATTTTGAAAATTTAATTCTAGAAAGAAATTTTAGAATATCCTTTTTTTTTTGGATAGATAAAAATTTGTATACAATTATATTTCGTAATTCGTAATTAATTTTTGATCTTCTGGTGGACTTATTTTCATTTATCACTGGTCACACATTGAAATTATCGTGTATCCTTTAAGTTTTTTTCCAATTTTGGAGCTCCTCAAAAAAGGATAATCGTGTTCAAACAGTGTATACAAAAATTTATGAGATAAACTCAAAAATTTTCTGCAAATTTTTTTTTATTAAATGCGATTGAGCGATTTACCCAAAAAATCTGCAAAATTTTTATAAATTTTCATATTTTATGCTCAAATTTTCTCTGATTTGTTGATGTAATAATTGTAATCTAATAACTTTTGAGTAAGCTTTTTAATATTACCTGATAGATTTTTTTGAGTGTGTTTTAAAGTAATTTTTTTCGCTTATAAATTTTATGTTTTAAAAATTTTCGCCTGAGCTTTTTCCTATTTATTTAAATACCACTTTATTTTGTTACTGTAACAGAATATTTTTGTGTTTGCAAATTGCATTTAGTGTCCTTTTATTTTTGTAGGTTGCACTATAAAAAAATATCCTGTTTAAATATCAAATATCCTAACAGTCAACGTTTAAAGTTCATTGACGACGGTTTTATACCTTTTACTATATAAAAAAATATTAATAATGTATATTAAAAATTTTGGACAAATTTTCCTGATTTTCTTCCGGTAAAGAAGTTTTTTTTTTTTTTTTTGGAAAATTTATAGATAAAAGCTTTTCTCCATTTTTTTGTAATTGTATGTGTGTTAATTTGAAAATTTAATGGTTATTTCTTTTGGGAAAGACAAAGAAAATTTTTTGGAAAATCCTTGGGGCGGCGAATTTTATATAAAAAGTAAATTTAGTTAGTTTTTTTTTTTTATATTTTCTTCGTTTATACTTTAAATTTTGAATGGTAAAAAAGGACAAAAATTTAAGGATATTTTAATAGTCGTTTTTCATCCTTGCTAAACAGTTTGTAGAGTTTTTTCGGTTGAATTTGAATATTTAAAAGGAAGTCAAATAAAATTTTTAATATCCGGTCATCAATTTGAAGACTGAAATTTATTTTTTTTTTTAATATTTTTTTTTCAGAGCGAATAAAATTTTTAAAGCGAATTTAAAAAATTTTCAAAAAAAAAAAAAAAAAATTATTTTGATATATAGAAAATTTTTTTTTATAATACTGTAAAATTCTTTTGTTGTTTTTGGAATTGAATTGAATAAGAAATTTTAAAACTATTATCAGTTGTACGCGAATTTTTGTCGCGAGTGGACGGTGAGCTCTCCAAAATTAAATTAAATTTAATATTTATAATTGAAATTTAATTATTTTTGATAAATAAAAAAATTGTGTGTCCGGTTAATTAAAAATTAAATTTGAAGAAAAAAAATAATAATTCAAATTTTTTCACTTAAAATTTATTTTAGTGAATTTTTGCAAAGAAACTGAAAAAATTATTTGATTTTTTTTTTTTGAAAAAAAAAAGTGTTTTAAAGAATTTTTCGTGGTTTTTTTTTGTATTCAAACTGAATTTTTTTTTTGTCGAAATAAATAAAAAAATTTACATATCCTTTTTAATCAAATTTTCTAAATTTATATAAAAAAAATAAATATAAAAATTTATAAATATCAAAAAAAAATATTTTTAATAACTAAATTTAATAAAAAAAATTATTGAAAAAATTAATCAAAATAAAAAAAAAAAAAATTAATCGCTCGCTTAAAGTTCATTTGGTTGTGATGACATAAAATAAATAATTAAGTAAAAGTGACATAAAAAAATTAGTTACTTAATTAAATTAAAAATTTTCAAAAAAAAAAAAAAAACTTTCACTAGAAATTTCAATTTTTTCAAATATCATTAAATTTTCTTCTATACATTTTCCATTTTTCCTTACAAAGAGAAAATAAATTTTTTCATGAAAATATCATAAAAAAAAAACAAAGGAAAAAAAAAGATTGTTTATATAAAAAAAATTTTTTTTTTGTGTCTGCAAAAAAAAAACAAGAACCACGTGCTCAGGAAAAGTTTATTAGCTTTTTCGCCTTGGAACAGAGAAGAAAATATTTTTAACTTGTTTATTTCTTTTTTCTTGTTGTTGTTTTTTGGGGGTAAAGTAAAATTTGTAAAATAAATAAATAAATAAAAAGCATTGAAAATTTTCTAATAATTTTTTCATTCATACGAATTTTCCTTCATTTATATTTCATATATGAAAAACATTTTCATATTTTGAGGAAAATCTATGAAATCGTTTTTTCTGAAATTTTGGTAAACATTTTCTTTTAAGGATAATTGAAATTTTGAATAAATTTATTAATAATTAATAAGAAATTGTAAGAATAATAAATTTTTAATCTGGGAAAAACGTGTTTTTTTCGATAAATTTTCGATTAAAACAGTTCGTAAAATTTATTTGATAAATATAAAAATTTCTATAATTAAATTGAACTTTCTTAGTTATTTGATAATATAAAGGACATAAATTAATCATTATTACATCAAAATTGATCAAAATTCAAATTTCCAATCAAGAAAAACAAGAAATTTTCATTGATAATTCAAAGGTAAGTCAATTTTCAAATTTTTTACTCTTATATAAAAATATTTAAAAATTATGAAAATTATGTGAAGGGGGGAAATTACTTAATTAAAATTTTGAAGTTGGTATTTATTTGAAAATTACATGGTATACGAGTTAGTATACCAGAAAAAAAAACTTTGTTTAATCCTTTTTGTTATTGTAGCCTTTGACTTTTCACAACTTTGCGTGTTTATAGTAAACTTTTTTGTTATGCATTGTAAATTGCTTTCGATTTATCGAGATTGTGGTCACAAAATTATATTATGAATAATTTAGTAAATAAATTAAATGTTTATAAATTAATTTTTCTATATTTATTTTTTTGATTAATAATTTCTTTTTGTTGTTAATTAAATCTAAATTGCTAATTTTTTTCTGTTGGTTTAAAATTTTGTGCCTATTAATTTAAGTTTCTGTTTAAGGTAATCAAAATTCAATTTTTGAATAAAATCTGGGAATTGGTGATTATCATATTCCGTTCTCAATCAGTTGGCTCATAATTGATCCTTTTACATAAATTAACCTTTATTTTATATAATTTGAGTCCTGAGTGTTGAATTTTATCAGATTTCATTGATAGGAAATCGAAGAAATTCATTATTTGCATATAAAATTCTTCGAAGCCCATATTAGATTTGTAAGTTTCTGGTGATAACTTTGAAGTAACTGATATTCTTAATGATTTGCTAGACAGCCACATTATGTAATTGAAATTTTCTGACAGTCCAATATTTTGGGTTGTGTTTTCCCGGGTAAAATTCAGCACCTAAAAGTAGGTGGAGATTGTCTTTGCACCATTTTGGCTCGATTTTCATCATGCAAGTTCGCCGCCCTTATCAGTTCAGTAATATAGTAAAACTTTGAATGCTTCAGGTGGTAGTAAGATTTTCACATAATTCCAAACTTGACAATGACAAATTAGCTGATGCCGGTAATACTTGATATACGAAATTCACAAAAATATAACCTGTACGATAGGATCACTGAAGCTAATTAATAATAATATGCTTGTCTAGTTCTTAGATAGTAATTTTCGGGAATTAATTATAAATGATACTTAGACATTTATTCAAAATCATGAAGAAATGTGAAATATCATCAATTAATGTTGACTTACACTGTACTGCACTCTTTATCCAAAGTTTTGGAGAATGCAAGTCATATGTTTAGACAATAAGTAGTACTAGTACGAGTACCTTCCGTTTCCGTGTGACTTATATCAGTAGTGCGGTAGGTCCAATATTGTCATAAGTGATGCAGGCCTAATAAACATTCTGCAGTACAAAATTTTGAAGAAAAAAAACATAATCAAATTATATTATAGAAGTAAAACGGAAAATTTTAGGAAAGCTCTTCATTCTTTTATATTATTATATTAAAATTAATCAATTTTACTTCAACTCATAAAAAGAAATTCAATAATTTCACAAAAAAACGAACTTCAATAAAATTTGTAATTCTTCAGAAAAAATTTCCCAATTATATTCGAATATTAAATTAAATTGTAAAAATATTTTCCGTTTTTCCCAAAAAAATATTTATTACAAATACAAAATTTTTTTTATGAATTAAATCTTCATCCAAAAAATTACAAAATAAAAAAATCATATTTGTATTTAAATTTTATTAAATTATTATATTTATTTATATATACGTACACATTTACACATTATCCTTACCATCAAATTTTCTCGGTAAATATTTGTAAAAAAAAAAAACTTATATTAGGTGAAATTGTACTCTTCAAAAATGTCCTTATAAAAAAAAAATTGTATACAAGAAAGAAGAAGAGAAATAAAAATAAAGTAAAATCCATAAATTTTACTTTTCGAAGGATGAATATATATTTGCGTCCTTGATATTTGAAGAGCTCTCAGGTAAAAATTAGAAAATGTGCAAATGACATACACTCTTTTACTTAGATTTACACAACATTATGAATATATAGAAAAAAATCTACCTTCCTTTTACATACAGGATCAAAGTATCGTAAACAGGAATAAAAAGAAATCTCTTAGAAAAAATTTTTAGCACATTTTTTCTTTTAAAAAGGAATTACAAATTTTGACAAAAAAAAATGTGAATATTAATTTTTAATTTTATGCGGACTAAATTTATGGTTTTTTTTTGGTTCAGTTATGGATCAAATGAGTGGATGGAACTATTTGGACTAAATGAGTAAATGGAACTATATTAAATTTTTCTACAAAATGATTAAAATTTAATGGAGTTTGAAATTGATTTGGTCCTGTGGAGCTCAGAATCTTGTAGGGATATTGAATTGCTTTGATCTTCTTCAGCGTTGTTCACATGAATTTCATTATATTAAATCTTCCTTTCGTCGTTGCGGTAGTCTACGACAACTAAGTTTGTAACAAAAATCTATTTGAATTAATTTATCCTTAAGAGTCGATCTTTTTCAATAAATTTGAAAGAATTTTGACAGAAAATCCTTAAAATCGAAAAAATATTTATGAATTTTATATCATTCTATAATTATAAAAGATTTAAGGAGGAAAACTATAAAGTGTGATAAAGTTTCATCAAAAAATTGATATTATTTTGAAGGTGTTTCAAAAATTGTCAAAATTCTGTCAACAGCTGACAGTTAATTGTCCAAAATTTCATCAAACTTTTACATAGAAATATTAATATTTAAGGTAGACTGAGAAGTAGATAGAAAATATGGTCAATAAATTATCTTTTAGGATAGGTCATGGCTTAAAATGATCAAAAATGAAATGATCAAGAAATTGTATAACCTCTAAAATATTTGCTTAAATTGGCATTTTGTCTACTTTTTTGACAACTGATATTTGACTAATGAATCGAAGGAACTAATACTTACACCAATCCATTACCTACCATCAACTTCCAATGATATTGAAGTGTTTATCCCATATACAAAAAGTTTTATCAAAAATCTTTAAAATTTCAAATTTCAACAACGAAAAAAAATGTCAAAATATACGAAAAGAAAAATGTCGAATGATTTAACAACTTGAAGAAAATTATCAAATCAACATGAAATTATTTTATTTTATTTTTTTTTCAAAATGTCATCATCATCAATGTACCTCAACATAAATGAAAATAATTTCCAAATAATATCCTTACTTTATCACTTATATATTAAGGATAACCTTCCGACTGTATATACAAAAATTTTCTTCATCTTTTTCAATTTGAATTTCTATTTTTTTCTGATTTGCAAATCCTTTTTATGCACATGTTTCATTTATCACGGTGGTTTTTCTTCTCACAATTGAAAGGAAAAAAAAACTGATTTTTTTTCCTTATTCTCTCTCGGATGGTTGAAGACCAGACAATTTTCCATCTTTACAATTTACATGTATAATTTAATTTTTTGTACTTTCTTAGAATTTTCCGTTTTTTTTTCAATGCGCGCAATGAATTGTATGAAACGAAGAACACAATCTTGAGTGTGTGTCGTATTACGTTTATTAAGACACCTGCAGCACGAAGTATAAATTTACCATTTCTTCTTGGTTTCCTTTTTTTTTTTTGATTAACTATTTTTGTGTGTAGTTTCTTATTTTGTTCTTATGACGATGAGAACTTAGTTAAGGCAAAATTTGGAAATGTATGTTGGGGACATTAAAAATTTATATGTGAAAGAAGAAAAATTGGGAAAATTGTTCATCTAAAGATATGGGAAAATATTAAAATGTTTATGGTGTTGTTTTCAGTTTTTTTTTTGTCTTAACTGATGCAGAAACTTTGTATATTATTATAATTTTGCAAAAAGGATACGTGGTAATGGATTAAGAGAGGAAAATGTGTGTAAATTATGCGGTAAATGTTTTAATGTTTGTATATTAATTCCCAAAAGGACAAAATAATTACAATTATAAGTAAAATATGTGGAAATAATTTTGAACTTAATTTTGGGGGAGAAACAACAAAGTCTCAGACATTTTATAGACATAATTAAATTTCGAAGGAGCTAAAATGATTCTTGGGAAAACAAATTTAATATACAATTTATAGTAATTAGTTTTCTGACGTGAAATGTAAGTGAGACAGTCTCTAGATAGGAGCAAACTATCTGGAGAATGAAATTTATTTGGAATTTTACTTGGCTGAATATTTTCTGTAGATTAACGAAATCGGCGAAAATTACAAATCCTACTTAAACATAATGATAGTTCATAAATAATTCATATTAAATAATTGATTCAGTAGCTAAACAAGGCCTAAATTTCTACATCATTTGGTGTTGTATTTAGTGGTACATAATCTTTTCTCAAAGTCTTTGTAATTTGGCATAATTTACTCCTCAAATTCATCTTGGGCTTCTACTATCTCCTTGAAACTCTTAACTGAATCTCACGGAAACTCTTGACACAAATTATTTATCGTCTAGTTAGTCTCTAGTTTAATCTACTTCTTAAATTCATCTTCTAACCTCCACAATTTTAATGATACTCGGCGCTGGATGCAAATTCCGTATCATATATTTTTCTCTGCATCTTTCTTTTCGCTCAAAAATCATCTTAAAGCTTAACTATCTTGTGTACATCGAAATCTTTTACAAATAGTTTCTTCCTAATTTGATACAAAAAAAAATACGATAAACAAACCTCGGGTTTGTCAAAAGCACATTTCCTCAAAATCGCCTCATGTAGAACTATGAGCTATTCTAAAACAATGGGAATTCCTATACGTGTAGTAGTATTTTCAATGTACTATACATAGGAAAGATAAAAAATGATATGGTAAATACAGGTAAAAAATGTGTCCCTGTTTGATTTTATTAATTTTTTTTCCTTCCAAGGTTATTATTCCAGGAAAATATATATAAACTTAACATTTAACTTTTCTGTAATTTTGCTTTTAATTGAACATAATGTGATATGAAATAATATCCAATATTCCATTTATATAGCTCCTAAAAATACGCAAAATGTTGGTTTTTTGCAAAATTTTATATGATTAAGCATTTTGATTAATTATAAGTGTGAGGCAAATGATTATAATTTATTAATTAATGCACTTTAAAGAAATATGATTTTCGAAAGTTTTCTCAATATTTGTTTTTAAAAACATTGTGCAGTTATAATTTTACAAGTAAATTAAAAATGTAATTTTTTGATTTTCGAAGGGCCACAACGGAAAGGGGAGGGGAAATACGGATACAATTTCTTCAGAGACTCTAGTTATTTTTTAGATATCTCTTTGGTAAATAAATTTCAGCCTTCCATAATAAGCAGTTTGGGAAATACAGGGTGTTAAAAAAACTAAAAAAAGTTGTATGAAGATAACGGTATTTTTATACATCAAAGAATTAAATTTTAAAAAATTTGTTAATTTCACAATTAAGATAAAAGATTTGCCTATCTTATAGCTTTTACAGACCTCAAAAATTTTTTATTGGTTTAAAAGTTATTAGATGTTCAATATGGGCAATTTTCGAACTTGGAGGGGGAATAACTCAGAGGGGAAAAGAGATGGAAGAAAATTTTGTTCTACTGGACCTATTATTTTATTACTATCTATCTATGGTCAAAATTTTATTACTCTATCTTAATAGATGTAGAAGTTTGTGTAAACGGACGGACAGACGGACAGACGGACAGACAGAGTGAAACTAATATACACATTCTTCTTCCAATTTGGTTGGAAATGTGCTAAAAACAAATATGCTTCGAAAAGTATTTTACCTCATCCAAGTAAATGATGACATTTATCTGTCATAATTAAATTTCATTTTTCATAGAAATATTTCTCGAATCATTTTCTCTATAAAATATACAACAAATCAAGTACAAATATAGAAGACTCCATCTTCTCTTACTTTTAATGGAAAATCTATATAAATAAGATTGGATAAAAAATGTCATCAAAATTATTATCATTGATATTTCGCTTTTCTTCGTTAAAATATAAAATAATAATAATAATAGCAGAGAAATAAGAAAATTGATTTTTTTTTATCAATCTTTTTCCAATCTTTATTACTTCTTGTCTCAATCAATAAACAATATTAATTTAATTCCATCGAAAAAATATATTATAAATATTGTCTTTATTATTGTTATTAGCTTATTATAGCTATATAGCTGGTGCTCTCAGACATTGTGAATTAAATTTTTGTCTCTTAAACATCAAATTTTATTTTTGACTAAAAAAGATTGAAAGATAAATTTCATCATAAAAAAAATTTGATGATGGAAATTTTTTTGCCTGTTAAGATTCTCATAGCAGCGTGCAATGGATCTTGAAAATTGAAAAAAATATGAACAATAGTCAAAATAATCATGATAATTTTAATGAAATTAATTTTAATAACCGACGGTTTGTGAAATTATGCAAAAGTTTTAAAATTTTGGAAAAGATTCAATAGTATTTTAAGTCATTGAATATTATTATTTCTTAAATCATCCGGAAATATAGGAACGAGAATATAAAATAAATGAATTTGATTTATAAATTGATTTAAATGATGCTTAAAGGCATTAAAGGGGTCAAAGTTTTATATTAATTTGATAAATTTTATCATTTTTGGTTCATAAATCATGAAAATTGTTAAAGTCTTATCTTAATTAAATAGTTTTTAAATTGTCTGCCTTCTTAGATAATGAATCGTTTTCAGTTCATTGTAACGTGTCCGTCATAAATTGAGAGTGAACTGACTTAGAGTTTCAGAAAAATTTGGGATAAAATGAATTGTTAATTTAATTGGTCTATGGGTAAAATCAAGGTCTGACATTGACTTTGTTTGTCCTAGGTATTTAAAGCCTACTTGGTAGTGCCGCACTTTCAATGTCCTTGGGAAAAGAAAATCATTTACCATCTAATTCTGTTTTGTTAAGATTGTTCAACTAAGAGTCCTTCCGACACAAGTTGATTCATTTGAATGATGGTATACAAAACATAATTACATTTTGTGTGATTCATCTTTAAAACTCTTCTATATTTGCCGCACTCTAAGTATGCTTGAGGACCAATTACAAAAAAAAGGATATTTTTGCTCATCATGGTTCAACATAACACAAAATGGACAATTTCCCAGCTCCAAATTCTGACATTTAAATTTTCCGAACATTCACCTATATTTTTTTCTATATTAACTAATTTTTTAATTAAAGTTTGTCCATAATTTCCCAATTAATTTCACATATTTTTTCATTTTTGTAAATTTTTTGTGTTATGTTCTGTAATTTCTCTGCTCCACGAAAAAAAGGCCAACTATAAAAAATGTGTTATTTTTTTTGCCAAAATGTAAAATGTACTTGAATCAATTTCAAAACTCAGTCATTCAAAATAGTTGCACAGAGAAGTGAGCCAAAAAAAAACTATCTACAGCCATTTCAAAGCTTCTGAATTTTTTTTTTTTTTTTTATAGATCAATGAATTTTCTGTTATAAAATTGTAAAAAAAAAACTGTTAAATTTCATAAAACAAGAAGAGAGAAAAAACGTAGGCCAAATTTTTTGTTTTTGTAAAAACGGAAACATCACAGGATAATTAAAAATGTTTCATCGCGTGGAAATAATTTCTTAACGCGTTTCGTTCTGTTCAAAAATTTCATTTTTGTGTTGGCCTTTTTTTGTGCTATTTTTTTTTTTTTTAATTATTACTTTTTGTAGTGATTTTCATTTCATTTTATATTTTGATTATATATAAATATAATGTTTGTTTTTTTATGATGATTTACACGTCGCTTTTCAATTCAATTCTATGCTGGGTGCGCGGCGATGATGAAAAACGTGCTCTTTTATATAATTAATTTTTTTTTTTTCAAAAAAAAAATAAAAAAAATGTGTAAATTTCAAAAGAAAATTTTGATTTTACAAAATAAAATAAATAAAAGGAAAAATTTATAATCAGATAATGTTAAAAATTATGGAAATTTTTTCTTTAATAAATAGAATTTTTTTTTTAAATTGAATTGAAAATTTGTGGGGACTTTAAAATTGATCGCGTAGTAAAAGAGTTCAAGCAAGTAATGATGAAACTTTTGAGATATTAATGATAATTTGGATGAGTGTTATGCATAAGGTTTTCGATGGTACTATCAAGATTTTCTGTTTTCTTGAACTTGATGATTCTGTAATTTTATGAACAGATGCTAGTCAAATGACTAATACATGCGACGATCATTTCACTGCAAAATTACGATTTTCTTCAATGATCTCTAAAGATCGAGATAAAGTTTGGATCTAATTAGACAAGATTTATAGGCTGGAGACACACTTTTCTTAGATCTTGTGGCTCTTGCTTTGATCGACTATTTGGTAGAAAGATGACGACACTTGATGCTTCAGTTTATTTATAGTGAATATCCTTTAATGTAGGAGATTGATGCTAGGAGATTGATGCACTGAATACGTGGTACTTATACTAATCAATTTTTGGTAATCCTTAAGTCCTCGCCATAGTTTTTTAATCGTACAGGAAATACTATGGAAACTTCTCTGTATTACAAGTTGATGCTCAATGCTTCGTTAAATGATTCTCGAGGAATTGATTCGGTTAGTAAGATGATTCTGCTTGATCTGATGATTTTTTAGTGATTCGCCTAATATAAAGATATTCATATTATACTCTCAAAGATATTTTAGTGTCCCTAAGCTAAGTGTCCTTTTCTGAGACAACTTTTCCATTAAAATTTTGAGATCTATCAGCTTTTCTCACAACCACAAAAATGAAATGACATTAAATATTCAAATGAAACTAATTTTAACATTTAAAATTTAATCATCACCAGAATATTCATCAAGCTTTTATCCAAAAATTTTGCATAATATTTGAAAATTTTTTTAATTTTTTTTTTTGCTGAAAATGATCTAGAATTAATTTTTCACAATTTCCATTTTATTGAATTTCCCATCATAGTTTGAATAAATTAATATTATATTTCTTTCAATTTTTGTTGTTAATCGATTTAACTAATTTTCTCTGATGAAAATATTCTTCAGAATTTTATATAAATGATTCCCAAGTCCATATGTGATTCAAAGTCCACTAGAAAAAAAAAATATTGAAAATTAAAATTAAATATGATAATAAAAGACATGATAAATCGAAAAATTAACGTGACTTGCATTTCAACTTATATAAAATTATTAAGCAACTATAAATATTCGAAAATTTTCTGCACATTAAAATTTAGGCACGTACTTATAAATCTATAAAAAACTGAATTCCCAATTACCAAATTATATTTGATTCAATTCATTTTTAAGGACAATCAAGGAGAGAGAGTAGTAGTAGTGGCAGTGGTAGTTGTTATTGGTGTATCTCTACTCTTAATAAGAATATGTCAATTCGTGCATAATATAAATTTTATAATAATGTCAGAGTAAATTTTATATGAAATGTTTAATTAGTGAAAGACCATTTTATATATATATGTACATATATTTTAGTGCGTTGACATTTTATTGTACAAAATTTTTTACATCAAAAAGAATTAAACTATTATAAAAATTACATGATTTGTCAATTTGATTTATTGACATTATTTCTGTTCTCTGAAAATGTTCATTGAAATGAAAAGGAATGATTTATAGGTTAATCGAATTTGTATATATATTCTCTGTTTTCATTAAATGTGAAATAAAATTTTCCATTTTCCAAAAAAGAAAATAAATTTTTCATTAAAAATTTTTTTTTTTTTTTACAATGAAAAATTATTTAAACAACTGCCACACTTTATTTGAATAATTAACTATTTATATATAAATTTTTTTGCAACTCCTAAAATTATGCAATTTTTCCACACATATGTGTAATAAATGAAGGGACATTTTTTGTTGTTGTTGTATGGAAAATTAATATCGTTTTTGATAATTTTTTCAATTATTTTTAAGGATTTTAATACAAAAAAAATTTGGGTTTGTTGGTTGTTTATCTGACTGTCCGTCAGTTTGTTTGTCTGTCGGTCCACTATATAAATATTGTTGAGCGTAATTGTTGCTTTACTACCGATAACATAATTTGAAGGCAAATGTTGAACAGTTTTGACAAAATTTATAAGAGTCCTTAGTCCTTAGTGATTTTAGAAATTGTCCAGAAGTCTGTGATATTTTTCAATTTTGCAATTAGGAATAGTAAATTTTCAACACAAAATAATTGATATGTCAGGAGGACCTTGATGGGAAAATTAATCCATAATGAAAGAAAATTTATGCTTCTTTTTAAAAAATTACAATCAAGACTACCTCAAAGCAGAACTGCAAAATTATAGCCTTATTTCATCTTCCTAACTAAATTCACTGCATAAAGTCAATTCACAGATTTTCCAAACTATATTTTATTCATATCCTTTAATCCTTATTACAAATTAATTTACTAATTTATTAATAAATATTCCAAAAATTTAAGATTTTTCTATTATCGCAAATATTTCGATTATATTTTTTTTTTCCACCAAAACAAAATTTATCTATTTCCGATTTTATATTTTCCACAAATTTTTCGAATTATATACATAAATAATTATGTATTGTAAATAATTGTAATATCGCGTCCAATTTGCTTATTTGCGGAGGCTTACAGGAAAAAAAATTGCGTTTAATTGGATTTTCGATATAACAAAATTGCAATTTTACATTTTTTACACAAATTAAAATTTTATCAAATGTTTTCCAATGAGGAACTAGGAAAATATTAACGCGAGGACAAATTTTTTGAACCCAAAACAGAAAACAATTAAATAAATTATTTATATCTTTTTATTTTGGTTTGTGGGGGGTTGCTCATTTGTTGTGTGATGGGAGGAGGTTAAAGCTTTTTTAATTAGCTTTTTTTTTTTTGTTAAATGAAAATTTCAATTAAAAATAAATAAATAATATACTTAATTTAACAATTTTATAATTTTTATTTGATGATTTTGTTAAAAATTGGAAATTTAGTTTTTTCATCCTTGTACGAGTAATTTTTTTGTCAATTTATTTGTAAAATGAATTTAATTTGCTGACTATTTAAATTTTGGTAATAATTTGCCGATAAAATTATATAATATTTAAAATATAATTTAAATTAATTGCAGGCGGCAATTTACATTTTTTAAATATACCAAAAAAAAAAAAATGAATTGAACTAAACTGAGATAAAAATCAACAAAAATTTCAATTGCAACAATTTTATATTAAACAAAATTTTTCTAAAATTGTGACCCATTTTCAGCATATAAACTCGTCCTGTCCTGTAATAATAAATTCATAAAATATAAATATTTGTCCAATAAATCTATAAAATATTTTACAATACATATTACAATCAAATTATCACCGAGATAAATAATAAATGTAGTAGAATCATTTTAATAGTTTCCCCCAAAAATTTTTCTACATAATTTTTATCATTTTAATAATCTTCTAATATAATAATTGGCTAAGTTCGTCTGTCTGTCTGTAACTCAATATAATTAAGCTATTAAGATAGATCCAAGGGTTCTCAATGGTCCCATTGAATCAAGGTTACTCAAATTTGATGATATATTAGTTCATTTTGTCATTCCATGTTGATTTCACGAAATTTTATCCTTGCGAACTGACCGAGACAACTGAAAATCTAACAACACTTTTGAGCAAATATTTCAAGATAGAAAAAATGCTTTACAAAGAATGAGAAATTTAAGATTGTCGTTACTGAAGAGTTGCAGTTGAAGGAATATTATTAACGAAAACGAAGTAGACTCACATAACTGCGGACCATTGAGCTTAATTTGTTTGCACGATAATTACATTTGTGTTTTTTCCTTTTTTATGCCTGGCTTTGCTGCTAGTAAATAAATAAATACATGAAAATATCCTTTTGTTTCTTTAATTTTTTTTTTTTTTTGTATAATTTTCCCAATCGAAGTTTTGCAAGGATTCTACAATCCATATAACATATTTGAACTCCTGCTTCTCTCTCTGGCAGTAGAATTCCCAATGGTATACATTAGATTCTCCGACAAAATGTAATTTACTATACATACTCGTATGGAAATGTACAACATATTTTGTATAGATTTTCCAACTTATATGTTTGATTATTCATTTATCAAAAAAGAAAATTACGTGGTTAGTTTTAGAAATTAACATTTTGTATAATTAAATTGAATTATGATTAAGAATTTTGTATAGAAATGAAAATTTTGATATTTATAGAAAATGAGATTTATTTTATTGATGATTATTTAAATTAATAGACAACAAAAAATGTTTTACTGAAATTTTATGAAAATTTAAATGAAAATTTATAATTAATTAATTTGATTGGTAAAATATCAGAAATATTTTTTTTTGTAAATTGTCAATTAATTATAATTAAAATTATGCACACATTGCAAATTGGAAAATGTGTAAATTTTTGTTGATTGAATTAAATATGGTTAAAATTAAATTTATGATTTGTTAGTTGCATGTAGGAATGACGTGAAAATATGAAAATTATGTCACATTTCAATGTTAATATTTGAATTATTCTTGTACTAAAACTTTGAGATAAATTGGAACTTTATTGGTGTACCTCAAATTTAAGGATTGTATTTTGAATCATTGCAAAATTCTGGAAAATTTTCATTATTTGCACATATACAATTCTTCGTATTTCACTTAAAAACGCTTCAATATTCTATAAAGATAGTGAAATTTTCTCTAGGTCGAAATATTTTTCGAAATCCTTAAGAAAGATGATCCACCTGCTTTTGATGAACAATTTGATGACGGTTTAGGGTTTTTAGGAGATCGTGAAACTGTGTAATGCAACATTCCAATTTGTAACTCACCATTTGACGATGTTTTAATGTCACTTCATAGGAAACAGAAGCAAAGTCGTTGTTCTTAAGGACTTTCAAGCTTTTGTGTATTGTCGTCGTATGGTGAATTATCAAGTTTCGAGACAGGCTACATTTTCATAAAATTGGTGATATGTTCACTTAAACTTGAAATTTCATAATTTTTTTCTATTAAATTAAAATCATTTCTATAGAATCCTTCAGAAATTTAACACAAAATTAATCACGACCATTAATTCCAATCGTCCTTTTTATATATCTTAGTCCTACTCGAGTGTTAGTCTAGTTATTGTCTAGAAAATTGTCAAACCGTCAAATTTACTGTCTCTAATTATTAATTTCGACTAAACGACAATTTTCAGAAGAAAATTTTCAAACTCTTTTGAATTTTCCAACAACAAAAGTGAAAATAATGAAAATATAATATTTGTATTTCCCGTATAAAAAGTAGAAAGTAGATACTTGAAAAAAAAGATGACGTTGTTAGTGAACTCTTAATGAAAACATTATGGCTAATCAGGACTTTTTGGAATCTTTCTCTCTCTCTCGAGCTATAACAACAACGTCTTCTATTGTTGAATCCTTTTAAGTATTTTAATTTAAATTATTAATCGTTTATATAGAACAAAAATATTACGACTTTGTTTAGAAAGCTGTTAAAAAAAAATTGATTTTTGTAAATGTAGACACTTATGTCGTAACCATAAAAGCTATTTAGCTCGTCTAAACAAACAGTGAAATTGTGAAATAATAATACTCTTGTGTGCATGATGAAAAACTTATAATTTTCCTTTATTGTTTGTTCATGGTTCATGGTTCACTAACAGTCAGGATGATATTCGTTGTAATAATGGAAATAAAATTGAACTAAAATATAATTTTCTGATTTTTTTTCTTTTTGAACTTTGATTATTTTATCTGCTAATTAAATTCTTTGTTTGATTTATTATTACTTTTAAAACGTTTCTGGGGGGTTAAAGATTTTTCAAAAAGTAGCCATTAAAATTTGAGTTTTACTTTGAAAATATGTTCTTTAAAGGTTTATAGAGGATAATGTAACGAAAATCTTGAAGGTAGACTTATAGGTCCACGAATTGAGCCTAAACCAGAGAAACAGCAGCGAAACTTCTAAGGCAGATTATGTCAGAACAATTTAATTTTGCAAAATAATTGATATACATTGACACATTCTCTTCACATCAGTGAAGATAAATACAGAATTTAGTCAAACAAAATCGAAGTTCACATACCAAATCAATTCAGTCAATGACTGACCCCAATTTTTCTGAGAAAGGAGATTATGCTATCAAGAAATACCAAGTGGACCTAGTTTAATGGAAAATGTACTCTCTATTATCACTACAATTTGTAACCAACCAGCTTTGAAATGGTCATAAAAAAAAGCCCTAAATAAGAAAGAAAAACCGAAATTTTAGGCACATGGAGTATCCGACAAATTGAAAATAAATTACAACAAAGCTCTGCCGCATTTTTCTTTATGTTTATGTGACGGTACGGAAATGAAACAAATTATTACATTTTTTTTTTATATTATAATCAAGAATTTTTTTACAAAATTTCCATGAAATTATAATATTTCAATTTACGTTTTACAAAAAAATTTCAAATAACTACAATTTTACACTATTTCTCAGTTTCCTTTTCCAATAAACGTTTTTATTGCATTTGGGTATAGACTTATTTTTAAATCCTTTTTGTTGTTATTGTAGTATAGAAAACATCAAAACGACAATCAAAAACAGACGGAAACAGCAATAAAGTAAAAAATTAATATTATACAATTTTTCTATTTTCAAAAACTTTTGTATATTACAAAATTGAGGGAAGCTATAAATACGTTTTTTCTACTTTTTTTTTGAAATTTATGACTTTTAATTTTAGAATTCTTTAGTTCATCGTAAAAATTCTGTTTGGTTTTTATTTTTTTTTACCAGAAGTTTTGTTAATTCAAACAAGAATGTGTACTAAAACACCATTATCCAATGTATATAATTAGAAAGTAAACTCTCGTTACCGTTGAGGGTTAAAAAGTTTCATCATATATTCGAGTATATATATGTTCTACTACTATGCACCTTCCTATAAATGTTCTTTGTTATTACATTAAAAAGATATTATAAAGACATTGTAATTAAGTTTAATATGTGATCATAGTTCTTGTCCTTTCAAAGACTATATAACATTACACCATTTTTCGACGAGGTTTTTTGAGGGCGGTTTGGTTTGGTTTGGTTTGGTTTTTTCATTGCCTTTATTTTAAATTGTTTTTCAACGAATAAGGAAATATAATAATGTAGAAAGAAAGGATATTTTTGTTATTATTATATAGAAAAATTCCACAAGGATTATAAATTATCATTCTTTTCATCTTTTCAACAATCTTTTATTTTGTTGTTGTCTATTATTATTATTATTATTATTCTTATGTTTCTCTACGGTTTTTTAAATCTATATATGATGTGTTTATGCTGGGGACAACTGGAGGAAATAGATTAATTTAAGAAAAATTTTGTACAAAAGCCTAAGATATTTTTTTTTTCAATTAAGGGGTGTGTAGAAAAGATCTCAGAAGACGTCTAGAACCCTAGAGAAAAATGGAAAAAGTCTAGAACCCTAGAGAAAAATGCTAAAGGCCTAGAGGAAAATGTTCAAAGCCTTGAATAGAATACTAAATGATAGACAAAATTTTAAGAGTTCACCTTTTGACTGAAGGATGATATATATTTTTGACATTTAGCAATTCAAAGATTACATGTTTGACATATTGTGTAAATAAGGCATATGCCAATTTACGAAGTTATAGCAAACATAGATGAATTTATGTGATAGATGTGATGACATATGTCAATTTAGGCAAACAGAGGAATTTAGCTGACAGATGTGATGGCATATGGCAAATTAGAGATACAAGTTAGGCGATATATATATCAAATTATGAGAATTACAGAGAACAGTTGCAGTTATATCACATCCTCTTTCATAATCATTCAATTAATTATCGCGTCCTCTCTCGTTCTGATAGTTTGAGATACAGTGCTTTGTCATTTAGTCTTAAAGTGACGTAATTAACTTCTTATTTCAATCGATTTCCAGCATAGTTCCTAATTTTATCTGTCAAATTGAAGAGAGTAAATAGACTGGAAACCAAAAACGTTCAAGAAAAAATAAATCGTACTTTACTCGATCTAAAAAGTACATTTTTGTACTCTAACAACGTCCCACAATTGAATTGTATGCGACGACACTGGATCTGGTATTATTTTCTCCCATATTCATTCTATATTAACCATTAAAGTTCATACTCTCTATCATGACATAATAAATGGCATATTTTGTAAACCCTTGTCTACACAACTAACTATATGAAAAATAATATCAATTTTTTTTTCCCTGGCTCTATGGTATACAAGATGTACTACATTATTTATACAACCAGTTATGTTAGAGATATGGAGTTGAGGGGGTGGGTTAAAAGGTATAAATTTTCTGGTTTTTTTTTTAATATATGCCTATATTACAATATTTAACGATCATACAATCTAGTTGACAAGAAATATAACGAACAATTTATGGCGTTTAATTATGTCAACGTATTTCTTTTTTTTTTTTTTGTTTAAACATATTTTATATTCTCACCATTCCCGCGCCCCGCAATGATGACAATTCTTTTCGCGAATTATTCTTTTCAACCCATCAACACATACAATAATTTACCATATAATAATGTAGTGAAGTCGTATACGGGGTGGTTGTATATATATGTTACTGTACGTTAAATGATTGTTAACTTTAATTTTACATAATTTTTTTTTTGTTTCCAAGATATTTTTATCGCGTATCGTTACATAATCGTATAATTTAAGTATGTAGTCAAGTATTTAAATTGGAATTTTCTTTTTAATTTCTATATTATTTTCTTCTTGTTTTATTATATTAACATCTCATTTTTTTTTTTGGGTGGCGGAAAGGTGGTGGTGGGTAAATTAAAAGATCGCGTAAAAGAGGAAATTTTAAAAATAATTATTTTCATTTTTATAGCTTTTCCAAATATATTCAAAAAAAAAAAAAAAAAATGAAGGTGAATTGAATATTTTCCTTAATTGTTTCTATATGTGAATTTCGTCATAATTCTTCTTTTTAGTTTAATTAAATTTGTGGTATATAAAATAGTGAAAAACGGAAATGATATTAAGTGAATTTTTGTTACCATATTAATGTCAAAATTCAAAATATCGTGTATATCGTTTTATTACCCACGAAGGATTGTCGGAAATGTTGTTAATGACTTGATTTTTATGAATTTGCAGACCGAAATCTTTTTGACTTTACTAGTGGTTTAAATTGCTGTCTAATTGTTGACGATTGAATCCAAATTATATTGGATGAATTGTTCTTTTAGATTGTTGGGTAAATCAGAGTGAAGAAGTGAGAAAACCAAGAATGAGAAATGCCAGAAGCTTTGCTGCGTGTTTTAAATTGGTGGTCGACTGCTGGAGGTCGAGACGTGTGATAGCACATTTAGTAATTTACTTTATCCTAGGACTCAATTTAGGCAGTGAAAGCCAAATCAGAATAAGATCTTTCTGTAATGACGAATTTGGTCAAAGATTTTGTAAAAGTTTTTGGTCAAAATATTCTTTATGTTTTGACAATTGTTTCTGATACTAAAAATGTCAGATAAATTTAAATTTCTTTCAACTTTCCATTTCTATTTAACAAATTACGATATTACACGTTTACCAAATTTAACAATTTCAAAATTATTTCAAATCAAATTTAATTTAAAATAAATTTTTGATTTAAAAATTCAATTCAATTTTTCCGTTCACCCGAAATCACGTTTAACGAAAAATATTCTTTTTTTTTTTCCAAAATTAATAATAATTTTAGTTAAAATTTGACTTTTCATGGTTGTGTTGATCTTATAAAAGGCGACTTCCTTTTAAAAAAAAGTGAAAAGTTTTTGGTGTCATTAGTCATCCTCCTCCTCCATTTTTTTCATTTTACTGTCCTAAAATTAAAGGAAAAACAAGTTTACTTCTTGTTGTTGTTTGTTACATTTTTTTAAATGTAAGTTTTCATCTGTTCGTCATCGTCGTCTCTTCCTTGAACGGTTGTCAATTAGTCAATTAATGCCTTAAAGCTCAGTTGTGCGAATAAAATTTTCGCTTTAATTTCCTGTCTATAGGCAAATAGAAAATAGAAAATTTTAAAAGAAAAACTTTATCATTTATTATTATTATTTTTTTGATTATTGGATTGGGTTTCATTCCTCTCTCTTCTAAGGATCAAGGATGTTTAAATAAAGGATTTTTCGTATATAGAATAATAATTGTTTCTTTTTTGTATTTAACGAATAAATGTCATTTAGAGAAAATGTCAAATTTGATGATGATGATGATATAACTGATAAAATAGCGATGATTGTTTGAAATTTTTGGGGTAAACTTTTAATTGATGAGTAATTTTATAGTATCTATACAGGATAACTTTAGTGCTTTACATTTTTAGGGGGGACAAATCAAGTTAATTTTTGATTGTAAGAATTTTGGAAAATTTATGAACAAGGACGAAAAACTGTCTTAGAATTTTAAAGTAGCGAAAATTAAAGAATTGTAAAATATAGTTTAAAAATTACAAGAAAAAGGACATTTTAGTATGTAGGGGGAAGTTATACTTTTCCTGATTATACTATATAAATTTTTTGGTTGAAGAATTTTTTGAATTTTAATATTGATAGTTTCGGTGAAATTTCATGAAACTATTTAAGAATATCAAATAATTTGGGACTGTAAAATGATTAGTTCCATTTTATAGACCCAAATTATTTAATATTCTTAAATAGTTTCATGATTTTCACCGTAACAAAGATTATTTGGATGAATTTAGGTTCATTTCTCCCATCAGTCAACTAAAGAAATTTTCCCTGCAAAAAAAATTTCCAAAAAATATTAAACGTTTTTTTTTTTTTTGTGAAATATATTACAAAAATTCCAAAAAGTGATCATCATAATTTTCTGTAAGAAGTTTCTCTACTGTCATTTTGATCCATTAATATCAAAAAAAAAATTATAAGGACACTTTGGACAAATTAATAGTATAATTCATAAAATTTCTTAATTACATTTTGCCTGTTGCTCTCGTCTCCTTTAACCTATTAAAAAAAAAAAATATCCTTTTTCTAGTAATCAACAATTTTATTAAAATGAAATTTCATTTATATAAACAAACCAATTTTTTTTTTTTTTTTCACAATTTTTACTACACAGAATTTTTCTATATGTAATCAAAAATTATTAAAATGATAATTATCAAGTGTCCTTATAACGCACTCTAATTATATAATAAGTATTTTTTTTTTGTAACAAAAAATTTTTTTCATAGGCCAAAAGAGTGTAACGACCAGTAATTGTAACCATAAACTACAATTAAGTTGCCAGCATTTGTTGGTATGGTATAGATGGAAATTCACATTTCACATTTTTTGTTTGGATTGTTGGAATATTTTTCTCTATATTTATATTTTTCTAGAGAGAGCAATTAACTTCAGGACTTAACCATATAAATTTTTATATGTAATATTAATAACAGGTCATAGCAACATAAAAGAAAAAAAAATGTAACAATTTTCTGGTGAATATAAAAAATATATGCACACAAATTTAAAGATCTCATTATAATCATATTTTTTTTTTCGTGCTCTTTTAAACAATTTTGTGTGTTATTTTTTCAAAAAAAAAAAAAATCATAATTTAATTCATCATTCTTTTATTTTATTTTCGTCCTGGAAAACTAAAAAAAAAAAAAAATTGAAACTAACATGGAAATTTTTATATATATAAAAAATTTTCAGATAAAAAAAAAGGATATACGAATGCCTACTATTTTTTTTTTGTATGTATGTATGTGTAGTTGATATCTAGAAGAATTCCAATTATATTACATAATATATTTCATTCGTATATGGGGTTTTAACATCATTTTACGTATATGTGCACAGTAGTACACGGTACAGAAAATTTTTCTCATTAAAATCATTAAAAAATTTTTATTTTTCGTAACATTTTTTCTTGACGTTTTGCTTTTTTTTTGTTAAAATGAGCAAAAAAAATTATTATAAAAAAAAATATTTAATTTTTTTTTTCTTTTTACTTTTTATGATGAAAGAAAATGGTTAGGTGGAAAATTCTCTTATAATTTTATGTTTTTTTTTTTTGTATATAAAAGTTTTCGTATTTATGTATGTGCATGTTACAATCATCTCATCTCCATTCACTCTGTATGCCAAGTTTTTTTTTTATTGAAATCCTTAACTTTTCATTCAATATTAAAAAAATTATACTTGAAAAAAAAAGGAGTTTTTTTTGTTGTTGTGCGTCTTTTTTGTACAAATAAAATAAAAAGGTAAAATTTATGTAGAAAGTCCTGGCCAGGTGGATAAACTAAGTATGGTAGTTTCATAGCCAACGTGATTGCTTTACTGTGGGGTTGGTTTTATAACAAACTTATATTATTATAGATTTGTTTTACTAGAGGACTCCATTTAGCGCCAGCTGGTGGACGAAATGTATAACTTGTTTCTGTCATTTTGTTCTAACTTTCATTCCGAAATTTAATATTAGATTACAGAAATATTACAAAAATTTATTTAAATTTTACTTAAACAATTAATTATAGCATATCGCGTCCTCTATCGTTAGAATTGAACATCGTGTTCTCTTTCCGTTCAAATTTTCTTCAATTTGTTTATGAATTGTCCCATACACAAAATGATTTCTTTACAATGGAAAGTAAGTAGTTTCAAGCCAAACTTACACGCCACCTTGTAGATAAAATTATGAACATTGTGGCCTCCATTTTCTTATAACATTAATTGACTTTACCAAATTGAGTCTAAAATTTACTCAAACGGAAACTTTACGAAATTGGGTCGCCAATGGAAGAATTTTCCTATAAATAGCTCAATAGTGCTCCTAAATACTGATATTTACCTTCCTAAGATTCTAAGTCCCTTAAATCTTTCCGAAACCACAGAAATCACGCCTTCATTTACTGCGTTTGTTAAATCACAACCCTAAAAAATCGTTTCTGACGAACAGACAGACAAAACCGAACTCAAAAAAGACTATTTTTTCCTTTTTCATAAAAATAATAACCTACAAAATTTTTTTCAAAGTTTGATATGAGGCAAAATAATAATAATAATAAAGTTAAAGGTAGACGTAATTAAAAAATGCCTTTTAATTTATCCTTGATGAATAAAAAACTTTAATCTTACAGAAAAATATATATAATTTTTTTTTATTGCTCCTGTAAGAATTTATGTTTTACACAATTTCGCAATCCTTGGAAAAATATAATATCGAAAAAAGACAAAAAAAAAAAGGATTATTGATAGTTGGGAAAAAATAATGAAATTTTCCTTATAAATAGAAATCGTCCTTTAAATTATTATTTTTTTTAAAATGTAATTGACAGTAATCATAGGTAAACATAATATTGTCGGATATTAGAGGAAAGGAAGAGAGAAATAAGGAATTTTGAATGAATGTATAATTTCATATGGTGGAAATTTTTTTTATATTATTCCGGAAAATTAATTAAAAATTTCATTTTAAATAGTGTAAAAAATTAATTTATAATAATTAAAATAGAAAATTGTCATTATTTATGTTTTAGTGACAATTTCTTTTAAATGACTAAGCAAGGCAGAAATTTAATAAATGAAATGTTTTGTGACAATTTTCATAATTTATATAGTAATTGTGGTAGTGATTTGGAACTTATGTCCTTCCTCAGTAATTTAGGTAGAGAAATTTTAATTTTCATATTTAATATTAAAGACATTTTTGCTGTGGGTGTTTCAAGAAGCGAAATGGGCTGGAATCGATTTGGTATCCACGTCATTTCAATAAAATTAAATCAGATCTATCTCTAAATTAAAAATTTTTCCTGTCTACTAGTATACAAACTCAGAATTTAGTTCATTATCCCAATACAAAATGACATTAAATACTTGCCTCAACAGTGAATATAATCTCTGCGGATAAATCATATCCTTTTTAGGTTAGTTTTTACATTTTCAGCTGCATTTTCAGACCTTGAATATTTTTCTCTTCTCTAACGGAGAAAGCTTAGCTCCAGCATCCAACAGTTCATGTTTGTGTTTGGTGTAGAGCCTACGTGTATAGTCGATTTTAATTCGGTTATGTTTCATAATTAATTTTGAATCAATTAAAAGTAAATTCATCAAAAAATATTTCTTTAAATTAAATAAATAAATGGTTCCATGACAAGTCGTCAAAATACAATTCACCTAAAACGACAATTCGTACAACGCTAAATGGACTACGTTTATATTAATTATTATTTAATGAGAATTAAAATTTCATCTTTCATTTGGACGAATTGTCGTTTGTGGCGAATTGTATTTCGACGAACTGTCGTTTTCGACGAATTGCCGTGCTAGGAATTTAAATTAATTATTTTTCAACTTATTATAATTTTCGTAAAACAGAAACTTTAAAAATTTGCAAAATATCATTAAAAATGTCCATCAGAAATTTGTAATATTTTTTCTAAATAAATTTCATAAAATTTTCTAATTTTCTTATACCAATAAAATTCATGAAAGAGTGTGCAACAAACTCCTTAATTTCGATCCAATAATTATTTTTTTCCTTACGAATTTTATATACAAGTAACATCAACATTTTTTTTTTCCACCACGGCTCACTTCAAAATTAAATTTCACGTAATAATTTAATTAAAAAGATTATGCGCCAACTACTTGTAAATCTTGTAATTAATTTATTATGGCATGCAAGAAAAACCAAAAATTTATGTAATAATCATTAAATTTTCCTATTTAAAAAAAAAAGAAAAATTATCGTTAGGTAATTTGCAACCGAAAGGATTTTGCTTCTTCTGTAAATTAGCGTTTCTAACATTTACAATATTTTTTGTTGTGCAACGTTTTCACTTCTCCTTTACTTTTCTGAAGTTTTTCTATATTTTTTTTTTTTTTCTGGAAAATTGAGCACACAGCCATTCACCAAAACCAAAAACGTATATATAGAAAAAACTCTTAGAAAATTTTCTTAACGCTTCGTTGAATTAATTTTTGTAACTCATAAAGTAAACATAAAAAAAAGAATTAAATTAAAAATATTATGAAAAAAATGGAAAAACTGTAATTTTATGATGACGACTTCAACGATGATGCTTATAAAATTCGACACTGGTTTTGTAATAAGGATTATAAATGCGAAAAACATCAAAAAGATTTCCAGAAAAAAATATTTTTAATTGATTATAAATTGAAGAGTTTTGCACAAAGTTTTGTGTTGTAACACTAAAGTAAAATATTTTTGCGGGATAGAAAAGTGAAGTTAAATTAAATTTGTATATGGTTTTATGATACTTGAAAAAAAAAAATGATACTTTGTTAATAATTTCAATGTTATACAATAATTAAATGCATATATATTTCGTTTTTGAGGGGGGATTTACTTAGGTTTCAAATTGGAAGAAAATCATTTCCAATTTTTTGTAAAGATTTTAATTTGGAAATGGGAGTAAAAATTATTGAGGCCTAGTAATTCTACTAGAAATTTGTCTATAAGGACGAGTTGTGGAAAGTTAGTTTTACAGAAGAATGTTAATACGACAATTCAGATTATTTCTATTTGAATCAATCACCTTATTTTATTATTACTGAATTTTATTTATAACAAGTGAAAATGATGGATCTAACATAATCATATACGATTTCTGAGCGAAATATGTGTCATAATTAGAGCTCAGGCCATAATTGTGACATATATTTATTCTGAAATACAAATGTAATGTTTGAAAAACCTTCTTATCGTCTCCCATCTATTTTTTCAGCTCAAATGAAATTTTTCCAATAGTACCAAGGGAAGTAATAATGAAGAGTACAATTTAGATCGATCATTTTGAAAATTATCTCCAAAATCCCACAAAATTATTCTGAAATACAAATGTAATGTTTGAAAAATTGTCAATTTAATTTAAATCCTTTCGGTCTTGACGCTAATTTGACTAAAATTGATTTTTTTACACCCAAAAATGATGAAAGTTCATTGTTCGTTACTAAAAATTGAACCATTTAATCTTAAAATCAACTTCTGTAATTTTGCATGTTAATATTTCGATAACCATAGCTCGGATTGACCATAACCATAGCTGGGATTGACGAATTTCCTTTCTTAGATTGATTCATTTTCATTTGAGAATATTTTGTTATATTAAAATATTATATAAAATTACTATTCCCCTAATACCAGGTCACATCGTAGCTGGTATCCTTAAATTAACTATTCAACATCTAAAATTCTTTCTGTCTATTTAATTCCTCCACTTGGACTATAAAGCATATTTAAGCTGAATATCTTCACTCGCCAAAATACTAAAATTACAATCTAATTAACTTTTCATTTTGTCTTGTTTTTTTTGGCATAATTCTATAAATTTGCCTTGACATTATCCTTGTTTTTAGTATATTCTTTTTCTTCTCTGTTGTAAAATGATTGCATTTTCACTTTTCCCCAGAAATGCAAAAAAAATGCATAGCCCTTAAACTTATTAACCTTATTAAAAGGAATATTTTTCTTGCTATAATAATATTTGTTACCAACAAAAGATAATGTCCTTAAAACCACACACAAACACACAAATACATAAAATAAAAGTAAATTATATGCAAAATATAATTTTCTATTATTATACACTAAGGTGTATTAAATTTATATAAGATTTTTGCTCCCCCCCTCCTTATAATATTATAAATTGCAT
Source organism: Empis stercorea (assembly GCA_949752835.1). Taxonomy (NCBI): domain Eukaryota; kingdom Metazoa; phylum Arthropoda; class Insecta; order Diptera; family Empididae; genus Empis; species Empis stercorea. Next base: position 87,233,493 of record OX457085.1, read on the forward strand.
ATAATATCTTCATTTTTTTTTTTCATTTCGAAATGCATTTTTCTTATCTTTTGGTGTTGCCAAAAAAGTAAAAGAAAAATTATACAATTCGTCGGAAAATGTATGCGCATTAATGAAAATGTAGATCTACTAAAATATATCCTTTTTTTTTTTGCTATAATAATAATAATATTAAATAAAGTCCTTTCTCTGTTGGTGATGTGTGTTTTGTTGTTAGGTTCAAATTTGGTAGAAATTTGTGTGTGTACTTTGGGAAGAGATATTATTAAACAAATAAAATTGCGCATAATTTGTATTATAGTTTTATTTAAATATTTACATAAATGGAGTATAGCAGCTATATATACCAGGCAAAAACCATCTAACGAAGAGAGAAGATAAAAACGAATTAAGTAAATGAAGAAGAAATTATCATAAAGTTTTGTTGTTGCGTTTACTTAGAACTGATCTACTTTTCTTTCTATATTTTTTTTTTCTGCTAACTTTACCAGAAAAAAAATGAAATGTAACAACGTTTTAACAGACATAAAATTTATGCAAAAAAATTATATTTATTTAACATAAGTATTTAAAATAATATAAAAATGAGCTTTTCCTATTTTTTTTCTTCGTTCTTTTTGTTTTTGTTTTTTTTTGGGGTATAATAAGGATTAAAATAGCGATAGTGGTTCATAAGGAGATTATTTTCTTTTTAGTGTGCGCTATACATGCAATACGACTTTTGGATAAAACGTAAATGATTTATTTAATTTATATAAAAGTTTTCGCTTTATATTTAGTTTTATAGTATAGAAAGAATCAATAGAAAGAAGATTGTTGATTTTAGTTTATGGCTTTGGAAGATGATCCCATGTTGGGAGAAGGTATATGGAGTATAGATAAGTTTTATTTTGGGATAAAAAACTTAGCCTTGTATAATATTTGATTAAATCGTGAAATTTGTCGAAATGTAATTTAACTACTAAAATTTTTCAAGTGTATAAATAATATAAAATAATTGTAAAATTTTGTTTACTAAGAAATAGAGATTTAACCACTTCTATTAATTGTGAACTCTTTCTTCGATGGGAAAGGGAAAATGAGTAGAGGATAATATGAATTAATTAAAATTTCAATTTTGTTTAAAAGTATTTGAATAAATCTTGTGATTAAGTATTAAATCATATCAGTAATAGAATTAGTGCAAAGTTGTTGGGTATTAAATAGACTGACATTAATGCTGCTACTGATAAAAATTTCGTAGACGATTAGAAGAAGATTTTGCGATAGTCTTGTCAAAATCTTCTCAAAATCTATAAACGATCAAGAGGATTTTGACAGAATCTTGTCAATTTCGACGTAATCTTCTCAAAATCTATAAACGATGAAGAGAATTTTGACAGAATCTTGTCAATAATCTTGAGATAATCAAAATCTTTTCAAAATCTTCTCAAAATTTATAAAAGATCAAGAGGATTTTGACAAAATCTTCTCAAAATTTATGAATGATCAAGAAGATTACTTAGATCATCTCACCAATATCTGTAAACTAACAAAAAGATTTAAAATATTCTTTAAAATGCGTAAAATATCAAAACGAACAACATAAATCATCAATCCATAAGCTGACAAGAAGATTTTTGATCGTCCATTGAATATTTTCACCTATACAAATAATCTTTTAATATAACAAAACAAAAAAAATGATGTTAAACACAAAAAAAAAAGAAATATTTAACATTTCTGTCAACTATCTCCACTTTGTTATACCTTTCAGTTAAAATATGATACACTTTCAACATTTTCTTAAAAAAAAACTATATATCCTTAAAGCAAATACTACAAAAAAATAGGAAGATTGAATTGCATCTTTTAGATTTCTTGTTTTTTTTTTGGTATAAATGACTTTTTCTTTTACACTTTTTTTTTTTTTACTTTTACCAAAAAGGATTTCCCTCCATAAATAAAGATAAACAAACAATAAAAAAATCAACAAAATGAAAATCTTTTTACTCTTTTGTATACAAAAATATTCCATAAGGACATTTTCCCCGCGTTCATCTTTCCTCTCAATGTTGCAAATGGTGAAATCTTTTTTTTTTTTTCTTAGCTTGTTCACTTAACAGAGAAATGGAAAAAAAAGTAAATTTCCTTCGTTTTTTCCTCTGTGTGTAGCTTAAAGGTAAATGTTTAACATTAACAGAAAAAAAACTAATATTATAAGAAAGTATCATAGTAGCTGGGTAACCAGATTCCACATCCACTTTTCTTTTACCATTTTTTTTCTGCTTGTCATATTTAATTTTTTTCTTCTTATGAAAGTTTTCTGTCTCTCTAGCGGATTAAATGTGTATTATAAAGTTTACAGATAAAAAAATATATAGACAACATTGCATAGACTCCATCTCGGGGGGGTTGGTGGTATATTATATATCAAATGGTGGAAAGTAAATATTGCAAGCCAATATTGTTCTTTAGTTGCATTAAAAATGCAATCAAGATAATTAATAGAAAAATGAGAAAATGAGAAGAATTAGACAAATAAAAAACGTAGAGAAGAAATATTTATTTAAACAGGATCTTGTCATTGCTTGTTAGTTAAATTTTTTGGTTTTGTGGATTTTATGGGGGGCCGGGGCCGGAAGAGCGTTTATCCAGAAAGGAAAGAAGGCATACACATAAATGAAATTATTTTTTCGGGATGATATTAAAACTAAAAAATGATTTTAAGTTTAAATTTGTGTAAATATTATGATAAAATTAAGAAATTCTTGTTAATTAAAAATTTATATATATATATATACAACCAAAAAATTTAATGAAGAAAAATGGTTGACATGAGGAGGAGGGGTGGAGCTAAAGAATGATAAATCTCATTTACATAAAATTTATGTTCAAATGTCAATAAAAAAAATAAAAGATATAAAAGTTTCTTACATTTTCTGTTAATGAAATTTTTTTTGGTATATTTTCTTGAAAATTTTAAAATTTATATTATTTTTTTTTTTTTATGTTGTCCTTAATTTAAAATTAAAGGAAAAGAGGCACAGCATAAAATTATATATAAACTAAAATAACTATTTTATTAATTAATTATTTAATATGAAAATTGTGTGTGTAAACATTTTTGTATAGCATTTTTCTTGTTAGTTTTCTTATTTTATTAACTTAAAATTTTAACACCTTCATAAATAATTTTCCTATAGCAGTAGAAGAAAATATAATGTGCGGTAGGAGGAGTAGAAATTTTACTAATTGGATTGTGGGGGATGGGATCAAAATTAAAAGGAGGAGGGCTTGTAATTTTTGTTTTATTATGAATATAAATTTTATTATGTTTAATTAGTAAACAATAAAATTAGACATAAAAAGGAAATTTTGTTATATTAAATATTTGTTTGTTTGTTAATTTTTCATCTTTTGTTAAATTCTTTTTGTTTATATATAAATTTTCTCTTAGCATAATTTTTCGTCCTTTTTTGATATATTAAATTTTTGGTTAAAGATATTTTGAAACTGAATATAATCAATTTATTCTTAAATGTTTTATGAAATATTCAATATCTTTTTTCGATTTTTTAATATTATTGTCGGTCAAATTCTATTCAAAATTTAGTCAATTTCTCGGTCAAATTTCTCCAATTCCATAGTCAAAATCGTTTTATAGTCTACAAAATCAAATACAATCTGTTTCCAATAAACTAAATGATAAAGTTTTAGACGAAAATAATGAAATTTGTCTTGGAAAAAATCAGAAATTTTGATGATTTTGGAAATAGAAAAATTTATTTGTGACTCTTAAATTTTGTGTTTGAATTAAGAGATTTTATTTAAATTAATTTTATTAATTAAATTATTAATTCTATTAAATTATAATTAATGTTTTTTTAAAAATTAATAACAATTTTTTTTTTCTAATTATTTTCCAGATATAAAAAAATAATTTTCGTGTCAGTGACGACAATTTTGAAAAAAAATGTAAAACTCAAATTTTTATATTTGTGATAATTTTTTTGTGGCTAATGGAACAATTTATTTATCAAAAATTTATTAAAGAATATGAGTTATCAAAAAGGTAAGTCCTTAATTTTAATATTTTACCTTTAATCACATAAAAAAACTGAAAATATTTCCAATTCAAAATTTGCTCCTATAAAAATTCCGATAAAAATTTTTTCCATTTTCCAATTCTTTTACAATAAAGGATAAAGTTTGATTTTATTTCCGCTAAAACTTATTAATTTTGTACAATAAAATCGTAAAATTTGCAAAAAAAAATGCTAGAACCAACTTTGAAAATTGTGAACCACTTGATTTACAAAACAAATTTTTTTGTGGTTGAAATAATATTTTTTGTTCAAGAGTCTTGTTCAAAACTTCGCATTGATTCACAATAATTATGGAAAAAAAAACATGAATTTTATTTGTGGTTTGATTTTAAAAGGATTACCGGGGCAAAAAAAGGATTCATATAGAAAAACTTTATCGTTTAATACAAAATTTTTAATCGTAATTAAATTGGAATTTGGAATTATAAAAAAACTTTCTACTTATATGCAATTTTTTTGGTAAAACTCTTTTCAAAATTTTTTTTTGATTATTCCAATGTTTTCTTGTAAGAATTTTCTTTTTTGTGTTGAGAAAATGTGGAAAAATTTTTATATTGAAATTGTAGACGGTTTTATATGTGTAATATTTTTTTTCCAATCAAAATTATCTTATGCAAGCATCTTTCTATATTTCTCTAAAAAAAAACCACCTACGTCCTTTTTGGAGAGGCAAAAAGAGATAAATTTTCCTTCTTAATTCGTTAGAAACGCAAAAAATTTCTTATAATACAAACAAAACGTCCAATCAAATTTTGCTTACCTCTTCATAAAAGTTTCAATTTTTTTAGTGTGTGCACATCATAATTTTTTTTCTTCTGGTCTTCATAAAATATGAGATTCTTCGGTATATAGACTAGTCTAGAAAAAGGACATTCACCATACCATAGAATATGTTGTGAAGAATTTTTTTAAATACTTAAATTTTAGAGACTTTGAATGTTGTTTACTAGATGCTTTTTGCTAATAAAGAAAATTTTTAAATATTAATTTCATTTTGACAGTTCGTTGTCATCATTATTGAGTTAAAGACGAGTTGGAAAATGTTCATTTTAGCTTCTGTAAGGAATTATCCAACATTTTAGGGCGGATTACCCACCATTTTAGAGCGGAAATATACATTGTCCGCCATTTTGCCAAAATCTGGACATTACTGATTTCGCAAATTCAGTAAAGTTACTGGATTAGACCGAATAATCAGAAGTTTTTGGCATAAGAAATTAGTTTAGTGCCCTTAGAACTATAAGAATTTCAGCAATGAAAGGATCGTCATCATCTGGGTGTCTTCCGTTTTCTATTATCACTGAGTATACGCATTGAAATCTAATTCAAAATCTACTTGATTTCAAAATTAAATCTGGTTTTCAGTTACATCAAACCAAAATTGTAGCAGGACTTTTCTCGTCGAACTCTGATCTCTATTCATGTGAAGGGTCAAAGGGTCTTGTCCGAATGTGAGATAATGAGATAAATCACTGTATAGTCTCTTGGTTATGACTGCTTTTAACTTACTATTAACAGGATAAATCTGTTTTAACAATCCCATTTAAATTATCAATTTTATTTATACTACAAAAAAAAAACTCGAACAATTATTTATTATAAACGTAAGCATATTTCGACAATAATCGACAATAAAGTAAAAATAAACTAAAATTGAAATAACGCAAGGAAATTCATTCATTTTTACACCAAATTTTTATTTACTACTATACCAAGGATATTTCAAAATTGCCAACATTACTACTAACAAATCGATTCCATTCATATATACGCACAAAAATGAATTCAATTTTTCACAAGAGTAACATAAAAAAAAATATATAACAAAAATTTATTAAAAAAAAATTTAGTCTCCAATAAAAAAAAAAAGAATCCTTGAAAACAAACACAAAACTCAAATATAAAAGCACAACAAAAACAAAAAAAAAATTTTAGTAACAATTTCATTTTTTTTTTTTTTTGTATTATTTTTGATCCCTTTTTTTCCACTAAATTATTTATGGAGCTTAATTTTATTTGTATTTATAGAAGGATCAGAGAGCGCACACAAATAAATATTATAGGGTAAAAAAATTGATGTTGCTGGTTATTTTTTTTTTTGTTTCGGATATTTTTCCCAATGATTTCTTCCTTAGTTTTCAAAACAAAAAAAGGACAAATTCAGTTTTTTTTTCTGTATTTTGCCTTTTGTTAAAGGACGAAAAATTTTTTTTTTCCAATTTTCTGCTAAGTTTGAGTAGAACACACATTTTTTTCAAGTCTATGTGAATAGACGACATTGAAGCTAAAAAATGTCTCCCCTCATAAAATATCAAAATAAAATTTATTGGTTTTGGCGGAGGTGTGCAGTGTTTTTTGGGGGGTAAATATATCGCTCAGTGCATTTTGAGATTTACTCTGAAATTTTCCTTAAGCTCTGGAACAAAATTATTATCATTTTTTTTTTTGGTGTTATTAAAGTCAAAACGGATGACCCAGTCAACTAGAAAATTACTTTAAAAATAGTTTTTTAATGATTTCTGTAGCGGAAGTAATACATTATTAATTTTTGGACAATGGCCAAAAATTTAATATGTTTTGGACTCGGGAGTTTATCTAAAATCATCTCTGTTTCATTGAAACAGTAAATTTTTAGACAAATTTACTAAAAAAAATATTATTATAGCCGTCTATTTACTTGTATGTCAAATTTTACTCCGCCCCTCAATGTTGCGTCTCTTATACTTATAAAGCACTTTAAAGTACTTTTTAAAGCTCCTTAAGGCAAGTTTTATTGACTTTTATTGAAAATTTATATATTAAAGATAAATTTTCAATAATTTTCCAATTGATTTTCTAATAATCTCCAACCTATAATATATCTTTAAATATTTAACTCCACCCCCTTAGGTAAAATCTATTTCTGTATTACCCATAAGGTAAAAATTTTATCTTGAAAAACTTGTCAAAAATTTATGTAGAAATTATTTTTATTATCAAATGAAATTCTTATAGCAAATAACAATTCCAAAAAAAAATTTTTTTAATCGCAATTATCAAAAAACAAATATTTCCTTCCTTATCTAATTAAAATAAATTTTTCTTATTTAACTTGATAATAATTTTTTATTACCTAAATAAATTTCGTTAGTAAAAACGAAAAAACCAAACTAATTAATGCATAAAAATCTATAAGATATCTTTTTTACTCTCTGTGGACTAACACCGCAACACCACCCCCCACCCAAACAAAAAATTTCATATACTTTTATAGTAATAATCATAAAAAAAAAAATTTTCTAATAATTCTAACCAAAAAAATTTTTTAGTCTTTTGTCGAATTGATAAAAATTTTCCTTTTATTACACTTTCCTTTACCAGAAAATTTATATAAACATAAATTCTTTTACACCCTCTTTGCCTTACCCTTTAATGCATAAATCTACGATCTAAGAAAATGAATATTTCCGTGTGAAAATATGCTTTTTCCCAATAATTTATAAAAAAAATGAACCCTGAAAACTTTCCAAAAGTTTTATTCACAAAACTCTCTGGTGTTTCCTTATAGCGTTTTCTTTTATTATTATTATTAACGTTTTCCCACGAAAAACGGAAGAAAATCTTCAATATTTTTTAACAGTCGCACATAAAGTGAAAATTACTCTTGGCCCCCAGAAGAACAGGAAAAAAAAAATTGAGTTTAATGAGACTACGTGACTTTAATCGATTCCTTCTGTTTTTTCGAAGTATCGCAATTAAGTATATGATCTTTTTTTTTTTTTTTGGAGCGTTTTTGTTTCCTTATTTTATTTACCTTTTTTTGTAGTAAAGTTTTTTTTTGTTAGAAGAAAATCGCGATAAAATAATAAAGTGAAACTCTTCTTTTAAGATGTAGCAATATGCGCCGCAGTTAATATGTGCCTCCAGGTAAAGTGATAAAGAGAAGAAGAATAAATATTGTGTTGGATTTGTAAGAAAGGTTAATGGAAGTTTAGTTTGTGTTGTTGTTTTTTCTTTTTGGTGGAAAATATTTTCGGGAAAAATTCTTCTTTAGATTATTAAAGAATTTCTCCGAAAAATGAATAGATAAAATAAATTATTGAATTGAAAAAAAAAATGGTGATTCTTTTTTAATACGATTAAGTGTAATTTTTTATTATACCGAAAAACGTTTGTAATTGTCAATTTAATTGCTTTTTTTTCCTTATCAAGGATATAAATGAATGTTTGATATATTTTCTTTTTTCTTCTTAATTTCCTTTGATTAAGGATAATTTTGTGAAAGGTTTCACAAGTAGAAGGAAAGACTATAAATTTTTTTTTTTTGATAAGAGTATTTTATAAATTTTTTTTTGATAAGAATATTTTATAAATTTTAATCCTTTTGTGTAGAAAAATTTATCGGAAAAGTCAAATTTAGGATATTTTATAGGCATCGTTAATATTATTGCAATAATTTTGAATCCTCTTTGGATTATAGAATTTTTGACAATAGCAGCTTTAAGGACGTATATTAGGTTAGGAATAGAGTAGAAAGTCTTTAAAAAGATGGTAGAATCGAAGAAAATTCAGAAACTGAAAAATGGTCCATTACAATTATTCAAAATTATGTAAATTGCTTTACTCATGAAAAAGATCGTCTGTTGGTTGAAATCTTCCTTAATTTCTACGGAAAGGAATTAATTAATTTGATTGACAAATTCGATAATTTAAGATTTTTTTCTTCTTCGATTCATAGATCAAAATTTTCGACTAAATTTTCGTTTTTAGTCATAAGCGAATCAAATCGAATTTAAAGCAATACTTTAATCCTATAATACATAAAATATTAAATTCATTTTCACAATTCTTCCCTCTGCAATTCCCAAATATTATCTACATATAAAAAAAATGTCGATTAAAATTTCAATTCCCTATGAAAATATTAAACCAGAATTTTCGGATTTTTTCCTATCGTGTGAACTTTTTCATGACTCTGTAAAGTAATTTAGTGTTGAGCCTTTAAAAAAAAATTCATACCGATTTTCCTGATAAACCATACAACATTGAACAGGACGGTTTTTTCTATATATGTATATAAAATTCCAGTCAATCTGGGAATTTGTCCATCTGGTTTTTTGTTTTTCCAAAAAAAATAGAAGAGGAAATCTTTAAAATTGTAAATAAAATTTGAATTTAAAATATGCCACCTTTTTTTCTATTTGCTCTAAACTCTTCTGATGGGTAAAAAACTATCCCTAAGGAAACATAAATTAGTTTGTTTTTTTCTGAGTTTATGCATTCTGATCCGCTTTGAGATTTCCATTATTTATAATGTACGATAGTCTATTGGAATGTATTTATTATCAAACCTTATACCACAAATTGCAATTTGCATGAAAATTCCAAACAACGAAGAGCAAAAAAAAAAAGATAAGAATCATCCTTTATCCTTTTACAGATTTTTTTCTTTTGGATAAGAAATCTTTAAAAAGTGGAAAATCGCGATTATAAAAAAAAGGAGAAGAGAAATTTTAGAAAGAATTTTCTTCCTTTTTTTTTAAAGTAAATAATGTATTAAGGATGAAAAATTGTGGGTATATTCGGAAGTTGCATAATGGGAGAAGGATAGAATTTTTATTTTAAATAGAAATTCTGTTTTGCATATGGGAAACGTTTGAATTGATACAGAGTAGCAAAGATACGGAGTAAGTTTGTTGAGAAGTAAATATTGAAGTTGAGAAAGTTTTAGCTGAATATTTGTCGTTCAAGGTTTTGAGTTCCTCGTTCTTTGAGTCTGAAATTAATCTGTGGCATCTGTTTTCCTCTTTTCCTGGTCTTCTGCATCGTTCTTCTTCTGCCTATTTAGTCTTCTTCTGCATCTTTCTTCAGTCTTAAGCACCTGTTTTCTTCTTCCTTTGTATTTCAGGGTTTTCATGATTTTCTTCTGCATCTTTCTTATGCTGCATCTTTGGTCTTCTTCTGCATCTTCCTTCAGTCTTAGGCATCTGGCTCTTCTTCTGGTGCGTTTCAGGGTTTTCTTGGTCCCTCCTGCATCTTTCTCAAGTCATTCGTATTCTAAGTCTAATCATTGTTGGATTAATATTCTTTAGCATTTTTCTTCTATCATTCTTTCTCCTTAAACCTGTAGCCTATAAATTCTTCCTGTACATGTCAGTTAAATGATTTCAATTATAGGTGTTCGCCCTTTGCTTCAGCCTCTCTCCTTCTTTTTAGATTGAATCTTCAAAATATCTCTGTTCCAAATTAATTCTATAAGATTTTTCCCACAAAACTATCATTTCCTAACCTGAAATTTTACTAACTCCTGAACAAATAACCCTATTCACTATCTGACATCATAATTCATGATTTTCATTTAACAATAAATAATAATTTTTGTGCAAATTTAATAAGAAAATAATCATCACACTTTTCTTTCCTTAACAAATATTTCCCCCCAACACAAAAAGAAAATATAGAAAATTAATTAGTTTCTTAAAAGTGCCTTTTCCAAAAGTGTCAACTTCAAATAAATATTATATAAATTTTTTTTGCCATCTTTTAAGAGGCTATTTTCCTCTGTTGCGAAAACGAAAAAATAATTCGTTATATAGAATTAAAAACGATTTATTTAATAAATCTTCGACATGGCGGCGATGATACAATAAAATGTGAATGATTCTCATTTCACCCTATAATAAATAATATTGTACAAATAGTTAGAAACGTTAGCAGGTATTTTCCATTGCATTAGTTATTAAAAAAATTTTCATTTCTTCGAAATAATTCGAAAGAGGAAGGAAAGGCAACAAAAAAAAAAGAGAAATCTTTTATAACTTTTTTATTAAAATTCGTTTCTTTCGTTTTTGTTGATTGGGGGTCGACGACGATGACGATGATGATGATGGGTGAGAGCCAATTTTGTGGTACATCTCAAAAGAAAGAAGCAATAAAAATTTTTTGTTCATACATAAAAGTAGAAGAAGTAAAGTTTCTTCTTCATCTTTTGGTTATTCATAATTTTTTTTTTTCGGGTAAAAAGTTTATATAATAATTACTGAAGTGAAAAAATATTATGATGACGATGAATTTTTAATAAGGAATTTTTTTTTTTTCATTTTTGATATTTTTGGTAAAGATCATCTTTATAAGATAAAAATTTTCCACATATATACGCAATAAAGAAGAGGAAAGGCGTCGAAATGGGTTTAAATTTTTTTTTTTTTTTAAATTAAAAGTCGAGTGAATTGGAAACAAAAAGGGGGGTGGATTGAATATATCCTGTCAAAAAAAATTTTATGGTAGAAAAGTTAATAAAATGATTTTAAAAATGAAAATGCTGTCTTTTAAAGTAATTTTTGATTTTAAAGTGGTTTAAGGTCCTTGAAAATTTATTCATTTACAAAACAAAAAAAAAACCGTTTTTAAGATTAGGAAAATATTAAAATTTTAAAGGTAATTTTAATAATTAAATATTTGTTGATTATTTTAATGATTAGTTTATGGAAGAATAGTTTTTAATTTGAGTTTGCAGACTGAAGCACTTGAAATTTTTTACTTATTCTAAGATTTAATTAGATTTATTTGATAAGTCGATGTTTTCTTGAAAATTCTATTGGTATTTTGGTGATTAGTATAAGTTTGACAATGAATTGCAATAATTTCTAAATTGTAGGCTTATATTTTGTCCTCATTTAAATGGAATTAAAAAGTTTGAGCCGTTTTGAGCCATTTTGAACCTAATTGGAATCATTCCTAAACTATATTCTAAATTTTTGTTCTTATTTGAATGGTATTAAATACTTTGAACCATTTTGAGCCATTTTGAGCCGAATTGCAATAATTCCTAAATTATATTCTAAATTTTGGTCATTATTTGAATGGTATTAAATAGTTTAAACCGTTTTGAGCCATTTTGAGCCTACAGATTCCTCTAACTATAAAATTTTTCATATTTCTTAACATAAATCTATAACAAATTTGTTCTCCTTTTGTATTACTTACTTAAAATAAGATTTCATATAATTTAGAAACTTAAATTATAACTTCAAATTACAATTATCTCAATAATATTTCATCCTTTTGTAAATAAAATCTATTACCATTAAAATAATTTTCCTGATTTTAATTATTTAAAAGAAATCCCCGCCCTTCACCATTTTCGTTTAAGTAGTAAAAAATCGTTTTTCTCTTGTAATTTTAAAATTGCTTTTAAATGAAAAGTAATCCTTTTTCTTCTCTACAGGATCGAAAAAGAAACAACAATTTTTTATCTTCAACTTTCCATAAATAAAAAATGTAAAAAGCTTAACAATTTTTTTCAATTATAGGAAATTTTTTTTTTTTATAAGATTTTGACCAAAAAAAAAAGATAATCCCTCCCACAAATAAGTACTATTATAGATAAAAAGGGGTTGGACAATTGACAAATACAAAATGTATTTCATTTATATTATTTTTGTGTCAGCAATAAAAAAGTTTTAAGAATAAATCTTCCATAAAATAATTTTTTGTGCAATAGAGAAATAAATAAAATATTTTATTTAATAATTTTCTATAAATTTCCTTTTTTTTTTTTTTTTTGATCATTTTGTGGAAAAACCACTGAAGAAAATCCTTCTTTTGATTTTGATACCAAAAAAAAAAATATGTCATTTTGTTTATAGAGAGAGAGAGAATTTCTGTTTTTGTAACAAATATCCTTTTAAATGACTTGACACAAATAAAAGAACTGATTTCCAAAAAAAAAAAAATGAAAAAAGGATATTTATTTTTTTCTGTTTGATTCTCAAAGTTAAATTTGTTATAATAATTTCATTTTTTTTTTCGTCTTCAGCTTCTTCTGCTATTTTCAGATTTATGTTTTATCACAAAAGTTTATGCTGATGCATAAGTTCATTTCAAGAAGTTTTTTCTTGCTTCTTCTTATTTTGTGTATTTTATTCTTTGCCATAATTCTTTTTGGTTAAATTTATTACAAGAAATTTTCCTTGGTTTTTTTTTTATTGAAACGTGAAAACATTGAAGAGAGTAAAAAATTTATTTGTTAAGATGTTTCATGTTCAACATCATCAGGATCAGTTAACCTATTATGATAAATAAGATTGTTTTTTTTTGTCTTCAAAATTAAATTATTTCATAAAAAATTTACTTGGCGAAAAAAATGTTGTTTACAGGATAATTTAAGTTAATTTTATTAGTTGGATGTTGAAGGTAGTCAAATTTCATCATAAATTTGAATAAGAAGTCGAAAAATTTAAATTTATCAGGGAAAATAGGATAATTTCAATTACTTACAAAATGGCGACCATAAATTTCTGAAATGGTGGATACAACAAAGTACTGTTATATTGTGTAAGAACATTTGCTGAGAAATGAATTTATCTCTCAATTAAGGATGATTTAATTTAAATTATTTGTAATTATGATTACTTTTCTATCTAAATTATAAAAATCAACAAAATGATGAAATTAAATCATCAACAAAATGGTGGAATTAATTCTCCATATAGTGACCATTACATAATATTATGTCAAGTCCACCATTTTGTTTGAATTAAAATTCTCCATTTTGTATTTGATAATTGAAATTTTACTAAATTGAATGTAAGTACTATCAGTGGAGGTGAATTCTCTTACTCTAGTGTTATATTTATCAGTAATCAATAACATTTCGTACGAAACAAATTTATATCGGTTGCGTTACTGCAGGTTTATTAAATTTATATTTAATTAATTATCTTTAATATAATAAATATAATTTACCCTTTTGGCCTCCATTAAAATTTCCGAGCCATTTACGCTATAATAATTATCTATTAATTATATTTGTACGCAATTATGTTTTTGCATAAAATTTTATAGCTATAATTAGTCGTTAAACCACAATTTAATTTATTTTTGTTATATTGTAACAATTAAAATAATTAATAATAATTGTTTACGGATAATTGGAAATGAATTAAATATTATAAAAAAAATTTACTATATTTTGTGGTAAATTGAATTTTGTCTCTAAAATTTTCGGTTCATTAAAAATTGAACATAATTTTATATGTTCGTACATCAAAATGAAGTTAAAAAATGCTTTTGGAATAATGATATTTTTTTGGCTATTTGATCGAATATCAAAATTTTTGGTGGTTCAATGTATATGTTCATTATATAAATTTTGGTTCATAATTTTCTAAGGGTTTTTGCCAATCATTTTTGACAGAAATTCTTCAATTTGATTCAGTCTTCTTTGTCTGTTAAATTGTGAAATTAGTCTTGTCGGAAAATGCCTCTATATTTACAGGATGAATCATAACATTAGTGTATACCATAAAAATCTCATTTTAATATATCAATTTTCAATGGTTCATCCTAGTGAGACAATCATTTCCCAAAACTTTCTACTTTCCATTTAAATTTCTATCATCCCTAATCAAATTCTTGGCATTATTAGACAATTTTCTTCACAGTTCACACCAATTACATTTTGTAAATAAGGAAAATTGACAAATCTGACAAAAGTTTAAAATTTCGTTATTATGCTTGGGCATAGCGACACATGACCTGAAGCAAAATTCTAATTAAACTTTCAATAATTAAATTTATTATTAAATTAACTTAAAAATTTAATAAATTATTGACAAGTTTTTGAAAGTTTCTCATCTCCGATTTTCTCAGAATAAATTATATAATAAATATCCGAAAAATGTCCTGAAGGGAATAACAACAAATTTATAATTTATTTACAACCCAACAAAAATATAATTTAAATCTTCTAGAAAGTTTCTTAAATAATTTTTTTTAAAGGATAATAAATTTTTTATAGTTTAGTTTATGTAACTTTAGGCGTTAACAAAGAAAAGTAACAACTATAAAAAATTTTTGAAGAAAAATATTTTTCATGCCATTTTTTTTCCAATGCAATAACATTTTTTCATCATTTTTTGTTGTGTCCTGTTTTTTTTTTTTGCATTTTGTTGAAATGTTGACTTTATTTCGTTTATGTTTCTTTTTCTCTTGTTGTTGTTGAACAAATCATGAATATTTGCAATGCATAACGACAGAAAATTTTTTAAACTTTTTCTCATTGGTATATAAAATTTAGCCTAGTGTACATAGTTTTGGCTACAATCACATTTTTCAATATTTTTTTTTTTCCCCAACATCAATTTATATGCTAGTTTTGTGCTTCAGTTAAAAACTGAAAAATTTATCATCCAAAAAAAATTTATTTTCCAAAATTTTTTTTTTTTTGGAAAAATAATTCTAGTCACGTTCATGAAGTTGCAGAGAGAAATTGTATAGGAAAAAAAGGACGAACCAGAACAAAAAAAAAATGATGGCATTGTAGATGTAACTTAATTTGTTTCTGATTTCTGTTTGCATTTTCCAAAAATGCTCCTGTGAATCCATCAATAAATCAAAGACAATTTCCCTGAAAATATTAAAATGCGTTATTTAAAAAATTTAATATTTTCTATATGGGAAGATTAAGGATTGAAAAATACTGTAGGTCCCTTTGGGTGTATTGTTCAAACAAACGAAAGTTTCTGTTTAATTACGAATCCTTAACAGCAACAACAGCAAAAAAAAAGAAGTGAACTCTTTAAATAAACTATTTGCTAAACGTGACATGAGTTTTTTACTAGGATAAATGTAAATCATATACGAGTTGGTATATATGTAACGACATCATTTTTTTTTATTTAGGTGCTTGGCGTCTGTCGGGAGTAGAAGGAAAAAAAAATAATCATGTATGAAAAATGAAAATTGATCTTTTTGTAAAATTTAATTCGTAAAGTAGATAACGAATTTTTTTTTGGAATAGTGAATTTTTTTTTTGGGTGGGAGGGTGAATTATAATTGTCGTTATCGAAATTTTATTATATAGTCGGATTTAAATTCGATAAGCTTTTTACGTGTTTTATGATTTTATGTCATGGTTTTTTGAAATTTATTAAATTAAGTTGACAAATTTCAATTATTCGGAAAGTTTAAGCTAATATAAATTTGAATATATTAATTAAGTGTCAATAGTGACAGTTCTGGAGAATTTGTTTTACAGAACTATTTTATATTGGAATATATGTTTAGTAATCCCAAGCCTTGTCGCAAGATTCAAAGAAATGTGAATTTACAGTCCCAAGCCTTGTCCCAAGATTCAAAGAATCTTCTATTGTGAATTTACTGTCCCAAGTTTCGAACAATCTTCTATTGTGAGTTAATTGCTCCAAGCCTTGTCTCAAGAATAGATTAATATTGGTTAAGGCTTGGGACAACAAATTCACAATAGATATAAAAAGTATTATGTATTCCCTTTCTCAGATATTTTAATCCTTTCCCTGTTGTTGCCTCGCAGTTAAATAGTAGATCATCTGTTGTTTCTTTCTCATTTTCAATTTGAAATTCATAGTACAATATCATTATCTTCAGTTTTTTTGGGAATAATTCTTCATTTAATTCTTCCAACTTTCTGTAAATCAAAAATATGAATTTGGTTACGTAATATCAACACTAAACTTCGAATTTTCGTTTTACAATAATATTAAAATTTTACAAAATTTCTAAACAAATATCAAAAAGTTTAATTCAAAATTCGTTAAAATTACACTCCAAATTCAAACAACTAAAATTTTATCGAAACTTCTGTTTGAAGTCAAAACTCTCTTTCAAATATATCCTTAAAATTTCCAAATTTAAACTATAATATAATTTTCAATTCCTTTGATCTCTAAAATCATCACTTCAAATAATTTATTTCCAAAAAGATATCAATTAAGTATGTAGAAAATATCTCCAATATACCATAAAATAATATTGACTTTTATTTCTATTTTGTTAATCTCAAAGGACATTTTTGTATTGCACTAGTTTTTTTTCTTCTTCTTTCTCGTTTTCCTTTTCTATAAATTAATTTTGTCCTATGTCTTTATTTATATTATTTTAAAATCAGAGAGACACACAACAGAGAAAGATTTGTTGTTGATGATGTTATTTCGATAGTTAATGACTGTCACTCTACTACACTTTTTCTATATAATGAAAACACAAGAAAAATATAAAAGGGAAAATTTTCTAATTAAACAAATAAATTGAATCAATAAATTTCTTTTCAAAAATAGCTTATTTGTGTGTTGTTTGAAGCCTCTTTGGTCGTACACCAAAAAGATTATAATATTTTCCCAGAATGAAAGGAAAATTTTGAAGACAAAAAAAAAATTTCCATTATAATCAAAATGAAATAAATTAGATAATTAAATTTGTTTTAATTTTATAAAAAAAAAAAATTAAATAAATTAATCAAAAAAATAATAAATTATTTCGTTATCTTCAAATTAATGTTTTAAATAATTTTCGATATTTGAAATTTTGTTAAATTTAATTCTTAATATCCTTTTTGTTTAGTGTGCTATAAACGTACAACAAATTTTTTATTAAATATTAAATTTTTTTTATTATCATTGATGACCCAAATTATACTTCAAAATATCAGAGATGAATAAAATACTAAACCATGTCTTTAAAAATTAAAGTATAATCGCATAAAAAATTGTGTCCAAAAATTTTTTTTATCACTTATTCCTGGATGGTATACAATGTAGGATGATTATCATATATACGTATATCCTTTTTTTATGTTAGGAAGTAATTTTTTTTAACGATTTGCTTGTTTAATAAACCATTTTTTGTACAACTCGAAGGGTGGCTCATATAAATTTTAAAAACATCACAATCCTCTCGATAAATATTCCTACCGTACAATGTGGGATAATCAAATTTTTTTTTGTGTTGGTTTTTTGGGTTTAAATTTTCAGTATCATATAAACATAAATTTTTAGGAGGTTAATTATTTAATGTTAATTAGTTAAACAGAAAAATTTTGTGAATGTAACCATACAGAGGGTTTGTTAAAATGTTCTTGTAATTTCTATACTATAAAAATAAAATAGATTTGTGTCCGTTTGTCTGTGATAAGAACTCTTTCCCAAATGGTGAACACTCGCGATGTAATACATGTCATTATGGCTGATATTTCTAGGTTAACTGTTTTCAATTTGCAAGTGTCTGTCTGTTTGTTTGACTATCTGTTTGTCTCAAGGACTCCTTGTCTCGTCGCTAAAACGACGCTACGATTAACATAGTATTGCCGTGACATTTCTACATGTAATTCAGGATGCCACTCACATATCAAGTGTCTGTCTCTTTACACGAACTCCTGCTCAAACTGTGAGCAGTATTCAGCAACTGACATTTTTACATATCATTCATGGCTGCCATTTATAGGTCAACTGTACAATTTTCAAACAGTCGGCTACCGAATGAAGTCGTAAAGCTAGTAAACTATAAATTTAATCTTTTTTTGGTCATCTGTAAATTTAAATGACAAATTTTTATACTACTAATACACCAGATAAAAATTTGTACACCAGACACAACGATTTTTAAAATATAATTATTATCATCATCATCAACATCATCCAGAAAAAAACGATTTTAATGTCTCTATCATGGGTGTTTTTTTTTTTTTGGAAAAATGGTTTATAATAATAAAATTATATCATACAATTTCAATCTGACACCCAAAAGTATAATTGCAAGGATTTACTATATAGAGATAAAATATATATTAATGTCCTATTAACCACTTCGATTAAAATGCCCTCTGGTTAAACCAATAAACGAGCAAAATATATAAGTAATATGGTTATACGAGTTTATGGCATATATATAATCGTCAGACAGGGACCATGTTGTCTATAACAAATTTTTGTTGTATTAATTTTTTGCTGAGGATATCATATCTACTCTACTATGGAAGTGAGCAGAAAGAAGGATAAAATACAAATATATAAAAAACTTACTACAATTTTGTATATGGATTTAAATACAGATGATAAAAAAAAAATATATAGAATTTAACAAGGACATTTTAAATAGTAATATCGAATTTAATAGGTGAAACAACATGAAAATGCAATATAGAATATTAGAACTTGAATATTAAATGTATTGGTTTGGTTTTGGTTCGGTTTTTGGTGGAATGGTTTTTATGATTGAAATAGACAAATTCTAAAAACATAAACTGCATTTATGTTGCAATTTGGTTTAACACAAATAAATATACATATAGCTGTATATATGTAAGTAACAGCATGTATAGATAGTATTTATAACCAGATTTCATAAATTTCTATATAAAAAAAAATATATAACAAATATTGGAACATTCGATTTTATATCCAGGATGTAGTTTAAAATTTGTATATTGTTTTTTTTTTTGTTTAATGAAAAGTCGATATTTAAAGGATATCAGAAAATAGACTATTTGTGTAGTGGATATTAGGGGTTTAATAGTTTAAAATTTTGTTATGTTGTAAAATGTAGGACAATTTTTTTGTTAACTTTGATTGGAAAGATTTTTTGTGCCTGAATTATATATTGAAAATATTTTAATTAATTTCTCGAAAATTTTGATAGCTTGAGACTGAAGAATACGCATCATAATTTTCAAGCTTTAACTGTCGGCAATTTATTGCATTGAGAACCAAAATTGAATAATTAAATACAGTACTTAAATTTAAAGTACTAATAGTCATTTTTAAAGACTTGTCGGAGTTGGCTCATTAAAAATGCAACGAATTTAGTGAAAGAGGATTTTTTCAGAAGGACTATAAAATTTACTTAGAATCTAGAAAAATAGTTTTTGTGTCATTTGCTGTCATAATACTGACTGACTTAGGGTACGAATTAGTTACGAAATTTTGTATCCAAAAATGTTGTTTGCTGTCATACTGACTTAGAGTCTGAAATAATTACGAAGATAAATAAAATTTTGTTAATGTAATCATAGGAGAAGTTTGTTTGTTAAAATAACATCAAACTTAGAACGTAAAACTCCAAAGGAAGTACTTGCACTCAGATAAACATGGCATCCAAATTTCATTTATGTTCAAAACTCATTCAATCGAGGCCAATAAAGTTGAATTATATGTTAAATCCACGCCGGTTGGACATGTTGCTGGTGTAGTGACTACGAACCCAACACGCCATCCCCGGACTAGATCAGGCAGCTTCTCTGCTATCACGTCCCCTGAATGCCTCATATATCAAATGTTATATACTACAAAGTATATAATGTATATATGATGTATAGATGAAATCTGTGAATGATGTAAAGAAACTAGAGCAACTGAAGGTTGACGTGTCCACCTGCCTGTCTGCCACCTGCCTCTAGACACACAACTAGGTAGATGAGCACTTGGACTGGTCCGTTAGGATCGATAACCTGGCCTCACGGCCCCAACTACTTGTGCCATATGGTAAATTCTAGTACATTCTGTACTATGAATTGATCATATTATATACTTTAGTATATTCTATATATTGTATATATTATAGTTTACTATGTTATATATACTAATGTTGTATATATTATATTAATATAGATATACTTTAGTATTATATAATATATTATATATTATATATTATATATTATATAATATATTATATATTATATATGGGGCCGCCTCTCGTCAGGAGCCCTGCGGACTCCCCTCCCCTCCCCCTGCCGGACGAACCCTTCCCTTACTATTGTTGACAGTTGCTCAATTTCAACGGGAAAGTACATTGATGTGGTATTATTTGCTTTTTTATTACTTTTTTTATTTATATTTTTTTTATTTGTCAAATTAATTTTAAATTATCACTAAAAAAAAATTACTGTGAAATTATATTGAATGTCCTTTTTTTTACACATTATTTTTCTACTCTATATATATAAAATTTACTTTTATATAATTTTCTTATTTTGCTGCCCACCTCATCGTTTTCTAAATTATTATATTTCTGGAATGATAATAATAATGTTTTTTTAAGTTAATTTCCTCATTTTAAAGATGACAAAAGGTTGTCCTCTGTTGTCCATTACATCAAAATAATATAACATCACTAATATTATAATCATTATATTAAAATTGGCATCAACACTAACCTGGAAAACATCATGTAAAACACAAATAAATTGGTAACTACAACAAAAAAAAAAAAACAGGTCAGAACTCTCACTTTAGCCTAAGTCAAAAAAAGTGTAATAACTAAGAGATAATCAAAAATAATTGCATATCCTCTAGGTGATCATAAAAGGAAAAAATGAATACTGAAAAACCTGGAAGGCATTTAAAAAAAAAATGGAGAAATAACAACTAAAAAAAAACAAACAAACAACTTTCTACAATATCAATTTAAAAAAATAGATGAAATTTTCCTTTAACTCTGATGGAGAGGTGAGAGGCTGCTCTGTACCTTTTGCACTATAGAAAATTGATAGAAAAATATAAAAAAGTAACAAACAGAGAAAGACCAAGAATCATTTACATTTTAACAATTTTAAAACAGTCCCTGGGGGGTGGTAATGCTAATAATATTCCATTTTTTTTCTTTTAGACTATACTACAATTATTAGCCATAGTTTAAAGTTCTCAGGTATTACTTTTGTTTTTTTTTTTAATTTTTGACACGATTATGGGGGGGTTTGGGTGTTGGTTGAGAAAGAAAAAGGAATTTATTTTTATATCCTTTTTTTTAACAGTTTTTAAAAAAGAAAGAAAACTTTAATAAAATATAATTAAGAAATTAGAAGAAATTATTTCTTAACTTTTACTTAATATTATTTCTCTGGACTATGAAAATGATACGAGCAAACAAAAGCTATTGTAACACACCAGCTAGGATTATTAAACTTTCTTAATGAGATGAAATACTTAATTGAAAAAATTGTTTAGTTCTAAATATTATTTTGAGTCTACAGAGTACAGAGTGTTTCAAAGTATTCATAATAAATAATTCTAGCTGTCATTCTGCAGAGATTTGGGCCTAATATTGTCCTTTTTTAGATCCGTTTCTTTAATGCCACGAGATAGCTCTAATAATCACCCCACTTGCCATATTTACATACCTTTTGGTCGCGAGAATGAGTGGTATTAAAACGGCGCTATTGCGTTAATTGGAGTGTCTGGCCAGTAGGCCAGGACTCGCCACTTACACCAATCAACCTACCATTGTCCTTTCAGTTGAGTTTTTCGGTTGTTCATGTCATTTCTTTCGTTTCATGCCAAAATTCCTTATAACTGATTATTAATTATGTCAGATTTTAAAGTAAATCGGAAGTAAAATTAATATTCAACAAGAAAAGTCATTTTTTCGGCCTCTACATCTACACTACACCTTCTTCTAATTTCCCCCTATATTAGCAACAACTAATCATTCATCCAATCTTTAAAATTTAATTTATAAATAACAAAAATATTTTCTTATCAAAAATATAATAATAATCCTTGTATAACATAAATTTATCCTTTTAAATATATATTACCTATTATTTTAAGGATATAATTTCAAGGATAATTTTCATATATTAATATATGTATACGAAAAATGTGGAATACAAGTTCCTTATAAAAGGTAAACAAGTAAAACTAAAAGATATGTCAGAGACCATAAGGAATTAGATTTTTCATTTTCATTTAGCATCAAGGATGGAAAAAACTTAAATATAATAATAACAAAACATTGAATAAATATTTCTTTTCTTTCCCTATGTGTAGTGTGTCTCTCTTCATATATAATTAGAAAGATATCCTGCGGCGAAGGTCTCTCGCTCCTAATATCGCATAACATTTTCTGCAATTAAGCTTCCCACTATTATAAAAAATAAGTAAATTATAAATCCTTCTTAACCAACAACAAAAAAAAATACACTCTACACCCAGGGATGTGAAGTGTTTTGTGTGGGTGTGTGTGTGTATTCTGAAATAGTGAATAACAAAACACACAAAATAAAAATTTTATTGAAGAGAAGTGCGCTAAGGACAAAGAAGAGTGTGGGTGTTTTTTGAAAATGAAGATATGATATTCTGTAGCACGGATACGGAAGCAAGGAAGGAAGAGAGAAAAGGGAAATCATTTTATTTTTTGCAAAAAAAAAAAAAACTTAAAAGGTGACGGTAATCAGGATGAAAAGCTCTTAAAAAGAGATTATTATATTATTTTGTATACTTTCTACTTGTAGTTTTTTTTTTTAAACGAAGTCATAATACCAGATTTCTTTATGCTTTTTTTTTGCCCAAGAAGAATAAGTACAAGGATATATTTATTATATATATACGTAAATTTAGTGCAATATAAATTTATCTATACATAGTATATATATTGTTGTTGTTAAGGATAAATCTTAAAGGACAAATAATGACTTTTGTTCTATGAAGTGTTTTTAATTATTGCCACTGCAGGAGCACAGCAAAAAAAAAAAGAAAATTCAAGGAATTATGACGATAATTTAGTTAAAATAATGATTTCTGTATTTTTTTTTTGTGTTGTTTCTCGTTGATAAATTAATAATTTTATTAAAACTATAATCGTATTAAATTTAAGAAAAAGAATGGGAGGCAATTGTTTATTATATAGAAATTATAATATAAGTAAAATTAGGTATTAGTCGAAATAATATCATTATTAGTTTTGGTTATAACTTTGTCATTATTCCATGAATTTAAAATATTTGATATTCGGGAAAATTTTAATATATTTAAATAAATTTTGAGCAAAATTAAGTAAATACAGCTCAAAATTTGAGATGATGGGCGGTGCTTGTTTAATTAATCATATTTTTTGAATTGTAAATCTAGTCAGTACTATTAATTCTTAGATTCAGTAAATTATTTTGATGTCCTTTAAGGGAATTTGGCTTTTAAAAGAAAGAATTTTTCTGCTATTTCATTATCATTTAGCCAAGTTCGGTATTTAAGTCTGACTGTGAAGGGGTGGAGCTAAATTTTGGAGTGTGTTGTGTGATTTGGACCGTAAATGACTCAGTGCTGATAGATTTTCTTCACAATCTCATTTCGTACTTCTGTCTATGAAGGGGTGGAGTCTGATTGTCTGTGAAGGGTTGGAGTTAAATTTGAAAGGCGTGATTTAATTATTATTGTGTTTGTGGTGTGATTTAGACCCTACTGACTCAATGGTTAGAGAATTTCTTCACAATCTCATTTCGTACTTCTGTCTATGAAAGGGTGGAGTCTGATTATCTGTGAAGGGTTGGAGTTAAATTTGAAAGGCGTGATTTAATTATTATTGTGTTTGTGGTGTAATTTAGACCCTACTGACTCAATTTTGATAGAATTTCTTCACAATCTCAGTTCGTACTTCTGTCTATGAAGGGGTGAAGTCTGATTGTCTGTGAAGGGTTGGCGTTAAATTTGAAAGGCGTGATCTAATTATTATTGTGTTTGTGGTGTGATTTAGACCCTACTGACTCAATATTGATAGAATTTCTTCATAATCTTAGCTCGTTCTTCTGTTTTCACACGATTTAAAATAAGACAATTTTCCTATTTCGAATTGGTAATTGTCCTATTTCAAATTTAACAACATTTGCTTTAAAATATTAAATATAAAATTGATTAATAAATTTATTTAAAAAAAAAATATTGAATTTAACTACAAAAAAAAAATTATATCTGCAAAATGAAATTCTATAAAATTTAAAATTATTCAATTTTACAATATTATTACAATTTTTTTTCAAAATAATATTTTGGCATAGTTAAACTCTTTTTCACATTCTTTTTTTTTTGTGCATTATTTTCACAATATTATAAAATATTTTTTTTTTACTCGTAATTTCCATGTTCCAATTTAGCAGATTGTGTCAATTCACAACAAAATTGTAGAATAATTTTTTTTCGTATTTTTTTGTTAAATTCAATTCTCTCTCTTTTTTTTTTATGTGAAATAAAATTAATAAAAAAAACTATAAAGCTAAAAAAAAGGAAAGCTATATTTACAGATAGTTATTTACATATGGTCATAATATAAAACTAAATATATGAAAAAGTAATTCAATAATACAAATAATATAGTGAGGAGTTTGTTGAAATGTTATTTTTAAATTATTATAAAAATTGTTAAATTTTCGTTTGAAGCAAATTTGATGTTTACTAAAAAGGAGATTGACAGAATTGTGTAAGGCGTCGCCAAAATATTAGTATATATATATATTTAGATATTTTTTTAGGGGCGTGGACAATACTAATTGATAATTTTAATTAACTCATGCATTAATTCTGCTTATAGTTAGTATATCAATACATGAAAATTTTGTAGGGCGTAGCTAAAAAATATTAGTACTTAGATTTTATTTAGAGGCGTGGACAATACTAATTGGACTTTCCTACTATAATTTTCCATTGATACAGAATTTAACACATGTACTAATTCTGCTTATAGTATCAGAGTAGATGAAATTTATCTTATATTTTAGAATATTTTCTAAAGGGGGCAGGGTTTTCTTAAATAGGAGTGGAATACTAACTTATAGCTACTGCTACTCACTTCCTTGATACATAAGAATTGCTGTAATTTTATATAATTATTTTCCAGATAATTAATCACTCCTTTTCAATTATTAATAAAATTTAATCGTTTTTATAGTCGCCTCAAAATTTAAGGATACATTTTTTCTTTCGCGAAAAAAAAAATTAATTACTAAATATGCTTAAAAAAAATATATCAATACTATCAAAAAGCTATCAAAATACTAAAAAAAAAATATATATTTACAAATAAAATACACTCGGTTGCACAGTACAAAAATAAAATGAATGAAAAAACATACAAAATATTTTCTATCCTAAACATAAATACACATACAAGTTAATTTCAATTTCAAATAATATTTTTTTTTTTAGCAAAAAGGACTACAAAAAAAAAACCATTTTTATTTATCTCAATTTTTTTTTTATATATTTAAAATAAATAAAATTTCAACTACTAAAAATTATTCCTAACTGCGGCGATTTTTGATATTCAATATATCGAAAAAAATTACAAAGGGTGTCGAATTGAAATATCCTCTCCATTTTTTTATTTGGTTCATTATTGTTCGTATTTTTAGTTACAATCTGAAAAAAAAAAAAGGATACAATTCCAAATATAACTATTTACTCAACATAAAAAATCACCAGACTTTTTCTACAGGATAAATAAACAAACACATAAACTAACAAAAATTTATATTCTATCAATTGAGGGGTTTTAAATTTTTGGGCTGATGATATATCAAAACTGATTTAGTCCTAGGCTAGGATATCAATGATATAATTTTTTTTAGAGTTCATTGTATTACAAAATGCATTTTATTCCATTTTTGTTGTTGTTCTTGTGGTGATCAGATTTTTTCTAATTATTGCGTTCGTTTTCCTATCAAATTACACAAAATAAATTACACAAAGAATGAAATCCTTGGAAAAAATAAATAAATTGGTAAAAAAAAATTAATGAAAAATAGATTGAAGGATATTTTTGTTGTTGTTGTTGTTAGGATTTTCCTTCTTTTTTTATTATTATATAATTTATTTATTTTTTGAGGCAAAATAATTAATGATTATATCCAAAAAAAAAAAAGTGAATTTTGTTAGTCTGTTTTAGTTGGGTGATTAGGGTGAAATTTTAAATGTAAACAAGAAAGTTAATTTGAAATAATAATAATTATTTTTGTTACTAAGAGGGTTTTTACATCACTTTTCATATATATAGAAAGGATATTTTATGTTTCCTTTTGCACAATGTGATGATTAAATGACATATATTACCATAACAAAATATAAATTTGACACACATGTGACCCGGATTATAGATCCTTTTTGACTGATAACAACAACTTTTATACATTTAAAATGATGTGTCAAATTGAATTAATTTCAAAAAAAAAATTTTGTATGACTTCGATAAATAAATTTATTAGAGAGAAAAATTATATTTGAATTAATTTCAATTTTCAGGATTTTTTTTTGCTTTGTTTGCTTAAAAAGGTGAAGAGTTTCCTTTGATGTGGTTTTGTGACATTTTCTAATATATAATTTAGAGATTTAGATTTTAATGTTAAATAAATGAAAATATATGAAATGCAATAATTGAGTATTAATTATGGAAATATTCAGAGATTTTTTTAAGAATTTACTAAAAATATCAAAGCAGATGCTGAAGAAAATTTATTTAATTAATTTTTAATAATTAATTTCCATTTTGTTGCACTAAAATTAATTTATGATCAATTAATTTTATAAGAGTGCAAAAAAATTAAAAATGAGAATCAAAGAAATTTTAAAAATTGAGTTTTTTTTCTATTGTTTTAATTTTTCATTGTATAGGCAAAAAGTTGAGTTGCCTTTGTTAATTGTTCAGTGTGCGATCGTCTTTTGTTGGGAGAAGTTGTGGTTGTCGGTAGTCGGGGTATTTTTTTATTGTGTGTTTTGACTTTTTGTGTGTGGAAAAATATTTTAATTAAAATTAATTAGTTGGTCGTTAATTAATTAATTTCATTAAATTCCTGGAAGATTGCTAAGCACCATTAAGAATTATTTTAGAAACGAATTTATAAAATGGTAGATAATATTTTTTCAATATTTAAAATATATTTTATAAATTATTAAATCACTTTTATATAAATTCATAAATTGAATACCATAGGAAATTAAATTTTAGCTCAGAAAATATTCCGGAAAAATTGTAGTGCAAAAATTAATGATTTGCTCTTACAGTTTTCCATTCCCTATACTAGAAAATCATTTTACTTTTGAGTTGCCTCTACCCAAAAAGTCCTTCCATAAAAAATTATGTGTCATTATTTTATTTTGTCAATAATTTCGTCATCGTTTAGTAATTTTCATCTCATTAATTTACCATTTCTCTAATTTTCCATCTTTTCGCATTTATTTTCGATTAAATCTTCAAGGATCTAAAATATTCAATAATTTTTTGATTGGTAAATAATTCTAACCAATAATCCTTTAACAACAACAAAAACAAATCCTTTCTATAATTTAATAACTTGTCACAATAAAATCTCCCGAAATTGTAGAAAAATTTCTAAATCCAAGAAGGATACGAAATGAAAACTTAATTAATATAGTTGATTATTTTAATTTTTCTCATTATATTAAAAACCAATTTTTTTTCTACCTTTATCCTCTTCGCCCAATTCAATCCACTTTGCAAAACTTTAATTGTATTAATTATATGAACAAATCTCGTTCCCAGACTATCCCAAATTTAAATCCTTTTTTTTTTAATTTTCTCTCTTAATATACAAATTATCCTGACGCTACTGTCGGTATTTTAACGTAATTTGTTTTTTTTTTTTCATCCATAATTTTTTTGCACCCGCCTTCAGATACCCAAAAAAACAAAAAAATGAAAATGAAAATGGAAATTCCAATTCATAAACTTTTAATCCGTTTTGCGGCATGCGGTTTCAATTATAAAAAATATTCAAATTTATGTTGTATACGTTTATTATCTCATATACCAACAAAAAATATTAACAAATAATCACAATTATTTCCATAAAGTTAAAACCATCGCACATAAATTTAATATTTTAAATTATCATTTTTCATATTATTATTATTATTATTAATTTTTTTCCTCTCTGTTAAAAGGAAAAAATATTAATCCTTACAAAAAAATGTCCTTTTTTTTTACATAAATAAAAATTTCATCGAAAATAAAAACCCAGCACAAAAAAAAAATGCAAAATGTTCGCACTTTAAAAAATTCTTCGCCGAAGTACAGTATAAAAATTAATTTTTTTTTTGTACCAAAAATATAAATGATAATTTACAATGTGAAAGGATTTCACTTCACTTAAAATATAATTGGAAAAAAAATTATTTAAAATCCTTTCTCTACGAAAAATTTTGTATTTTGGTTATCGGTAATTTTCGTATATAGTAATAATTGCAGAACGTTTATTTTTTGATAATATAGAAACGCGCGTGAAAAGTAATTTTATTTTAATCCTTGTTGTATTTATAATACATAAAATAATTAACATAACAAATTGAAAATTTTATACTTCCATAAACGTTTTCTATTTTACCTTTAACTAAAAAAAACTGTTTCAAACTTTATTGGTATATAAAAAAAAATTATATTTAAATATCAATTCAATAAACGATAATTTATTAAAGCTGGCTTTTATCATTTAGCAATGGACCACACACATTTTTCACAATACCTCGCATCTCTCCAATCCAAACATTAAATTTTACCTCATCTTCTCACCAAATCCAAACATTATAAATTTTAGCTTTGATGACTTAAAATTTTTTTTACCATTTTTGTGTCCACACACACAAAATGGTAAAAATATAAATAAAATGAGGAAGGTGTGGTTTAAATTTTTTTTTGGTATGTTATATTTTACATTGAAGGTGGGCGGGGATGGAAAATTGTTTGTGATGTTAATCATGGGGGCTTGATTAATGTAGGTGTTGGGTTAATAGAGAAGTCGTTAATTTAGATTTTCATATACTCTCTGTATCCTTTTTTCCCCATCAAGGCTACAACCTCCTGTTTAAGTACTTTAAAAGTGATATGTACCATAAAAAGAGGGTTGGGATTCTATATTTATATAACCGCATCATATATACGTAACAAAAACTAAAATTGGAAATTAAGTTTACACTGCACTATAGTGCAATATTTATGTTTATCGGTTTTAATACCAAATATAAACAATTGCACAATTATAGTTTGATATATTTTATAGGATATTGGGGTTTTTTTTTTTTTGGGTGCAGGTAAAATTTTTGTGTGTGATTTCATTTTATATAGTTAAAATTGACAGTCCGGGTATTGGAAATGTCCTTTTTCATTATTATTATAATATCGGATATACCCCACCGAAATGATATTGAACAGTTTATTATCCTTCAACAAAAAAATTATCATCTCTCTGGCATACAAATAATATTCTCTTGATATAAATTCATATTATATAGAGAGCTTTGTTTTGCCCCAGCAAGTGGAACTGAGGGTTAGAAATAGAAAATATTATAGTGATGATTTTGTTTATCTTCAAAAACAAAAAAAGGACTGTGTGAAAATTTTTAAGGTATTTTTATATTTTTTGGCTATATGGGGAGCGGGTGAAAAGGAATTTTATAATCTGTAAAATCCTGAATTGGTCTATAAAAACAGAAATTTTAAAGTGTATAAGAATTTATCAGCTTATAGTTTTGTAATAGTAAATTTTACAAATAATTTTCATATTTTGTAATTAAAATTATAAATAAAATGATTATTTTTTTGGGGGAGTTAGGGATTTGTTAGTATTTTCGGGAATTTTAAACGCGCGAATTATATGATTAATAATTTATATGCGGAATTTAGGATTATATCCTTGATAATTATGTTAGTGATATTTTAGTTAAATTGAAAATTTTTGGGTATTGTAGTTTATTTGTCAATATGTTTCAGAGTTTCTGGTTAGAATTTATTAGAATTTCGGTCAGTTACAGTTTAAATTAGCCAAAATAGTTAATTTAAGACTAATTTAATAATTTAGTTCACGTGTTTGGGGAATATTAAATGATCGGAAAAGTGAAATTTTTTGGACTTAACAGTCAAAAGTCACATTATTATTGGAAAACTTTGATGTTGTGATAGTATAGGATCCCATTTTTCTGGATGAGAGCAAACTTTTAAGTCCGTGGAATGAAATTATGTAAATCATAACGTGAGATTCCTCTTCATCGTGGAATAATAGTCCGTCTCTTACAGTCAATCTATTTTTAGTAACTTCTATAATTCTGAGATCCTAATTTAAATTAATTTGCATCTTTACAAACCTCTATTTACTATTCCAAAAAAGTAACATCTTCCAAAAATTCATCTTTAATATCCTTTAAAATTCGTTTCCATTTTTTTTTCTCTTCCCAAAAAAATAATTTAAAGTAAATTAAATTCCAAAACAAAAAAAAAAAGTCTTTCTTTTGGACATTAATTTAGTCCTTACACCAAAAAAACACAAAAAATTGTTTTGTAAGAAGAAACTGGCACCAGTTGAACCGCTAAAACAGCACAACAACAAAAAGGATACAATGGCACTTCACTTATTTTTTTATATATTTCCTCTTATACTTTTTCCCAAGGATAATTTTGCTGTGTATTGTAAAAGATGCATCCTTCCATGTTTTTTATTTCGATGTTTATTTAAATTTCATTTTGTTACAAGAAAAACTTACCAAACAAACAAAATTTTTTTCCCCTTCTTCTTCTTCTTCATCGTTTGGAAGGCTTCGCATTTTACTATCCTTAAGCGGAATAGAACTTTCATCCTTTTTGTCTTAATAAATAAAAAATTTATAAGTTGACTTCATTTTTTTTCCATGATGGTTTTTTGTTGTTTGTTGTCGTCTAAAAAATTAAAACAACAGATGGAATTCATTTCCTCTAGTAAATCTTTTCATGTGAATAAATTTTTCCATTTACAATTTTCTCCAAAAAAAATAAAAAATATTTACTAATTTTATGAAAATTTGACTATATTACAATTTTCTGAATATGCAAAATTGTGATTTACAGAAAAAACGATAGAAAGGATATATTAAATTTTTTTTTGTCCTTTTGTAAAATGAGAGAAATATTTCAATTTTTACGCATTTCTGTCGTCATTTCGAATGTGATCCTCCCCAAAAATATTATATTTTTAATAATAATATTTATTTTGATTTGATATTTATAGTCCTTGGTAATATATTTAAAAGGATATAACCTTTAAAAGATTATAAGGGGACGATTTTGTTTTTTTTTTCTATTGCTTTACTTTCTCTTTGGTGAAATGTCGTCACCGTGTTTCACATATTTTTTCTGTTTATTGTTTATTTGAAGTCACCAAATGTTTTGGAATGTGAATTTATATAGAAACGAGATTTATTGGTATTAAAATTGGTTTTCATTTCTTTTTCATCTTCAAAATTATTATTGAATTTTTGTCAGTTTCGTTTTGGAGATTTTGTGATAGGCGTAGGTTAATAAGAAGAGGTGGATTTTTATTTAAGGAAAAAAGGAATTTACAAGATTTATTATTCAGAAATTAAATTTATACTGAAATTTTACCTTAAATTTAAATATTTGCCAATTAATAAACGAAAATTATTAAAGAGTTCATTTAAATTTATGATAATTTTAAAATTTCTTTTATCTCTTATGTAATTAATTTCAGATTATTGAATATGTAATTAAATTATTTAAATTTTATAATTAATAATAATTAATTTCCATTTTGTTGCACTAAAATTAATTTATGATCCATTAATTTTACAAGAGTGCAAAAAAATTCAAAATGAGAATAAAAGAAATTTTAAAAATTGAGTTTTTTTTCTATTGTTTTAATTTTTCATTGTATATAGGCAAAAAGTTGAGTTGCCTTTGTTAATTGTTCAGTGTGCGATCGTCTTTTGTAGGGAGAAGTTGTGGTTGTCGGTAGTCGGGGTATTTTTTTATTGTGTGTGTGAATTAATTTTGACTTTTTGTGTGTGGAAAAATACTTTAATTAAAATTAATTAGTTGGTCGTTAATTGATTAATTTCATTAAATTCCTGGAAGATTGCTAAGCACCATTAAGAATTATTTTAGAACCGAATTTTTAAAATGGTAAATAATATTTTTTCAATATTTAAAATATATTTTATAAATTATTAAATTACTTTTATATAAATTAATAAATTGAATACCATAGGAAATTAAATTTTAGCTCAGAAAATATTCCGGAAAAATTGTAGTGCAAAAATTAATGATTTGCTCTTACAGTTTTCCATCCCCTACTACAAAATCATTTTACTTTTAAGGTGCTTCTACCCACAAAGTCCTTCCACCAAGAATTATGTGTCATTATTTTATTTTGTCAATAATTTCGTCATCGTTTAGTAATTTTCATCTCATTAATTTACCATTTCTATAATATTCCATCTTTTCGCATTTATTTTCGATTAAATCTTCAAGGATCGAAAATATTCAATAATTTTTTGATTGGTAAATAATTCTAACCAATAATCCTTTAACAACAACAAAAACAAATCCTTTCTATAATTTAATAACTCATGTAATAATTAATCGTTACAATTATCAACCTTGACACGATAAATTCTCCCAAAATTCTAGAAAAAATCTATACCCCTTCATAATAACCGAAACCCCAAAAAGGATACCAAATGAAAACTTTTAATTAATAGTTGGTAATTTCTATATATGTATATTTGATTAACAAGGATTTTACTTTTATCCTAGAGTTTATCTTTCCAAAAATAAAAACAAGAGGGAAATCTTTTCTTCCAAACATCTTTTTTTTCTTACTTCTTTTTTCAATAGTTTTTTTTTTTCATTTCTGTTGATGCCGCAGTAATTATTTCACTTTTCAATCGAATTTCTCTCCCCTTTCAAAAAATTTATATAAAAAAGACAAAATCAAAGTTTTGTAGTAAAAGAAAATCATCATCAAAAATAAAAGTAATCAGTTGGCAGAATTGGTTTTTTGTTTACATTAATTTTGTTCCCCCTCGCATGGAAGAATCCAAATCAAAATAAACTTTTCTTGAAAAACTTAATCAGAGTCTCGAAAAATCCTCCTGAAAAAACAAAAATTGCGTAATAAACTATCAAAAAAAATGTTTGCAAAAGAGGAAAAATTTCTTTTCATATATTTCAAAATTCTGTAAATGAATAGGAAAAACATGATTTGTTTTCATTTTTTTTTTACATAATTAAAAGTAATTTTCTTTTTCATTTTATCTGGAAAAAAAATGATAAATTTTTGTCGATTATTGCGTCTATATTTTAATTTTTTCTGTTTTCAAGGTGCGCACAGTTGAGATTTTCATATCTTATATTCGAGTTAATATTGATTGCTTTTCATTACTGTGGATATTTCAGTATATTTGTGTCTTTAAAAGATCCTTTTTAACATATTTTTTTTTTTTGCGGGGCTGGGTAGAAGTTTTCTTATTGTAAATGTAAAATATATAAAGAAAATCTCATTTTTATTGTGAGATGAGAAAGTACAATTATTGGGATGATTAACGAAATTGTTATATGTTTAGTCCTTGTGTATGCGTGTATGTCGCACAGTTTTTCTTCTATAGAAAAAAAAAAAGTTTTTCCCAATTTTTCTTTTTCTCAGAGACAAAAGATTTTTTGGGTTTTTTTCTTTTGTGCGGATATTAAATAAAATAGAAATTATTGTACCTTATTAACTTTGTATTATAATTGTGTCGGAAAAGAAAATGGAGGTGGGGGATGAATGGTAAATTTTTGATAAAGAACCATCACTTCACTATAAGAAAAAACTGTTGTTTTTGCGATTCTATTAAAATTTCTTTTGGGTATAGATAAATCGAGTGGGAAGGACTTTTCAAAAAGAAATTGTTTTGTTTATAGAAATTTTTGGGGAGAAGAAAATGGTAAGGTAGTCATATAATTTGTGGAGTATAATTAAAGACCACTTTCCAAAGTGAATTAATATAATTTGGAAGATTAATTTGTGAAAGATTGGTTTTAGATAGAACATTTTTTTGATAGGGTCCTAGAGGAATGAAGTTTCATTATTGTTGTAAATTATGAAACTACTTAAATTGGGCATAATTTTATAGATCTATAGATCCTTTCTGTTATTTCAGAGTCTAGAAAGTTGGAAATCTTAAGTAATGAAACCATTTTTCCTAATTTTTGTGGCTTATCTAAAATCTGTCTTGTATATTTTCAAATGATTTGTTGTCAAAATTAGGCTAAGAGGTCCTCAAAAACGTTAATACTTTACTGAAATTTGTATGAAACTTGAATATTAAGTTATTCTACTCAAAACTCTACTCAGTAATGAACAAAATTTTTACGATTTAATTAAATTATTGTTCAATTAAATTATTGTTCATTTATCCTTTTAATTATTCAAAATTTTGTGTTTGTTCTGCACAATCTTTAATTTTAGAGGAGCTGCTGAATTAAAATTGATCCACTTTTATATGCTTATCTTTGAAATCATTAAATTTCGAGTAGATGCTCAGACAATTCATTTTAGAGGACTGACTCATAGAGTAACTAAGAATTATTCTTTCCCTTTCAATCTCTTTGCTTCTACGCAAAATTACAATAATGACAAAATGACTTAACTAAATCCAATAAAATCATTTTCACATACATTTTCCCCAAAAATTACAATTAAAAAAAAACATCCTCTAAAATCTAATAAATAAACGTATATTAACACAAAACAATCAAACTTTTTATTCCTGATTACATTTTCATTTGTGATATAGAAAATGTTTGTTTGGTCCAAACCAGGCGGAGTCGTGTATAAAAGATCGTTAATTTTATGTAATCAACTAAAAATGAAAATGTTAAATTCTTTTTTCCTGTGGGTTAGCAAAAAATGAAGCAGAAGAAAAATATAGGAAAACAGAAAAAAATTAAATCTCTTGAGATTGTGAAACGGAAATCATTTGATAAGATTTCAAATTATATACTTTTACTTTTTCTCTATATATTTGTTTATATACTTTTTTAATTGAGATATAATTTTCTACCAATATAATAAAATTGGGGGAGTGAATATCTTTTTCTATCCGATATAAATTTTCACTTGAAAAGGGATTACCAGCACCACCAAAAACTATATATAGAAAATGTGGTTAAAATTTTGTATTTGAAGTTTTGGCTATTAAACAATTTTATTAAATCTTGTAATCAATATGAGCAAAAATTATTGTTGAAGATTATTAAAGTCTTAAATTGGAAATTTTATCAAAAAAAAAATAAAATATATAAAATTTCTTATTTTCCATCTTCCTTTTTTTTGTTTTTTAATTTGAGCTTCGGGTGTTTTTCCAATTAAAATGAAAATTCTATAATGAAAATGTTACTTTTCCTTTTCTTGTGTGTTATATTTGTTGAATAAAATATAATAGTAAAAAGTTTAATTTTCTTTTCACCCCCCAAAAAGTTACATTGTTATTTTATTCTTCTGTGAGTTTTTTTTTGGGTGGAGGGGGGGGGATGTATATATGTCTTTTTCGCGCCTTACTGACTGCTTTAAGGATATTTTATATACACGAAAGGGAATAAGAAAAAAATTAGTCGGTTTGTTTTGTAAGATAAATGAGAGAAAAATGAAGTCATATTTACCGCACATTTTATTTTGTTTCTCGTTGCTCGTTTTGACACAATCTAACACAACGCTAACGATATAGATTAAAATATATAAAATTTTATAAACTGCTATTTCTTTAATTTTACATACTCACGCATTTTGTTATTATTTTGTTTAGCATATTTTTTTGGGGTAAAAATGATTATTTGAAATTTCATTTTACGTTTGTCGGTTGAGTGTGGAAAGTAGATTCTTTGACAAAATTATTTATTTCTTGGTCAATATGATAATTTATCTAGTAGAGAGGTGAAACTCTTGACTTTTTCAAGGTATCCGTGACCATTCCTAACTCTATTCCCATCTCTTTAGAGATCCTCTTTAGAAATGGGAATGGTCACGGATATCTTGAAAAAGTCCTGACCATTCTCATCTCTCTAGACAAGTTATCATGTCGCAGAACAAGTAAATTTTGAAACTTATGGCGACTAAAGTATTAAAATTCAAGTTACATTGCAATTTTCATTCAAGAAACATCAAAAATTAAATCTTCTACTACGGTTAGGCTCGCCATTCTTTTGGTTATGCTCATATAGTTAATCCTCCTACCATTAATTATTCTGCCTCTAGTTGAAGAACTTTAGAAAGTTCTTAAAGTTTTCTAATCAAAATATTCACTTGCTTCAAAATGTCACTGTAAATTAATTTGATTATGTTTAACTTATATGAAAATCTCTAAATTATGCCCGCCATTTTGAAAAATATTCGATATAAATTGATTAAATTTTGAGTTTCAGTATACGAACTCTTTATTGTTATCGTTTTTAATGTCTACTTTGTACTGAAACTTTCAGTAAACTCCTAAATCTGAATTATTATTTAAAATTTTCATTTGTAACTTTTCGCGTATACATATATGCGGATCCAGGAAAATAAAGGTATGAGGTATAACTTATCATTGTTACACTCAACCACTTTGTACTCTGTTTTTTTTGTTGCCTATCACATATTAAAATTCATATAAACACAACAAAAAAAAGTAAATATTTATAGCTATGTCCTTTTTTTTCTAAATGGGGTTGGTTTATACCGTATACGTTTTTCCTTTGCCTGGATGTATAAAATAAGCTTCATTCATTTACTCTTTTTTCGGTTACAAAACTCTTGAAAGAATACATAATGATTTTAATTTGTTGCGAAAACATTAAATTCATTTATGATTATACGGTTTTATCCTTTGAAACTCACAAACACACACACACACACACAGACTGTCTTATTTCATATTTAAAAGGATACAATAATGAATTTGAATAAAAAGGATATATGGAAAAAATTATTCCATATATCCGAATGGGGAGGGGAGAGTTGTATAAAAAAGTGAAAATTATGATATTATTATTTTATTTTTTTGTTGTTGAAAAAGTGCTGTGCAAAAATGATTACCTCTCCCAAAGGTCTTGTTAAAAAAAGTAACAACAAGGGATCTACACTCGACTTTTGTTATGAATTTTGTTATGTTACCCCCTTTTCAGTTATTTATTTCATTTTAAAAAACAGTTTGAATAAGAGATTAAAAACATATGAGAAAATTCTTAATTGAAAGATATATTGTTTTAGAGAAGAGGGGCGTGGAGTTATACAAACGCGTAGGTGGAGTTTATTGTTTTGATTAAAAGATTTTAGTTTGTTTTTTTATTGAAGAAGATAAAAAATGTGTAATGAGGTTTAAAATTACTTGAGAAATGATAAATTAATCTTAAAAAATATGACACGAAAAAAAATTTTTTTTTTTCGTTCTGTTTTGAAACTTTTTTCAATTGTTTTATGTTAATTTTTCTCTCTCTCTCTCTCTAAATTTTTTTAATAAATTTAATATTAAAAAAAAAATATTTTATAACTAATTTTCTGTTTTTTTCTCATTTTCAGGTAAGTCGAAGACTAATAATTTTCCGGATTTTCTTAGTAAATTATAGAAGTTCTTAAAAACTAAAATTAAAAAGATTAACATCAGAAAAATTTGTGTCCTTTAGGCATACAGACAAATTTTTTTTTTTTTATTTATTTATCATATATAAATTTTGCTGGTAAGTCTACTATCTTAATTAACTAGAACTAGAGCATAGCAAGTAAAAGTAATAATTTTAATCAAAAAACTTTAATCAAAAACTTATAAAAAAAAAAATTTCTTATGGGTACAAAATTGTTTTTTCTTCTTTAATTTTCTGGGCCTCCTTGGCAAAGCAAAAATCCTCGTAAATAAACAAAAAGTCCTTATAATAAAATATACCTTCATTTTTTTTTTTTTTTGTAACAAAAACTTCACCAATAAACAAACATTAGAAAAATTAAATATTATCAGCAACAACAACAACAAAATCAACTTCAGACCATGTTAATATTTTTTTTCCACAAGTTACAAAAAAGGATCTCTCTGTTCGGGAGTAGAATAGTAGAATAGTAGAAGCAAAAAAAATAAATAATATCATAAATATGGACAAAAGACTAAACTGTACATTATAAAGGAAAAAAAAAGTAGATCCTTTAAGAAATTTTTCCTCTTCTCTCTTACTATTTATATTTTAGTTTACAGTCACGTTTGGACGACAGTTTAGTTCATTTCATTTTTTGCCGACAGGTGCTAGTCAAAAGCTATTTTCTTATATCATTTTCATTTATATAAAATCGTGGTGGGGGGAGGGAGGTTGGACATTAGAAATACGAAAAGAAAAAAGGCCTGTCGGTAATAAAAATCATAATATTAAAGAAGCTTAGCTATAAAGAAGAAGACAGGAAAAAATGAAATTTATTATATTACAAGGAGGGATTTTCAAGAGAAATTATCTCTAATTTTTTTTTTATTTGTGTCCTAAGGGGGGCGGGGGATGTAAAATAGAAAAGGCTGGTAGACGGTCTCGGTAATAAAAAAAAAAAAAATAGAGCCTAAACGATATTTTTTTTTTACTTTACTTTACTATTACACTGACCATCTTTCATATAAGCTACGTGAGCAAAACTCATCAGGATATTTATTATACATACATATAAATGTCCAAAAGACGTAAAAGGATATTTTGTTAAAATTTATATTATATTTTTTTTTCTAACTTTTTATGCTTAACAAAGTCGTGGCGAGAGACAAAGAGGGAAATAAAAGATTATGATTTTTATTATTATGATTATTATGAATAAGGATACTTCCGTGCATCCTTACAGAGCAAAAAAAAAAAGAAAACGTATTTTGTAAATTTATACTCTTTTATAGTGTGGATATACATTTTTAACGGGTGGGGGGTGGCGGCTAGCGTATTAGAAGAAAAGAAAAAAGAATGATGAGATGACACATTTTGGTCATAATTTTTCTAAAAAAAAACGGATGTGAGAGAAAAACGAGCATAGCAAATAGACTATATAGGAAAATATTATTATTATTATTATTATTAAGGATCATATAATAACTTGCATATTTTTCAGACTTTATAGAAGAAAATTTTTGTAGTTATAGTAGAAAATCTCATAAATATGATTTTAAGTGTTAAGAAAATTATGTAGTATGAAAATTTATATATTTTCGCGTATCCTTAAACGTTTTTCATTGTACTATACAAAAAAGGTCATAATTTTATTTTTTTTTATTTAATTTTTTCGTGTATGTACGTTTATTCTCGTGATGAGAGTTTTAAGGATTTTCACTTTATTTTAGGGGTCAGAAAATTTAATATTTTTTTTTTGTATATAAAATTATGATTTTTAAGGATTTTTTTTTTTTTTGGACTACTCCCTTTGAAAAGTTAAAGGAAAAAGGACATTAATTTTTTTTTCTTTGCTAAAATTTTTTAAATTAAAATCAAAACTTAATAATTTCATAAAGAACGAAAACAATATTTTAATTAAAAAATTTGTTTACCAAATTATATTTTCTATATAAACAAAAAAAAATACTCCTGTTTCCTTTATCCTTATTTCGTCCATTTCTTCGCGTCTTAGTACCCGATTTAAATACTTTTTTTTTTCTGTTCTATTTTAATAAAAATAAATCATGAGATAATTTAATGTTAACAATCTCATTATTAAGACACTTTCATTAATGAGGATTTTCTCTTGTTTGTTGTTTTAGTTTGTGGATTCTCCTCTCCGCCCCTTTAACAATACTCCTCCTCCTCATCTTCATCTTCTTCTTATTCTACAATTTTCATTGAAAAATTTCAAGAGATTTTGCTTTCCTTAAAGAAAATTTCTTTTCTTTTTTCCATCATTGTTCGTTTCTGTTGTTGCTGTTGTGTGTGTGTGTGTGTGTGTGTGTGTGTGTAATGAAATTCGTATTTAAACTAATTCCGCAAAAATATAAAGCAGGCAAAGTACAAAAAAAAAAGATCCCCGAAAAAACAAACAAAAAAAAGCAAAAAGTTCTAAAGAACAAAAGCAAACAAGGACGAAATGAAATAAATAAATATATAAATATAAAAAGAAGAAGAAGAAGAAAAATGTAAAGAAACTTTGGGAATAAAAATAAAAGGACTCTGGATCAGAAAAACAAAAAAAAAAAAATTTAATAAAAATGAGAAAATTAATACTAAAAAAAAATCTCATCCTTAAAAACTCTTTTTTTTCTGTGTTTGTTGCAAGTACGATTTTCTTTTTTTCTCGTATTTGTTGTTTGTACAACAACAAACAACGAAAAGAAAATGTAAACGTTTTTTCTCTGGTTTTGTAACAAAAAAAACAAAAACAAAACTAAAATCCTTGCTAGAAGGACCAAAAAAAAAAAAAAAAACAAGTGATTAAATATATAAAAGTATCGTCTTTAGATTAATTGCAAAGGAGGTTTTTCCGGGCATGAAGAAATTAAACTAAAGTGATGAAAATTTGTTGTTGTATTTACCACCCATTACACCTTTAATCGAAGACCACTAAATCAGACAGAAAAGTGAGAGTAAAATAATAGATTTAACTTAATTGAATTTTACTTTAATAAAAGGTGGTTACTAATTTAATAAAATTTGCTAGGTTGAAAAATGCATAAATGTCAAAATGAGTGCAGCTAATTTGACATTTCGGTGTTTTTTTTTTTAATATTGCGGAAAATGGATTAATAATTAAGTCTGACAACCAATAATTGTCAGAATAATATTGACGAATAGGAGATATCAGTCAATTGACAGAAATTGCTTTCAATGGAAAAGGATGAATCAACTTAATTTGACACCTGTCAAGAAGATGGACAGAGAAATTTTTTATTGGACATTTCTAATCTTAAAAAATCAAATTACTTAATACAAAAATGCTATCTTCTTCGAGTCTCTTCTGTTCTCTCTTAAAAGTAAATTTATTTAAATAATGACAAAAAAATTTCTTGCCAAAAATGAAGAAATGTCAAAATTATTGTAATTTTTGATGTACTTTCAACCAATTTTTTTTTGTAAAAATTAATTTACAAGACAAAAAAATTAGAAATTTCTACACAATTTTGAATTTTATTTTGACATTTATTTCTGGCTAATGATTTAAGCTTACAAAACAGCAGTAATTAATAATGACATTTAGTAGAAATTGCAATGAATAATCTTCGTCATTACATTTGAAATATTCTTACATGACATTTTGCCACATAAAAGTTTTCTCTAGAAATCTTGTGCATAACAATTCTGAGCATCAGTAACGAACCGGAAAAAACACAAAACTTTAAAATTATCCGAAAAGTTTTCTTCCAAAAAGCCTAAAGAAATCTTAATATTCTTTTTTCTTTGCTTTTGCTCACTTACACACAAGAATTATATTAAATTTTATTTTTGTTTTTGGTATAACCACACTTACAACACTAAAATAAGATTTAAAAGCTTTGGTTATTATTCTTGTCTCAGAAAGTTTTAAATCTCGTTAATTTTCTAAACAAAAACAAGAAAAAAAAAAACAATTTTTAAAAAAATTTATTATTGTGTACCAACTAATATTAAAGCGCAACAATCCTTGTACATTATACAGATAGGATGTATGGTGTATATCTTCTGGTCCTTGATATTTACAAAATGACTGCTACAAAAAAAAAACAGTTAAACTAAATACAGAAACTATTTATAGTGACAACTATGAAAACCTTGATTAATAACCGACAATTTACTTGTACGTATACCCCAGACAACCAACATAGAACAAAATTTACTACAAAATCTTCTTCTTTTGTTTTTCTGGTTTTATCCTTGTTTCTATTTTATTTATTTATTTATTTATTTATTATTATTATTTTTTCTGTGTTTTGTTTCAAAATAAATTATTATAGCATGTCGTGTCGTCATTGTAGGTGAGATCTTGTGGAATAAGTTGAAAAGTCAAATAAAAAAAAAAAAAAATGAAATTAATTTACTTTAAGCTATTTTTGGATGGTTGAAAGTTTATAATTTCTTATGAAAATGTTGTAAAAAAATTATTTTTGGAAATTGTTTTCGATTTGTAAATTTTTTTGAAGTTTAAGGAAAATGTAGATGGAAAATTGTGGAAAATTTTAGATAATGATTGAAATAAGTTTCGAATGAAATTATTAAAAAATAGTGATGATGGGAAAATTTATTTGAATTCTTTATGGTGTTTGGGTGGAGTGTAAATTGATTTTGAGCTAAGTAAGAGTTTGTGATAGAGGCAAAGTTGCTCAATACGAAATTAGACACTTTGCGGGTAGTTGTTTGATTAGAATTGTTAATATTTAGGACAACAGAATAACAGAGAGACAAAATGAAGTATTTAAAGTTACTCAAATTATTTTGAAATCATAAAAAAATAGTAGCTCAAAATTTCTAGAGGAGATTTTATATTGTAGCATGGTTTTTTGTCAATTTTCTCATTGTCTTTCAACAAATTAGTATTATAATCTCATCCATTATCTCATCAATATTCTGTCAATCATAAAGTCATTGATTAAGTTTATTAAATTTTATTGATAAAAATTTAATTTTCTAATAATAAAATTTTTTTTTTTCGTTTTTCAATAAATTTTATTATACCAAATTATTATTCGGTTTGGTTCGTTTTTTTTTTTCAATGTGTGTAAAGAATTCAAATTAGAATTTTTTTTTACTGGAAAAAAGGACGATAAAAAATATTCTATATTTAAATTATTATTTTATTTTCTGTTCCTTTTCTATTTATGAATCTAATTTGTAATGTTATCGTCATTTGCGTTAAAATAATTTGAAATGATGCGGTTTCTAATTTACATATTCTATTTTTTTCGATACTATCCTTATTCGTTTTTTTTTGTTGTTGTTGTAGAGAATGTCCTTTTGAATATCAACAAATAAAAGAGATGAAAAAAATGAAAAAATTATAATATTTATTTTTCTATTTTTTTGGTTTTCTGTGTCCTTCTGGTTTTTTGAATATTTTGCATAATTTTTTTAATTTTTTTTTGTTATCGGTAAATTCTTAAATATTTTATTCATAGAATAAAGTTTTGTGTAATTGTTGGATGGAACAAATGGGGGGGGAGAAGGAGAATGAGTAAAATATAAATGGGAAAATTTGAAGAAGGATATAATAATAAATATTTATTTTCTTATATAAAATTTATTGAGAATTCGATTTTAGATTAAGATAAATAAAACAATTTTCTTAGTTATGATTATTATTATTATTAATAATAATAATAATTTTTTTCCATTCTTATGTGATAAGATAACAGCAAAAAAAAAAGCGATAATATTAAAATGTTGTTTTCCTCCTTCCTTTTTTTTTTTTGGAGGGAAAATTATTATATAATTCATGGGCGGTGCTAAGGGTTTGCTGGTGCCTCAAGATATAACAGAGAAGATTTTTCGTCATTTTCTGATCAATATGTCCTTTCTGTCTTTTTTTATACTTAGTGTTACTAAGTGTAATAATTTTGAATAAACGAGTAATTCCTCGTTCACTTTATTGCTTTCCTTTCTCTGTATTGATTGCGGCTCTAGTAAATTCAGCATTTCTCTTATTAGTACCAACAATTTATAGCACTTTCGAGTCAAATTCGTCTTTTTTTGGGCCAAATTCGTAATTTTTTAGTTTAAATTCGCCTTTTCCAAATCAAATTCGTCTTTTTCAGTTCAAATTCGTCCGTTTTCATATCAAATCCGTCTTTTTTCAGTTTAGATTCGTCCTTTTTCAGTTCAAATTCGTCCTTTTTCAGATCAAATCCGTCTTTTTTCAGTACAAATTCTCCTTTTTCAGTTCAAATTCGCCTTTCTTTCAGATCAAATTCGCCTATTAAAATAATCTACATAATTACGAAGCCAAACCTGAAAAATTTGATTACTAATGACAAAATTCAACAAAAAATCGTCAGCCTCATATATTACACCGGCTTAGTCACTGCCACCTTGTTCCGCCTATGTTGAAAATTTCTCTTGATGTAGTCAAAAAGTCAAATATTAGACTAAAAGAAAGAAAAATATAAAGTCCTTTTTTTCCAAAAAAAATTTTTCTGGTTCAGTAATAAGAGGAGCTTTT
This sequence comes from Empis stercorea, assembly GCA_949752835.1. NCBI lineage: Eukaryota > Metazoa > Arthropoda > Insecta > Diptera > Empididae > Empis > Empis stercorea. The sequence continues at coordinate 87,277,989 of OX457085.1, forward strand.
AAGTATCTAGAAATGAAAATGGATATTAGATAACAATACAAACAATCAAAAAAAATTGGGAAAAAAAAAAGAAAATGCATAATTTTTTCATTTCGGAAAATAGAAAAATTTTCTTATGCCAAGGATATTATTTGTTTTAAATAATAAGAAAATTACTTTTTTTTTTTTTGCTTTAAGGATTTCTCTGTTACTAAATTCCCATGGGCGGGTGGGGGTTGTAGGAGCGCCCACTCTTTATACATGATAATAATAATTTAATATTTTAATAAATTTTTTTTTGCCGCCAAATACATTAAAAAAAAATGGAAAAGTAGGAAAAAAGGAAAAACTGTGAAATTGAATAAGATTTTTTTTTTATTTTTTTCTTAAAAAAACTTTTTCGTATAATCATGAAAATCGCATATTTTTACCCCCATTTTGTGTGTTTACTTAAGATTTTTGCTGTCTATAAAATGGGAAATGGGATGCGAGTGGGAGGGACAAAATGCAAGAAATAGTAACACCCTATTTTTTCTGTTATAAAGAAATTTACTAGAGTTTCTTTTATTGGAAAGAGAATTTAAAATGTGCGCGGAGAGACTTTGAATAAATAATATTAGTAATAAAACCGAATAAATGATATCTAATAAAAAGAAAAACGAAGACATGAAAATTATGAATAGAAATTTTTTATTATTATTTGAACTTTTTGTAATCTAATGTTTTTTTTTATTAGTATATGTTTTTACAAGGATTGGCAAAAAAAAAAGGATCGTTAAATTTTATATGTTTTATGATACAATTTAAAGTTATTGAATATTTTTAAGGGTTTGAATTAAATCTGCTTCATTTGTAATTTGGAAATATTGAAACTCTTTTACTAATTAACAAAAATATTTTTATAGAAAATTTCAATACTAATCAGTACTTTTTACTCTCACTGTACTCATTGTTGGTACCACAGTACGTAGCATTCCTCTTTTATTCATCAAAAACTATTGCATCAGCTCAGCAAGCAAATTTTCATTGACAGAAAATGATTTTTTTCACAGATTACTGTGAAACTACTGTCCAAAGTTGTACTATCCAAGTTACTGTCCAATACTGGACTACTGTTCAAATTACTTGTCCAAGTTTGAAAAACTGTTGCTACTCTTAAAGATACCATAAATTATTTCCAATTTTAACCAGAATATTACCAACTATCCATTTCAGTAACTAAAGTTAAATCTATCCCAGATTGTGTAAAATTTAAAATCCTTATATCTATTGTAGGAAATTTCAATTTTCCAAAAATTTAAATTCATTATTTTCTCCATACAATTTTTGATATATATTTAAATTTATATAAATTCAAAGATTATAAAATATTTAATTAATTAAATATGAAAAATGGAAAAATTACCATATAAAATTTTTAACTTTTTATATAGACAACAAATATTTTATTAAGAGTTTGGAGCGTGTTAACTTAGACGGCAAAAAAAAAACAAAAATTAATATGCAAATTAACTTGTTTTGTTTGAATTTTCCAAAATTGTCTCTTTTTTTTATTATATTTAATTTTTTGAATGAATTCAACTTCAACTTGGTTTTTTGAGTTATTATGTAATTCTTTTACACCCTTCATTATTTTTTTTTTTTTGGTCATAAAGTTACATCGGATAGAAAATTTTGTAAACAGACGACACCGCGGAGTTTGTTGAAGGATTTTTATGAAATTTTAGAATAATATTTGTAATATTAATGAAAGCATAATGCTGTCCAAAAATGGGGGAAACTATATGTCATCAGAAATGTTCGAATTATGTTTTTCTGGTATATTTCTGGTTGGTTGCCTAGAGGAAGTATGGGATTTCTACGTTATTCTGATATAATTATGAATTAATTAATTTGAAAATCTGATTCTAATTGAAATTATTACTCAAAAGTTTAAGATAAATTTCGATATTTTCATTACTGTAAGGGTTTTATCAATATTTCAGAAGGGCCAACAGTTCTGCGACACCAAAGTCTATGGTGAATCTCTTAAAATCGCGTACTATACCTGAAAAGGGTTTTACAAATATTTCAGAAGTGCAGATAGTTCTGGTGACACCACAGTAACAGTAGTATGGTTAATCTTACGAATTTGCGCAGTACCTGAAAAATATTCTCCATGTGTCATGACTAGAATTAAATATGAGTAATTAGTAATTAATAGCAAAATAATAATCTAATTTAATTAATTTTAAGTAAATCAACCTTTTTGCCAAAGTATTTCCAAAATATTCACTGGTTTGTGTGTTAGACTTAAATTCCTATACCATTCAAACCGCTCGCAGTCACAGTAAAATTAATAAGACAATTTTTCTGCCTTACAAAAAGAGAGAAAAATTAAGTAATTTTTATTGCCAACAGTAATAAAATTTGATTTTTAACAAAAAAAAAAATTTGAATAATTTTTCCTGATGTTTTTCTTTCTTTCTATTTCTATACATGTTTTCTTTAAAATTCAACACAATGTATTAATTTTTGGTTGGATACACACAAAATCCTTTATAACTACCATCTATACATGACGACAATATATCCTTGGGAAAATCTGAAAAAAAATTATAAAACTTTCCATACTGACTGATGAAAATTCTTGAAAGTTAATATATACACAAAATTTTCGTCTATCGTGCGATATGATGTGTACCATAGTGTGATTTTCGAAGGCTTTTCATTTACATAATTTTGTTACTCATTTGGGAACAGTTTTCATTTTGTAAAAAAAAAAAGAATAACAAATATTCTTTTTTGGCTTTGAAAAAGAAATGATTTTCCTTCCTCCTCCTCCTCCTCCTCCTCCTCCTTTCAACCAACACAAAAACCAAAGACAGCATCAATTTTACCAAAAAAAAAAAAAAAATCTCTACACAAAAATATTTGAAATAAAAGACAACAAAATTGACAACAACTTTTAAGACCAAGCTAAAATATGAAGCCAGAACAATAACAGACTGAATTTACTAACCACCCACCACCCCCCACAGCTAAAAAAAAATTGATAGGAGTAAACTTTCAATTCTAATAAAATCCAAAAAAAAAGGACCCAAAAAAAAAATATTGAAATTTTCATTTCTTTTATATATTTTTTTTTGTGGGGGCGGGTAGTGTCGAAGCCGTATAATATATAGAAAAAAAAGGATAATAAAATAAAGCAAAAAAAAAAAAAAATTATTCATTGTGCAAAGAACAAAACAAATGAACGAGAATAATAATTTTATCCTTGGATATGGGAGGGAAAACGACGAAACTAGTAAAAGTAATAAAATGAATGTAAATAGGCTTAAATAGTTATTTGTTTTTTTGGAAGGTCCTTAAATTTTTTTTTTCTTCTTCTGATAGGATAAACTTAAAGTAATCGTCAAAGGATTTTAAAAAAAAATCCTTTTTTTTTTCTGCTATTGCAAAATAAAAGAAAAGTAACAAAAAAAAAGGATAATTTTCGACATTGAAAGTTTTTTTCTTTTTTATAGTCTTTTAAAGCGAGCGAGAGAGAGAGAGCAGGAGAGTGAGTATATATTTTAGGTACACAAAAAAAAAAAATCTAGAAAAGGTCAGAAAAAAAAGGTTCTTCATTGTTAGAAGAATAAATTGTTTTTTTCTTTAATGCTTTCTTATTTGTTGTTGTATACGTAATTGACTTTAATTATCTTATATTGTTTGGTCTTAACACTCAAGAGGGAATTTTTGTACACACAAAAAAAAAACTCAAATTGTTCAAAACTTTCCCAAAAAAAAAAAAGCTTATAAAATTGTTTTTTTTTTTTTGTTGTTATACTAAAAATTAAGGTAAATTGGCTAAAAATTTTTCTCTTAATATTAAATTGTTTTTTGTTTCTTGGAGATTTTCTTCTTCAGTGTTCATTGAAGCACTTAGAAAGTTAATGAATATTTTTCTTAAAATTTTGTTGAAAATTAAAATGGATTTACTTAAAAAATCTCAATTATTTGTGTGCCAATTTCATTTTAAGAGTACACTCATATACCTGACCGAGACAAGAACCACCTTTACAACTTAAATACCACCCACTGCAAGCTGTTAGATTTTTCAGGAAGCCCCACCCCTTATACCCCATCTATAGTACCATTAATTCCTTCTTGCCAAGAGCTCATCTATACAGAAACTCGCATTATACAATTTGTAGTATACACATACCTATTTACTTATACCCCTCCTCTCACCAAACACCTGAAACCCATCATTAGCATATATAGAATTTTATTAACTCAAAACCGTAAATAGCCCTTAAGGATCTGTATATACGTTTTTGAATAATTTTAATATTATTTCCTATAATTTGCTCATTGTGGTGGGCAATCATCAGGTTTTTCACATATATATAATTTTTCTATACAATTTTATCAATTTTCCTTTTTTCGTTTTTGTCCTTTTATCCAAATGTGCACAAACAGAGAGAGACACCAGAGAATTTTAAATATTTTTGATAGAAATATTTACGTTTTCATCCATTCTGGATAGATTGATAATATGATGAGTTCTTTCATAAAAGTATGTTTATAATAATAATATCCTTTTATGAATCCTTTTTCTTTCTCTCTCTGACTGTTTTTTGGTATAAAAATTTTTCTCGTGTATTTTTTTTTTTGGTTAATGTTCGTGATGGTTTTTTGGTTTTGGTGATGATGATGATGGTAGAGAGTATATGATGATGGTTAAACATTAAATATAGGAAAAAGCTTTTAAAATATTTACATAGGACTAAAGGTACTCCTGTTTACTTATACCTAACAAATGATTCTACAATATTTGAAAATTTTATTATATGGTTTTCAACCCAAAAGATATAGTCTAAAAATATTTTTTTTTCCAATCTGATAATTTTTTTCGGATGGTGATATGGTGAAGAGGGGGAGAAAATATTTCTGTTTGCATAAAAAATTCAGGATTTTTTTTCATCTTCGTATCTTTTGTTTGTTCGAAATGAAATTCAGAAAAAAAAATTTGAAGTAGCTTAATTAATAGCATTAAAGTAATATTTTCCATATTGCCATAATAGTAAAATGAAAATATAAAATGTAAAATTCTTTTTTTGTTTTTTGAGAAAATTATTAAATTAAAATATTTTTATATTTTTGGTTTGGTAAACAAAAATCAAGAGAAATTTATTATATACATATACTCCGTAAAAGTGTTTACATTACTGGTGGGGTCAACAATATTTTAATATTTACATAAATTTTATATTATAAGATTTTGTGGCTTTATGGTATAAATATCAAAAATTAATATACTAAAATGAATTAAAGTATTATAGGAAAATTTATGAAAATTTGTAGAGGAAAATGATTGATTATGAATTTTTGGTAAGAAAAAATTTCATATTTTTGAATATTTAATTTACAATTTAATTTAATTATTTCATGGAAAATTGTGACTTTTCGTTGTTGATACAATAATTTTTCTTTGAAAAAATGATGAAAATTTGTCATTAAAATTGAAATGTCCTTAAAAATTTAAAAAATTTTCTTTAAAACATGAAGAAAATTTGTCATTAAAATTGAAATGTCGTAAAAATTTGAAAAATTTTCTTTGAAACATGATGAAAATTGTCATTTAAATTGAAATGTCCTAAAAATATAGTATAATTTTCGAAAAAACCACATATAGCTTTAAACTACTAGAAATACTAAAAATCTGCATTTCTGATGTTACAAACTGATGAAGATCAATTGGGGCCACATTCCAACTGACAGTTTAGACATAAGAATATTTTCCAATAATATTGAAAATTGTTTAATTCTACTGTTACCCTTTTCATTGATCCCAATTAATTTACAATATATCGAAAAAGTAATCCATTAAAACAAATATTTACCATGTCTGACTGTTACACATAACAAAATCATTCTATACTATAAATTATTCTTAAATTCAGACAAAAATCAACATCAAATACTCTGCAACAAATTTTATTTATACATAAATATAATATTTAAATTTTGTATCTCTCTATGACCTTTTTCAATTAAAATATATCCTTTTTTTTTTAAATAATTAATATTATAATTTCAATAAAAAAAAATGGATAAATATGTAAAGTAATAATTTTTCATATTTAAAAATATTAATCGTAAACCAATTTTATGTTAATAAATGGTAAAAGTATACCTGTAAAGATTTATTTAACAAAAAATTTATCTTTGAACATAATTTAGGTATATCCTTAAGCTAATAAATATATTTTGTAATATTATATATTATCCTTGTATCTATGTGTACATATAATAATAATAATAATAATATGTCCTCCTCCTAAAATTTTCTATTTATAATATTAATTGCATTGACTTTTTAGTAATTTATCTATTGTGTGTGTTGTTATGTGTTCTATAATGTTAAAATGTCTTATAAACAAAAATTATAAATCAAATATTGCACATATCATTTATATGTAACATATAACATATAAAATATGTATATGTATAGAAAATCCTTCGTAAAACATAATTTTATATTAAATTAAATCAATATATATAAAATATAAACACAAACAATATTGACTCCTTGATATGATGGTAAACGAAAACGATATATTGTATAAATGAAAATAGGATATACATACATATAAAATATATAAACTTATATACAAAAGGAAAATTGTAAAATTTTTGATATTTTTCAAGTCTTATTCAAATATTATACGAAGACGAAAAAGTTAAATATATATAATAAACACACGAGCAAGAGTTTTAAATAAACAAAAAAAAATATATATATATAATTTAAATAATTTACGTTTTTGATATAGAATTTTTTGGTATTATACTTACATACTGACTGTATGTCCTTGTACATAATATATTTTTCATCAGAGGTCAAAATTTAGAGTATATTAGCTTTAAAATATAAATATTGACATTTAAATTTTTCTATATATACATATGTAGGCGGAAAATTATATAATAGCATTTCCAGGTCAAATTCAATAAATTCTGCTTCAAAATTCAATAAATTCTGCTTCAAAATTCAAAAATTTCCGCTTCAAATTCGAAAATTGCGCCATAACTTGGGCAAATCAAAAGATTTTTCAGTGTCCAGTTTGCTTTCAGTTTGATAGTTTTGTTATAATTGAAATTTCGCGTCGATAGATATACTAAATTCACGTATATTGGAGAATTTCGATTTTTCACAAATTTGTTTATTTTGGAGAATTTCGAGGGTGTACCCTTTCCATTTTTTGTCGTACCATCTCGTCATTCTACAATATAAGTGAATTTGGTGTCTGTGGACTGGGAATTTTAATTATATAATAAAAATATCCAATCCAAATCCAAAAAACTTTTAATTTGCCCAAGTTATGGCCCAATTTTCGAATTTGAAGCAGAAATTTTTAAATTTGTCCTGGAAATGCTATAATAAATGATTGTACATATACCAAAAATTTATTGAACCATTAAATCAAAGTATATTAGTTTTTTTTTGTAATCAGAGATTTCGTCCTTCTTCTGGTACTCATCGGAAATAATTTACAAAATGAAATATTTTTGTTATCTTCTATTTGAATTTTAAATATTACTAAATTCTCCTAGAAGCATTTTTGTCAAAATCTTCCATCAATTCTAACAGAATTTCTCCAATTTTCAATTACAAGTTATTAAACCTTTAAAATCTTTTCTACTTCTCATATTTTTTGTTTCTGTAATTTCTCTAAAAGTAAATAAATTTTAATTCATTTTCATTTAAAAAAAAAATTTATTCATTAGTATTATAAATATTTTAGATTATACCAGGAATAATACTGTGTTTTTTTTTTTTCTATGTTTCTCTAATAAGGATTAAAGTAAATTCCTGTAAAGTATAAATTTTCCTATCCATGTTATACACAACAGTTTTTTTAGTTGTTGTTGTTAGAGAAAAGTAAACAAACAGAATATATAGTTACAATCATTTTGTATATGTAATACAAGAAAACCTTTTTGACTTTGGTATATAAAATAATATAATTTTACTATTTTATATAAAATAAACACAAATTTAAGTAAATTTTATAAAGTCGTGTTACTATTTTGGCCACAATTTAAAATAAACAAGACAACTAAAACTAGAAACATGAAAAATATACACAAAATCTCAGTATTAAATGGGAAAAAAATGAGAAATACTGCAGCATAGTAAGGAATATTTTGTAGTAATTTGGATAAGTATGGGCTATTAGTTATTATATATGTAAATCATGCGAGTCCGGTGACTTTCTAGTGGCAGAATTTTGTATCATTGAAAATGTTTTTTTTTGTGCCTAATTTAAATAGAAATCTTCACTTAACTCAACTGTTCAATTTATACACTAGATGGTGCTTTTACTATTTTTTTTTCCTTTTTGAGCTAATTTAGCTGTCAAATTTATTCGCTACGTGGCGTTTTACACAATTCATTCGTCAGATCGTGCTTTTCATTTTTTTGAGAGCTCAAAATGAATTATTTTTTGATGATTTTCGAGTTTTTGAGCAGCACAATTCGAAAAACGCCACCTATCGTATGAAATTCAGAATTTTAATTACCTTCCTTGAGATTCTTGATCATTCAGAATGCATTTTTAAATTTATTCTTAAAATTTCATTTACAATTTGATATTCAGACAGACAAATAGTCAGGCCAGGTACAAAATATCGTTTTTTCCCTAAAATTTAAATAAATAAAATATCCTTAAGCCAAAATTATTGACAAAAAATGGAATAAAATGAAATTTTACAATCCAACAACATAAAATCCTTAAAAATAATAACAGAAATATTTAATATTTTAATTAATTAAAATATTTTCTATTTAAGATTTTTGTCGTCTTTGTCAATTTGATTGTGGGTTCATAGTTTTATTAAAAATTAATTTTCTAGTGAGTTTAAAATTAAATACATTTTCCAAAATTTATCTTAAGGATAATATGAAATTTTGCATATATCCTTCCTTTTCAATTTTTGCAGAAAAATTTTTATTTAGCAATAAACTCTTTTTTTTTTTATAAATAAATTTTAACAAATTTTGTAACAGAAAATCTGACAGCTCATTTCCGGTTGTCGAAAACATGTAAGCGATCAGTAAAATGAAATTTTTTTTTTTGTATAAATCTTAAATGGAAAATGTTATTTTGTTTTGTATGTCATTTAAAAATTGATAGAAAAAAATCTATGAAAGAAAATTGTGAGAAAATTGAACATTTTCTAAAAAAAAATCCTTAAATCCTTTTCTACATTTTTTTTTTACTAAATTAAAATTTAAAATCTTGTATGTTAATTAATTATACTTTAATAGAGTCCAAAAATTTTTTAGAAATTATTTCAAAAAATTTCAGTTTTTCAAAAATTTGAAAAATTTTCAAATTTTTTTACACTTTTTTTAAACGCCAATCAGGGAATCACCTTTTTTTTTGTTACTACTTTGGACTTGGAATTAACGATACGTTAAATGCTCAAAGGATTTTCTCTATGTTAGTCGTAGAATTATTATTTTTTTTTTTTGAAAAACTGTTGAAAACTTTATCATTCTTCTATCGTACCAAAAAAATATATTTTACTATTTTTCATTTTTTCTATTCTCCGAGAATTTCTGGAAAAGAACAAATTTTTTGGAAAATTTAAAGTCCGAAATTTTATTTATTTGCACATAAAAAAAAATTTAAATCTATTTTGTTTCCGATGAAAATTAATCCATTGCGAATTGGAAAATTAATCCATTGCGAATTTTTTGGGAAGGAAAAGTTTTTTTTAGGAGAAAAATGAATTTTTGCATCAAGAAAATCGAAAAGTCTACAAAGTTTCGTAGTGAATAATGAACTATGAAAAAATATGTAAAAAGATGATTATTAGAAATATTTCCATTTACAAAAATACTGAAAGTAAAGTTAAGTTAGGCTGACACAAGTTTTGGGCCGAATAAATATTTTACTATTTTGTCGGAAATTTTAAATGATTTTAGTTGACAAAACTTGAGCTTGTAATAATTATTTGTGAAATTACTTTCATGGCGGACCCAAAAAACATCACGTGCTTCAGCTATAGCTGAAATAAAAGATCATAATGATCACTCCACTGAAATTGCAGTGGGCGCCGGCATCTAAAATGCAATTGCAATGGGTAACCGTCTCCAAAAAATCAAAATATTTATTTGGTAAAATTCAAATTATTTTTAGAGTGTAATTAGAAATTTTTTACAATGTTTACCACAATTTTTGAACTAATATTCAAAACTAATTTTTGTAATTGTCGCCCCCCATTAAAATTTCCTTATAAATCTCAACAACACAATCTTCCAATCTTCAATTATTTTCCTCAAAAAAATAAATACACTTTAAATTCATATTGTTGTTTACTTAGTAATAGAGTTACTTAAATACTTAACTTAAAAAACGTATATAACCCAGTCAAAAAAAAAAAAAAAAAAACTAACTATTTTCTTATTATTCCGCCTACACAAGAAAAAAACTAAAAATCCTTTTTCCGTTATAATCTCTTGCGATATCATTAAAAACATTAAAGAGAAAAAAAAATATATTTATGATCATGTTTATCCTTTTATAATAATCCTTCTCTAAATGGGCAATTCAAAGAGACAGAATCACCATTAATATTATTATTATTATTATATTTTTCGTCCTTAAACGAAACTTTTAACGATGTCGTCTCGAAATATTTAAAAAGAATACCTATGTATGTCTCCTCCTACCTCTCAGATGATCCCACCCATCTGAAAGTATATTCTCGCCTCTCTTCCCCACACTAACAAGCTCGAAAGTTTAATGTTTATTATACATCATTTTAAAAATGACGAAAAAAAAATATATATATACTCTATAATCCTTTTTAGTCCTTACAGAAAGAAAATATCCGCTGAATAGAATCAAAAAAAAAATATGTTTCACTATTAAGTTTTCCCATTTTTCAAATGATAAAGTTTTTCAAATTAAATAAATTTTTACTTTTTCATTTTTTGTATTTATATAAAAATTTGTTATAATAAAAATGATGACCGCATATAAGAAAATCATAGAAATTTTAAGTTTTCCTTTTTTTTTTTTTGGAAAAAAATAAGGATATAAAATAATATTATGGAAAAAAATTAAAATTAGATCCTTGTGAATTGTATACCTAATGTAGAGATAACATTATACAACAAAAAAAGGCCTTTTCCGAAGTCCTAGATTTACAAAATTTTTGTACGATAGCATTTTCGGGTCAAATTCGTCCTTTTTTCAGGTCAAATTCGTCTTTTTATTATTCAAATTTGTCTTTTAATTTTTCAAATTCATTTCCAAAATAAATTTATAGAATTTTCGGGTCAAATTCGTTTTTTTTCGGGTCAAAATCGTCTTCTAATTTTTATTTTTCGAAAGATAGACGAATTTTAAAATTAAAAAGTCGAATTTGACCCGAAAAAAGACGAATTTGACCTGAAAATTCTATAAGTAAGAAATAGACTGACTATATATTATTTGCCTTTCTACTCTTATACTATAGCTACGTTTTTTTTTTTAATATGCAAAAAATAATGAAGTAAGTATAAAAAAAAGGATATTTTTAGAAAATAATATAATCCTTAAAGTCTATGAAATTCTATAAAAGTTAAATAGAAAATTTTATATATAGAAAAAAAAAAGTTAGGTAAATACTAGAAAAGAGAACATTAATTAAATTTTCTTCTTTTGCAAATGAATTAAATAAAAATCGTCCGTTTATATTTTTTTTTCATCCTTTTTTTTTCTACACTGTATATAATGTGTTTGTGTGTGTGTATTATATGAAAATATTCAAAAAACTAATCTTATTTAAATTTCACTATAAAAAGGCATAGTAGACACAAACACAGGCAAACAGGACTAAAATTATATCCATAAAAGTTTAATTAAAAAAATTTTTTGATTTCCAAAAAAAGTTCTTTTTGGGGGAAATTTTTTTTACACAGGATCTACACGTTTTCTGTATTTATGTGTGTAAAAGTTTCTAAGGATATTTTTTGTATGCTTAAGGTAATAGTGGCAAAAAAAATCAAATTTCAAAGAACGCACTATTTTTGTGTTAACAAAAGTACAACCCCTTTAAAAAAATTGATACCTCCGCCCCTCAATACGTTCCCTCCTTTTGTGTTAAATTTTCAGTAAGCAAAGTTTTTAAATTTTGTTTTAATTTTATTATTTTACATTTATAATCAAAAGTAAAATTTTTTGTGTATACGTAACAACGTAGATAAACTGAAAAACAGGATCAATTAAAATTTTCCAAATATTAAATTTTTATTTGGTTTTTAAACAATTTTAATAGCAATTGAAAATAAAAAAAAATTAGAAAACGCACTTAATACGTTTTTATCCTTATACGTTTTAATCAACAAAAAAAAAAGAAAAAATTCCCCTAACAAGGATTCTCAGTCATTTATATAAAGTTTATTTTAATCCTTTACAATATTATATCCTTTAAGAATTTTTTATAACGTGTTAAATATCCTTTTTTTTTATATATCGTTTCTCCTGTACACACGTTAAAATACTCTTTAAGAAATAATTACAAAATTAAAATCCTTATTTCAATTTAGTAACTTTTAATCATTTTCCTTCTTCTTCTTCTTCTTCTTCTATACTTTCTTGTGGGATACGTTTTTAACGTATTATATACGATCATAAATAAATTACGTAAGTGGGAAAAATATTTCTATTTTAATATAAAATTTAAAGCAATTAAATATTTATTCATCATTTTTTGTTTATATTTCATTGATCCTTTTTCTTATTTTTTGTTTTTTTTTTGGTTAAAACAATTTTAAGGATATAAATATCCTTGTTTATATTATACTTGTTGTTGTTCGGGCGGGTTTCCTTTGTTTTTTGTTAAATACCTATAATATTATTTTATTTATTGAGTTTAAACAGAAAAATTTTTCCCTCATATACAAAACCAAAAAAAAAAAAAAAACAGGATATAAAAAAACTTCTTCTATAGTTTTTGATTACTATTATAAGGATATTTTTCTTTCCTCTTTTAGTAATAATTATTTTATTAAAAAATTACATTTTCTTCTAAGGATTTAATCAAAATTAAACAAAGATCCTTAATAAACATAGAGAAGAAGAAACTATTTAAATACCTTAAATAAAAAAAAATAGGATGAAAGGCGGGGCGGGGCCATTAAAGTTTCAGTATGGGGGAAATTACTGTTTGCATATTTTGATTTTATCTAAATATTTATTATTAATTTTTAAAGGGTATTTTAATTTAATCTCATAACATGAAAAACTATAACGCAAAAAAGGAGATCAGATATGATAAGAAATTTTTGGTTAACTATAGAATGAGTAATGGGGGGCGGGGGCATATTTGATAAAATTGACTTTGTTATAATTTTACAAAAAAAAAAGTAGGCGGGGGCGGAAATTGTATAAAATTTCTAGGTCTTCTAAGGGTGTAAGGAAATTTTTTTTTTATTTATGTTTTATAGAAAAGATTAACAATGTAATTTTTGTCGAAATTTTGTGGTTATGTGGTAAATAAACATATTAAAAGAAACATTGCCAGAACAGAACAAACAACAAGAAAAAAAAGGATTTCATAAAAAAAATTTTAATATTGAAAGTAAATATTCAAGTTTTACTATATTTTCTTGAAGAGGGCGGGGGTGGTGTAGTAAAAAATTTAATATATAAGTGAAAAATATTATAAATAGTTATCAACACACAAAAAAAAGGTTCAAATATTTTTTATATTTATAATCCTTTTTCTCCCCCATCATAAGATTAGAAGTTTTCAAAGCTGATTATTGGTTAATTTAATTATATAATATTTAAAATAGTTAAATGATTTATGGTATACAATAAAAATTTTTATATTTAATGGTTGTATAAGGCAAGGGGGAGGGACGTGTTTATAATTTGATAGACTTTTTTCTTCACTTTAATATTATGAGTGTTTTTAAAGGAAAATTATGTGGTTTTTGAGGGACAAGTAATTAATTTTAAATTTTTGATAATATTTTCAGGTTTTAAGGACATTCTTAATTATAGGATGTAAATTTAATTTAGTTTCTCTTGACCAAATATAATTAAAAATTTAATATTTTTTTTTTTTAGTTAAAAATTTAAATTAATATTTTTCAAAATCATAAAAATTAATGTCATTATTTTTCGTCCTTTTTTTTAATATTTGGACAAGAAAAATTTAAATTTCTTAATTTAGAATTTTGTCAATTTTTGTTTTTTTTTGTAAATTAATTTTTATCCTGTAGATTATATCCTTTTTTTAAAGGAAATTTTTTTAAATATTTTTTAATTTGTTTTACAATTTAAAATTTTCTGTTGAAAAATGTTTATAAACAGTTTTCAGGATAGTGTAATTTTTCGTGTTCTGTTTCAACACGTTCTACGAAAACGAACTATAGTAGCTTTATCAGTATTTTATCATCATCGCGTAATCGATCTGTGCATTGAAGTAGTAGATATAAACTTCACCTGAATAGTAAGAAAAAAAATTGAATGTCATGATGAAGAATAGATTTTCTTTGCTGGAATTTTAAATTTTAAACAAAAATTTATTGGAAAAATAATTGATTTTCGTTTAATGACATGGAAATTTTCATTGAAGGAAGGACATGGAAATTGTCATTTAAGGGTTGACATTTTGATGTCAGATTGAAAATTTCAAAAATATTTTCTTAAGATGAAGTTCTAATTTTAAATTTTAAGTCGCTGTAAGGTTCGTATTTGCTCCGAAAATTAGCTTTTTAATAAAAATTTGTGATCGAACTTAACCTCAAATAATTGATTTTTTTTTTATAATTGCGTGGATTCAAATGATAGGAAATTTATTAGAAAAATCTTCTACTGTCCAAGAACCTCCAAAAATTGCAACATAAATTTCATTTCATTCCAATTTTTTTCCATAAAATTCTATTTTTTGGTAATATAGAATTTATTTTTTTACTGAATGCAGTTAAATTGCATCAAATGATATAAATCACAGTTCAAAGAATAATATTATTCTCTTGAATCTCTTCAAAAAAAAAAAAAAAAAACGTAAATTGAAATCTTTTTAAAGTCCTTTTATTTAACATTTATTATACTTTGCTCTGTGTACCTACTTTCCCAAAGCAAAGCAAAGCAAAAAAAATCATATCCTAAATGGCTAAAGGTTGCACAACGTATACACACAACCGAAAAATAAAATATAATAATAAAAATTTTTTTGTGAAGATCCTTACGTCGATATTAATTTTTCCTATTTTTTCTTCAAATTTTTTTTCTTCCTTTTTTTTGGTGAAATTGAAATTTCCTTGCGACAAAATATAATATTGCACTATATAAATATTCTATATTGTATTTCGCATTAGGCTATCCCCTCATACATAAACGAAGATTTAATAACATTGCGCGCTCTAGGACTATTAACCCAATATATTAAATTTATTTCACAAAAATTTCTTATATTGTGCAAGGACATACAACACAAAAAAAAAAAAAATTGTAGATGTATATATAATAAAATAATATAATAATTTTACTGTAGGCGAAAATAATATATAATAAATAAATTGAATCCGGATTGGGAAAATCCTTTTTTCAGCATAGGAGAAAAATTTATAGTATACGTAGCAGCGTATTATCGATATAGGATAGTGCAGCAGAAAAAGCAAAAAAAAAAACCATCATAATAAAAATCTCAATTCTAGTGGAAAGACTATTTGAATTGAATCGAGCGTAAAAAATCAATTTAAAAAGTGTTTCGACAAAAAAACATTTTTTCCAGCGTACAAATATAATATAGACGGAAAATTGGAAGAAAATTGTAGGAAAATATCCTCTTTTTTTTTTTTTGTATTTAGAAAATTGATAAAAAATGAAAATTAAAATAGAAAAATTTGTAGAATAATTTAAAAATTTATTCTAAATATTTAATGGGATTTACTACAAGTGCAATTACGTATTTAATTTTTGTTAATTGTTTAAATAAAAATTTATTGTCCAATAATAATTTTTTTGGAAAAGGATCAAAAAACCAATTTAATATTTAATTTTTTATTTAAATTTAAATTTTATAAAATTATTTATTTATGAAATATTTGTAAATTCATTTTAAAATTATAATAATTTTATTTTGTATAATTTTGGTGTTTATTTACAGGATTATTGAATTTAAATATTTAAAATTTAATTAAGTAAAATTTTTTGTTTGATATCAAATTTTATGGTCATTTACTTTTTGATAAACTTTAAATTAACAATTGCGTTTTATATTAACTTTATATGATTAATTAATTATAATTCTGTGAGTATTGTGATATAATTTAATCAATTACTGCATAATTGATCCTGTAATAATTAATTAATTTTGTTTACAAAAAAAATTATGATAAAAACTAAATTTCTGAGACTCTCCTGAATGAGCTACCGGAATTGGGCGCTCTAGGATGAAAAACGATGCTAAAATTCGGGCATGAAAGCGGGTGTCTAAGTCAATCGTTTTTTATTAACCGTGTCTGATCGTATCATGAAGTCCGATAGAGTAAAATGGGCCTATGTTGGCCTGAGTGCGTGGGTCCTTTAGGATCCATCCGTGTCAATTCATTCAAATTTTTGAAACCATTTTTTTTTTTATATATAAATTTTTAATTATTAAAGAAAATAACAAATTTGACACTTGAGCTGTCAAAATGAACTGGAAAATTGTAATATTTGACATGACATTGTCATTGTTATTTATTGAAATGTCAAATAGATTTTATAGTAATTTTATGATTATTTTTGCAAGGATATATTGAAAGTGATGTTCATTAAAAATGGCCAGTAATTTTATGTGCTTGTCATTTACCGCTTTATGAAATGTTAACTTATGATTGCCTGGTATTTAAATCAAATTTTGTATGAAAATTTTGTATTTCAGAAAAGTTCTTATCCTATATAAAGTAATATTTCGTATTGCATATTTTTAAGTGTTTTGATTGTCAGCGCGAGTAAATATTTAAAGAAACCATCGCAAATTATAGTTAAGTAATTTAATATAAATTTGATTGCATTGTTACACTGCAATGATCAAATATGTCTTCATTTTCCCCCTCTAAAAACACTCACTATAATCACGTTTAATTTACTAATAATAATTCACATCATTTCTCAATATTAATATAAACTAATTATATCCTTTTTTTTCGTAAATTCTTTTTCCTTCTGGCATATTGCACAATGCACCATTTACCACAATATTTTTTTTTTTTTCACTTTTTTCTGAAACGTTCATTAATTTTCCGTTTTGCTTGTTAATTTTGTCATAGACAATCAATTTATATATATACTTATCAGGACCTGTCCAGACATACATAATACCCACTTTGTTTGAATGCAAAAACAAACAAAAAATAATAATAAGAAAACATTGAATTCTTCTTTAATGCTATAACAAAATGAATTCATTTTCTATATCGTTGTCGTAAGCATACATTGCACATCTTCTGCACCTTTTTTGTTTTTTTGATTCTGCAATGTTTTTCTTGATTTTTTATCCTTGTCATAGTCCAAGACATTATTTTGTATACTAAGTGAAAAATCTTCGTCTACTATATTATATTAGATCATATAACAAAAGAGAAAAGTGATAATATAATACAGAAAGGAAAGAAAATGATTCGCAGACAACAACAAAAAAATTATTTGTTGTGCTGGCAAAGCTATAAACGTTCGTTGGTGTTACTACTACACATAGATACATGACATGATGTAGAATCAGCCTTTGGCAAATTAATCCTTTTCACCATAAAAAATATTACTACAAAGAATATAAAAAAAAATTTTACTACTGTTTTAGTTTTTGTTTATCATAAGAAAATTGTTTAACTTTGGTAAACATAATTTATTTTTCTACTTACATAAACCTTCAATTTATACGATTTTGTTTAAGAGGAGGTCTTTTAGCAATAGTGATGATGATGATGATGATAAGTATCAAACGTTAATTCTATAATTAATTTTCGTATATAATTAAAAATCACCTTTTTTGCAAAAGAAATTTTTGTAATGATTAATAAATCTTTGTGTGATGTTTTTTATTTTTGGAAATTTGAAATTTTTTTTAAGTAATAATTAAATTAATTGAACTGTCATTGAAGAAATTATTTGGTAATATTGGTATATTACCACAGAAAAGGATAATTTTTAGCAATAATTTTTTAAATTTATTAAATTTTAAATATCAAATTTTAAAAGTTGAAAAAAATTCATAATGGCTTTTTTTTTGTATACCATAAATATTTGCGAAAAATAATCTAAGACATAATCTAAAAACTTCTTTTTGCGAAATAATATTACCAGATTAGATCAGTGCAATGCTTCAAAAATGTTTATTATAAATTGAATCATAATTTTAGGTGTAAGATTTTTAAATTCTTACTGCCTTTTCGTTTTAATTTTAACAGTTTTGGTTAATTTACCTTTTAAAATTTTCTTATTTTATATAAATCTATGATTTTGGTTTTAACTTTCGATAAATTTGACACAAAATTATTTTATTCATATATTTATTTACTTTTTATTTTATTTATTACAATTTTAAATATTATTTTTATTTATTTTTCTACATTTTTATTTAATATTATTTTTCATTTTTTATTTTCATTTTTATTTAGATTTTGAAACGGCAAAAGGATATTTTTCATTTTCATTTTCGCTTATAATCTCTCAAGCTGCGTTTTACCAACGAATTCGCATCAAAATTGAAAAAAGCTAAAATTCAAAAATCAGAACACACAAATTGCAATATATTTTCAATAAATGTTGAAAGCAGGCAGAAATTTCAATTATGTAATTAGCTTGAATTAAATTTCCATAAATGTTTGTACATAAATTAAAATACAAATTTTGTTTATTTATTTATTTAAAAAATAAAAAAATAATTTCATAAAAAATATTGTGTTATTCTTTTATTTTATTTAAAAATTCCCTGAAAATCTAATTTTTGGTAAAAAAATAAGAAAAAAAATTTAAGTTTACGAAAAACATCAGAAAAATCCTTAAAAAATTTAAAATTTCTTGGTAAAAAACTTTTTTTTGAGAATACCAAAAAAAACTTTAATTTGATACGAAATTTGATTAAAATACCAGGCAAACATAAATTCAAATTTCAGAAAGTAAATATAAAAAAAAATTCTCCTAAAAATATGCAATACCAAATATTACTTTATAAATGAGAAAAAATTTCGAAAATACAAAAATTTCATACAAAATTTGAATAAAATACCCGGCAATCATAAATTCAGATTTCAGAAAGTAAATCCACCTTTTTTTTTAAATAGGATTGCTCAGGCGAAATTGAGGTGTGGTCAGGCCACATTTTTGGACTAGTGACACCAAAAATTATTTTATTACTTTACCGAAAATTTTTACCAAAATACCAGGTTAACATGGAAATCAGGAAGCAAATCGGAATAATTTGAGTTCCGAATTTTTCGGACGGAATTCCGAGTTACGAATTGCGTACGGAATTCCGGAAAAATCTGAACATTTTTCGGAATTCCGTACGCAAAAAACCGAAACTCGGAATTCCGTACGAAAATTCGGAACTCATGGAAATTGAATTTTTAACAGTGGGAATTACTTTCTGATATCTGAGATTTATGTTTACCTGTTATTTTAGTGGATTTTTATATAAATTTGGTAATTTTTTTGAAAAATTAAAATTTCGGAATTCGTAATTTTTGTTTGGATTTTTCATTTTTGTACCTAATAAAGGATTTCTGAGTGGATTTTTGACCTGTTAATTTGAGAATTTGAAATAAAAAATGCTCAATTATTGTTATTTGTTATTAAACTTTTTTATTAATTTACATTTTTTGCATTTTCTGAGTGTTTTTTTGTGTTGCAATTTTTTATGTTTTGTGCAATTTTATATTACAATTTTTTATATTTTAATTTAACTAAAATTAGAAACATCGATGTTCAATACAGAATTTAAAATAATTTTCTTACATTAATTTATATCTAATTTTTTATGTCTGTTTTTATAAATATTTTCCCTAAACTTAAAAGCTATAACAAAATTATATTTTATGCACATTTTTAAGCTATACTAAAAATTTTTTATTTATTTCTTTATGATTATATTTAATAAATCGCCAAAAATCTTGATTTTAATTAATCACCAAAAAAATTTCGTAGCAGCATATCCTTGCGAGGCACAGGCTAGAACCAGAACTATGATGAGAATCTATTAAAATAGAAAAATATCAAGTTAATAACTTTTAAAATGGAAAGAATTGTAATAAATTAAATCATTAATTTTCAAATTAAAATATTAGAAATTTTCAGAATTTTCTGAATCATGTAAATATGTAAGAATTATGGCAAATTTCACAAAAATTTTCCTATTAAATAAAATAAACCTATAATATGTTTAGAAAATATTATATATATTCACATAAATAATAATATATATATAATTTTAAATATTATTGATATGGAAATTGCTGTTAATATACAAAACATGTTTATGCATAAAATTTAAATCTATTTTATAATAAAATTTACTAAATCAAAATTCGATATTATAATGAAAGACTAAATTTATCATCTACCTAAATATTGTTAAACTGTCGTCCACTTTTCGATATCAATTATCACAACTTTTCTTTAAAACCAATTTTATACATAGTATTTTATTGATATACCAACAAAATTTAAGTATATATATATTTTATATAAAATATTGATGATAATTAACATAAAATACCATAAACCGCATACGTAAAACGTAAAATATTATTATAACTACATAAATATAAAAGGTGAGAGATACAGAGAGAGAGAGAGAGTTAAAAAGTAAATTTAAATATTCTAAAATAACAAATTTTTGGTATATTAAAGATAAAACATTACATAAATACATAAAATATCGATCTATGCTGTAAATTTTTTTTAGATATCATGTAATCAAAATGTTATTGTTTGTGTAAACTCTTTCCCCAGGAAAATATTATATTTCGTTCATTGTAAAATTTTCCGATTGGATATTTTACACAATCCTTTTAAATTATTATATGTATAGAAAAAAGGATGAGTGAATTTATATATATTATATATTTTTTTTCTATAAGTATCTCCAAAAATTACCTTTTACATCATTATAGTTTTAGTTAGATAAACACTTCTTCTATGTGTACTTATATATAGTTATAGTTATATGTAAAGCATAACAGAATTTTAGGTATCAGGTAAAATGTTATTGCAGATAATCGTGGAAATTTATTTAACTATAGTTAATTTGCATAATATTTTCATTGATTAGCAATTATTTTATTCTGTTTTACATATATACGTGGTGTATGATGGTATATAAACATAAATAATCCTTTTCTCATTTGAAACAACATAAAACT
Organism: Empis stercorea; assembly: GCA_949752835.1. Lineage (NCBI taxonomy): Eukaryota > Metazoa > Arthropoda > Insecta > Diptera > Empididae > Empis > Empis stercorea. Next base: position 87,299,356 of record OX457085.1, read on the forward strand.
AAACAACAACATAAAATAACTAAACGTTTTTGTGTATAGTGTGTAAATACCTTCTTTAAGACTTGCAAAATTTAATTAAATATTTGTGTGTCTCTCTACTTAATATAAATTTGGTATGATTATATCCGAATCTCCTCTGATATGGTATCACATTTTTTATGTACCAATATTTATTATCGATATTTCAGTATTTCAGTATTTCAGCAGTAAACTAATTTTGGAAATTTTTTTTAATTTATACACAAAAAAAGGATTAATTAAAAGACATAAAAATTAACTGATTAGAGAGAATCATGTATAGAAATTATTTACTGTACATAATATAACTGCATTATAGATTATAGTTTAAATAATGTCAATTTTTGACAAGAAACAATCATTGTTATTCTATAGTGAACTATAGAGTGGAGATATAAAAAATGGATCTAATTATTCCGAAAAGTTGTTAAGAGATGGGTGAATGCATTTATCGTAATTATTGCCATATAAATTAATCAAATTTTCGTTGCATTGCAGTAAGCTCCAAAGAGGATATTTCACTCTGTAGTAATGGGCTTTCGGAAAATATTGCATTATCAAAAGTTAGTTGAGAAAATTTTATCGATTTCTTTCACTGCTGTAACGTGTAACTGAAATTTAGCCCAGTTTTTTGGCTTATTGTCTCGAATTTTCCCTCTTGATTTATTTTGTTCCAATATTATCTCGAATTTTCCTAATTCTTCACTTATTTACTCGAATTTAGATCTGCTCTTTGTTTTATTTACTATATAATCCTTCAAATTTCCAATATAGTCCTAACAAATTATCGTACTTTTCTTGTTGTTACATTTCGTAATCATTTTACTGGACCAAATTCGAACATATTCATCTTTAAGTTAGAGTCGTATCAATCAAAATGAAATTCTCTTCTCATATACACAATTGAATAATTTTTAAGGAATTTGTACTATTAACAGACTGTTAACAGACTGTTAACAGACTACATCAAAACTGTGAACAGACCAAGTCTAAATCACAAAAATCCAAAAAAAACATGTTTATTGCAAAAAGGAAACAGAGTGTGTTCATTGCAGTAATTCTCACTATCTCAGCCCAGTGTCCCGCGCGGAACCACGTATACTGTCTTGAATTAAAGGCAATTAAAATACCAACATTTTGAAGTAGTATACGTATAGATGCTAATGAGTATAGCCATACTCAACTCATACTTACTTTTATCATTAATAGAAAAATACTACATTTCTATGAATGTTGTGGCTAGAAGCCAACTGGGTATGGACTACGAGTGTCGCATACCCACGTATATACTGTCTTGAATTAAATCAGGAAAATTTAAAAAATCCTTGATATTTTTCTCGTACTTATTTGTAATCTGGCATCCTACATATTTGGAACATGATCACCCAGTCATAATAAATTATTTACAAAACAAAATTTCAATCAAGGATTTGTGTAAAATTAAAAAAAATATGCATAGAAGATTTATTTGAATAGCTACATAATAAAATTTAGGTCATGTCATGTTTTGCATGAATTAGTTATACATATATACTGACTGTATCCGCTAAATAATAATCTATACATACATAATTTACATACATAAAATAATAATATTGATAATTTGTTTTCAAGGATCAGTATAATATAATAACAATAGAATATTAAATTTAGTTGGGCATATGATGAATATAATAATACATAAATAGATAATTTTCAATTTCCACTAAATATGATGAAAATTTTCCATAACGGTTTGTTGTTTAAACATTGTTAAAAGAAAATATTGTTTCTATTATGCATTTATGCCAATAATTTTGATGATGATGATTTCAATTGATGTGAAATGTTGTTATATTATTGTTATTATCAATTAATTATAATTTTGCATAGTCACATAACATACAAAATTTTACATACATTTTATTTTTAAAATCATTTCAGCTCCTCTCGTTGTCTTTCCTGTTTTACGTATATCCTTTTTTTTCTATATGGTTCAATATTTTTAAGGATGTTATATATTATAATTTTTATAGTTAATAGAATTTTTATGATATTTTTATGTATTACTCTTGTTTTTTATGTCCGAAAAATCATAAAAGGATACCAGAAAAAATTAATTATGTTGTATAAATATGCAGGTGTTTAATTTTATTACAAATAATAATAATGATTAATTAATAACATAAAAATATGTTGAGAATTTTTGTAATAAATTTTAATTTAATTATAGAAAATTTATCTAAAAAATAATTTTTGTTGATGTTTAAAGGGAGGGGAGGGAAAATATGGTACATTTTTGGTTTTCAAAATTAATTATATAGTGTATAAAATTTATTGGTCCTTAATTATTGTTGAAATTGATTTATCTCTCTCGTTATTATTATTATTATTAATTTGGTATATAATTAAAATTTGAATTTCGTTTGATGCGCATCGATATTTATGCAGTCAAATATGGATCTCGTTTAATAATTATAGTTTAAAGGATTAAATGGAAAATTAAGGATGACAAAAATAAAGAGTATCAAGTTTTGCTGAAATTTTCGATTCATTTGACAGAATATTTTAATGATAGATTGAAGGATAAATGATTTGACTAAATAAGAGTAATAACGACGATGAGTGCGGCATTAATTTCACAGTGTTTTACTCTGGTGGATAATCTAGATTGATTCTTCAAGCCAGTAACAAGTAAAAGATAAAATGCATCGATATTAATCAGAAAAAAGATCAGAAAGTTTTTCGAAAATTACAAAATTTCATACAAAATTTTGCAAAGTATCAGGATATCAGAAATCTAAAATTTCAGACAGCAAAATTTACTAATTTTAAAAGTCAATTTTACTTTTTTCTAATTATATCAATTTTATCATAACTAAATTACCTGGGCAATCATAAATGCTTTCACAGATTTATGATTCCGTGGTATAATTTAAAATAACTACCAGGCAATCATAGGGCGTGTTTCTTAATTACAACTGGGTGTAGTGCAGGTGTAGTGCAGCCACTATCCGTGTAGTACACTTCAACTACACCGAAAATGGCTACACTACACCCAACAAAAAGTAGTAGTTCTGAAACAACATTGTCAATTGACAGCTTGATACACCATCTGATTCTCAATTTCAAGTTAGTGCAAAAAGTGTAAAGCAAAAGTGCACTACACACTTGCTACACTTTCAGTTATGAAACAGAAAAGTGTAGTAGACTTTTTGAAAGTAGTGAAACAGGGTGTAGCTGTTTGACAGTTCGCTACACTAAAAGTTGTAATTATGAAACACGCCCATAAGTCTCTTTAAGCCTTTAGAAGAATACTGAGCTCCCAGTATTTCCAATAGAATTTTTCAGCTTTGAAAAGACAATTTTGTTGGTTCAGAGACTATTTAAATATCAAATTTATTTTAACAACAATTTCTGCCCCTTATTTTTCTTAAAGTAAATCCAATCATATTAATTACAAAAGTAACATTCCCCAATCAAAAAACAATCTATTCAACTATATACTTTTTCCGCAACAATTCATTTCCGTTTTAACGTATTTTTTTCTTTTCTAATTTTTTTCATTTTTTTTTTTTTTTTTCATATTGTCGTATAAAGTACGGACATAATAAAAAAAAGGTCTCGTATAAAAGGATTTAGGATTCCCTTTTCAAAAATTTACTCAACTGTGTAATTTTTTGAAAAAGTTTTTTTTTTTTTTTTTTCATCCTGCACACCAGCAACAATAAATTTTATTGTTCCAAGCTAAAGGATAAAGTCAAAAAATATCAATGAACAAAAAGTAGTTATACGTTTTTTTTCCTTCTGTGCCCAATATTTTTTCATCAGCATAATTTATGTTTAACCATTTTTGTTGTTGTTTATTACAAATATTAAAACGCAATTATTAAATACACGAAACAAAAAAGTCGCTACATGTTATCAAATCAGGCTAATAATAATCATCATCTCTCTACTAAACAAGCGAGTGACAAAATCAAATGGAAACGAAAAGTATTTCATTATAATAATAAATTGTCACCCTTCATAAATTGATATAATCATTTTTTTCCTTTCTTTGGTGAATTGTTGCAGTTTGAGGACAAACACAAAAAAATAGGGTTGGAAGATTTGCGCTACTGCAAAATTTTTTAATCACAATCCGAAAGAAGCTAAAAAAAAAAATAGTTAGGAGTATAGCAAAAATGTTTGACACAATTAATTTTTTTTTTTTTTACTAATAATAATGAAGAAAAATAATATGATTTCATTCTAATAAATAAATCCTTATAATAAAATCCTTTATACCAAAAAATTAGGGTAACTTTTACAATGCTTCTTCCTTGGGGTTCCCTCTATACTGTTGAGCGCGACAATTATAATTTTTTTGACTAATAATGTAATATGTAGAGCAGAAGGCATAATGGACATGACAGATATACATGGCCTCAGGATACAACAGAAAAAATGGTTTTCAAATACCTCCTCAACCTCAAAATTTGTATTTTTTTTTTTAGGTTATGTTTACAATTCTATATAGTAGCTATATTATGATCTCATATTACTCGCCTTATTGTAATTTTATATAATAAAATTCTGTAAATTAAAATTTTTGGTGGCAAAAAAAAGGGGTCCTTGTTTTTGAAGCCTAAATTTATGAATTGAAAAAAGTGCGAATGAAAATATAGTCTCTCGTATCATCATCATCATCTATTGTCCTTTCTCTCTCTCTCTCTCTCTCTATAATCTATAAATTCCTATTTTATGTGCTTTGGATTTCAACCTTCTGGGGTAATAAAGTAAAAAAACCAAAAAAAAAAAATTGCCTTGAATTGGTGACATCACCATTACGAATTGGAATAATGTTACATAAATTATTCAGTACGTTAAAGTAAAAGGATATATAGTCTGGGGTTAATACAAAAAAAACAAAAAAGAATTATTTGTCAAACCAAAACGTAACTACATTTTGCCTGTAACAAAAATAGAAAACCATTCCAGCAAAGATTTTTCTTCATTTTAAATAAACATCTGGAAAAAAGGGAAAAATTTATCCTCTTTTACTTGACAAAAAACATTTACGATTGAGATCCATATAGTAGTTTAAAAAAAAATTCTCTAAAACGTATATAAGGACATAAAGTAAATGTAAAGAAAGGAGCTACCTGTATGCACTTTTCCTTTTTGAAGTTTTATGCACTTTTCCATTTTTTCTGGCAAAAACGAGTAAAGTCATAAAAATGTGAATTTGTAACATAGAAAAAATGGAAAAACAAATGAGGATATTTATATATAGTATGTATAAGGATGTGCTCTTGAATCTGGAAAATATATAGAAAAGCTTATGGTAGACTTTAATAATGTGCAGTATAATATTTTTTAAGTAAGGAAAAAAAAGAGATCTACAAGCGAAAAAAAAGGATATTAAAATTCTGGCAAATTGATTGTTCAAACCTTATATAGATATGTTAAAAGTTTTAATGGTCGTATATCCTTGAGTAGAAAAGATAGGTATATATCAGTTAGTTGATTGAGTGTGAATAAAATTAAGTTTGATATTTTTGTTTAGTAAAGAATTATTATTATTATCCTTTTTCTTCCGTTCTATAAAACCTTTTTGAAAAAGAGAAAAAGTTTAATCAGAAAATATTGCAATAGAATTTTGTTAAATTATGGAAATATATTTATTGGATGAAGTGCGGTATTGGAATTGTCGCTGGCATGTTGATCGAGTCAAGGAAATCTTTGAAGAAACGTAGATCTAGTTCAAAATAGAAACATTTAGTGACAAACTGATGTAAATTTGTGATGCACTAATCGATTTGGGGCAAGACTTGGTAATAATTTTCGGAGTTGAAATGGAAGAAGTGTCAAGTATAAAACAAGATTGGAGCAATTCTACTGAAACTACTGAAAATTAGATTAATTTTTTTGATATTTCTGAGGCTGACATATATCCTACTTTCTTTCAAGAATTTTTCTCTTTTTGGTCCTTCGGATTTATCTCTTTTTGGACCTTCGGACCTTCTACTATATAATCTTAAAATCCTTTTGAATATTCAAAAGGAAGGGTGACATTCAATGCCGAATTTATTTCTAATCAATCTAAAAATTCACTTTCCTAAACAATTAAAAAGTGAACACAAATTTGAAATAATTTGTTGCGAAAAATTAACAACCACCATAAGTCCGCATTATTTTCTTTATAGACTATTTCAAAGGATTTACAAAGAATCTTCCAAAAAAATGAACAAATCAAAAAATTTTAGTTTCAACAGAAAAAATTTTCTTCAAAAATTTTCATCTTTTTTGTTTCTGTTTGTTTTCCTCCACGTCCTTTCTTCAGTTTAAATTTTAAACTGTCATTGGACAACAAATACAAAATATTATACAGGATTTTGTTTATTTTATTACGAACATAAGTTGATTTTTCTCTCTCTGTGTTCAATGTCGAAACAGTTGTTACAAAACATTGTTTCATATTTTTACAAATTCATTTTCAACATTTTTTTTTCTTCTTTGGTCGACACAATGTCCTTTTTTTCAAAACGTCTTCTTAGAAACAAAAAAAAAAAAAAAATTATCCTTGGAAAAACATGCGGGAACCAAAATAAAAATAAGAAAGTTTTCTGTTGTTTGTTGTTGATTTTTTGTGTGTTTTCCTATCCGGGCTTTAAGAAAATCTTTTAAGGAGTCTTTTTCTGCTTTTAATCATTTTTGGCAGAAGAAGAAAATGAAGTAGAAGACGAAAAAAATTTATAGAGACGACAAACGATATTAATAATTTAGTGTGGTATTTAAACGCGCCGACATCGCTAGGACCTTTTTCTTCTTTAAATATGAAACAGACTGGGTTTGGTTTTTTTTTTTGCATAAGGTTTGAAATTTGCTTTGGAAAATTAATTCTATTTATTTACCCTTCAAAACAACAACAACAACAACAAAAGTGGAAAAAATGAAGAAAAAGTTTATTGGACTTTTTTGGATAGAAAAAAAATTATAATGTACATACGTAAAAAAAAAGTTTGTCGAAGCGCAATAAATATAAATTTTTTATATCAATAGAAGAAAAAAACGAAAGAAAATTCAATAATTTTTTTTTTATGTTTTGCAAAAAAAACTTTTCCGACAACAATAAAAACAAAAAAGGAGGTAAAAAAAATTTAAATGGGAAAAAATTATTTGAAATAAAATAAAGAAAATTCTTCCTTTTTTCATTTTTTTTTTTATGCTAATCTGAAGAGGGAAAAATTAAGAATTTAACACAATAGATGGGAATTAAACACAAGAGAAAATTGAACAACAAAAAGAAAGAAAATTATGTAAATCCGAAATCCGAAATGAATTGGAAAAGCAAAAGAAAAAAAAGGAATTGAAAAATGGTTGAGGGCAGAGCATTGGTCATAACAATGCGAAATAATCATAAAAATTCTTTTAATCTGAGCTGCGTTTTCTCTCGAGGGTGGATTGATTGGAAATTAGGAAAATTATTGGTTTTTACGGGTCTTCAAAAAAAAATTTTCTCTCGTGTTCTTTGATGAAAAATACTGGTGTCCTTTTTAGTTGTAATAATTTGATTTGAAAGTTCATAGAAATTTTTTTTTGGTACAGCAAATTTAATCCGCATCATAGTAGAAATAATTTACGTATATAATTAAACCAGATTTTTTTGGTGGTAAAAGTTTTAAGTTTAAATTTAAATGATTAAAAAAAATCGTAAACTTACCAAATGTAAAGGATGTAGAAATGATTTTTCTCCATTGTCCTTTTTGTATTTAAATGAAATTTTGATCTATGATAATTTTTGCTGTCAATACGTTTACGGTGTCCTTCAATTAAATGAAAATTTAGAAACTGAAATTTTAAAGAAAAAAAGAAAAATATGTTAGAAAAGGATTTTGTTAATTTGGTGACGTAAAAAATGATTAATCGAATTTAGAAATGGGAAAATTAGAAAAATTGCAATTTGAAATTGATTTCATGAAAAGTTGGTCGAAAATTGTTCAAACATATTTTCTTCATATATCCTTAATTCGGCGAGTCCTGATTCTAGTAATATCACTGATCTTCTGTAATACGATTTACGTTTTGGTTTGAAAATTCTTGAAGAATTTTTTTCAATTTTAATCAGAAATACAGAAAATAAATATTATGTCCTTTTCTGAATTTGTCAATTTAGTAGGATTTAAATCTACTTCAAAACCATCGAAAATTATGGTAAAGATTTGACAAATAAATTGTCCATCTTTTTATATTTATCAAGGATAGAAATTCAACGAATAATTCTTGTCTTCAATATGAAATATTTCTGCTAAGGACTTGAAATTTTGCATTTACAATAAGTCAACTATAGTCCTCTAAAAATTCCTAAACCAAACTACATAATGTCACTTAGCAACAAACTCTTACAATGATCCTATATTTTGCCAAAATTACATCCTTTTTTTCTTTAAACATAAAAAAAATAGTCAAATTTAAAAATCAGATTTCAATCTGCTAAAAAAATTGGATTTGTTTATTGAAATTAATCCTTTTTTTTCTGTTCAATATAAAAAAAATCCTTTTCTCTAGTGTCTAGTACATAAAAATATCCTTTTCTTTCTTATTATACATATTTTTTTTACTATACTCCCCTCCATTTCATCTATCACCCAAAAAATTCCAAAAACCACTTTTCAAAAGCACTAAAACGTACATTAGACAAAAAAAGGCGAATTTTAGTTGATAGGATTTGTTTTTAAAAGGATTCTTTTTTTTTTTTATAGTCATATTATAGCGGTATGCAAATTGATGAATGACACCGAAAAAGGATCAAAACCAATAACAAAAAAAAAAAAAAAAAAAATTGCAATGCAAAAAATTCAACACAGAAAAAAATGAAAATGATTTATATCTATTTTATTGAGCGCTGCACTCATACACAACAACAACAACAACTAAAAATTTTAATCCTTCTATTCAAGTCCTTGAAAAAAAAAAATAGATTTTACAATTTTTTTTTTTTTTGATATCACAAAAATGAATACCACCGAAATGATCCTTGTCAGTATGTTTTGTATATATTTAATCAGGGATTTCTCTAAAATAATTCCAAAAATTTTTCTATTTATTTTTTGTTTTTTTTAATCCCGATCAATTAATTAAGGACCAAACATAAAAACCAATAAACCAACAACAAAAACAACAAAAATAGTAGATGAAATAAAAAGGATTTTCTCATCCTGTAATTGAACGTTAAAAAGAATTACGTATACATACAATTTTTTTTTTTTTATTCAATGATAGTGGAGATATAAATCCAGGATAATGACAAAACTCCATTTTTTTGTTGTTGTCCTCGACTATAATAGGGTTCAGAGTATAAAAATCTATTTATTGATATACGTTTTTCTGTGTTATCCTTTTGGGAATTTTAAAATATGTCCTTTTGCGATATTACATATATATGTACATAAAAAATCGCAAGACAGAAAATGATATCATCATCGACCGACCGACCGAATTATAAAGATAACAGGGAAAAAAATTTAAATACGAATTGAAATCCATTAACGATTTAAAGTAAACCACAAAAACTATATACACATATATAGTCCTTGATAATTCAAAATCTATACGTTTTCTATGCATTATGTATAACCAAAAAAAAACCAAACACTAGTTTTTTTTTTGTGAACAGATGTCACATTGCACCCAAAAAAAAAAATCACATCACCCTCTCTCGCTCACAAAACCAATTTTCCTATCATAGTCCGTGAAAAATTTTTAATACCACAAAAAAAAAAATTCTAATTCTGCGGGTATCAATTGATATGAGAAACAAGTCCTTTTCAATTTTAAATCCTTTAATACGGATTTTTGACTAACAACAACAACCAAAAAAAATTCACTAAAATGAAATTAAAAATAAAAATTTTCGTGAATATTTTTTTCTATTCTACAAATTGGAAAAAAAGGACGAAAATTGTATCAACCAAAATAAAAAAGGATAACAAGAAAAATGATATTATAATAAAAAAAACGTGGCTTGATGGTATGATAGTGTTAATATTCATTTGATTTCAATTTTCTCGTCGTCGTCGTCTTCTACTTTTTTTTTGTTGCTGTTTGAACAGAAAAAAAAGGATATTTGTGTTAAGTGAATATAAATTTCAGTAAGATGATATAAAGTATTGTTGCATTTCGGTTATATGTAGAGGGAAAAAAGGATATAAAAAAAGTGTGTACAAGACTAAAATCTTAAGTGCATTTTAAGCTTCTATTTTTTTTTTTGTCATACTTTAAAGGACATCTTGAAAAGAGGATAAAAAATGTTTTAAATAAATTATCGTTTGTGCAAAGTTTCATAAAACTTTCTCTGATTTAAATATAACATTTCGGGGATGTATAATGCGTTTAATTTGGATGAAATAATGGAGATTAGAGAGACATTGAGATATAAATTTTGCGATGAATAAGAATATTGAACGTGTCAAGCGGAAAGGGGATTAGTAAATCATCTAAATTGCGTGATAATTGGAATACTAATTAGGAATAAGAGGACGAATTTCTGCAAATACTTAGACTCTAAGAAACTTCCCAAAATTTCTACTGAAACTCTTAAATCTTAAGCCGAACACGAAGTGCAAATCAATCGAGAAGAAATATGGATCACACTCAATCATTGGATTCTGCCTTGTAACAAACAAACTGAATCACCTTAGGAAAAATAATGCAGCATCAGACAAACAGACTCTAAATCTACTTAGAAACTCAATGAAACTTTTCCTTAAAACTCAAGGAAACTTAACATTGACAAAAATCCTACTTAAAAATATTTCGTTTCTTCCGAATAGAATTTAAGAAAAATTCTATCAAATTTTTCTAGATTTAAAAATAAATTACTGAGAAAAATCCTTTTTAATATTATTATTATTATTATATCCTTAATTACTTATCATTCCAACTAGAAAATAAAAATTTTTCTATAAGGACACACAAGTTAATTTAATCAACAACCTAAAAAAACAACAACAAATAAACAAAGTTATATTTTATTTTCATTCAACTTTTAAGGACTTCCAGGAATTATTTAATATACCAAAAAAAAAAAAAAAAATTGAACAGTTGTAAAATTATAAGAACATAAAAAAAAATACAAAATTAAATTGATTTTGATGATAGGCTATAAATGATTCAGAGAGGAATGTCTCATTCCCACTCCTCTCTATCACATTTTCATTTCTGCGAAATGTCCTTAAAATTATTCCAATAAATCATAAGAAATTTTTTTATGTAATAAAAAATTTGTTTTTTTTTTTTTTGTATTTTAAATTTCCATCAAGGATCTGAGAAATCGAAGAAGCAGTAGAAAACATATTTTTTTTTATAATTTTTATTAGAAATTTTTATGATGGTATTTACCGAAAAATAATGTTGTAATAAAAAAATAAGTACAATTTTTTTTTTGTTTGCCTTAACAGGATATCAATGTCCTTTTTAAAATTACATTCGAGAGAAAAAATGAAATTTTATTTTTATTGAGATTTTTTTATTTTATTGATTTTAAATTTGACCTAAAAGTACACACAGATTTGCAATCCATTAAAATTAATATTCAAATAAGTAAAAGGTAAAAATGTAATCATAAAACATTAAAAAAAAAATTTTAATATGATTTTTTCTTAAAGGATAAATAAAACTGATCCTTTACAAGAAATAATTTTTATATTTTTATGGGTTAACAAATCAATTTTAATTGACGGAAAAAGTTGGAAGGTAGAAGAAAATATAAAAATTTTTTTTTATAGATTTTTTGGCTTTGTAAAATTCCAGTTTTAAGTACTAACATAATTTTTTTTTTTTTTACATATATTTTAACTACCGACGATTAAGTAATTTTATTTAAAATATCGATTTAAATTATTTTTTTTTTGCATAAATGGTTCGCGTACTCAAAAATTTATTAGAGCAATTCCAGGTGAAATTCAAAAAATTTCTGCTTCAAATTCGAAATTTGGGCATAACTTGGGCAAATTAAAAGATTTTCGGATTTGGTTTGGATAGTTTTGTTATAATTACGATTTCGCGTCGATAGATACCAAATTTGTGTATTTAAGAGAATTTCGATTTTTACCCGGAAAAAAATTCGAGGGGGTACCCTTTTCATTTTTTGGCGTACCATCTCGACATTCTACAATATAATTTAGTGTCTATGGACAGGGAATTTTAATTGTAATAAGAATATCAAAAACAAATTGAAAAATCTTTTAATTTGACCAAGTTATGCCAAATTTTTGAATTTGAAGCAGAAATTTTTGAATTTGAAGCAGAAATTATTGAATTTGAAGCAGAAATTTTTTGAATTTCACCTGGAATTGCTTTATATCCTTAAAACGTGTGTATATAAAAAAAATTTGTAAGTATTTTTTAACAACAACCCAGACACAATTAACCCAATTGCCTAAATTATTTATTTTCAAAAAAAAAAAAATGTTGATTTTGGTCGGTTTTTTACACACAGAAGAAAATTTTATAATAAATTTAAAAAAAAAAAAATTATGTATCAGGACGTTCCTAAAGTCCTTTTTAAAGGTATAGTAATAATTTTTTTTTCTTTAATTTTAAAATGTAATAAAAGGTGAAAAATGTAAATTTAATGTGCGATAAAATTTTTTTTCTTTGCTATCTTTTAGGTTGTTAATCACTCACTGATTATCCTGTTGTTATGTACAAGGATACCCAGCTGTTTTAATTTTTTTTTGCTGTATACCGAATTTGAATTATTGGAAATTTTATGTTGCATTTTTTTATGGTAAAACTAGTTTTTTTTATGGGCAAATTTGTAAAGACGTTTGCAAAAATATTAGGGAAAAAAATTGTTTTGCATGTCAAAATGTAATTCATATTAGGTTTAAGTTTAATTTTAGTATAAATATACTAAAAAAAATTATTCTTTATATTAAATTTTTGAACATTTCTGCAAAAAGTTTACTTTCAAATTTTTTACTATAAATTTTGTTAAGGAAATTTTTTTTGGAGGAGAAAATAATTGCAAATAAATGTCAAATTATAAATCATTTTCATTGCAATAAAAATTATTCTTATTTTGTGGTATAAAAATCCTTGAAATTTCATTCTATTTTTGTTGGAAATTTTTTGGAATTAAATTATTTTCGAATTAAGTTGATTTTGGCCTAAGTAAGTCACAGAAAGTGAAACACATTTTGGCCTATTTTGAAATTTGTTTCTTAATGCCTTTTTTGGGAAAGAATGACGGCGGAATGATTATTTATATCCTTTTACAGATTAAATTTAAAATTAAATCATAATTTTTGTGGAATTTCTGGAATAAAATCCTAGTAAAGCTAAGAATTCGTATTGAAAATTTGTCATATTGAAGCAAAATTTAATTTTTCTCAAAAATTAGCAAAGATATTTCTGAAATTTTCTTGTTGATTAAAATTAACTGAAACCATTTTCTAATACCAACAACTTCCAATTTTCAGAAGAAGAAGACTAAGAAATTTTACACATTTTGCTAAGAAAGTTCTTGTAACAACTGGACTGCAACGACATAGAACTATATTTTGACACCACTTCTTGGCTTATAATGACGACTACAGGGACATTACAGAGGTCAAAAAGTAAATGAATTACGAAAACTTGTTACCAGAGTCTAGGAATCATTTCTCATTATAATTTCCTTTCTAGATAATCAAAAATTCCTCAATTTTACCACAAAAACAGCAAAAATATAATTAAAAATTATCATTTTTCATTGTTTCTCCGCAGAAAGGATATTCCTTCCTATCCCTCCATTTTTTAGAAATACTGCAATTTCCAGTCCATAAAATCGTCCCGAAAATTTAATTAAATTAAATTTTATTGTCAACAAATAATATAAAAATTAATTTTCTGCGTTAATTCAGATACAAAAATATCAAATTATAATATAAGAAAAATACTAAATTACACCTAAAAGTATGCAAATATAAATTCTATAATTTCGCAATAACAATAAAGAAAATTTCAAATTTATGTAAAGTTTTTTTTTCTTCTAAAATTAAATTATTATATTATTATAATAATAATAATTCAGTCCTGTTTAAGGATATATGGATAAGGATAATCTATTATATATTTTTCATTTTACAAATTTTATATATAAAAAATATTTAAAAAAAAAAATGATCTATTTTCAAAAGAAAATTCTCCGAACTTATGGTTAGAAGTTATACAGTATTATTTATATCCTTTTACGGTGAATGAAAAACGAAAAAACGGATATAAATAATCTCAATAATTCATGTATAATATTAAAATTAAATATTAGGTTTATATAATTTTCGATAGACAAAAAAAATTTAATTAAAATTCATAAAAAAATTTGGAAGTAATGAAAATTTTCGCGTATTTATGTTTCTGTCTCTAAAAAAATGTTTAATATTTACATATATGTACGTATTATCCTTAAAATACATATACGTGTATAAGAGGTGTGTAAATTTATTGTAATTTAAATTTTCTCTATACACAAAATTTACGTAGCTATATAATAATTTTCCCTCTGATAAAATATAGATTTGAACATTTGAAGTTATGGGTTCTATGGTATCTCCTCCATTTTTTTTTTTTTGTATTATATCCTTGTTTTCTCGTTTATGGTTAACTTATTGGTTTTAGTGGTTTTAAATACTAAACAAAAAAAAAAACAAATTGAAGAAGAAACACATAAATTTCGACTCTATCCAACAATTTAATGTTCTAAGTATATTTTTGATCCTTTTTTTTCCCGAATAACTTCGCTATATATGCAATTTTACTCATGATCCTTTATATATTTAACAAATAAAATCATAAGTAATTATTATATTTAATTTTTAACATTTTCATGTATGTGTTTGATATTATCCTTAAACCAAAAACACACAAAATGTATACATGTGAATGTGATGAAGATATCCTCTTTTTTTGTGTTTCGTTGTTGAAAATTTTCATTTTGGGGCGAAAATATTTTTTGTTTTTTGCGTTAGTGAAGAAAATTTTGCGTTAGTGAAGTTTTGTATATTTAGTTAAAAAAAAATACTATAAAAGGATAACAGAAACTGATAGTGAAAGAAGAGAAATCCTTTCTTCTTCTTCTGCTTCCACTAACTAAAAAAAACCACAAGTTAAAATTAAAAATACACACACACATACACACATAAAAATTTAGTTGGGAAAATTATTTTGTTTATCATTATTTCTTTGTTTCGAATTTTCTTTTAAAATTTACATTTCATAAATTTATTTGTTATCCTTGTACAGATAAACAGAGAGAAAAGGATATGTATAAGAAAATCATCTCGTATATATGTAAATTAATTTTTTTTGGTTGGAAAGGATAAAAATTGGAGTTAACACAAAATAATATAAAAGACAAACATTTTTATGATTCAAACCAAAAAAAAATTTACTAACTTTTTTGTTGGTTTTTTAGATTGTCGAAAAAAAACAAATACAATAATAATAATTTTTTTTTTATTATTGTGGTTTATTTGTTTTTACTGTTGAAGGGGAGGTGGGGGTGGTTGGTGTTAATTTGATGTGTTTTATTCAAATTTTATAGTGTTGTAAATTATTTATCTAATATATATCCGACATATCCGAACAATTCCAAAAAATAGAAAGTTGGTGGGGTTGGTGGGGGGTAAAAGACTGACAAAAATTCATAAAATAAATATAAATTTTTATGATTACTACATGACTGTTTCATATTTTTGATATATTCATACCAATTTACTTCTCGTAATATGATTTTTATGTGAATATTAAGGCAAAATAGAAACGAGTGTAAATTTGTTGTAAGTTCTTAGTGTCAGTTTCAACGTTTAGGTGGCGTATTTTTCAAAAAAAAAATTTGTATAGATGGCGCTTACTTACTAAAAATTTAGTTATCGATTTGGTGAAGAAATTGATAGAGATTTGATAGAGACTATTGCGGTGTTAGTCAAATAGAATAAGATAATTGAACCAAACACTGATTTTTCTACAAAACAAAGTTTAGATACATCACTTAATTCACTAAAATCACCACGAATTTAAGTCATTTACAATTTAAACTATGAAAAACAAGATTTAGTAATCAAAATACTATCAGATTATGAATTAAATCATTTGAACCATTTATCTTCAACAGAAAAATTGAGAAAACTCAAAGTTAATATATCATGGGAAAAACAGACTGACTGACACAACAGACTTTATCTTGAAATTCACATTTCACATTATCACGAATTTCTAATAAAAATTGCAATTAAATCAGTTAATTTGAAGAAAATTAAATCCAAATTACATTGAAACTAAAAATGACAGAATTGAAAACTAAAATGACAGAATAAAATTGACAAATTGAAATATTTCTCTTTGAAAATATAATCAAATCTTAGTCAGAAGAATTCGAACCATTTAATATTATTACAAAAAAATAATTTTATCCTTAATCAAATTTTCTTAAACTTATAATCTATACACAAAAATTTCTAAAACAACACATAAAAAATGCCCAACAGAAATCCTTACACAAGGAAAAACTAACAATCCTCCCCTTCATGTTTCATTACAAAAAAAAATAATAAACATTTGACATAACCTAAATTAAAATTTTGATTGTCATATATTCATATTCATACCTACATAAAATATCTATACACTACATAAAAATATTATGCAAAATTTAACATAAATATAAAAAAATATAATACGTCCATGTTCAATCACCACCATAGAACCATAGTTTAAAAAGCATCCCCCAGAATTGCTTAATTGGTACATTTCCATATTTCAATTTGTAATTACCGAGAATTGTTCCCCCAATATTAATAATATGTAAATGTACAAAAAAAAAAATGTGTATCCTTATATATCCTTTATTTTATATATATATAGAAAAATTCCCAGTCTCAAATATCCTTTTACACATTTCTATATACACATAATATATATATTGGTTTATTAACGACATAATAACATAAACACTAAAAAACTAAAAATATTTATGTATATTTATGCACACATATATCCTTTTTCACTATAATGTTCATTATATATTCATCTAGGATAATTTTTTATATTTTTTTTTTTGCTTTGGTATATGAAAATCTAATAAAGGATTTTCCATACAACAGAAAAAAGGACATTGCACAATATATACAGGAAAACTACCTATGTGTACATCTAAATATTTTCTAATATTATAGAGATGAGAAGATAAATATTATACTTGTACACCGACATTGGTCGTCGGAAGAGTAAAATTTTCGTATATAAAATATAATTTTTTATATATTACTACAAATATCCTTGTTGTGTGTTTACATTTTTTATAGTTTGATTTTTTTTTATTGCACTGCAGTCAAAGCTAATAAAAAAAATTCTCTCGATTTCAGATTCGGTGTTGATTCTAATATCACACACGGCAACAAATTAATTTTTTTTTTGCCAGGACTATTAAAAAAATAGTATTATTTCTATATTAAGGACATTTAAGTTTTTTCAAATTTTTATGTTACCATAAAATTTGTATATAATACAAGGATTAAAAATTTTTAGAACTACAAAATTTTCAAACTACAAAATTTTCAGTTCAATTTTTAGTTATTTGTAGATTTAATTGGGTGGGAAAAAGGATGATAAGAAATATTTATTCTTAAGGATGATAAGAATAAAATTAATATTTAAATTATTCAAAAATTTTAAAATGATTATTTAATTAACTTGAAATCTTTATATGGAGGAAAATGATTTGAAAATTCTACAGGTGATTATTTGAAATTTTATTAACAAAAAAAAACTTATTTAAGAAATACTTTTTCTTCAACAAAAAAAAAAGGACGAAATTCCTTATACTAAATATTGAAAATAAATAGAAAAAAAAAAATAAACTTTCCAACCAAAATGCTAATAAAATTATAAATAAAATGTCTAGCCATTTTTTCGTTGATCTGAAATGAACTTTAAACAACAACAACAAAATTTTTTGTAATAACCCAAAAGCAAAAATTTATTTTGATTGTCCTTTTTTTTACGGGCATATCCTTTTTTTTTTTTTTTTTTTAAATCTATGAAAATTTGTGGAAACAACGAAAAAAAAAAAACATATAAAAATTAGTAAATTTTCGATATCCTTTGGTCTAATAGTCCCTTTCTGCATCAGTCGGTGATTTTGAACTTTTAAGTATGCTGATTCAATTTGTCTCGCATCATGAATATTAAATTAATCTAAAAAAATTGTGAATATTGTTTACAGAGTAGCAGCTAGAAATGATGGTCAACAAATATTCAAATCGGGAAAAAATTCAAAGTTAAAAAAAAAATTTTTACGCTACTTTTCATTTTGATCCATCACCGAGTGAGAGTATAGCAAATATGATTTTTTTGCAATAAGACCAATTATTCAAAATGGAAAAAAATTGTAGGAGGAATGTTAACCGATAATAGTCAAACCCAGAACATTTTATAGGATGTAAAAATGGTTTCAGTAATTTTATAGATTTTTTCATTGTACTCTACTAAAACGGCCTACAAATTGGAAATGTGAAAACTAAAGAAATAAAAATTTATAATCGAATTTATGAATACACCAAAAAAAATGGTAAATAGCACTTTGCTAATTCCTCTCAACACAGAAAGGCGAATTGCACGCAGAGAATAAAAAAAAATTCATTTGAAAAATGTTAAAAAAACTAAATCCAATTATTATCCATAACTTTACGGAAAACATTGTACGAACATTCGTACTTGACTCTACAATGGAACATTTAATGCTAATACCAATAAAAAAAGAGAAATGGTTAATAAAAATTGATAATTGAAGGGGTGGGAACAGGAAATTTTCAAGTGGGCGTAAACTATATAAAGGAAAATTCGATTATTATTTTTTTTCGTCGTTCGTTGTTGGAAAAAAATGCAGATTTCATTAATTGGACAAATTGTTTTTTTTTATTGTCTGGCGGATGCACCGTCCAGGAAGGACACTATAAGTTCGTTTTAGTAATTTCATTATTATTTATCCGTGAGAAAAATTGTGGACGGTTTTTTTTTTGTATAACCCAAAAAATCTGATTATTTAATTGCGAGACGTGAGGATATTTTGTAGGATAATTATTAATTTTTACTCAGATTTATATAGGAATGTCCTGTCCTAGAGGATCTCAGTATAACAGTCAGTCAGTAGAAGAGAGGAGTCGTGGAGATGGTCTCAATATTATGATGATAGTCTGACAAAACTTGAATTGTGTCCAGGATTGATATGATTCTTCCTTTAAATTGCAAATTACTTATATCCTTTTTCTTCTAATGTTTCCATATTTGATTTCCATTTCCTCAGATTATTTGTAAGTATTTTTCTAAGCCTTCAATTATTCCTGATTTTCTACCTAATTTTCCATCTAATTTTCTCTGTTGGAGATCAAAAATTAATTCTCCTTCTAATTTTCTAAGATTTTATTATCAAGTTAATATTAAAATCCTTTTTCCCTAAATCGATGAAACAACAACTAAAAAAAAATTCATCTTAATCAAAAATTGAACCCCAAAATAATAATAATAATAATAATATTAGATGCAGTCTTCTTCTCTTTTAGTCAATAATTCTTCAATCCTCTAAGCCAATTTAATCTTCTTCTATCTACAATTTTAATTTATTGGAATAACCTATTCAAAATCTATAATATTTATAGCTATTAATGTACGAAAAACGTACGTAATCTCCATAGTTATTCCATCATAATTTTTTTTGGGAAAGGAAGCATCAGTTTCAGTTCAAAAAAGGAGATTCTAATCTTCATCATTTTCATCTTATAAATAATAATAAGGAAACTTTTCTTATATAATTTTTTTTTTATCAAAATTTTTGTTGTTGGTTGATCCTTTATAAATTTGTATATACATTATTCTCATACTGGAATATGTCTGTACACTTAACTCTTCTTTCAACAACCCAAAGAAAAAAAAAACAAAGTATGTATTGTCCTGACTGCCGTATGCAGGAATAAATATTTACTATCCTTTAGCTAAAGAATTACTCTTTCTTTTCTTTATTTTTTTTTGTTATCTTAATAGAATCATCAAATCATCTTTCAATTGTTCACTTTCCTTTTCATTGGAACGATATAATATTTTGAAGGTATATAAAAGTCATGAATATAGTCTTTGGATTGTGTTGTGGTCAAATGCTGCTGGTGGGTGGATTCTTTTCAGAAAAGTTATAAAGTCTGGATTTTAGTCTGACAGAAAATGGGTATGTGGTATCGATAGGATCAGAAGATACATTTGAATGGTTTAAGTTTGGACAAAATATGGGGAAATTAAATTATACTAAAAACATGGATAGAATTGAGAAATTTAACTAAAAAGAGTTGGAACCACTGCGTGGAAAATTAAGTTTACTAAACACAATTTCAAATTATAGTGAAGGAAGTTTCTAAATTTAGCATCTATAAAACAAGATTTTGATCAGTTTCATTACATTATGGCAATGTAACCATTATTTTAAGTGAAAATATTAACGACCCGAAAATATCTGTTATGGGAACGGATTACTATATAACATAACCTAATTTACATTTTATACCATTTTCAAATGAAGACGAGAAAAATAGGAAAGTAATATTGAAGATCACAAAATTAACCGATTACTGTCATGATTTCTTAAAGAAAATTTAGCTAGAATTGATATTAAGCCTTGTAGCTTCAAGCTAATCGTTAAACTTTGAAATTATAGGAAGTTTTTCGGTTATTTGGAAAATAATTTCAATTTCTATAAAATGTAAATAAAATAACATGACCTTCGATACGACTGGTATATCAGTTAGTACTAATAAAGTACTAGGATACCAATACAGTTTAATAAATATATTAAATAATTTTTAGTACTCACTCAGTTAATTTTCAATATTTCTTCGAAATCATTTTCCAAGCAAGAATCTCTGGTTGCACCATAAATTGCAGCACTTTTTTTAATATACTCGACAACTTGCAGATTTTTGCCTGACGGATCTCCGTTGGTCAAACTTTCCTCCCGTTATTTGCCTGTAACACAAAAAATATAAACATTTTACATTTTTATTTATATTTTTTTTTTTTGCACGTTTTTCTTGATTTTATTTTTTTATAAGGATATTTTTTTTGTTGTTCTTGTATTTTCTGTATAATACCTTTAAACCCCTTTCTGTGTGTAAATAAACCGAAGAAAAAAAATATATTGTTCTATGGTTTTTATTCCTGTGATTTTTTTTCCATCTTCTTTTGGATAAAATTATAAGAGGACAATAAATAAAAGTAATTCAATTATCCTTTCATGTTTTTTCAGAGACTAACTTTTTTTTTTATCTACACACACAAAAAAAAATCATTTATGATATTGAAAAAAAAAAAAAAAAAAAAAATTCATTTTCTTCAATCACCCAAAAAAAAAAAAAAACAGGACGAAATTTTTTTTTTCTAGATATAAAATTAAATGATCAAAATCTCTTAAATCAAAAATATACATAATATTAGGGATCATAACAACAAAAACAGAGAAAAAGGATATCATAATCATATAATGTTGCAGCTTTGTAGGTCACGTGTCGATAGTAAAGAAAAAAGAAGAAAATTTTGAATTGAAGGATTTTTCCTTTTTGGTATAGTAAAAAAAAAATATATTTAGTAAAAATTGGTAAATGATCCTTTTTCGAAGCCATATTGAAGAACCAAAATTAGAATAGATGAACACAAAATAACAAAAAAAAAAAACAAAATTGTGAAAAAAAGGATATTTTTTTATATTTATTGGTTTTTACTTTAGGCAATTTTTTCATTTTTTTTTTCATATTCAATATATAAATTTTTTTGTTATCCTGAATATCCTTGAAATAAAAAATTTTCCATATATATTTTTTTTTTGCTGTTTTGTTTCAATTTTTATCGAAATTTTCGTGAACCAACAACAACAACAAAAATGACAGTCAAACATTAGTTTTGTTGTTGTTGGTGGGTTGTAGTTTTCCCAAATGTAGTTAAAAGGATAAAAAAAAAAAAATATTGGTATATCCGTTTTTGTTAACCTTTTCGTAGAGATTTTTCCCTATGACAGTTTTTTGTCTTCCATTTTTTGGAAGACAAAAGACAAAAAAGGGAAATTTATTTTATCCAGGAATTTGGGTAAAATATTAACGTACTGCCAATTTGCAACGAAATTCGGATGAAAATTTACAACATTTTAAGCTAAATTTTAAATTGCCTGAAAATAATTTATCCTTCATCAAGGATAAATCATTCATTAATTGTAATTAATTTAAATAATTAAAATTTACCCGAATTTTGATTTACTAATTTTAACATTTTTTGATTAACATCAAAATTTTTTTTTTCTTCATTTAAGGTAAAAATCGTTTACACCAACAACAATATTCACATAATAGTTCAGAACAAGACGATAATAACATTAATATCAGTGGTCATAATCATAAAATAATTAATAGTAATAACAGTCATCATCATTCTTACAGTACATTTAATCATAACAATTTAGTGCAACAGCAGCAATTACAGCATCAACAAAATACTGGATCATTGCATAATAATAGCACCATCAGTGGACGAAATATATATAATAATCCATATACACCAACACATCATTCACATATAAATACTACATCAAGTGGTGGTGGTGGTGTACATTATAATAGTGTTCCAGTGAATTCATCAATTTTTCATAATAATAAACAACAAATAATAACAACAAATAATATTATTAAAACTGGATTAAGTGATAAAGGATCATCACATTCAGCACATTCGTCTAGAAATTCGGATAATATTTCTGAGGACATAACACTTACGGATACTGAATTAGTATTAGCCAGAGATAGTACATTATTAGCTCATAACGGTAAGTCAATTACAATTTTGAAATTTAGAATTTAGTTTAATTTTTGAGTAAAAATAAGTATAAAAAAAAATTCCGTTTAAGGATAATCAATATCAACTAAAAAACTGAAGAAATAACTCATTGAAAGATCATTTAAATTTTATATGACATTAGTTAATGAGCTATAGGCAACCCTAACAAGGAAATTTTACTATTTGCCTTGAAAATTTTTACTCGCTTTCTGAGTCATTTTCTATATTTTCTGTGGAAAAAAATTGTTTAAACTTTTTAAGTGAAATTATTGTGAAAAATTATTTTCCATAAATAGTCTAATGCAAGGATAATGATTAAATAATTTTACTCCTCAAAAAAACAAGGTGTTTGCATTATATTCTCGTGTATTACACTACCCGCAAACTTTTCCCGACTTTCTAAAAAGGAAAAATCTGCTTTAATTTCGCCATAAACACACACGCAAAAAACTAGTGTAGAAAATCTAAAATTAAACTATAAAATAAACTTGTTAAAAAAATTAAAAAACATCAACGGAAAAATTCTCAAATCCTGACACTCCTCCACGCCCCCATACCCAAACAAAGACTAGAAAAATTATCCAAAACCATAAAATACTTAACCATAAACCTTGAGAGGTTGCAGGTTTAATTCCAGAGTTTGATTTTATTCACATGGGTAAAATTTTCTATTTTCACTGAACATTAAACGCCCAGGTAGTTTGAAATTAAAATATCCGAATTGTATACCATTTACGAGAGGTGGGAGGAGTTTTGTGTAATCATACCAAAAAGGTGGAGCATTTTCATAAAATCTTTTGCAGTTCTTCTAAAAGTAGAAATATAGAAAAAAATTAAATTTCACTACCGAAAAAAGAAAAAAACCTAACAAGAAAAAATATGAAAATCCTTTTAAAACATCCTTTTTTATAATTACTATTATTATTTTGTTAACAAAAATTTTTTAGCTCATCTACTTAAGTAAAAACTTTAAAAATAAAATAAAATTTATGTTGGTCATAATAATAGTTTTTCCTCCTCCTAAAGCTTTGTTAAGTCCTGCCAAAAGACTCTCATATTTTTAAACGTGTTCTATGTAATTTATAAAATATATAAAGTCGTCGTCTTTAATTTATCAAAAGGAAACATTAAAAACACAAGAAGCATAAAGAATTAGTAAATTATATTTTTAACCTGATTTATGATGATTGTAAGAAAGTTAATCCAAGAAGTATAGAGAAAATTGCGCTATAAAAGGACTCTTGTAAAGTAAATTTTCTTAATAAATTAAATAGAAAATTAAGGCACATATACACAAGATAATTAGAATTACTGCAATATATCATTTTTATGGTGCAAAAGGATAACAGAAAATGTATATTTTTCTGCTGCTGCAATATTGAATCGTTTTATTTTAATTGCTAAATAATATATTGTATATCCTTATTAGACATCTCAGCTAATATGATGATAATCTATTGCATTTTGTGTAAATATCCTTATTTATCCTTGAGGGTATCCTTTTTTTTTTTTGGATAATAAGTTGAAAAAAAAAAAACTAAGAATAAAATTTACTCGTTTTACCTCAAACCGCAAACATTTCGAATTTTTAAAATGCTTAAGGAAATTTTATATTATCCTTTTTCCGCAAAAAAAAAAATACCCTTAAGGACATGACATCAAATATAGAGAGAAGTAAATATAGAATTTTTAGTAATTTTTTTTTTCTTGTTCTTCTGTGTAACAAAATTTTTATGTTGCTCTAATAAAATTTTCTCTGTAATAAAAAGTAAATGAGGTTCAACAAGCTAGACAAGCGGCCACATGAGAGTGATTTATATTTAATTGCTATATATAAAAAAAAAACTGATAGATTTATAGTTTTCTATTAATTGTAATGGTTTTTGAAAAGAACTCACTTTTCCTTTAACCCCCCAAAGTACAAGGATAATAAGGAAAAATTTTAAATTAAATTTTTATATAGAAAATTTTTCCGAATAAATTTTAAATTGCAAGAAATTTTATTCCTTTTTCATTTATCTAATACTAACAGTATATAAAGAATATCTTTTTTAGTAAATATTGTGACAGAGAATCCTTAAAATTAATATATTAAACCACCCCTTTTTATAATTCATTTCTCAACCCAAAAAAAAACTAAAAACTATTTTTATCCTTTTCAATTACAAAAATAAATAATAAAAGAAAGAAAGAAAAAAAAACATTATTGTACATAATTTTCCTCTACGTATTTATATTTACGTATATGTCCTTATTTAGGAGTTATACTGCGGCACCCCATATATTTATTTATTATTATTGTGTCCTTTTGTTTACCAAAAAAAAAAAAATAAAATATATTTATATAAAATTTCTGTTCATCTTCTTCTTCATTTTCCATATATCCTTTTTTTTTTTTATTTAAAATAACAAGAAAATTTCTTTTGTTCATTCAAATCACGTCCGTTTTTCCTAGATAATGAAGGACAGCACAAAAAAAAAATTGTATTCCTTCTATATACTAATGAACATGTGTGTCAGGGGAGGGGGTAAGGCTGATCAACATATGGGGTTCATTTTTATTCATCTTGAGCCTTTTATGTTCATCACTCACTCTCTCTCACTCTCTGACTTTCTATCTCCAAATTTTGTGTTATCCTTTTAAAAATAATAATAATAATTTTCTGTATGTGTGTACAACAACATAAAATTATGTCCTAATGAAATAGTCCTTGGATAAATGAAGGTATATATATTATTTTATTCCTTGTTTCCCCAAAACAAAAAGACCCAAAAAAAAAAATTTTTTTATAAATTTTATACACACCATAAATTGTAAATGGTTTAATGAACCATTTTTGACTCCATTGTCCATTTTGGCATTAAATATACAATTTCTTTTTTTTTTGGTATGTGGTAAGGATTTTTTTTTTGTATTGTTCTCTGTGTAGATCCTTTTACATTCTTTGTTTAACATTTTAAAAAAAAAAAATGTGAAAAGATTTTGTTAAATACAATTTCTTTTTTTTTTTTTCAATTTTGTAGGTGATGGTTTTTTATCCCAGGATATGTTAGTGTCGAAAGTTCATCCTTTTTCGTATATGAATATTAATAATTTGGATTAAATTGACGTAATTTTTGACACTTTTTTTTTCTTGCTGTTGTTATTTTAATTTTAATTAAAATATGAAATTGTAAAATGAATTTAATTTTGTAAATGGAAATTGCTTTTAGAGTCAGAGGAAATAGTCACAAAAATGAAGAGATTGGAATGAGTTTTATTTAAGTGAGGCTAAGATTTTTGTAGGAAACTATTTGTCTTAGATTTGTCCTAGAAATTTTCCTACTTTCGAAATATGATATTTTCCATTTCATCCTTGTGTTATCCCTGGGTCTTATACACTATCATATATCAATGATCCAATAAATAAGTAAATCTAAAACCTTCATCTAAAAAAATATGAAATTTGAGCCACGTTTGATATCAAAATTAATTTCTTCTTATTGATGGAATTTCACCATTAAATTGATTATAATTGATGAAATTTTTCAAATTGACGATAACACTAATCCTCCAATACAACAATATGCAATTTATCAGCAAGATGCAATCTGTCAAATTTCACAATTTTCCAATTCAATTAATTAGATGCAATAAAGTAGAAAAAAAACCCAATCATCCAAAGAAAATCTTTCTAAAAATCTAAACACAACTAATGAACCTATTTTCCTTATTCTCCAATCCTTACACAATAACAATTCTATATCCTTATTAGTTTCTTTCCTCATATTTAAATAATTTCCTTGTTTTGTTGTTAAACATTTTCTATGTCCACAACACAACAAATTTTGCTTTGCAAAAATTAAATGAAAAACTATAAGTAAAAAGATAAATAATATTGTGTGTCCACGCTGTCCAACAAGAACAGCAGAACAACAACAAAAAAGGATCATCTCAAATGTCCACATAAACATAACTGTCAAGAAGTCATTGTCCTTAATTCAATTACAACTCATATAAACATTGGCGTCGTCGTCATCATCATAATAATAATAATCATCATCAAAATCTCCGATCATTTTTTCCAAAACATTTTTGTTTATGTTTGTTCTTTCCCTTTGAATGGAAATGGAAAATTTCAAATGACAAGTTAAGGGTCACCTCTGTGTTTCACTCTTTTATACTAATAATAATTTTTACCCTAAATGCACAAAAATTGAAACAAACCTTTTTCATTTTTTTTGTATAAATTTTTGGTGTACTTAAATATTTTCTATGTTTTTGGTATTTAAGGAAAATTTAGATAAAAATCTTCTTCGATGTTTGTTTCATTTTTCTGTTTACAATTTTATTTACATTTGTCACTCCAAAAAGAAGAATAATTTATTTTCCAAAAAAAAAAAAAGGGAAAAAGGGAAAAAAGGGAAAAATTATAGCAATAGTTAAAAAAATTTAATTTCAAGGCAAAAAAAAAAAAATGATGTTAATCAAACAGAGAAAAAAAATAGTGTTCTCTGTTTTTGTGACCCAAAAAACAACATTTTTTTTAAAAGGACATTTCCTCTTTTCTAAACGCACCGAAAAATTATATGAAAAAAAAAAATTTTCTGCTCTAGAAATTTAATTTTTTTTTTCCTTGTTGTTTGGGTTTTTGGCCAACCCTACACCCCACAAAAAAAAGGGGTATAAACAAAAGACAATATTTAATTTACTTGATTTTGCCTTTACTGCAAATGTTTTTATCCTTTTTGTTTTTTTTCTGGTACAACAGAGAAATTGACTGATTGACTTGATGGCTAGAGAGGTTTTCTCTGTGTTTGGTTAAGCAAATAAAATGTAAACTGTATTTTATTGGGGTCATTTTGACAAGTCAATTTATATCTTAAAAGATAAATGTCAATGGCTTTCAATTAATTTCTATTAATTTCTGTATATATATACATAAAAACTGTGTCCGTCATTCTAATATTTATCTTCAATTAATAAGCAAAAATATTTCTTTCGTTTTTTTTCCGGGACCAGGAAAATTTGTACAGATTTTCGTCCTTTTTCCGATTACAAAACAAACAAAAAAACATCATTATTCTTATAGTCAATAATAATATTTTCCAATCAGTTTACCTTCAATAAAGATTAACCGGCGGACCGCCACCTGCCCCACAAATTTTATGAAATGGAAAAAAAAAATAGGTGGGTGGGTATCCTAATGAATATGACAGTTTTTTTGTGTGACTGTGGTATGACAGTTTTTTTGTGTGACTGTTTTTTTTTTGTTATTTTTAAATCTCCTAGTATAATCAAATTTAATCATTTAATCCTTTTGCTAAAAATATCCTTATACGTTATATGAATATCCTTATACGAATAGGTAAAAAAAAATTAAGCTTAATTGTTTTGTTGTATATAGTTAAAAGTATAAATTTAACTTTAAACAACACTTTTACTATGTATCGGATAAAAAAGGATATTTAGAGACAGTAAAAAGGATATTAGTATATATAAAGTTTTCGTATCGTTAGTGAGAGAAAAACATAATAAATCTATTTTGTTAAAAAAAAAATATTTTCCTTCAATTTTTAAGTTTTTTGATAAAATTTATGGTCATTTGCTATCAGTAGTGACAGTAGTTGTGCATATAGTAAAAAAAAGGACACTATACAAAATATATTTAACTACTATCAAAATATTTATACAACATAAAAACCTCTTCTCGAATTTTGTTGTTTTTGGTATATATTTAAATCCTATATAATTTTTGTGATCCTTTTGAGATATTGTTATACAAAATACAAAAAAACTCCTTGTGTGATGACTTTTCTTCTATTTCTGTTGTAGTACCTTTTCGATATATAGCATTTTCCGGTCAAATCAGTCTTTTTACACTTTTAAATAGTCTTTTTACATTTCAAATCAGCACTTCACGAAAGAAATACCTCTAAGTGTTTTAATTTTTTTATGTAAGTAGAAACAAATATGATAGGAAATCTTCGAAATCTTCGAAATCTTCTTCAAGTAGAAACAAGTATTATTTTTTTCTACTAACATAAAATATTTAAAATACTTAGAGGAATTTCTTTTGTGAAGGGCTAATTTGATATATAAAAAGACTATATTAAGCCTTTGAGTCGGCACGTACACAATTGCGTATATCACTTGGTATGGCGCGTAGAATTGAAATTTGTTCATTTTGGACTAATTCAAATTAGTAATTTTGTTCTTTGGAGTATATACGTATAAAAACTCATAGAGAACACTCCAAAATGAACAAATTTCAATTCTACGCGCCATACCAAGTGATATACGCAATTGTGTTAGTGTCGACTCAAAAGGTTAAAATGTCTAATTTGAAAGACTAAAGACTAATTTGAATTTTTAAAAAACAATCTTGACTTTTTTAAAGGACAATATTTAAGTGTAAAAAGACTAATTTGACCGGAAAATGGTATATTATACAAACTTATATCTTGCCCAAGGAGAAAGTGTGTGTTTATGTCCTTTTTTTTTGGTAAATTGTTTTCCTAAGGTATAATAATGAAATTGAATCCTTTTATACATAAATATAAACATACTAAACTTTATGTCTACATTATTTCCTTACAATTAAACAAAAGAGAGATTTTCCAAAAAAAAAAAGGATGATTATTTTTTTTTTCTTTTTCACTCCATTTTCTCTACGTCTATTTTTAAGTAAAACAATTTTATGTTGTTGGCTTTTCCTTGTTTTTTTTTTCGGTTTGAAAATTTTCCTAACTTACACCTTACAATTAATTTAGAGAGATAGAGGAAAAACTATTCTCTATTGTTGTTTTTAAGGATATAGAGAGAGAGTGCGAAAAATGCACAAAATTATGGCATCATACCCTCTATAACAATAAAGGGTTGGATAGTCTATTGTAGAGGGCGTTTTTATATACGAGTATACGTACACAGGTCTAAAAACACACAAAAAGGATTATTATTTTTATTATACTTAAGTAATAAACCCCATGTAGCCTATAAGAAAAACTACCCTCTGGGTGTAAATGCATAAAAGTTAAAAAATCACAAATTACAAGCCTCGTTTACCTCCTGTGGTGAGAAAGAAGCTTGAAAAAGGATTTTATATCCGTTTTTTTTGTTTACCTTTAGTGATTATATTTTTTGGAAGAGATTTTCCTCTTTGATGGTTGGTACAACAACAAAAGAAAGGATAATAACAAGAAGAATGTTACAGTAGTAGAGTTGTACTATGAACAATGATAAGTGGAGATAGTAAAATGAATGACTTGATGGAATTATAATAATAGTATTTTCTCTTTTTCTGTAATTCTAACATAATTATAACAAAAATAAGATAAAATAGAATGAGGAATAGAACGAGGAAAAACTAGATTATAAATTATTAGGTCAGGCAAAAAATTTTAATAATAATAAAATATTTTCTTAAGGATTTTTTTTTTCTGTTTTTTAATTAAATCAAATAAAAAAGGATTAAAAATTTTTTTTTCATTATTATATGTTTAGGTTGGAGAGGGTTTAGAATTTTAAATGTCTTTAATTAGACATTTTTATCTGTGTTTTTTTAGTCTTTGATGAAGTGAACTTTTGTATGGTTTTAAAGTTTTTTATCCAAGTATTGTTCAATTGGATCATTGGTTTATTCAGTCATGATGGTGTTTCTCGTTTGTGGCTGGCCTTCTTCCTAATATTTTGAGAATGTCGACTTCGAGAAATCAGTTTATGGTTTATTTTTGGTTATTTTCTTTCAAGATTTTCCACAAAAATGTACAAAAAATGATGATATCGTCCCCTCAAGGAAATATGATACAATTTCAAATAAATTTGCTAAGTCTTCTTTTGAATATTTGAGAAATTACTCTTATTCATCTATCAAATGAACCAAAATTTAAATGTTCTCAATTCTTAATGATTTTTAACAGAGAATTTTTTGTAATTCACACAAATCTTTAGCTCTTCGCAAACATGAATTAATTTATATAATGATTTTCCAATTGATAATTTCAGTCAATTTATGTTTAAATTCTTTTTAACTAATTAAAATGTCCTATTTTTTCCAATAAAGGAGCTTAAATATTTATAGAAAAATTTCAAATGTTATTTTTCCTTCTACGATTTATCTATTATTCTATTTATCATCTCTAACCAATTTATCTTTCATTATTTTGTTATCAAAGCATAAATATAGGTCATCTCTCTCTATAGCTATAGACAATGTGGAACACTATAATTTCTGTAATTTCTCTTTAACAACAACCAACAACAAAACTTTCTGTTATTACTTGAACTATATAAAAAATTTTTAATTAATTTTTAGTTCACAGTATAATTTTAAGTATCCATTTTACCAAAAACGAAATTTTCTATGGAGATCAAAGAGGATATTGTTCAAATTCTTAAAAGCATATCGACGCGGTAAGGATATAATTGTCGGTCTGAGAAAAATTGCAATTTTACTAACCTCTCTTCGTTTTTTAATTACAATTAAAAAATGTTCGACATAAGTTTTAAGTTATATTATACGAACAAAATTTTTTTTACACGAAAAATACAACAATACTGATCCATTTTACCATATATACTCAAAAATTAAACTATCAGAGCAGCCAAAAGCTCAAAAAGGCTATTCATATAATTTTTGAACTCCATACACCAAAACTGACTACCTAAAAAAATTTGTTTGACTGTATAAGGATAATATAGACAGGGTTGGAAGTTGGAATGATTTTTATATTTCTTCTTTAATTTTTAAACTTCAATCCTTTAGTGATCCTTTGATTGTGTACATTAGATTTTATGGTTCTTCTTTTTTTTTTTTTAAATTAAAATATTTTCGCTGTTTCCACTTATTAAAAGCATAAGCACCCAAAAAAGGATATATACATATCCTTTTTGTAAGTATATATATTCACATCTAGAATATGCAATTCAGAAATTTCAAGGATTTTTTTTTTTGTTATTATTTTCGAGTTTGTTGTTTTTTTTCCTCCTGTGTAAAATGGGAATTAAATTTTTTGGAGGATGATGGTATGAACGACGCTTTTATTTTTATTTTTGGTAAATAAAAACACCATAAAATGTTTTGCCCTTCCGTTTTTATACTGTTTTGTTTGTTATGATTTTCGCTTTTCTACGTTACATTTTATAGTGTTTCTTCATCATGCATGTATGTACAGTTATAGCATGAGATTTTTGCCGGAAAAACCTTTGATGTGGTTTAGAGATGGGTATACGTATATGCAATTATATTTCTTCGTCCTTGATTATTATTTTTTGTGTGTTTTTATAGAATGGGCAACGATGACTTTTTAAACACTTTTATATTATACACATTAAAAAAGTTTACAACACCAAAACGAATCTGTATCCCGAAAAAAAGCCACACACTCAGAAAAAAAAAATATATAAACATTATTGGATGGTTGATATTTTGTTTTTAGTACAAGGACAATCCTACAACAGCAAAAAAAAAAATGAAGGCAAGAAGGAAGGAAGGAAATAATATGCTGCTTAAGTGTGTTGTGAGGGAGCAATTTTCAGAAAAAAACCATAAGGATACTTGAATGAAATTAAACTCGTTGTTATTCAAAGATGAAAAACCTATGTTAAAAAATTAATATTTAGTGAAAAAAAAATATCACGCGACGAAAACAGCGAAAAAAAAATGAACAAAAATTATGGATGGGATGGTACAAAAAATTATTTTCCATGGAAATACGTACAAGGATATCAAAATATTATGAAGTGCAATATTTGATTCGTTATCTAATTAAATAATTATGAAAAAAAGTTAAAATATATATAAATTAATTTTTGACATTTCAAGTAATTTTGACATTTAAATTTAAAAAATCGATTTTTTTTCGATAAATTTAATATTTGAATATTATATTAACATAACCTAAAACCTAAAATATTTAATATTTAATAGATTTTAGGTTAATTGATAATATCCACCCAAAAATTATCCTTGTTAATTTTACAAGGATATTAAACAAAATTTACATTATAGAAAATTATTTAATAAAAAAAGGACGATCTTTTTTTTGTGACTATTATTAAATTTTCCGGTCAACGAATTTTTGGTATTTTCAATATTATTATTTTGTTACAGAAAACGAAATATACAAAAATCAAGCATAAAAAAGCTAGTAAAATAATTTCTAAGGATTTTCCCCATCTACGTATGTATATGTAGGTATATAGTGCACATTATAATGTAAAGTGTAATACAAATAATATGTTTTGAAATAGGAGCCAGCGGTTTATGTGGCTTTGTTTGATATAATTTAGAAGTTAAAACGTATACGAGGAGTAAGTATACAAAATTTATATATATGTAAGGGCAAAACAAACACACAATATTAAAAGCTTATATATATTATACCAGGTGCTAATGTCATATACAATAAAGAGAAATTATATTTGCTGGCTAAAAGGTATTAAATGAAACAAAAGTAAAATGGAAAATCGGGAGTATTACATATTTTTCTTCATCCTTGCTATAGTTTTTCTTCTTCCTTTTTTTTATTTTGGCGAATTTTCTGAACTAATAAAAAAAACATTATACGGTTTTTATGTACTACCGTATATAAAATATAGTTTTACCAGTTTTACGTTATATATAGTAAAAAGGATCGTACAGAATAATTAATTTTGTTGGGAACAATTTTTTTTGTATATAGTTTTTGTGTTTATTATTAGCTAGTTTATTGCGTTAGCGTAAAATATGAAAAACAAGAAATTTTATTTAATATACATTATTGTGCTTTTTCAATGTTTATGCGGTGGTAAATTATTGTTTGCATATGTCGCTTAGTTGCGGAAATTTTTCCAACAACAACACCGAAAAAACAAAGTAGCAGCAAAGTGAGACGGAAATTAAAGGTAACAAAAATTTTACGAAATATATTCAAAGGATAAAGTTTAAAATTTTTGTTTGTTGGGAAAATAAACACTAGCTAATTATTAAAAAAATATAATTTTTGATGGTAAGAAGCATCATAATTGACTTTCTGTTTACCAGGACTTTTTTTTGTGACACACAACGTAATCGCGTTAATTTGTTGGAATTTTAATTTTTTTTTTTTTTTGACAATTTAATAACCAAAAAAAATTTAATTATAAAATGGTCAAAATGAAAATTTCAATTGTTTAGTTTAGTTGGTAAAGTTTTTAAGTGGACGAAGGAAATTAATGCTATTATTGACTAGAAAATTTTAAGGACTAACTTTGACTCTATTGTATAATAATTATAGTAGAATATTACGAATCCTTTGAAATTACAACAGATTTGAAATTAGTAAATTTTTCATAGATTTACTTAAAATTTGGTACTGAAAATTGTACTGAAATTGGTACTGAAATTTTGTTGACTAATATTACCAAAAATTTTGATTTGATATTCAAACTAAATTGTATTGCTAGGATATCCTCAACCGCTAAACAAATTTAAAGTAAAATATAAAGGAAATAATAAAAATTATGTACTTACCCGGCTATGTTAAAAATTTCTTCTATTTGCGGTTTCATTCTTTCGCTCTGTGCATCCTCTAAATTCCATTTCTTTATGAATGTCCTTGAAACCTAAATTTTATGAAAAAAATAATTAATATTACTTAATTTTTATTATAAAATCATAATGGAAAACTTACACCATCATAAACAATAGTTGCATATATCCTTTTTCTTTCATTTAGTGTGAAAAACCATAATTAACTATTGTGTGCACTGGCGAAAGCTTCTTAAAAAAAAGGTTTTTTACCAAACAATTGACTTTTTTATTTTTGTTATAATAAATGTCCTTGCAAGAATTTCAATTATTATATAGTAAATTCCTTTTACTATTTCGAAAATGTTAGAAAAATCCTGAAATAAAAAATTGAAAAAAAATAAATTTTGGAAAATTATTTAATTTTTTTATCACTAAAGGATTTTCTTTATAATCAAAAGACAATATATTGCATTGAAAATATCCTTGAGTCAAAAACTGTACAATTTATATTTTTAATTAGAAAAATTAAAAGAAATGAAATAATTAAAGAGAGTAAAGAGAGAATTTTTGTAATAAAAAATATAAGAAATTAAAATTAAATGAAAAAAACTAATATAAAAAGGAGTTTAATTTAATTTTTAGCCAAAAGGATTCATAAAATTAAAAAGGAAATGAAATTTTAGACTAATTAAAAATTATTCTTAATATTCGACTCAAGGTTTTAAAATCTCCAATTACTTAAGGATATTTTTAGAAATTTGCCAATTAAGACGAAGACGAGACCTAAAAATGTACCTAAAAAAGTGTCAAAAATTCGACCAGGATAAACTAAAAGGGTCAAAGGAACAAGAATAAAGTGTCAGAAAAAAAATCAAATTAATACAAAAGATCAGTTATAGCTGAAACAGCACTAAGGACATACTGAGAAAATTTCCTATAACTATCATTATTATTTTCCAATACGAATTGCATTTGTGACTAAAATTCATCCTAAAAACAATCAAAAAGGACATACAAAAAAATATCTCCCAAAACATTAAATATTTATTTACACTTGTCGCTTTCATCCTGTGTACCTGGTTATTTCATTCTTTAAATCCTGCTGTGATTTCAACATACACACACACACACACATAAAAATCTACTTGAAATCTCTGAAAAATTGTGTTTATCGTTAATATCCTTTTTTTTCATTTTTTGAAAAACTTTCAAATACATAAAATTAGATGGTAGTATGTACTCACAGAAGCGTATCATTCGGAAATAATTATTTAACACTAAAAAAATAAGTTTAATTTATGTGAAATAAAAATTATTTTAATACCAAAAAGCTTAACTGCTGCTGCTGCTGCTCCTGCTGCTACAATTTGACACTATAAAATATTTGAAATAGCTTTTGGAACTAAAATATCAAAATTAAAGGGGATTGTATATGCGAAAACTTTTGAAAAGCTTTCGGAAAAAATTTCTCCAGAGCAAAAAGGGGAAAAAATTATTTTTTTCGAAATTTTCCCACTCCCATTTTACAATTATTAAAATACAATGACCCTTTCACAGGGGAAATTTTCGAATTGAGAGAGAGAGAGGTGGAAGAACATCTCTCATATATCTCTCTGTCTCTCTCGAAATAAGGACATTTTCGAAAATTTTATTGATTTTGCGCGATTTTCTCTTCCTTTAGCTTCCTTTATATTATGAATCATTAACATAGCTAAACAAAAATTTCCTTTTTTTTCGAAAGTTTAGGTCATAGAAGGATTCACTCTATCGCTTCTACCCCAAAAAAGTTAAATTTTTGTTTCATTTAAAGTCCATAGGTGACATTAAAAAAAAAAAAATGTTGACACAAAAATAAATAAAATAGGAAAAAGCTAACTTTTCCGGGATTTTTGATTTCTTCTAAACTCTAATATTAAATGTACAGCATTTTTTTGTTAATGATATTGATGATGATGATGATGATGTACGGAATTTATTTTCTCTTTACGTGCCAATGATTTTTTAGCTTTTTAAAATTTTCTGTTTTTTTTTTTGTATCCTTTTTTAAGTCTTCGAAAATTTAGTATAGAAAAAAACAAAATCTCTACTATATACCCCCGGAAAAATCTATTCAGCAAATTCAGAGAAAAATCTGGAAAATCCTTTTATACAGTACAATTTTAAATATTTAAGGATGCATGCAAAAAAAAAAAAACCAAAACGACAGAAAATGAAATAAAAAAATATATAATAAAATAAATGAAAAGCTTTGAAAATGAGAAAATTTTCAGTCGATGTACGTTCGCCATTCATTTTGCAACGTTTTTTTTTCTTATGGTATTTTATTGGAAAAAAGAGGAAAATTTTCTCACAGTTAAAAAAGAAAATTGAAATTAAAAATTTTTTGTGTGTGAAGTAGAAAAATTTGCACAATAATTTTTCGGCGGTATAATTTTGAGTGCAAAAAAATTATCCTTAATTTTTGAATTTTGTGTGAATAAACTTCAAGTGAAAATTTGTATAGATTTCAGTATTAAAAATCAGGACATTAATTTAACTAATTTGTGAAATTTTATATAAAAATATTTTGTGTATGAGAAAAAGGACGAAAAATTATTTAAGAAAAACATTTGGTAAACATATTGAATGTAAAATAGATTTATATTTTGTGCATTAAAATTTATAATTTTCAGTTTTTTACATTTCATTATCCTTTCGTCCTTTTGATATTAAATTGGACATAATTTAGAATTAAATTATATTTAAAGAAATTTCTTGGGTACATTTTTTTTTTGCTCATATATACATTAAATATTTTCTATATCCCCTAAAGCGTAAAATTAAAGCTGTTAATCAAGGAATAAATACACACATACACACACACATTTATACATACTGATTTGAATACCAACAACAACAAAATATCATCACGTAAAAAAAAAACATGTATTTACACTGCAGAAACATTAACACACAAAATTTCTATATTGTGTAGAAGCCAACAGGAGTGAAATATAACAACAACAAAACATTAAGTATGAGCTCAACAGAGTTTTTCATGAAAATTACAAATTATTTTTTTTTTACTCTTAGGAGGTTTTTCACTTGATTTTGTTGTTTTTTTTGTAATCAACATTTTTTTTTTTGCATAAATTTTTGGAGCTAAAAAGTATTTTTGTGTATGTATCGCAATTGCGAATTTGTAAATAATCATAAAGGAATGATTTGACATTGTATAGAGAGGGAAAATTTTTGTGACAAAAATGAAAATTCAAATTAATTGTTTATAATGCATAAAATCATTTTACCCCGTGTGAAATTCTGGGATATGGGATATTAAAGAAAATTTATGAAAAATTGTTTAAACAGTTTTATAAATATTTTCATTAATTTTCTGTTCGTTGATTTTTTTTTGTCGTAACAGCTTTATTTTTGTTTTCCGGCTGTTTTCAAATATTTATATATAATGCACACAATATTAATGATATAATTATTTAAATTGTTATTTCCAGATTAAATTAGTAGTTAATAAAAATTTGTTAGTAGATTTAGCAGATTCCTATCAAAAATTATTTGAGAAATTGAGAGATTTTTGAATCTAAGTACAATTATATGCTTGATTGTACTCAATAGATGGCACTGTAATCTATTTATCAATTAGATTATTTCATAAAAATGGGTTTAGAGAAGAGAAACTTAATCAAATTTTAATCATTTTTTCTCAATTTCATACTGAATTAGTTTATAAAATATCATTTAATTATTTCAATATTTAATTTCGAAATTGTCTTTTAAAGGTTACAACGATTCAAAATCATTTATAATTTCGATATTTCTACAATAATTCGAAATTTTAGATGAAAAAATTTAAATAATTTCCTTAAAATCAATTAATTTTTGAATATCAAAAACGTTTTTTTTTATGTCCAGGACTTTCTTTATCTGTATATAAATTCGAAAATTATTATACCAAATGAATTTCGAATTAGAAATTTTCGGAAATGCTTTAGTTTATTTAATTTCTGATTTGCTATTTCGAATATTTCTAAATTGCAGAATAAATAAAGCGAAATTTAAATAAAATAATATTAAATTTGACATTTATGTAAACAGTGCACAGAGCATCTAGAGCAAGCAAGTTTCCAGCCTTAAGTATAGCTGTAAAATGTCAAACTAAAGAAAGGTGCCTCAAGGAAATATGAGATCTGCAATCAAGATTTTATTATTCTACCACTTCAAGATTGAATTTATAAATTAAGTTTTTCAATCAAATTTTTTATCAAAAATATAATTAATATTAAAATTATCGGCAATTAACTATATAATTTAATCTGGAATTGTTGTCTTCAACAAAAATTAGATTTAATCCTTTTTTTTTACACACACTTTCATTTAAATTTTCCACAAACACTTCATTCTTTTTAGTAAATGTTAAATTATCATTTGATCCTAAATAATAAAAAACTATAATAATAAAATTAACACTCAACAAAAAAAATTTATTAAAGGAAAATTTTTTTATGGTATACAAAAAAAGGACATTAAACAAAAAAAAATTATTTAAAATAAAAAAAATTATGATAACTGAAAATTAAGTAATGTCTTCATTCCACGGATAGAATAATTTATGTGAAATTTTTTTTTTTGTGGATTCAAAATAAAAAGGACGACGACTTAATTTCACTTGAAGGTTGGAAAAAAAATTAATTGCATATAATTTCAGAGCCAGCAACAACGAAAAAAATAATAATGAAAATATAATTTTTTATATACAAAAAAAAGAAGAATTTTCCTGTATATTATATGAAAATTCTATTATATTTACTGGAAAATTATTATTTACTTTGGGCCTAAGGCAAACAAAAACAAAAATAACAAAAAAAAAAAAAACTAACGACAACAAAATTTACTTTTTTTTTTTTATTATTATTTTTCTGTTTTGTTTACAATTTTAATTTTTTATGTATTAAATTTAACGACAAATAAGGACTTTAAACAAAAAAAAAAAGGAAAAGGTAAAAAAAAAAAATTATATTTAAAAAAAAAAACGGAAAGAAAAAAAACTCGTCGTCGTCGTCGTTTTTTTTTTGTCGTAATCGTTGTTTAAATATAAAAACAAATATAAATAAAAAAAAATTATTTTGTTTACATTAAAAATTTTCCATATTCATAAATAAATAAAAATAATTTTTATATGTGTTTATTTTTTTTTGTTTTTGATGTATGAGTGAGTGATGTGAAAAAATTATGATGATGTCTGTGTTTGTGTGCGTTAAATGACAAATCAGAAAAAGAAAATTTTCATTTTTTTGATTTAATGTGGAAAAACAAATACGTGAAATTTTAAGGACACAATAAAGGAGAGACAAAAATATTTTTTAAAGCAAGAAAAAAATTTTTTTAAATAAACTTTGGAATTGGGATAAATGTACTATGAAATTGATAGTTCAGAAGGTAAATATTATTTTGAATTATTTAAAAAATATTATGTTAAAAAGTAAATAAATTTTGTACCTTGAATGCTTCTTGCAATCTGTTAGGGTGGTCGAAATTCTTGGTCAAATATAATTTCTTCATCTTTAATTTTATGTTTAAAGTATTCTATAATCTCAGTATTCTGATTTTCTACACAGTAATTCACAATAATTTTAATTTTAAGTATTTTTAGTGTCCACACAAAATTTCATTTTAGTTCACCGAAAAATTTACACTACACAAAAAAAAAATTTCGAATATTTTTAAAATCATTTTAAATTTCCGAAAAATTCATTAAATTAATTAAATTTAATTATTTAATATTTTTTATTAATTTTTCTACGTCGCCAAAACTAATTATTAAATTAATTTTAATTAACAAAAGCGTCTTTATTACTCAACGACAAATTCAAGACTGAAAAAAATTTCACACACAGAAATAATTTTTCTAATATAGAAAAAACTCGAAACAATGAATTCAATTTTTCTATTGTTAAATGAAATTTTTGTGTTTGGCGCAAAAATTTGAAATTCATTTAATTATTAAATTTAAAATAAAATTATTAAATTTATTGAAATTTCTGGAATTAAAAAATCTTTTAGAAATTTTAATTATATAATTTAAATTTGTGGCTGTTAGCAAGGGATCACAAAATTATTGTGTCTGTTACGTGTTACCTATGAAAAAATCATTGGAAAATGTTAAATAATTTAGAAGCAGCAAATGAAAAATTTTAATGAATTTTTCGGACGATATTGGAACACATTTGAAAAATGATGCCTAAAATACAAAGAAAATTTCAATAGTCCAGTCTATAAATCTATAAAATCAATTTTAAAAATGTTAAATATTGAAAATTCACAGAAAGTAGAATTAAATTTTCAATAAAATATATAAAAAAAAAATGCCATGAATTTAATTTCAATTTTAAGGATCAGAAAATCTCTAGAAAATGAAATATTCTGAAGTACCTAATCCCATTTGAAATTGGAGAAAACTCATTACTATTTTACACAAATAAAAGAAATATTTCATAATTTTGATTATTATACAAAATTCTTATAACAGTATTTCAATAACGTATCACAATTTCCCTAATCAAACCTAGATTCATTTCCCATGCCAATTTTCATCAAAACTGCTAAACATTGTATACAATAATTTTGACTTTACATTTTACTTTAAATAAATTCAAAATAGATAAAATTAAGTACATATAAACAAGTTACAATATTAATTTTCCAGTTCCTAATACGCAAAATACTTGGATTACATTATTGAAAGTAATAAAGTGCAAAGTATAGAGAGAAAATGCCATTTCAAATATAGAGTTAAGTGGAGTGTAGCAAAAGGTTTATTTGTTTCTCTACAAATAATCAAACCATTCATCATTTTCCTATTGGGAATATGTGAAATTTTCCTTCCCAAAATCAAATTTTCTGTAATATATATAAATATTAAAAGGATAAGTTGTTGTATCATGTTTACTTGACAGTCTCTCAAAATATTATTATTTTATACCTCAAAAACTTAAATGCAGCAGCATACAAACATTACAACACACATGACTGATTTTTCATTTTAAACACAAACATTTTTTTTTTTTATTGAAACGCAACCGTATACAAAATTACATAAATAACTATAAAAATGGTAGACAGACGTTCATGTTTAGAAGAAAAATCATATTGTCTTTCCACATTTTACCATTCGATCCATTTTTACTCCATAATAAAATATAAAAACAATATAATCAAAATTTATAAATTGAAATCCTTTTTTCAATTTATATACTCGTACTATAAAAATTTTATACTTTTGAAAATTTTATATCCTTTTTTTGTCTTATTTTGAAAATTGTTTAATATTATATAAAATTTATTCTGCACTATTGAATCACCTTGACTTTATTTCCATCTACAACTTATACTAACTTTACTATTTATATCTCATCATGTTCATTTTTCAAATTATATATATATAAATTTATATAAACAAAAAAAGGATATCCGAAACTGACGCGACTTTGCTTTCCTTTAGTGTAATACAAGAGAAAAGTTGGATTTTTTTGCTTTCTTCCTTTTCTATAAAATAAAATGTTTGAACTCAACCACAAAAAGAAAATATTTTTTAAGATCCTTTAAAGGCGCGCTCTCTGTGGCTCCGTCAGTTATTCAACTATTTTTCTATTTTTTATTTTCCATTTAAATTGTTTTATTTTTTATGGCGGGGGGCAACCATGAAAAATGATGGAAAATTTGTTAAAAAGGTGAAATAACAATTTTTTGAGGTATATAACAGAAAAAATTTATTATTGTGTAAATTGTTTTGGACGAAATGTGGGATTAAATAAGGTAACCCAGAAAAAGTTGAAGCTGAACTGAAGAAAAAAAATCGATGAAGAAAATTTATACAAAGGAAATTTTTTTGTTTTTCATTAAAGAAATTTGTTTCCTGTGGGTGTTTTGAGATGTAGAAAAGTGCATTTGGTACAGAAGAAGAAGAAAGGTTAAATTTATATTGTATATCAATTTTTTGGGTGAATTTGAGGTCAAATAGCTTAAATAGCTAAAATATGATTTCTACAAATTAAATTTAGGGAAACGGAGTGTACGAACTATGTATTACGTACAATTTTGTGAGTTACTAACGCGTATTAGAGCAGGTTAAAAGACAATTACCACCACAATATGGAATTTAATCCTTCAAATTGTAGTTCTAAAGAAATTAATCGTATATTAGATCAGGACTTATAAGTACTGAGTACTAATCAATATTCTTAAGCTATTGTTAATATTTCACTTGGTCTATTTAACTCTATTTAATTAATTAAACTTTGTCCAATTTCAGGACAATTTCTGTTAGTTTTTATACTATAGTACGATTCTTCTTCTTCTTTTTTTAGTTCAACAGCCCGATATTGGCCTAGGACTAAATTTTAGAGATTTACCCGGCATTTTAAGGTATGATTGACTACCAGTAAAACTAATTTAAATAATTTATGTGGACGGTTTTATTTGTCACAATTGTTCTATTTCGTAAGTCAATCAAGTAAAATCTCTAACATGACTAAATATGGGACAATGTTAAAGGATACGTATTCAAAATTTCAGGCAAATTGATATAGCTTCAATTAAACTTTACTTAATTTAACAATTCTTCATCAATTTGTGACCACATTTCAGAAATTCTTTCATAAACTCTCGACCAAATTAAATTCTATTACATAGTCTTCCCATTTTTCACTTTCTATAAATTTCCGATTAATATTCATGTAATTTCTATTCGCTCATCAAATTAAACCCATCAATATTTTTAAACTACGAATATTTAATTAACGTCTGGTACCCAAAGAACATATATGTATATATCCCTTCAAACAATATCAACTTCCGTTTATTCAAAAAAAAATTTATATAAGGACCTCACACACAACACGTTTCCTATTAATAATAATAATAATTTTATTGTCTTTTCCATAATTTTACATAATCTCTGATCATCCAACGAACAAAAAAAAAATCAAAAAATTAAATATTTAATATAAAAACGATATGTCATAAAACAATTAAATCATATTTTTCTCTCTTTTTCTATATACATATATAAAATATTTATAGTACGTTTTTATGATTATTATTTGTAGCTTACACAACCATAAATCGAAAGTTATGCTACAAACAAACAAAAAATTATTATTATAAATATTAAATAATTTTAATATTCAAATCAGGTTTTTCTTATTGTATGTACATGTATAATTTCTTCTCTTACCCAGGAAAGGAGGAAATGTTGTTATCATTTTATATACAAAAAAAATTAAAAATTTTTTTTTTTTTTTTATAATAAAATAATTGTTTTTCACAATAAAGAAAACTGGAAAACCAGAAGACTCGGATTCTCTGGAGTTGAGCGTAGAACGATAATCGAGTAAAAAATTTCGATGACGATTCTCGAAATTGGAATCAACGATAATCAATGTAGTAGATTTTACTTCAATAATAATGTCAAATTATTTATGACAAATATAATTTCAAATTATATAGTTAAGCCTAGTACGCTGCTCTCGCTAAACTAAATTTTTTATATAAAATTTGACTTCAATTATTAATAATGAATAATATTTAATTACGAATTATTATATTACTATTATTTATCGTGATTGATAGAATCCCAAAGAGCAAATTTATCGATAGATTTCGATATCGTTTAATTCGATATCGACTCAGAGAATTCGACCCCAGGAAAATAAAAAAATATGAGTAGAAAATATTCTGGAATTACCACACAAAAAAACATAAAACGTACGTAAATATAGTAGATTATATACATAAATAAGTAAATTTTATGAAATAATAATATTTAAAACAATGAAAACATTAACCGAAAATGTGTAATAAAAAAATATGAATAAATATTTATAATTGTCTCCGTTTTGGGTTTGAAAACATATGAACAAAAACGGAAATATTGGAATGTCAAATATATATATAATAATGTACGTTCCCTAATCAACCACCCTCTTCTATATGTCTCGTAATGTCTCCTGTCTCCTTCTAATTTGTCTCCCTTATATTCGTCTTATACTGTTCAAAATTTCCAAATCTATCTGAGATTTATGATTGTACCTTTTGAATCACATCCATAAAACATATTTTATATGTTTCATTATATTTTTTTTTATTATGTAGAAGAGACAAAAAATAACGAAGACACGCTCCTTAATGTCTTTAATGTCTTCCTGGAGTCTGGTCATGCATAACTTAAAAAAAAAAATGGGCAAGCATAGATGTATATAAAAATATAAATAATACACAGAAACTACACACAGCGTGCCAACCAGACAAGTTTATTATATTATGCAAAAACCGAAAAAAGGAAGAAGA
Source organism: Empis stercorea (assembly GCA_949752835.1). Classification (NCBI taxonomy): domain Eukaryota; kingdom Metazoa; phylum Arthropoda; class Insecta; order Diptera; family Empididae; genus Empis; species Empis stercorea. Next base: position 87,344,052 of record OX457085.1, read on the forward strand.
AGGAATGTTATATAGAACCGAAATAAACAAGGATATAATGATAAGATGAAGAATTGTGATATTTTTTGTAAAAGAAAAGTTGGTCTGGGAGGGAGAAGGTTTAGTAGTCGTCAAATAATGGTCTTTTACGATCGTAAACAGATTGTCGGAAAAAGGGTATTGTGTTGGTATATTATTGATTTGTGGGTGAATATATTGAAATTTTGATTACCAAAAATTACTGAAATGAAAGAATGAGTATTGAAATGGTTTGAAGCCAAGGTTTGGGTAGGAAAATTAGAAATGCAAAACCTTCGGTAAACAACAGGTCCAAGTTCTGGAGAAAATTGTTTGGAATTCGACTTTTAAGCTTAATTAAGGTTGGCAGCTAAATTAGATTATTTTTAATTATGCATTTCAGTATATGAAGAAAGAATAGAAATTGCAATTAAAGTTTACCACCAAAAAAACTTCTATCAAATATGAAAATGAATCCCAAATTTCACAATGCACGAAAAAATTGTTCATCAGTTTTTAATTAAAATCATCAAAAGTATGTCAATTTTTGACCCTAATAAACATCATAATCAAACGATTCTATTTACTTAACTGTGCAGTTCATCTCGCAGCAAATACGGAAATTAAATTAAGAACAACCTAAATTTCAATTACTTAATACCAAAATGACTTTTAAGTAAAATTTCAATATAATTTTTTTTTTCATCTCTGACCTCTACACTGTTTCATTTAAATATATATTTCTCACCCACTTTTCCTAAATTGATTTCTCTCACAAAATATTACAAAAAATTACAAAATATTTATTTAATTTTACCCAAAAAATGTCGATTATCATTGCGACCAACTGTTTTTTTTAGTTATTACTGTCGACTGGCAACCAAAAATTTCAACATCTGCAAACACCAAATACCAAAAAAAAAAAAAGTCATATTTTAATTAAAATTTTAGTCTCTGGGTCCACGAGAACCAAAACTTTTACATAAACTATAAATAAATTTCCATTCGAAAAATTAGCTATTATAAAATTTAAAGTAAATTTTTGGTTGAGGTTATTTGCATTTTATTAGTTTCAATTTAAAAAGTTAATTTTTTTGTAAAGTTCCCCAATTGACCACGTCCCGTCGTGTCGGTTGTAATATTTTTTCTGGGTGGGTGGTTCACGTTTATTAGTGACTTTATGCGCTAAGTAAGAGAACCAAAATTATATTCTTTAGCATTTCGAACACATTTTATGATCAAATATAAATAAAATGCTTGCTTAGTGCTATGGCGGGTGTACGACGAGTATTTTTTTAATGATCTTTTGTCACTTAATAAGAATTTTTTTTTGCACTTTTTTTGAATACTGAATAGGAAAAAGAAAAAAGAATGATTCTTTTTTAATGGTTCATCAATAAATAAATAAATATTATTTCATTTTGACACCTTCTTTCAACAGAATGAAAAATATTTTTACGATTCTTTAGGTTTTACATAAATTTTTATGATTCTATTGTTTTTTTCTAAGCATTGTTTAAAAAAAAAAGTGTTACTTTTAACATAATAATTTTTTTTAGCTACGTGATTTGTGATCCTAAAAATATTTTTTTTTTATTCATTTATTAAATTTTTGATTTTAGTTATATAAAAAAAATTTGAAATGATAATAAAACTTTTGTGTATTCAAAAAGTGTCGAATTTTAGGGAGTAGTCACGTCAGTGAAACGACAGAAATTCTTGATTTGGAATTCTCCAAAAAACAAAAAATCTGAGATTACTCTAAACTCTTAACTGTGGTAAGAGTGCAATTATTAGTTATTTGGCATGTGAAAATACAATCTATTAAACTCGGTTTCTTACAGTACTAGAAAATTTGTACTTTAGTCAGATTTCCCAAAAAAAAAAATATAATTTCCGTAGAGAAATGATGAAAAATCCTGATAGGAGCATGACTTTTCAATACGAAAACTGACATTTCGGTAGCCTTCCTAACTGATGTTGAAATGACAGCTGTTCGGTCTATTTTAAGCATAAAGTTGAAATACGAAAGGTTCGATTTAAGAAGGGAACCATCATCAGAGACACTTAATGCCACTATTGTCTGAAAATCAATTGAATGATATTCAATATGTCAATTTCCAATTCCGAAAGTAAACAAAGTATTTTTTAATCATAAATTTAAATGATTATCTAAATGTCGGGGAGACCGATCTGAATTTAAATGATTATCTAAATGTCGAGGAGGCTTCCAAAAAGACGACTTTGGTCCTCAATATCTTTTTCTTGTCTTGGATTCATGACAAGCTGGACAATCCATGACAAGACCAAAGTAAAGTCAGACAGCATTTTGGAGACAAAACCACATAATATTTTCAAAATTATACCCAACAAAATTGTGATATTCAAAAATGCTAAACATTATCATCACAAAAGACCCTAGAAAGCTGACTAACATCTTCCCAAAAATTATTAGCTATATAAATTATTATAAATTAATTTTGATACTTTAATTATAAAAAGTTTCGAAAGTTTCTTATGCGCAGCGAAAAAAAAAAACTAATTAATCAATTTTTGTATCTTATAGAAAATTAACAAATAATTTGTTAGCTGTCTTTGCAATTTTATAATCATTTTCATATAATTTATTTGATTTGATTGTACAACATTTAAATTTCTTAAGCGTTTTTATTTTTTTTTTTTTACATAAAACAAGTTTTTTTTTTTAGTTAAAGAAAGAAAGAAAAAAACAAGTTACGCGGAAATCTTCTATAAAACATAAATAAATCTATCAAAATTATCGCGAAGATAAAAATATTAAAAAAATTGTATATTTTTTTATCAAGTTTATATGATAAAAATGTTAACTGTCAAAAGTTTGAACAAACGAATTTTCTATATTTTTTCTCTCTACTAGCCGATGATGAAGTAATGTTATTATTATGTTTAACCCCACTGGCCACCTGCAATAATCTAAACTAACTAATAACAAAAATTTTCGTTCATTGCTTGGTGTACGTCTGAAAGATTGTATAATAGGCGGCAACCGAAACTGAAAAAAATTTATAAATATAAATTTTTTTTATTATCCACCCATAGGGCAACCTGCAAAGATTTTTTATATAAGTATTTTTTTTTTTTTGATTATATTACGCGGTTTTTTAGCCTGTTTTGGCTAAGCTTTGTGTTTGTTACTTTCGTCTCTTTAAATAATTTTTATTATTAAATAAATGGAGTCTCCCCAATTTCCAATTCATTTAGCAGACATAACTTGACCGTTGAGGTGAATTTTTGTTATTAACATAAATTATTTTAATAGCGAAATGAATAATTAATAATGTTTCTATGATCAGAAAGTTGCATATTTAACATATTTTCAGATTATTTTTAATCAAAATTTTTCTTTTGATTAAAGCAAAAAGATAATTTAAAAAAATTATGTAATAATTATATACAAAAATTCAAAATTTATCGTTTTGGTCTTTAAACTTTTTCTATACTGTAGCTAATAATTTGCTTTTCCCTAATAATTTTTTGCTTTTACTTTGGACTGTCGTATACGAATAATGAAGAAATCCTTTTTTAATTAAAAATTACACGCAAATTCACAACATGATATCGGAAAAAAAACACAATATGTGTATAAGGACAACTAAATTAAGAAGGTTTTTCCTATTTTTTTTTTAGGTTATGTGTGTACTTTGTATGAGGTCTGGTTATGGGTTAATCGTCTATTTATAGAAACGATATCACTGGTAAACAAATTTGATTATTATTAATTTAAGTTACAAAACGATTGGGACCAAACCGGCGACTATATTTAATTCTAACCAATAATATTTTTTTGGTTTAATTAGTAAAATTTTGATTGTTACTAATTTGTTTTACATATGAAAATTCCAAGTAGAAAGTAGAATTGTAATTTTTTTCATAATTTAGGGGAAGTTTTTGTGATAGCCAGAAATTTTTTTTGGACTAAAATGACAAATTATCGAAAACCTTTCGTTAATTTGGCACCTGAAATCCTTTTTTATTCAATTGAAATGGAAAACTTTAAATTTATTTTAAAAATTTATTTAATTCTTTTTAATTATTTGTCAAAGTTTTTAGCTATTAACCAAAAATTTAATGAGCTAAAATTAGTAAATTAATAAATGTACTATAGGAAAAATTATTGGGTTACATTTCACGGTTTAACGATAATCGGAAGAAAATCTAATTTTTAATTTTAATTAATAATATAAAATAAATATTTTCACTTACCCCTCCTAAATATAATCACGTCTCTTGTCTCTGCAATGTAACCAGTAACAAACAAATTGATGACAGATTAAATTTTGTCTTTAACAAATTTTTGTTGTTATCAAAGCTCGATCAGCTCCAGCTTCCTTAATTTTAATTTGATAAATTTATATTTTCATTGTAGAATTCATTGATGTGTAGACAACTGTAAACGATAATTTTAAATAAATTATTAATTTTATCAAAAAAAGTAAATAGGAAAATTTAGAAGGTGAAAAATGAAAATTACCTTTAAAAAAATATTTAATTATATTAATTTTTCGAAATTAATTTTAATTCAGAAATTTATAGAACAAAAAATTATTATATCACTAACCCCCCCTAAAACAAAAAAACGTCTGTTCCATTGCACAATCGACGACCAACTGATTAAAAAATTTAATTGTTTCATTATTGAGTGCACAAATTGAGGTTATAATTTTTTAGTGCAATTTTATTTATTTGATGCTGAGGATGGTAAGTGGCTTTGGCTAATTAAATATTAATTAAAATTATAATTAATATTTTTAAATTTAATTAAATAAAATATGAATTTGACAGATTTTTCTGATTGTCTGGTGTGCTACTATAAATCTGTTAGATGAAGACCCATTAACATTAAATTAACAGGAAATAAATTTCACATTAAAAACTATTATTTTTCTCTGGCATAACTTTCCATTATACTTCAATGAACTTCAATAATTGCTAAACAAAAAAAATATGTCTTATGTCATACTATCAACTACATTTTGCATGCCATGCCTTTGGTTTAAGTCCACCCACATTAAATTCAACTTATTATTAAAATTGCTCTTAACCTTTTTTTTTTCTCAAACACACCCAAAAGCAAAATTTTTATGTACAATAATTTCAACTATATTGATAATATTTATAGAAAGTTAATTTATGTAAAAGAGAAACATTATTTGGTCTGGTCCAGGAAGGGTTGGGCCATCATCTCTAAAGCAAATATTAACAGACATAAAACAATTTTTGTGACAATATTTAAAGGCAATTGCAATTTTCTGGATGAATATAAATCAGAAAATACAAAACTAACTCATCATAGACACAGTTTCCGTTTTTGCAAAAATACAAAAATGGAATGATTTTTCTTATGCTGAAACTGAGTTTCTAATTCAATTATACGTTTGTCATTTACTTACGATATTTCTGATTTAAATTTGTTTACCATTTTAAAGAAAATTAAATATTCTACACAATCACAAAACCGACAACAGATAATTTTAAATTGTAAAAATGGCCTTGTCTTCTTTTCCTTCGACTTCTATCTATATAAAATGTAATTTTTCATCTCCTCTGTTTTCTTTCTGTCCAAAAAAAATTCTGTGTGATGTTCGGCAAAGCACAATAAAAAAAAAATGCATTAAAAAAAATAATATCAAAATCACCTTTGACTTTTAAAACGACGCAATTATCTGCGTGCAAAAGTTTCAATGTTTCATCAATTCTTCGTTTTTTTTTTCTGGGTATATTTTTTTTTTTATTTCTTGTGTGTGTTCAATCCCACCCTGATTGCTTGTAACACGCTCTCTATCATATACATATAAAAAAAAAATTATTGGAAATCTTTTAAGATTAATTTAAATCTCATGTTTTTTATATATAAAAAAAATGCAATAAGAATATTGATTGAAATTTTGTGTACATTTACGATTGATACTATATATATGAACTGCCCACTCAGTTAAAAGCCATGAACCTAAGAAGAAGAAGAATTTATATAAGAAAAAAATTTATGTATGATCTTTGGAGTAACAAAATTGGACAGGTAGACAATTTAATGAACAAAAAAAAAAGATCGAGAAAATATAAACATAAAAAATAATGATTAAAATTACTTTGAATCTCATTGTCGTTTTTTTTTTTGTTGACCCATCTACGATTTTTTTTTGTGGTATTTTATCTGGAAAATTGTTTTTCTTTTAAATGGTTTTTATAATTTTCTAGGATTTTGCTAGTAATGAGTTTAAATTTTTAGTGCGATTACCGAAAAGTAACGAATTTAGTATTAGACTAAAATGATGAACTGGTGCCGTTCGTGTGGCTTGGTTATTCATTTTTGAATGAAAGATAAATTTTTTTGAACATTTGGTAATTAATATAAATAAATGGTGCCAACAATTGTCTCCGTGAATGCCTTATAACAGCAACAAGTCCCCAGAAATCATTCAAGTTTCATTTTACTAAGTCTCAAATTATACTCGAACAGAAAAATACTTCCAATTGTAACAGAAAATTTCGGCATTGTAGAACGTTTTACAGGACCAACAAACAGTCCACTGTATATTCAGTTAAATACTAAGAAAATTTGACCAACAAACAGTCCAACAGTCCAAACAGTCCATTCAGTTAAATACTACAAAAATTGACCTTCTCTCTCTTTAAGTTCTTTTCATATTTCCCTAATTTAAATCACAAAAAATTTTCTCCATAGACGAAAAATTCATTTTTCCAATTTTTTTTGTAATTAATTTTAATAGCTTATTTTTTTTTATCCTTTGATGCAATTTATTTGATTCAGTAATTTTTTTTTTTGTGATTCATTTATTTCTTTCAAAATATAAAATTTTTTATATAAAAGAAAAATCACATTGATAATATTTCATGCCCCCACGTTTTATTTTAAATCAACATTATTGAATTTTGTTGTTTGGTTCGAATTAAGTTTGCTGTTATGCAGAAATGAGCCACTGAAATTCGTCACTGATAGAAGTAATTGCGCTTAGAACTTATAAGTAGAGAAAGATTAGTAGAGACTATCGAACACTTAAGTAGAGAAAGACTAGTGGCATGGCATTACGGTAATTTTGAGAGTCAGACAATAATTATCTTTCGATTGTTGGATTTATTTAATCAACTGAAGTGTAAGAGGCCAGAAAATTGATAGAATATCGAAATAAATGAAGCTAATAAATTACTAATTATTATAAACGAGTTTCCACAACCAATAATCTTCTGCAACACAAATTTGTTTCCAAATTACGCGTCGGTACAATAAAATAATTACAAACTTGGAATTAAACTTTTCAGAATAAAATCGTGTCAATCGCAAAGAAACATATATCCTTTCCCAATTATGCATCACAAGCCAACAAATTCCCCTCCCCCTCCAAATATTATGAATATTGTGAGATCTTCACATTCCATTCTTTTACAAATTCTATGTCTACTTTAACTATCATTATTATTATTTGTTATCTTCATGGTTTTACCAATTTTTCTCTGATTTTTTTTCATTTTTTTTTGGAATTGTTATTCAATATTACAAAATAATCTAAAACCGCACATCTTAATGCGGGCCCTCACAAATAATAATAATAATACTATCTACATTTATGTGTACATATCTTTTTTTTCATTTACTTTATCTCGACAATAATAATTCTTTTAGAATGGGGCAATGGTGTATATCGTATAGAAGAGTTATGGAGCAGAAGCAGAATCATTGCGAAAAACGGTGAGACGAAAGATGATCGATTATATTTATATTCGATTATTAAGGCGCAATGTTTTTTTGTACAAAAATTGAAATATTTATTGAATTTTTTCCGATTTTCCTTTTGTAGAATCAAAATTGTGGATATTTCACATTGGGCTATTTTTATATATTTACTATTTGCAATTATATAGACTTTTAAAGTCTAAAAACTCGAAAAAAAATACACCACAGGCGTACGCGATTTAATCAAACAAATGAAATAAAGTTTTGGATAGAGCGAGTAGAGTGGAAACGCGGTTGCAGTAATAGCAAAAGTAGAGATTGCATTATAAGAAAAAAATATATATTACGAAAGTTGAATGACTTTTTGTATACCAATTATATAGCTAAAATGAAGAATTATAAAATATAGTAAATTTTCATGAAGAAAATATCGTGAATTCTTCAATTTTTGTGGTCAATGGAAAAACACGCAAAAATGATTTTGAATTAAAAGAATTTTGTTTACAGTGCGGAGGAGTTCTCATTTCTTTACACAGCAACTAAAAAATTTGCGTTTCAAAAAATTCCGCATTTTAGATTTTCGCAATTTGTGGTCTATAAAAAAATGAAGTTTTTTTAAATAACTAAAAAAAAATTCGATTTTCTTTCGGTTTTTCTGTATGAAGGATAAGAAACTTTGTAATGAAAATTTATAAATAATGTAAATTCGTGATTGATTGTTTCAGTAATACAATAATAATAAATAATTATTTACAATTTTTGCTTGAAGGTCCGCGCACCAACGCATTACAAAAATTTAAATACATAGTCACAAATTGAAATTTACAATAATTTTTTTAGAAAGGTAATATATAAACAATTTGATTGAAAGTTTTGAAAGATTTATAAAATTTAATTTAGAAAATAAATTCCATCATGACTTTTATGGCTTTTCATCATATGCCAATCAAGAAATTAAATTATGATCCTTTTTTGATTATTAATTTAACTATAAACTGTCAGAATTATTATAAATTAAATGTTATGGTATAGTAGAAACTGTCAGAATTGGGGATCTATTTCAATATTATTAAATGAAATTAATATTAATTACAATTTGGTATAAATTTTACAACATAATTTGAAACTTAATTACCAACAAATATCATACACATTTAATTGGCGAAAGGGGTTCTTCGTTATTAACTATAAAATAATTATATTATTTTCTGTTTAATGATTCAAATATTTTAGGAAAATTGATGGCTAATAATTTATTATTTTACTTACCCCAAAAACTAGAGAGTTACATGTCATTTTTGTTTGAAATATGTAGTCCTGATATAGTAGAATACATCGCCTATTGTAGATCTAGTGTGAGTTATTGGCTCATGGTAAAATACATATTGTGTCGTTTATGTGTACAAATTTTCTGAGCCAAAATTATGTATTTCAATTTTCTGAGCCAAAATTCTGTAGCTCAATATTTTGAGATAAAGTTCTGTAGCTCAATATTTTGAGCCAAAATTCTGTAGCTCAATATATTGACCCATAATTCTGTAGCTAAATTTTCTGAGTTAAAGTTTTGTTAATTTGTCAATTCTGTTTTCATTATTTTACCAATCAAATTGATTTTTCAAAAATTATATTAAAAGTTATGCCAATTATTGAATCACACCAATTAATTTCCAAAAAAAAAATCAAAATTTACTGATTACTAATTTAAAATTAAAATTGATTTCTACTATTTTATACCAAGACAATTTCTCTCTCAATTTAAATAACCATTGAAAATTTAAATTATTTTATTAACTTTTCCTATTATTACAATCTAAAGATATTCCAACAAAATATATTTTTAAAATCCTTTAAATAATATTCATATACCATGTAGTTATATAAAACCATAAAAGGACATTGTGAAAGATTATCAAAAACCTTAAAAAAAGAGAAATTTCTCTGATTTCCTCTCCTCTCTACGAGTAACAACAATATTATTGATGCGATAAACGAAAAATGATATATAAAATTTCGTATTCATATATTCTTCTCAAGAAGTAAAAAAAAAATTTTTTATTTATCAACAAGGACTAAACCTTCTTTTGTTCTCTAGTGTATTTTAGAAAATTTAAGGAAAAAATAGTTTAAAATAAAATACACAATTGAAAATAATATTTTAAATGAATATTCGGAAAAAAAAGATGGAAAATATTTTTTTATATAACTTAAGTATTTAAAAGCCTTAAGGGAATTTAATGGAAAAAAGGATATACGACGAGTATATATTCTTTTTTGTGTATATATTATCAATTTTCTCTGACTCAAAAGCTAAAAAAAAATGTAAATTTCAATAATAGACCAAAAAAAAAAAAAGGAAATATTCGAATAAATAAGTTTTCATTTTCTATATTTTCTTTTTTTTTTACAATTTTTTTTGCTCCCATCAGGAAACAAACCAATTTTCTTTATAGTAAAATGTAAAGTAAATTGTGATGAAATTGATGATAGAAAAATTGGAAAAAAAAATATAATATTTTCTATATATATAAGGAAGATGAAAATGTAAATTGTACAAAGGAAAACTTAAAGGATAAATTATACAGAAAAATTTTTCCAAAAAAGAAATTTTCTGTTGTAAAAATTTGAGCAAAACTTTAAAATAGTAAATCATAATTTAAATATTTCACAAAATTTTAAATTTTCTTTAAATCCCTTTTTTCCCAATACTCCTCCTTTCCGCCACATCCTTAGAAACGAACGAAAGGATAAAAATCCATTTCAATTTCAACTCTGCTGATTGAACTTGCTTTTCCCATACATAAAGAAAAAAAATTTTTAGACGAAAAAAAATTATATTTTCTAGAAGTTTTTCATTCCATTATCACCGAAAATAAATAAGGAATACAAAAAAAAAAAAGGATATGAGAAAGGAACAGTTGAACTGATCTTGTAGTTATTTAAAACAGTTAAGCGGATTTGTCTGGCTGGAGAATTGGCATTGATATGTTAGACAACGAGAAACCATTTCTCGAGACCATAGTCTACTTTAGAACACCAGAAGTTGTAGCCTATTAGAGTTGTTAGTCTCGCCTTCAGAAGCTTTAAAAATATACAAAATCATCAGTTATCCTTTAATTTCATCAATGTCCACTTCTTAAGAACTCTGTCAACGATTTAAGTACCAATTTCCTCTACTAAACAAAGCCGTAAAGACAATTACAACAGACAGACAAACAGACCACAAATATTTTCTATTATAGTTTTTCAAAAAAAGTTTCCTCAAAAAAAAGTTACAGTAAAAAAAGAAAATTCTTCTGAATTTCGTTTTGTTTTTTTTTCCATTTTTTTCCCAATATATTTTCAGTTTCCAAAAGTTTTACTTATTCCTTATTTTTTATATATACTTAGTTACAATTTTCCCGATTATGCGGTATTTTTCCATTTCTATATACTAAAAGATATCTTACTTCGAGAGATCCTGGGTATAAGGATACAAAGATTTTTTCTTTTAGTTTGTTTCTTCTTCGTTCTGTTGTGTAGTTGTTGGCCCCCATACTTTTTTCCTATATGCTCCTTGTATAAATTTGCAAGCCCTGCAGCTCAGGTCTACAAAAATAAAAAACCCAGTCATGAGGAATAATTTTCGTTATGAAAATCTTTTTACACAAAGCTTATAGAGTTTTTCTTTATTTTTTTTTTTTTAAATTTTCCTATAATTTTCTATTAGAAAAAAAAGTATACATAATCTACTTGAGAAGATAGTTTTGCACATATTCACATCATCCAAAGGATTCACTAAGAATATTTTATACATGTATAATTTTTTTTTTGGTTTGGAAAATTCTTACACAAACATATAAAAATATTAAAGTTTTTCATTTATATCATTAAAATGGTACACAGAGAATAATTCAAAACGAAAATGTAGTAAAAAAGAAATTAGTTGAAAGGGCTAAAAGGATCAAAAGGACTACCCTATGCTACACACTGTCCAAGAAACAATTGAAGGTGGTAAATAAAATCGCAAATTTCTTTACTGAAAACAGAAAGAATACAAAAAAAAAAAAACAAAGGTAGGTGGAGTAAAAAAATTTTAAGGCACCACCCACTGCTATAACAGAGGAGGAGGCAAACCTAAAATGTATATAAACAATAAGGAAAATTTTACTTTGCACAACAACAAAACATAAGTAATGGCCAAACAGAATCTTAGGAGGAGTAAGGAAAAATTTGTAGTTACCTCCCACTGGTTACCCAGAAGGAGGAGGCAAACAAAGAAAAAATTTATGTATATATTTTTTTATTATTGTAAAAATGATTAACAAAAAAAAAACTACTTAAAACAGAGAAAATTTCCATTTAAAAAAAAAAAATAATTTTTCTAGGTTTTTCATAAATTTTCCACAAGCAACAACAAAAAATCATCTTGTACAGTTTTTTTTTTCTACACACTTGAAGAAATATCCTTAAGAGCATAAATAGAACATAATACAAATTAAATTTTCTTGTTATATATTATTTTTTTATCCTGTAAGGATAGTTTTCCTCCTTGTTTTTTTCAAGGGAAATTTTTTTTTTTACAATTTTTTTTTCAAAAATTAATTTTCTTTGTGTTTTGGAAGCTAATAAAAAAAAATGTAAAGTTGTGTAAAAAGTCAAAAAAGGAAAAAAAAAACCATTTTCTTTTTTTACGTGAAAATATAAAAAATGAATTATGAAAAAAGTTGGTGGTTTTTTTCACAGGATAATTTTTTTTCTTTTTTACTATTTTTCTTTTTTTGAAAAAAAAAAAAAAATTTTCCAATTTTTTATCCTGGTGACGTTTTTTTTCCTGGTACACGAAACAAAAAAAAAATATCTTTATTAAAAATTTTGTACCAGATGTTTTAAAGTACCGGACTACCACTACACCAACAACAAAAAAAGGACTTTGAGTATAAAGGAGTTCACAAAACCGAGATGAAAAAAAAAAATGATGGTTGGGTATAGGGAAATTTTGTTCACTGGTAAAAATACAAAAATTGCTTCAGACGAAAAATGAAAATTGTGCATAAAATTTATGATTATTACTTTTATTTTGAATAATTTTCTTCTTTTTACTAATAGAAAAATTCAATTAAATTTTTTTTTAATAATATGCTCTACCCACATAATTGGGTTAAGTGGGTAGAGTAAATTTTACTTTGGTATAACACAAAAAATATAATTAAATAATTTTTGAATATTTTCATTTTGTATAGGATATATTTAATAGATATCCTTTTTAAGGATTGGTACATAATTGTATATAATATCCTTGGAAAATATATTAATTTTGAATAATAAAAGAATTAAGACACTATCCTGTGTCCTCTATGACCCAAAAATTTAATAATTATTATGACCCCATTATGAAATATTTTGATTTTTCAATCCAATTTTATAAGATTTTCAAATAATTTTTTGGGAAATATTTTTAAGAGAGAAAATTTTAATTAAATATCGTCAGTTAAATGCTTACTTGATGAAAACTGAATGTATAGAGCAAATTAAGGGAGGTAAGATGAATTGGTTTACAAATATTCGATAATCATGAGGAATTTTGGGAGAGGGACAGTCAAAAACCGAAATTAAGGTTTGTATATAAAGCCAAAAATATAATTCATTTAAGTAATTAACAAAATGTTAAATGAAAGATTACGATATTTGTCCATTAAATATTTACTAAACAAGTTTAGTTTAATTCCATACAAAATCGACCAAGTATACCAGAAATAACAGAAGGTATGCAGAATTAATGGTATATATATATATTTCGCATAATGTGTTCAATCGGGAAAACATTTTTCGAGAAATTTACTATATTTCCTGTACATTAAGTAAAATTTCACCAATTTCTACAGTAGATAGACTGAGATTCCACCAATTTATACTGGTGATACTCGAATGAAAGTTTGGAAAAGACAATTTCATTGCATATTTATACATACCCTCAGGCCTTAATTAATGATTCAAAATTTAGTCAATAAATTTGCCTTCGTCTACAAGATTTAACCTATTCTCGTCTTCGGTTTAATGGAATTTATAAAAATTATTGTAGATTTTTAATAAGGAAATTACACATTTCCAAATCATATAAATCATTTAACTCTTCACGCGACGAACTATTTATAACTATATCTTTTTTCAAACATATATTTACATATATTTTTGTTATGTTTACTTTACCTAAATATTTTATGAAAATTATAATATATTTACAGTAATATTATTTTAAGTATATACCTTAGTCCTATTTATTTAAAATTTTAACTTTTAATCTCTTCATTGCAATGTACTTTTTTTTGAGATATTAATATCTTCATATAAGTTTTTGGTAAATTTGCAAAAAGTGATATAAATATTTATATATATATAGAAAACTCATAAAAGTTATAATAGCCAGAAAATATCCTTTGGGTTAGAAAATATCCAAACACCTTTAAAAAAAATTATTATATATAAAAATCACAATTTTTCTTGTATGTACAAAACTTGTGTATCATATTTAAAGCTTACAAGGAGTGTTAAAACTTTTTTAAACTTGTGTAATAATTTTTTTTTTTTTGTTACAGATTAATTTAAATTTACAACATCAACAATAAGTAAACTGATCCTTTAAGGTGAAACTATATATATAGAAAGGATCAGTTAGAGAAAAACTTTCGTATAAAAGTTTTTGTAAAAAAAATTTTTTTTGGTATTAGAGTAAATTGGATCAACAAGTTTTTTTGTGTTTAGCGTTTTATGGTATAATTTTCTTTAAAAAATTTTAATTCTTAAAGTATTTTCAGTATTTTCTTTCAAATTTTTGGTTTAAATAATGAAAATTTGAAGATTTTTCTTAGGATTTTTTGAAATCTCAATCAAAATCTACTTGATTTCTGAAATTAATCAGATTTTGATACGATTTTCAAATATTTCTTTTAATTTTTATTTCTGTCAAAGTTTTTTGGATTTTTTTTTTGACAATCAAATGTCAAAAAGTTGAAATTTTTTCTGTCAAATAAATTACATAAAATTAGTTCAGATCATGGATGGAAATTTTCTAGTAAAAATTGGTAGTAAATTTCGGTCTAGAATTAATTTATTCATCGATTTTAGTTAGAAATTCATTTTACTGTACCAGTTTATCTGTCAATTAGACATGAAATTTCTTAAGTTTAAATCACTAATTCTCTTTCTTCTCAAAACACAAACAAAATTTAATCCTAAACTCAAATAAAATAATTAATAATTCATTAAAAATCAACCAAATTTTTAACTAATTTTTGATTTTCTATAAACCATAAAATAATATCGAGAAACTTTTAACTCTTTTAGAACCCCATTTTGATTACAGCAATAAAAATCAAAAAAAAAAAAAAATTAAAATTTTCCATCAAAATAATAACTTGAGGCGATTTTTCTTTTCTTTTTTGCTGGTGTAGCTGGGAATTTTTTCACTGTGTGTAATCCGAGGTGTTGTACAGTTTATAATTTGATTAGACCAAACGCGTAAAATCGTATTAACGTCATTTTCATATCGCCAGACAATTTTTTGGGTGTTAGTAGTAGAAAATGAAGGGGGTGGGGTTGAAAATTATATGGGAAAATATTTTGATATAAATTTAGTGGTAAAATTTAAATTGTTAAATTTTATGAAAATAGTAAAAAAAATGAAAGAATGGAAAAATGTTTTTCCCCACCATTTTTCCATGATTATTTTTTGATATTTGCATATGAAAAGATTTGAAAGGTTTGACTCTTGATTTAATTTATGCTGATTTTTATTTATTTTTTATGATATTTTTTTGCTTTTAATTGGATTTGTGGTTCTATCGTGTAATTAAAGCTTGTTTTTTGGATTTATTTAAATCATTTTTTTTGTTGTTGTTGTTGTTTTCGAGAGAAAATTATGCAAAAAAAAAAAATTGAAATTGAATTTGAAAATAGCAAAAAGTAAATAAGAAAATTATTTTGATTTAGTGGTTAAAAAAATTTGATATTAAATTACATTAAATTTTACTGCGATTTGATGGTTTGAATAATTGTTTTCTAGTATAATTACAGATTAACCTTAAAAATAGGTTGAGAAATTTTCAATAAAACTAAAAAATTTTCTAATGATATTTTCAATTTTTCTAAAGAGTTTTTTTTTTTTGGAAAATTGATTGAATTTAACAAAAAATATTAATGAAAATTTAATTTTAATTGAAGAAAATTGTTACCAAAATATTTTTTAGATAAAATTAAATTAATTCACTTACCCCCCCAGAGAACGACACTTCCGTTCACTGTGAAATCCAACCAACAACTGATGATAATAGAATTTTGAGTCAGTTAAAATAATTAGTAAATCTTGAGTCATTCTCAATTCAAAGTAAAATTATGACTCATATAACCTTGAAATATTTAACTATACAGTTTTAAAGGACACCAATTATAGTAAAATTTTACGAAATACTTATATAAAAATTTTATCACCCCACAAGAATTTTTTTACTTATCAGACCACCAACTCAGTTCTTCACTTTAATTACCAAAAACCAACAACAAAAAAAAAAAACAAATAATAATTTTTTTTATAACTTAATCAATAAAATTTCCACCTGAAAAAAGAAAAAGAAAAATTTATGTGGATTTTAGTTTAGTTTCGAAAATATAATCAAGAAATCTTCCGAAAATTAAAACGATAAAAAGCAATAAATCATTAAACTCCTCTGCCTTAACACAATTTAATTTTAGTCAAAAGAAAAAAAAAACTTTTTACCTTTCGTTTCCTTTAATTCTTCTTCTGTATATCCTTCTTTGAGCTTATCATAATCTTCCCAATATAAACAAAAAACAAAATATAAATACGAAAAATAAAAAAACTCCATTAAACATCCTTAAGTTTTTTTATCATTTTCTCTTCTTTTGATTCTGTGATGTTTAAATTTTACTTCATTTTTTTTTCTCTTTATAATTCTTCTTATCGTTAAGTGGCAGATCACATCACACAGAAATTTTGTTTCGCACACAAAAAAAACCACAAAATAATAAACGAAAATTTCCTTTAAATTGGTTTTTAAATTAAGAAATCGCAATAAGTAAAATAAAATTAAAATAATATACCTTAAAGGTAAATTCGAGAAAATCCGCCATAAAAAACAGTGTTCTTCTCACTGACAGATGAGTAGGAAGTTAAAGGGAAGAGGGGGTGTAGTAAGAAAGTGTCACCCCATCAAAAAAATCCAACAACATTTAACCAAAAACGAAATAAAAATCATTTAAAACCAAAAAAAAAAACAAGGAGGTTGGAGAATTTCGGATGATCCGAAGGGGGCAGTGGTTTATGTATATCAAAAATGAACTTGCAGTGAAATGAGACAAAGTGAAGTTACTTAAACTTAATTCCTTTTTTTCTGATTTTACTGCGATAAACCAAGAGATTCTTCTTCGATCCGTTTTATATTTCATGGAAAGCCGCCTGAAAAAAATACAAAATGAAAAAAAATATCACACACAAATTTAAACCCCGCCTCTTTCTTCATCACCTAACGAAATCAAAATAAAAAAAAAAGGATATTTTCCATACATTTTTTTTTACCATTCAAAAAATCGAAACAAAATTATTTAAAAAATTTTCCATTTTTTTTCCATTTACCAAAAAAAAACCCGATTTTTAAGCGCGTATACATAAATAATCAATGTTCACAAAAATCTATCTTCTTCTATGCGAAGATATAAAGATATAAAAAAAAAAAAAAGTTTTCCCAAAAAAAAAAAAGAAGTGATCACTTAAATGTTCATCCTTGAAGAAAATATAAAGGAAAATGGAAAAGCCATATAATAATAATAATATGTAAAGTTTTTTTTTGTGCCGAAAAGGAGTCAATAAAAGTTGGAAGTTAAAGGAATGGTAAATTCTTCAGCATTTTCAGTACGAAACAAACAAAAATGAATGGAAATTTTTTTCGTTATATACCAAAAAAATAAAAGCAATAAATAATTCATTTGGGTTCACCTCAGCACTTATTAGAAAGTTTACGAGTTTTGGTAAAATATTTATAGAAAACCGATAAAGCATTTTCTATATGTATAAAATTTTCACCCTCTCTGCCCGTCAATACAATATACCAACCGACCCAACCCACCCTTTTGTACTGTTGGTTTTAATACTAATGTAAATTCTGATTTATATTTCAAGCGTAAAAATCGTTTTATCATTTTCTTGAGAGAAAATATAAATGTAATTTTCCCTCTCGAATAGTTACAAGAACAAAAAATGAAAATTTATATAAATTTTACTTCCTTTTTTTTTTTTGCAGAGATGCCAAAAGAAAATTTAATGATATTTTTCTTTTGTATATACCTAAATAATCTTAGTTATACCTAGGTAATAATACCTTTAAAAAATAATCAAAATTCATTTTCGATTTGTGTGTTTTAAGCAATTTTTGCTACGAAACTAAACCAAAAAATATCCTTTTTTCCAAAATAATTCTTCTTCTTTGGGCTCAACAGCCCGATGTGGGCCTAGGCATACCCCTTTAGAGGTTTTCCTGACATTTCATTGAAATTTTAGTGCCTACTAAATGGATTACGAACCATAAATTCCTCTGTAGCCAGAGAAGCTATTTATTGAAAGAGGCTAGTGGCTTTCTAGTGGGTCAAATTGTTGTCAGTAATTGGACTCGACCACCAGAATTTACATTGTTGTCTATTACCGGTACTCATTTTTAAAGCAGAGTCAACTTAGATCCACACATCGATGCCTCGGCTGAGAATTGAACTTAACGACCACATGCACCGAGTAAGCCAGCGCCGCTCTAAAATAAAATAATTCTAGAAAATTTTAATTTGTTTTTTTTTTTTTGCGTAAAAGATGGAAAGTAAAATTTTTACTTTCTTTACCCTTGTAAACCAATTCCAGATATTTACCAAAAAAAAAGTAATTTACCCTCAAAATTATAATCGGAAAAATCTTAACTACAATAAAAAATACTTTTTACTTGTTTCTTTTGGATGCCTTTTTTAGTTATGAGAAAAGATCAGATCTTATAATAAGAATTGTTTCAGACAAGTTCAGTTATACGAACAGGAAAAGTTTACCGAAAAACTTTTTCTTCCAACAATTTTCCCTTCGAAATCTATAACAAGAAAATAACATCGACTTATTTTTTTGTTGGTAAATAAAAGATTTATAGATTGAGTAAAAATTTTTGGTAAGAGGGAAGGACTGACACCAAGAAAAATTCTGAAGGGGGTGGAGATATCTCAACAAAAAAAAAAATAACATTCATGATACAAACTACTAAAAATGTTTGACAAGAAAACGGGAATGGTTGTTTGGTGGGCGCGGGTAGAGGGCAAAATCACAATCAATATAGAAAATCTTCTTCGTTATATTTCTGTGTGGGTGAAAATTATTATTAACAAAAAAATGAAAAAAAGTTTTTACTAGATGGTAAAAATTTTCTCGTTTTATTTTTTCACCCATTCTTTTTTTTTTGATTATGAGAGATTAATAACCTGATAAGCATTTTCCCAGAAAATTTTCCTATCAAAAAAATTTATATTTTCCGATATAAATTTAAATAAATTTTCGCTGTTAAAGCGAAAAATATTTTAAAAATCTAAATAAAAGAAGAAAAAAAAGTGTTAAGAAGGATGAAAATTTTTTTTTTTTTTGGTATGAAAATGAAACTTTTTCCTTTTAAACGAAGAGAAAATTAGGCAACAAAAAAAAAAAAAAAAGAAATTAACAAATAAAAATTTTGTACACAGCTGCAATTTTTTTTCTTCGTCTTCTTCTTTAAGAAAATTCTTCTTAATTATAAGCAATTAATTGTAAATAAATTTTCCATTTTCAAGAAAATTTTTCTTTCCATCATTTTTTTTTAAACAAAAAAAAAAATGAAAACACCTTTTGGTATCTTCTCTCTTAATTAGTCCCGCAAAATTTTAGAGAAATTATTATTATTATTAAATTTCCCAATGAAAATGAATGAAGAAATTTCAAATATTATCTAAAAAAAAAAAAGATTTTCATTATCATTAATTTTCCTTTTCCTTATTTTTTTTTATAATATGGCAAAGTGTCACAATTTGTGATATTTGCCCTTGTCTCCTCATTATTTTGTTTAAAATTTATTGAACTAATTTACACAAAATCATTAAAAAAAAATTTCTCTTCTTCTTGTGATGATTTTTTCATTTATTTATGATTGCCTCCTACTCTCTGCCACCCCACAGAAAAAGAAGAAAATTCTGTATGTGGAGTAGGAAAATCAGAGAAAGAAAAATAACAAATGAAGAAATAATTATTTGTTCGTTGTTGGTAAAGTTGAGTTCCTAAAGCAACATAATTGTCGTTTTGTTTAATAACAACATGAAATATTAATTGATACATCCGTTTTTTTTTTCGAAAACAATTATTATGATTATTTTCTCATATTGTTCTTCTATAATATAAATTTTCTTTTTATATTTATGTTACGCTTACACATTCTTTTTGGTATACACAAAAATGTGTGTGCATAAACGTTTTTCTTCTTCAATTTTCTTATTGTTGTTGTGTGGTATAATAGAAATGAAGAAGAATATGAATTATTAATGTAAATTGTATATTTTATATGATATTGGGAATGGGAGCTTTTTCTGAATTGAAGTAAATATTAAGAAAAATTTTTTTAAATGAAAAATAATTGAAAGAAAAAATTTTTTTATTTGTAAAAAAGAAAATGGAAATATTAATAGTTTACTTTGTTTGTCGTTATGAGTTTAATAAATGAAGTTATTTTTGTCTCAACAGCTCCGTTTTCATCTAAGGTCTTAAATCCTATCCTAATAATTCTAACCAATGTTTGTTCCTTAGCTCCACCCCTAATTCTTATATAGGTACCAACGCTCCTTTAATATTCAGATAAATTCGCAATACGAAAGGATATTATGCAGGGATAGTTACTATAGTTTCAATGAAAATGAAGAATATGAACTTTTTGGCAAGTCCTAAACCAAAAATAAACCAAAATTAATTAATCGGAGTATTCGTATTAAATAGGCTCCACCCATCAATCAATCATTTATCTACATTACCATTTTATTAAGTGTGAAATATGAAAATCTGTACTAAATTTAGCAAAATGATCTTTTTCCATGTCCCATTTCGCAATATTCAATAATCTAATACAAAAATAAAGGATATCTTCAATTTTAAAGCAGACGTTTTTATCAATTTTATTTCGCCATTTGCAAACTATACAAAAATTTCCGCCATTTTTAAATTTCCATTATAAATAAAATTTACTTCAAATATTCTCAACAAACTCATTGAAAATATTTCTATAAATATCTTTTTTTTCAATTAAAATTAAATATAAATGCCTCAATGTTTAATTACTTTTAAATTTATAAATAAAATTTCATGTTTTTCTCTACAAGTCAAATTTTTATATATTTTTTTAAGTTGAAAAATGAATAATTTATTTTTTTTGATGAATTATTTTTTTTCGTCTTCTTTGAAATCTTTGTAGAAATTTTATAAACTTTTATTATTTTATTATTTATTCATTATTATACTAGTTAGTTTTTTTTAAGCACAGTCAGATGTCCAATTTAAGGATTAAAAGGTCAATTTTGTATTTATATTGTTTGGCCACACAAGAAAATGAATTAGCTCAATGCAAATATTAATAATAATAATAATAATAAAAATAGAAAGATGAAGAAAATCATTTTGAAGAGATTATGGTGGGAATAAAAATTTTGATTGAAAATTTATTAACCCATTAAAGTCAATTTATTTAATTACTCTTTGAAATTTATAATCAGTTTAATAGCAGAGACTAAATTGATAACCTGCCAATATCAATTCAAATTCTTTTGGTCCTTCGAACTGACTCAAGAATGTCATGTAATGCACACCAAGTCCCCCATTAAAGTCAATTTATGAATAATTTTAATTACTCTTTCAAATTTATAATCAGTTTAATACATAGCAGAGACTAATTACTAAACACAAAAATGGCCTGTAATACGCCACCAAGGCCAGTAGAGGGTTAATTCATAACATGAAATAATAATCATTTTTGATTGTACAAAATAATAAATTAAGGTCGAAAACTTCTCAATTGATGTCAATTAATTATACCGAAAATTAAAATGAATTTTTTTTTTTTTTGTTTTCTAATAAAAAGAAAATTAATTTGTATATCAAATTTCGTTTTTTTTTTCTTGGAGACTCTTGTGATGATTTTTCGCCCTCCTCCTTAGACAACATGTTAATTTTTCTGGAGGGCAAAACAATTCAAGAAGACGAAGAATCAAATCATTATTAATTTATTATTTTTTTACTTTCCCAAAATAAAATTTTTGTTTTTGGATAAAAGTGGAATAACATTTTTTTTCTAACAACAATTTCTTTTTATATCTAAAATAATTAATTTACATAAATTATGTAATAAAAGATAATTTCATTTAGTTTTATTGATTTTAATCCCGCATTTTGGAAAAGTTGGACAAAAAAAGCAGAAAATTTCAAAAGGATATTTTTTTGGATTTTGGGGAAATTCAGATCTCTGTAAGCATTTCGTACAAAGATTTCGAAAATTGTCAGGAGAATTTAACTGGTAAATGGTTTAATATCTTAAATTATTGAATTTAACAGATTAGTAAATTTAATTATTGACTTGGACGATTTTGGGAAGAATAGTAAGTCAAACTTGGTAATTCTTATGCAACCAACATTTTCAATGAGATTTGGCTAAGGCTAAAGATCTCCTTAAGGATCGTTCACAATTTTGAAGACTGATAAGTCGAAATCTTATCTATTTTCAATTGCGATCATCTTCTGTATGCAATGCTTCAATTGTCCAATTAGATGTTTCATGTTAGAAAATGAATAACACTTGAAACAATTGTTAGGTGGTTGGTTTGAAAGGGGGGCGGAAAGGATCCACCACGCACCAAGGCCAGTAAGGCCTGTTGTACATCTCCATTGGCGGCTATTGATACTAATTCCCTAGCACGTCAACTTATGCTACTTCCTTTACGGAATCAACTTTGCTGACTTAATTCTACCAGCCTCCTCTAAGTCTGTCCCAGAAATAACTTCCCAAGAGTTTCAATCTTTTATAACGTACGACAGGGCATCTGCACTACAGATGCTTCACTGATTCCACCAATTGTATATTGCTCTTCAAGTCCATATAAGTATGTCAAGTGCCCATCTACAACAACTAGAAAACTTATTGGTCGTTCATAAATCATTTTGTACATGCAGTAAAAATTACAAGTCACCCTTTCACCAATCAATCTATTTAACTATAAATATTAATTGACCATTTAATCACTTTGCTATTAAAATATAACTTTTAGTTAATACAGAAAAAAAATTTTTGACAACAAATTTTGAACCGCCCTTTTTTTCCCATAAGTCACCACAAAAAATCATCAATTACGGACAAGCAACAAATTTCCCAATTAAATAAAAAATATCAGCAGATCTGAAAACGAGAAAACTTTGATTTGAGTTTTGGGTTTGCCCCTTCGTAATATTCCACCATCCATAAAATCGCATGTGAACAATTATACATAAATAATTTAATTTAATTTCACTCTCGTTTTCATTTTTATATTTTACTTTCAATATAATTTTTAATTTGCTCCAAATATCAGTTTGTTTTTTTTTATAGGAGTAATAATTTCTGTGTTTGGCTTAAATACATAATTTATTATACTCGTGTGTCATGTTACCGGGGCGGCGGCATGCCTCTCTGATACAAAATATTACATACTACACAAACCGAAAGAAGACAAAAACAAGAAAACATTCTTTAGCTTTTAAAACTGATTTTTTATTTTAATTTTTTTCTGTAAATTGAATTTCCTTTAAAATATTTTAAGAAGAAGACGACAAACGACAAAAAATAAAATACCAGATATTAGATGAGCTAATGAGGTTCCTCAAATGCGATATTTTATTAAATTAACATTTTTTTTTTTAATATAAATAAATATAGCATAGCAGCTAGCAGCATATATGTATGTAATATAGATTATAAAAATATTCCGACAGATCATTATGACAACAGAAAAAAAATAAAATAAAAATTCTTCAGATACCAAAAAAAAAACAAAAACACCAAGAAAATAGCCTAAACAAAGTCTCAAAGAAACAGAAGAGCAAAACAAAAATTTACAAGACAACAAAAATATAATAATAAAAAGATACTATAAACAAGGAAAAGAATATGAAGAATCATTTAAATTCAATGGACCGAATCAAAATATCTAATAAAAAAAATATATATTTTTTTGTATGTTTGTTTTTTTTTTTTTATTATCTGTGATGTAGAATAATAATTTCTGAGACAGAGATAGGTCATAGAGAGGCAGAAGAAGAGTGTGTATTAAGCCAGGAGATAACTTAAATTTTATCTCAATTGAAAAGTTGCTTGAATATAAAGAAGAGCGACTTTAGTAATGAGAAATGATCAGTTTAGTTTTTCGAAAATCATGAATTTACAATTTTTTGTTTGAATCATACAATTTAGTATCATTCAAACATGTTTGAAAAATGCTATAAGTCAAGTTTGATTCAACTGTTTCATATTTTCATGATAAACAAATACCAAAAATTGAAGATAATTTAATTGAAAATTTGTAAACAAACAGTAATTTTCATATCAAACATGTTGTCGTATAATCAAACATGTTTCATATATATATGTGAAATTATGAGAGATACAATAATAATACAATTTCGAAAATTCCACTCATCTGAGAGAGGAAGAGAGTGATCATGATCGAGAGAATAATTATAATTATTAATGTGACGACCTGACGATCAGTTGGTACAATCAAACTTGTTTGATATCTAACTGATTCTTCAATTTCGAATAATATAATATAAATTCACAAAAAAATTTTAATTGATTTTTGCTATGCTCCCAAAAAAATTAAAAAATTCAGCAAATTAAAAATTCTATAAAATTTTCTCATTATTATTATTCTTTATTTTTTTTTGTGTGTTTCGTTTCTGTAAAACTTGTTCTTTTGATTATGTTTTGGTTGTTGTTGTTGTTATACTGTTGTACCCCGCAAATCCATTTGCTCATCATCCAAAAAAAAAAAACATTCACCACTGGGGGTCATAAACAAAGGTTAATCGCACATATATTGGTTTTTTTTTTAAACATTGTGCATTTCTTTATAATATTTTCGTTGTCTTCTTATTATTTTTTTTTATTATGACTTTTTACCTTTTATTTTCTCATCGCGGCTTTTTTATTTTTCTTAATTTTTTTTTTTTTTGCATTTAATGTTTTCCTGCTATGGTTATATAGTCAAGATAAATCTTTTAAGATATTAGCCTTTAAATATTTTTGTGGATACTTATATACACAACATTATATAAGATCTGTATGGAAGTCTCTAAGAATTTTAACATGTTTTATAGATGTTGTTTAACCATGCTACACCATCACTTTATAAAGAATTGCATTTTTTTTTTCATCATTCTTTTATAATACGAACAATATTGGGTAGAGAGAAGAACGATGATGATGGGATATAAAGAAGTGTTAGAACATTGATGCTGGAATTTCTCTTATGTTTTCTGGTATTTCACAATGTTTCGTTAGTTTTTTTTTTATTATTATTAAGTATTATTGTTAGTTTTGTTATTTTTGTATAAATCTATGTGCATATTATGAAAAAGTCAGTGAATTGTGCATGCGTGCTAAGTTAACAACAATCCATTAACAACCATAAATGTAGAATTAATTTTTTTTAAAGGATTGTTCAAGGTAAAAGAAATATTCTATTAAAGCAGCAGGGAGGAAACTAGAAATTTAGTGTTTTAGCCTGTTGATAGGAAACCATTGTTTTCGGACAAGTATCGGTGGATTGAGTAAAGAATTGTATCGATTTTGGTGTCATAAAGTGATTAGAAGTTTGAGTTCCTTCAAAGCTTCAGAGATTTTGCAGGACCTTTCAAAGAAATGTTGCTCAGAATGGAAATTCTGTTCATTAAAACTATAAAACTATCATTTTGTGGCCACCCTGTAATCATAAAACTCGACGATAGTTGAACTAGAATATAGTAAAGGCAAAGATTAGCTGTTGTTGCCACGAATTCAATTCAAATTCATAGCTGTGAGAACTTGTACGACTCCTGGCAACAATTTGGCAAAAGATCCAACTCTGTCTTAACTTCATTATAAACTTTACGTGCGTTTTCTTAACAGTTTTACACAAAATTATCTTACTTTTTTTTTTTTTGTACAATTTCCAAAAACCATTAATAGAAAATTGTAATCAAAAAATGCACAAATGGAAAGAAAATTATATTTAATTTTTCTCTGTAAAAAAAAAAATATAAAGAAAATAACTAACAATTTATCGATAGATTAGAATCTGCTTATAAACATGTTACCGCTATATTTTAATTTAACTTTTTTTTTTTTACAGAAAAAGGTAAAATTTCTAACCTTCTAAAAATTGCACACAAAAAACGCAAAATAATTATTCGTACCAAAGTGATAATAAAAAATGTTCTTCCGCAGGCGAACAACCAAAAAATTTTTACATCTTCACTATTAATTATTTTTCTTTAATTAAAATGAAAATAAAATTTTAACCATTTTCCACTCTAACACCAATTAAGAATAAAAAAAATCAATTTTGGTTATTTTACTAAAAATCAAAGTGATATTTGCTTTAAGGAGTTCTTCATTTATGTATAAAGTTAATCTAAAACTTTACTAACAAGATTTGTGTCATAGATTTAAGGATGATTTTGGTGTGTGTCTTTAAATTTATTTATTTGATTATATTTAAAAACAAGCTCTAAAAAACATATAGAACTTTTCAGACAAAGTTCTTTAAAAATTTAAACGACACAGACTTGCAGTTAATCCAAAAAAATAAAAAATTTGGTAAAATTATTCTGTTCACGAAAATATATTCTGTACACAAAAAATAAAGGAACTTCTGTTGAAAAACAAAAATACTTGAAAACTTATTTTTATAAAGTTCTGTCCTTTATTTTGGAAAATTTAAAATACTACAAAATTTACTGACCATTCGTGTATGTGGCATACAAATATAAAAATATATACTTAACTAAGACGACAAAAATGTATTACGAATTTATAAAAATTTATTAGTTTGACCAAATGGGCCAAGAAAATTATTGGCAAAAGATTTCCTTTAGTATAGCTAGTTTTTTTTTTTGGTAGATTTGTTGAAATATAATCACGGAAAATATAATATTTGGGTTTTACAAGAAATTGGATATTAAATAGATGATACAGTGACTAGAATATTTTATCAGATAGTATTTAGAGATTGCGTTTATGAAGTTGGAACAATTTGGGGGATGGCAGTATGTGATAAATTGCAATTGCATTTAGTGAAGTGGTAGAGACATGGTTCAAATGAAGATCACTATAAATGAGGGAGAACAGAAGATTGTTGTATACTGATTAGCAAAGTCGATCCAAGTAATTCGTCGAAATCTGCTACAATCACTGAATAGAATAGCAGACTTTTGTGACTTAATAATAGATAATTCGATCAAGTAATTTACAGCGTTGATGAAGATGATCCTCAACGAGGAAATCATATTTATTCAAAAGAATAATTGCATTAGGAATATGCAAACATTTTCCAAAAATCAAGAACAGTTTATATTTGAGGTCACCAAGTGATTTCTAAAGCCTCACTATAAAGTATTCCGCAAAATTACAAATGGGCAGTGCCTGTATAAATTTTATAACACCTACAATGCTTCAATCATTAAATCCCTCCCCATAAAACCATCCAAATAATGACAATAATATATTCGCAACTTTGTAAAATTTTACAATATTTTGTATTCAAACATTTTCCTTTATAAAACCATTACATGACATACACACAACTCGCTCTCATACCGATTCATTAAAGTTCATTAAAAAAAAATATGATTTTTTAAAGTACATTTTTATATAATTTCAAATTTTTTATTTCTTTATTTAATTTAATTGAATCATTATTTTTCAACAACAGAAAAACGTAAAGAAATTATAAAAAAATAAAAAATAAAATAATATTATAATTTTATTCCATGTGTACATAAACTTTAATTATATGCTTCTGCAATTTTTACTTTGCAAATTGCTTACTTATGTATAAATACATAAAAAAAAAAGAAAAACCTAAAAAACCAACAATATAATTTTTCCCAGAGTCCTTCCGTTTTTCTCTTCTATAATAATAATAAATATATTCCAAACCATCATCTTTTCAATCCCCGTCTTCTTCAACCCTCTCTGACGACGACATAGAGAAAATCTATGCATAGGAAGAAAAAAAAAATGAAATTATAATAAAAATGAATAGAAAAACAACAAAAAAAAAACTTTCTTTTCGTTAAAATCGCATCCAATTAGGGACAAAAGAACGAAACGAACGAAATACTCCATACATAACTTTGTTTTTTTTTTGTATCATAAGCATTTTAAAAAAAAGTAACGAGAGCTAGTATATTGCAGTAATAGAACAAGGGGCAAAAAAAGGATTCATTTTTATTTTATATGTGTTTCTCCGGTGCGTGTTGTCGTTTTTCTTTTTCATTTACCCACATTGGTTATGGATGCCATGCTGCTATATAGATTAGAAATGAACATGTTTATAAAAATTCCTTGCTGATAAGGTCCATAAGGGCTTATTCTTGTCGCCTCTGGTCGCCAGTCCATATTATAGTTCAATTCATTCTTCTGTTTAGGCTATAAAGTAAAGTCAGCTCTAGGCTCTACATCATTTTGCTATGCTTTTCTTTCCCTAATAGCCAAAAAGATTAACACTCCTCCTCTTCTTCATTGATCATCCTCCTGTTATTCATCAATATTACACAACTCTCCTTCTTTCTTTTCAGGCTATAAAACTAAACTTTTAGCAGGGTCTACATCATTTCCTAAATTTCTTCCTTTACTTGCCTGCAGTATAAATATTCTTCTTATCATTCTACATAATAATATACAAAGGACAAATCAACGAAGGATTCAACAACGTAGAATTATGCTATAAAATGTTTGTATTGCATATAGCAAATGAATACTTTTTGTGATCCTCCTAAAAACTCTTCTTCTTTTCTTTTTTTTTTGTCATTTAATATAATCTACAGTTGTACAATATATATAAATGTTTATGAATTCCACTTGTCATTTCATCATCTTTTCTATCCTCTTCAACTAGTTTTAACGTGTATTTATATGATTCTATAATACAATATAACCAAAATTTACTGTTACTATACCACCGCAATTTGAACGACACTCGGTCCTTTTTTTAAAACTTATATTATTTTCATTTTTAAAGTTTACCATTGCAGATTTTGCAGAAAATAAAAAAAATTGTTGTAAAGAAAGAGAGGTGGACGAATATGGGTTGAATTTTAAAATTTTGAACGTTGAAGAGTATAAGAATATGATAAAAAGCTTCGTTTAAATTCATATATCATCAGGTGTGACGAATAGGCATGAGATAGTAGAGGGAAAAGAGGTAAACTAAATATGTATATATAGTAATATCATTAGGAATGAATAGGTTAACGAGCCAGAATCAAATTGTATTTGCATGTTTATATATAGAGACTCGTACATAATATAAATAATAACATTTTTCCAAAAAAAAAAAAACATGAAGCATACACAAATTCATTGAAATTTTATTTACATATATGTAAATATATTTTTTCGTATATATACTATTTAATTAAATATACATATATGCAAATTTTGCTACACATGTAAAACATTTTAATTAACAAAAAGCAACAGTGCGTTAACATGTCGCCGCAAAAAGTTACGATAGAAACAGAATTATAAATCGATTTTCAGATATATAGACGGAAATGTTGTCAAAAAAATTTATCAAACTGTCAAGTAACGAACAGAAATGATGGTTTTTGACATAATAATTATTATTCTGACATTTGGTCAGAAAATGATTTATGAAGACTAGTAATATATATCGGTTAAACAGAAAATGTTTTACTGTATGTTTGACCCTTGGTATTTATATAAATTTTTAAAGTTTTAAAAAAATATTTTGACATTTCGTCACAACCATCTGACAAATTTATCATTCTAATGTGACAAAATCGTTTAACAAGATATCAAACTAAGAATTATATTCAACAAATTTAAGTAGTAGAACGATTTATAATTAAATCAACTTTAACTTCTACTAAGAGGAGTATCCTTTGTTTTAGGGTTAATTTCCCTTATCCAATGGAAACTAAAAACTATACCAAATAAATATAAAACCAAAATAATATTATACAATTTAATTTTTTTAATATTATACAAAACAGAAAGAAAATTTTCATAAATGTATTTAAGCAAATGTTTCGGAATATTATGTATAATAGTTTACGTTCTTTAGGGACAAAATTCCAACATATATATACGCTTCTTTATACAACAACAAGATTGTATAAATCTCATAATCATATACGTTTCGTTTTATTCATATAAAATGCATAGGAACAGAAAATCCCTTTTGCAATGTTGAAAAATAATATTAAAAATGCTGCACATACGAACCATAATTCTAATTTTTTTACCCAGAATTTATTTTGGCACTAACGTAGGAAAGGCGCAACATAAAAATAAAAGAAGGTATATAAATGGATGGCACCTTTACGATAAGGCATAACATTTTTTTTTTTGTAGGTTTTCAGTTTTACTGTTTAGGAGGAGGGGAGGGGGAGGATATGTAACAATGCAGGTTAGAAAGAATTTTTGAGGTTATTGTAATAATTTTTTGATGAGGAAATTTTGTTATAGGGTTGGTCGGTTTAGGATGGTTTTGTAAATGCAGATTAATTTTAACATTTTGGCTTGTTAGGCAACACAAACATGAATAGAAAATTATATTTTTTTCCATGCACATTCTTCTATATATCCTTATACGATTTATGTATATTGAGTTTTTTTTTTTTTTTTTTGTAGATCCTCAATTATTTATTGTTATGTATGTTTTTTATTGCATATTTTTACATAGTTTTTTTTTGTAGCGCATAAAGTTATAATAAAATGCGGTTAATTTCCTATTGTGTTGACAAGTAAAAGTATAATTTTGTTGTTGTTGTTTAGGTTTTTTTCTTTCTGATATTGAAGGCTCCTACTGTCCCGTCACTCTACCTTTCACCTACATAGTAATAAACTCCACCCATTCTTTTATATAGGAATTTGTATTTTCACTTGATGTGAACACAAAAAAAAAATATTCAAAGATTAAAATGAAAATTTTTTTTATGTCTGATATGATATGGAAAAATGCAAAAACATGGAAAATTTTCACAGCAAAATAGTCAAAAGATTACATAGAAAAAAAAATTAGAAAGAAAATTCTATAGAAAAAATAAATATAAATAATAATTTACATTTTCTCGCTTTTTTTTTTGCTTTTTGAAGAGGAAGAAAAATATTAATTAATGTTATTAAAAAAAAAATTCTAATTTTTCTTGTTCTTCGTTTTTTTTTTTTGCTTCTATATTTAAATTTTTTCCTTTTTGCCAATTAAAATTTTGAATGTAGTTAAATTAATTATTTTTCGTATTAAATTTTTTTTAAATTTTAGTTTATTTTTTTATTACTTCTTTGTTTGGGGTATTCTAAAAATCATTTATTTTTGCTTCTTGCACGAAGGACCTCAAAAAAAAAAAAAAAAAAAGATAAAAATGGAAATTTTCCTCCCAAATAATTTTTTTTTAAATCCGCAGAAAGCAACAAATCAATAAAAAAAAAGAAACAAATTCATAATTAAATCATTTTTTTTAATGTTTAGTTAAAGTAATAAAAAAGTTGTAGGGTAAGACATACCAAAATTATCAACAAATGTAAAAAAAAAAAATTGTAGATAATTTGATTAAAAGTCAAACGAATTTTTATTAAATTCAATTACTGGGTGCATGAAAGCTTCTATCAAGTTATGAATGTCTAGATTAATTCTGTGTTTCATGAATTTATTAAATTGGAGATAATTTGTAGCATGAATTTTGGCTTAAAATTGACGTAAACATTCACCAAATACTTTCTATCAAATTTTGCATATGACTGCTATGATAAATTTGACAGTAAAAGGGAAGATGTTTAATAATACTTCACGCTCCTGAAATATTAATTTAATTCATAGTATCTTACGAAAGTATTTTGAACCTACTTCCGTTCTATTCAATTTGTGTTTTCGACTGACAGTATAGAAAACAGACAAATAAATTAGATAAATGCATTAAATTTTGGAATTATGTGACGACAAAATGTGGTATATTGCAGTAATTAGTTAATTTTGATACTTAATACTACGAAAAGTAGTTAAATATATCAAATTATGACATTGAATTAAAGCAATGCAAGTGTATTCCATCAGCCATTCTTCAGTTAACCCCTAAATTTTGCTAGATTATCTTGAATTTTAGGATGTGGAAAATCTATAAATATGAATTATTTATGAAGGCACAATCTAAGAAGAAGCTTTTTTCACTCTTACTTTTTGTGTCTACAATGAGATATATCACCGTATACATTAAATATATTTAAATTCTAAAAAAAAAAAAATTTAAAATTATGTGTCTGTCTCACTGTCTAAAGTCATAAAAATATTTAGTTTAAAGACTTCTCCTCGCTGAGATAAATAAAAGTTTTTTTTTTAACAACCCTTTTCATTTAACACTTTTTGACAGATCGTAAAAAAAATAAAATACGATTCATTTCTATCAAGATGTTTTCTTCGACAATATTGTTGAGCATAAATCTCTTCTTCTATGTTTTTTCTTTTTTTTGTTCATTTTCACAAAGAATTTTCACTTTTACAGCCTTCACACATTTAAAAATAAGACAAAAGTTTTGCAATATTGTTTTTTTATTTAACTGTATTACTTTTAAAGATTGAAAATAAATGTTTAAGTCGCCACATAAATCATCACAAACGTTGCATTTTATTTTGGATAATCCATAAAAAAATAATTTTCGTGTCATAGTTTTGTTTTTTTTTTCACAATTTTTGGAGTCGGCTCCAATTTTCTTGATCTTTTTTGTAAAGAAGAAGAAAATGAATTTGTAAATTTTTGACTCTTTTTTTTTTTTTTTTTGAAGTGTCACAAAATTACATTTTTAGTTCATTAAAAATGGAAAAAAATTTATGACACTAAAATTTTTTTTTGGAGGAACATAAACGAAAAATGCAATTTACTTAAAATAAAAATATATATAAAATTTTTTATGAGTGAGGAGTGATTAGACATTAGTAATTTTGGATTTACAAAAAAATTTATCGAGGGAGTTTTATGAATTAATTTTTACAAGGAAAAATTCTTTTTAAAATAAAAAAAAAATATGGGAGGATTTCGTTCTGAAGAGATCAGAAAAACGCCTAGAATTTGTACTTTTTACAAGCGTAATTCCGGTAATTGCTTGTAATTGAGTTAAGTTATTGACTTATAAGAAATATTGACTGTAATTTCATTGAAATTATTTCGCCAGGATATAAGAAAATCTAAATTTAGTTTGGATATTCCGTTAAACTGACGGCAGATTCCGTTCTGTCTGCTTCTATCGTCCGGTTGGTTGGTTTAAGTGGTGAGCCACCTGACCAGTCTGTTCAGGACACTCCAATATAGCGCCGTTTTGTTATACTGACTCTCGTGAACCACCAATTGCAAGTAGGGCAAAAGGATTAGGTTGTTATTAGAGCTACTCTGTGGCGTTCAGAAAGTGTACGACATCTGTTGATAGTGTTGTGACTATAGGTCTCTGAGATGGACTGCCGATAGAACTGTATCTAGCTCTAGCTAGCGCTGGACACTTGCAAGTGTTGGGCGTTGTTTCCTTATCATCCGATATTATATCATTCCATTCTGGTCAAATTCTATCCAATTTTTCATAATCACAAAAATTTATTCACATTTTTTTTTTCCTGTTCATAATAAATAAAATTTTTTCCAACTTTTAAAAATTAATTTTATTTAATTTTCAAGATTTTTTTTTTTTTTTTAATTTATTTTATGAAAAATTGAGACACAATATTGTTTTTTTTCCCTGTTATGATGGCCTCAATTTATTTATACAACGGTTAGCCCCAAATTAGATCCACAAAAACAACAGAAAAAAAATAAAAATTTTCCTTATGATTTTTTTTTTCATTGCCAAAAAAAACCCTTTTTTTTCCTTTATCCTTATTACAATTTAAATTTTTTTTAAACAAATCTTTGCACATTATTCCTTCTAATTAAATTATATCCTTTTTTTTCCTGGACGAAGTCCTTTGTTGTGTCTTCATGAGAAAAAAACATTCCATTTTTTTTTTTGTCTTGTCTTCATTTTTGTTTTTCTGTTATAATCATTAATTCGGTTTTTTTGTTGTTGCTGTTGTTGTTGGTATATTGACCAAAAAAGGAAAATCAGTTTTTCCTTCTTCTATAAAAGTTGACTGTAGCCTTTAAGGAGGCCCGCAAAAAAAACAAAAATTATCTCTCTCTATATTATGGAAACCGCAAGGATTGCGTGCTTGCATGACTTTTTCGATCCTTTTGCAAAAAAAAAAAAAAAAAAAATTGTGTTAAGAAGAAGAATTTTTTTCTACACAGTAAAAATTTTACATTTCGTGCTTGGCTGTCAAGAGTTTGAAGCAGCAAAAAAAAAAGAAAAAGAATAATATTTGCCAACATTATACCAACAGGTACAAAAATATTAAAAGTTAATTTACACCTACACAAACCAAAGACTTGCGATGTGGTGTAACATCATAAAAAGGGGCATTAGAGGAGAATTTGGCATTTAGGACAAGATGAAGAAAATAATACAACAGAAAATTTTCAAATTTTCAAACTTATAGGAAATTACATAAAAAAACGATCCGAAGAGTCAAAAAACTGACATTTCTCATGCCTGATTTTTTTTTATTGTTGATGTTCTTGACATTTTATAGTCAAGTTTTTTTTTGTCGACATATCAAATTGAACAAAAATGGTTCTCTTCGTTGCAATTTATAAAACTGACGTAATATTTATATTCCTAGGTAAAGTAATAAAATGTTTGCCTAGGTTTTGAAATGATGTTACACAACAAAAAAAAAAATGAATGGTAAGAGGCTTTACATTTTCTTGATTGCATGATGTAAAAATTTACTATTTTCTTTTACACAAAAAACAAATTTAATTTTACTGATGATCCACACAACTGATTTTTGTTGTTGTTGTTGTTGATTCAAGTTAAAGAAAACTTTTTTTTGGTATTTTTAACTATTTATACTAATACGAAATTTTCTGAAACATGCAATGTCAGTGCAGAGATTGATATATATGTAAGCTATGTGTAATCATACTAACCAACAACAAATTAACAGGGAAAAAATAAACGTGCAATATTAAATAAAACTTAAATTAAAATTAATTAGAGGATAGTAAAAAAACAAAAAAATAAAGAAAAAATTAAATTGTAGAAAAAGTTGAAAATTAAAAATCGATCTTTCAAAAAAAAATAAAATAAAGATGAAATCATCAAATAAATTTTAAAAGTATTTTTAGATTTTTTTACTTATTTCTTCGAATTAGTTTTTTAATTCGAAGAATTTCCCAAGATAAGAAAATTCAGAGAAATAAAAAATCGTTAAATGTTAAACTTCATAAATTCTACTCCAAAAATTTCGCCACAAAAAATTAATCAGAAAAATTATAATTAAAAGTTATGTAATTAGATCAACTTCTACTGGTCCTTCGAGCAAGTAAAATTAATTATATATAGTAATTTTGCAATTAAAATTAGACTTTTTCCAAAATAAAATAGTCATTTTGTAATCAAAATTACTCTGTTCAAAAAAATTTCAAAATTTAATGACTAATTATAATTCGAAAATGACTACTTTGATTTGGAAAATGACTACTTGGACTTGGAAAATTACTAATTTTAATTGGAAAATGATTCATTAATTAGTAACGCTATGAATGTTGGTTTGGTGACATTTCTAGATCACATTCCTTTGCCAAACATTAAGTTGTGGTCTGTAAATAGAGGGCACGCCTCTAGAGTTTAGAGGTTGTACTTAAAATATATAAATAGTCACATAACAAATTAGCACATACATAAAATTTCTATACCATAAAATCCTTACTATCAAAAATGCATTCAACTGAAATATAAATATTTTACCATTACTTAATTTTTTCAATTACTTATTTTTTATTAAACTTTTACCGGAGACAAAAATAAATTATTCATTTTCCATAATAAAATATCACCCAAATAAAAAAAAAAAATTTAATTTATTTAGAAATTTGTCAAAATATTTTCCAAAAATTTATACTATCTTTCCGCCCCTCCACAAACCCAAAAATAATAATATATTATTCTAACATTTTTCACCCATCATAGATGCAAGAAATTTTCTAACACACAAAAACCCCAAAATAATCTTTTAATCTCTAAAATAATTTTTAGTCTATTTTTGGCAAAATTTATTTATGGTTAGTTACGAAAAAAAATAAAATGAAATATAAATTTTTTTTGGGAAAAAGCTTTTCCCAAAAATAATAATAATATAATTTATAAATAATTCATTTTAATTATTATAATTCTATATACAACCACAAAGATCCCATTTTTTTTTATTGCCCCACCCACCACAATCAGAACCAAACCAAACCAAACCAAACCAAAAAAAAAAAACCAATTAATTTTTCTGCATTTATCTCTACAAAAAAAATATTTATCAGCCGATTAATGTCTCTCCGTTTTTGCATTTCATGCGCTTTTCTACGCATCATAAATTTTACTAGAATTGTCGCATAATTATTTATAGCCGTGGTTTAATTTTTGTAACCACCCCTCCTTTCATTCACTCTTCTAATTTTTCTACCAATAATAATTTTTTTTTTACTTTGAAATTTTTGCAAAAATGTTTTCTGGCGGTGGGTGGGTACAGCAGCTCAGTGGAAGCTTAAGTATATATTTTGTCTGGGAGGAATGGAAATTTATCTCTGTATCAGCAAACAAGGTTTCAGACTATATTAAAGAATATTTTTTTGAGGTTATAATAATTATATGAGCAAATAAAAATTATAGAAAAATTAATTTTAATTTATTTTATTAAGAAATTTTTTATAAAAGCAGAAAAGAATTTGTTTTTTAATATTATGATTAAATTTTATGTGTTTTTGTCCTCAGTGAATGATAAATTTTTTTTTTGTGTCGTTTTTTTTTTTTTTTTGAGTAATCTTTTTCCAACCATAGACAAAAATTATAAAGATAAATAAATCATGAGAGAAAATTTAATTTGAATTTAATATAAAATGCAGAAAATTTTGTTTAAATACAATTTTTTTTTAATGTTTATGGTTATTAAATTGATGGGAAATTGCAAATTGAGACCAAGAATATAGTTAGAGTAAGAAATTTTTGGGGGGTGGAGCGTAAATAGTTGACCTAAATTTAGTAGGCGGAATTATAGCTTCATTCGTAAATTAATTGAAAAATATAAGCTACACTCCTCCGTTCATAATTTTGACATATTAATTTTAAATTGATTCTGTTAGATCCTTAGAATCAATAATACTTCATGGTAATCTTTGACTTACCTATTTAAAATTTATTTGGTGAAGAAAATGCATTTTGTCATATCGCTAGAAAATCAATTAACAAAATCAAATTGACTGCAATATTGCTGCAATAATAATTCTAAATACATATTGTTCTTCTTCTATCATTCTTTCAGTTCATTTTCGATTTCCCAATTAATATTTAATTTTTATTTCTAATCACGTTCTCTTAACAAAAAAAATATTTTCATTTAACCAAAACAAAAAATTTTATAATTCGAAAAAGGAAAATTGTCTCATGTCGATTTTCTTCATAAATTCAATAAAGAAATCATTTTTATATGGCACAAAAAAAAAATAAAAAATAAATTCGTATAAAATTTTCTCTAATTTAATTTATTCTACCCACAAAGAAAAAAAAAATTAAACCAAAATTGAACCATTTTTACCCACAATCAAAACAATTTAATTTTCTCTCTCTCCAGTCTCCACTATCAATAAAAATTGGAAAATTTGTTCAAGCTTAAAATTTTGTTTTTTTTTTTTTTTTTTGCTATCAGTTCACAAAAATAAATTTTTATCTCATGCGACATTAAATATAAAAGTGTTCTTTAAAAATTCAAGTCATGTTCAAAAAAATAAAATTTTTTTAGCGAATTTTTTATACTAAACAACAAAAAAATATAAAATCTGTCGCATTGCTTTAATAATACTAATAAAAAATCATATATATAAATAAACTCCTTTTAATTTTATTAGATTGTATCGACCAACAATATACTATATACCATCCCACTATCAATGTTCCCGCCCTCCTATATAGTAAAAAAAAAAAATTCCGTTTGGGTAAAAATTTAAGGAAAATTGAAATTAAAACGAATTAGAAACAAATTTCTCACCAAAACAAGGATAAGAGAAGACGAGAAAAAAAAAATCATGCTTTGCTAGCATTTTTTTTTTTTAATATTACCCATCCCTCTTACAAAAAAGGACTTACCCCGCCCCCCAATAGGGACAAATTTTTTTCTCATATATTATAACGAAAAATTTCATTTTCTTTCACAAATATTTTTATATACTTAATAGAAATAAATAATTCTATTAATGTTCACTCTGTGGATAATGTCCTTATTCCCCATATTTTTTTTTTGTTTAGTGTGCTTCGTTGTTATAATAATATTTTTTCTGGCAGTTTTACTTTATAAAACTAGGACAAAATAATATTTTCTTTCACAAAAAAAAAAACAAGAAATGAAAAGTTGCTTGAAATTGAAAAATTTCTTAATAATAATTTTGTATTATGCGATAGGAAAAATTAATAGTAATAAATCTAGAGTGAACTTTCATGCGATCAGAATGCATTTTATTGGATTGCATTTATATTATATAATTTTATATGACGTGATGGGAGTTTAAATTTACCTCATACATATAGCATTTCCAGGTTAAATTCAAAAATTTCTGCTTCAAATTTCCTGCAGTAAATTTTCTGCTTCAAATTCAAAAATTGGGCATAACTTGGGCAAATTAAAAGATTTTTGTTATCGGTTTGGTTATTCTTATTATAATTAAAATTCCCCGTCCACAGACACCTAAATTGATGAATGCCGACGTTTAACGTCAAAAAAATGGCAAGGGGTACGGCCATTAAAGAAATGGGAAGGGGTACGGCCAATTTCTCCAATATTGACAAATTTGGCATCAATCGACGCGAAATCGTAATTATAACAAAACTATCCAAACCAAATTGAATAATCATCTAATTTGCCCAAGTTATGCCCAATTTTAGAATTTGAAGCAGAATTTTTTTAAATTGAAGCACAATTTTTTTTTTAATTTGACCTGGAAATGCTATACAAAAGTGAGGAGGTGGAGTTATATTTATTTCTATATGCCACAATAAGAAAAATTTCTTTAATAATAGGAAAAATAAAATAAAAATGTCATGTATTATTAAAAAAAGGAAAATATTAAAATTTACTTTTCTATTTTCGTCATTTTTTCTTTTTAAAATCGTCACCTTTCTTAATATATTAATATTATAAAAAAAAATGAATTTTATACTATGTGTATAGTTTAAGGACCCTATATATGTTTTGTATACGTAACATAAAAAAAATTGTGAAAAATTTTTCATGTCACGCGATTATTTTAACTATTATTTGTAGAGTGCGTGTTGAGAATCGTTGGAAATATGATTGAAAGGATAATAAAATATATTAGGGTAAAATGAGGTTAACAATGAATATAGGAGAAAGATTTGATTCTTTTAGTAGCTCTAGATATCGGCCTCAGGACATTATTAACGAAAACCTTGCGAAATTCTTCAAGGGAGGAGCCGCATGAAAGATGGGAAATGCAATTTTAATCGACCATACCATTCGGAGAATTATAGATAAGATCGAAAATATGATAATAAATTACAGTAGTTCAATAAATTTAGACCAAATCTCTTGCCCAATCACAAAAGTGACCTTTACACTTTAAAATTGACCCCCTAATATTGCAATTTTCAAACTCTTCTCCTTGCAATTATTAATGTACAAAAGTTAACCATGGTTAGAGACAAAATTTCTATAAATTATACATCCCAGCCAATTATAAATTTTTTTACTGTCCTTTGAAATGACCCTATTTTTAAGTGCTAATTTATTTCTCGCGTCATACTGTTGCAATATCATAAAGCAATGAATTTGTTGCAATTAAAATGCATTTATACTTAAGAAAAATTCAATTTTTAATAAGTAATTAATTTGAAATTGTCCCCATTTTCTTTTAATGACATTTTCTAAAATAATATTTTTCTCTCTCCTTTACGTCGCCTTTCGTCAAATTTTCAAAGAACAAAACAACGACACGACTACTTTAATTACTTTGCGAATAAAATATAAACAATAAATGAATGAAAGTGCAATTGAAAAATGAAAGAAATTGCATTACTTACACACGATGAAAAATATTGAAACATGAAATTCGCGTGCTTAATATTGCTTCACAATTTTCTTTTTAAATTTTTTAAAATTAGATTCACTCAATTTAATGTGAAATCCTTTTTTTTTTTCATCATTTGCTTTTGGCATAATGTCATATTACAAAAAAAAAATATAATATGGGAAAAAAGGACATGAAAAAAAATTATATAATTTGCAAAAAAAAAAAAATCGTTGTGGGTGGAGACTTAATAAAAAAAATAAAATCGCCATTTAAAAATTGTTATAAGTCAAGTTTTTTTTTGAACAAATTTACTTTAATTTTTTATTAAAGTTTTCTTCCTCTTTTATAGAAAGTTCAAATATAAGTTTTGTGTCCTTTTTCTTGTTCAATATATTTTTTTTTTCTATAAAAAATATTATAGGAAAAGTCCTTGAAAGAAATTGTGTATAAGAAAAGTCTTTATTTAGTCTGTCAGTGAATGATTAAGTTATCCGATTCATTTTTTTTAGAATCATAACTTTGACTTTAATGTCCTTCGTCCTTCCTCGTACGATAATAGTAAAAATTTTCACTGTAATAGTTTTTTTTAGTTGCAATTTTTGTTGAAATCTGGAAAAGTTTTTATGGACATGAAAAAAAAAAATAATGTGAGGCGTGGAATGAGGGGGAATGCGACGCTTTATAGTGAAAAAAAATGTGAAATCATGTCATGCAATTCAATTTGGAAAATAAAAAATAAAAATATTGTTGCACATAAAACAAAAAAATAAAAAAGATTGAATTTCTGGGAAAAGATTTTTTTTGTTTTGTAAAATTAAATTAAATTTCAGATTTTTTTTTTATTCCATTTTAAAAATTTTTTACTCATTCAATATTTTTTTTTTCTGGTGTAATTTAATATTTAAAGGACAAATAAAAAAAAATTGTGTATTTTAATTGAATTTTCTCGTTTTTTTTTATATTTATAGAAAAATTCTTTTCGAGTTAATATGAAAAATTTAATGACATTAATTTTTGAAAATTAAATCAACAAAAACAAAAATTTATTGAAAACTTATAAATGCTTTTATCATTTATTAAAAAAAAACGTGTTCTCTAAAGATTTTAATTTTTAGGGGGCGTGGAGTATAAAACAATTGTAATTGTATAGTAAATTTTGTGGGTGGAGTATCCATGAAGTTGTAATGGAAGAGATATTCTGAATGGGCGGAGTTATAATTTATATGATAATTTTTTTTTACAAAATTTGTAGAAATTTAAAATTAAGATTGTGAAAATTAAAAAATTGACTTTTGAAAACGATTTTTTCCATATATTAATTTAATATTTGTTAGTAATTTCGCCTTTAAGCTAATAATGAACTTTTTGACTTAAATTTTATTTATTGGATGTAATCTCCTTATCACCAGGACCATAAATTATTTAAGTTGACAGGAGAAACATGCCCTCAAGTAACTTCTAGGGTTACCACTAGCTGATTTCACAGTCTAATCCGAAATTTCATTTTTGGATCCATTTAAAATTTAGTCTTAAATTCAATCTTCCAAAAAAAACAATTTCAATAAAAATTCAAAAAAAAAAAATTACTTTTCACCAAAATTTTCTCA
The DNA here is from genome assembly GCA_949752835.1 of Empis stercorea. Classification (NCBI taxonomy): domain Eukaryota; kingdom Metazoa; phylum Arthropoda; class Insecta; order Diptera; family Empididae; genus Empis; species Empis stercorea. The sequence continues at coordinate 87,385,864 of OX457085.1, forward strand.
TAGTTTAAAACAAAAAAATGAAAAATTCATTTATGAAAAATTTCCCAAATAAAATTTTCATTATTATTTTACATTTTGGCAGAATTTTGCAGAGAACACTTGTCTGTCATCAGAACTTGGTAAACATAACCTTAAAACACTTTTATTATTTAAAATATCATTTTTAAAAATAATATTTAAATACTTAAAAAATTAATTATGTATAATCCTAATTTATGTTTTTCTGGACTAAAATTTCTTCTATTTCGTTGAAATAAATAATTTTTTTAGTGTTTAAATCCCCCAGAGTTGGAAAATATTACAACCTACGACAATGTTTAATTGTTAAATTGTTTTTTTTTTTTTTTGGTATATAAATTATTTTGATTAATTAGTATTTTTTGTGACTACTTCATACTTTAGCGTGTTGACCCAAAAGTAGAAAAAAAAACAACATGAATATTTATTATGTTATTAAATAACAATTAAATTTTTTGTTTTTTTAATTATGAATTTCAAATGTAAATTTTTTTTAAAATATTATTATTAAAATATTTTGCGTAACCAAAAATTTATGTGCTAGTATTTACAATTTAATTAAATAATAGTTTTATCACGAAATTTCTCTATAAAAAAAATGTCATTAAAATAAATTTCTCCCCCTAAATCGACAATATTAAATAATAATTGATTGAAAATGAAGAAGAAAATTATGAAGCATACATACTAATAAAGTATTTATGTATAGTAGAATCATTAATGTAGCAAAAAAAACGCATAATTTTTCAAAATTCCCTAAAGGCTAAATGTCAATTTTAATCATTATATTTCTCAATGGTGCAAAATTGAACCCTTCTTTCCTTAACCTTCTAAAAATTTGGTCCTCTCTATACCGAACAGAAAAAATAATCCGCAAATATTCTCCATACCCAAAATCTAAAAATTCACATTAAACCCTTGGGACAATCTCATATTTTCCTATCATACATTTTCAAAAAATCAACTATTCAATATTCCAATCGCAGATTTAAAACAAAAAAAAAACGAAGCTTTTTGGGCATCATTAGTCTTGGCCTTTACGCTTTCGTATATATATAAATAGCTAGCTAGATTTTATGTATATTAGTTTGAATATCCTTGTTCTCTATAAAAGTGAAAAAGTCTTGTCTCAAAATATGCGTATATGATTGTAAATACATGTATATATACAGATTTATGTACAAGTTTGAGTTTGGAATCAAACGAACCAAATTCTAATCTATAAGGAATAACAAAAAAAAATGAAATCAAACCCCCACCCTCTAAACATCACCCCCCCTCCACCCTTCAGAACAAAAAATTCAGACCAGAAATATATAAACTCTCTCTATAAGGAATAATTTCCTAAATGATGTTATATGGGAAAATTTAGTATCTTGAGGGGTAAAACACTTACGAGAAAATTTCTGTCAAATTTCTATAGTCATTTGTTAGTTGCAATCGATTAAAATCTTCTATATCTTCATTTAATTTTTAAGCACTCTCTAATTTTAATATTAAATTCAGCTGATCTTCAATTTGAATAACATTTTAATGAATTGGCAATACTGTTTTGTGACATTTTCCATCAATTTGGCAATACACATTTTGACAGTTTTTGGAACAGAAATGTAGTAAAGAAGATTTTTAATCTCAAAGTTAAAAAAATGAATCAAATTTTCTTCAAGAAATGAGGAGAATTCATTCAAAATTCTTCAATATACAAAAAAAAAAATTTACCATAATTGTCATCACTAATTTTGACATTTCTGAATTATCAATAAAAAAAAAAAAATTAAATTAATAAAACATATTCAAAGAAATAATATTTCTAATCTAAGAGACAAACTTTTTCAATAATTAACACTTCTCTGAATCACAAATAAATCCTTTGACAATCCATTAATCTTTTTTTTTTTTTTTACCCAAGAGTTCAAATTTTGTTCTACTTCTACTTTTATTATGTTATTGTAACATAAGATTTTTATCTATACAAATGTCAGAACCCCTCATAAATTTATTATTTATATATTGTAGTTTATATACAAGTACAAGGAAGGAGAAAAACAGTACGTTTTACGTCGCCTATATATATAAATATTAATGTCAGTTAGATACAATTTTATCATTTGTATCTACATAATATATACATATACTACGTAACGTATACCCATGATAGTTAAGGAATCAAAGTCAAACCGGGACGAATTGAAATGATCCTGACAGGTTTCTATATATATATGTATATACATTTTATAAAGTTGTTACTTATATTTAGGATATGGTGTTATTACCATCCTCCTTCTCAATTTTATCGTTATCGTTTTATTGAATCAGAAAAAGTGATTGGAATGGATAGAAAAAAGGATGTGTAAACCTTTAGGCAACTTTTTAGTCTCATTAAATACATACACACATTATAGATAAATAATATTATTTATATACATGAAAGTACAATATTTTTTCATGTTGTTAGTTGGCCTAGTTGATTTTAATGGCCTCAGAGTCGGATTTAATAGATCAATTTTTTGATATTGAGATAGTCACAAATAGGATTTATTAATACTATAGATGAAATTTCGATAAATAATGTAAAAATAAATATACTAAAAATTTACTGAAAATATTGAGTTAGAGAAATGAAGAGTCGAGGAAGAAATGTAGAATTATAAAAAGAGTATGGCAAGGTATGGTGAATGGGTAGAAAAATTGTGGCAAAACAAATATGTCCAAAAAAATAATTTCGGTCGGGCCACGTTATGGGGCCATGTAAACCTTTTGGAAGTATAAATTATTATTCTATAATTAATGTAGATGAGTGAATACGAGCACAAAACGTGCTGATATACAAGTAGTCCAATACGCTGAAATGCGAGCAGTGAACGCGGTGACATGAGAACAGGGAATGCGTTGAAATGCGAACAGTGAACGCGGTGACATGCGAACAGGGAATGCGCTGAAATGCGGCGAGCAGTGAACGCGAACGCGGTGAAATTCCAGAGAGAAGAGCAGAGAACGAGCCGAGATTCGAACAGAGAACGCGCTGAAAGTCTAGAAGTGAACAACAAAAAAATCTCCTACACGTACGATGCATAAGTTGATTGAACTGCAAGTTATTTACTTTGTGTTCCTTACTGGATTAAAGTCTAGACAAATTAGCAAAGATGAAAACATGATAAATTTATTAATACTACCCTGAATTTTATTACGTAATTGATTACAAGAAAGATCTATTAAAAAATATGATTTTTTCCGTTTTGTATTTTTAAATCATCTTCGATTACTTTTTTTTTTCGTTAACAAGGACTATAGTACAGTACAGAGAGTATATCCTTAAGGCACAAGAAAAAAATTATGATCGAAAAAAAAAGTTTCAGTATTTAGTTTTTTTTGTTGGTTATACACGTAAATTGCGTGAAATTCACAAGACTTCTTCAGGATATTTTCCTTTTGATTATGTCTGTATGTGAATATTTGATTTGCTCTCGACTTTAATATTATTTCTTTAAAGAACGGAGTCTAATAATGTTTTTGGTTGGTTTTCATGGAATGAGTAACTTACTATGTGAAGCTTGAAGCATAGTGTAGAAAGTGAAACATGAAACACACACTAATAATTCCCCCCTGACACACTCAAAATGAATGAAAGAGAAAAAAAAAATTAAGAATAATTTGACATTAATGTTATCCCCAGAGGCAAAGTAAAGAATTTCAAATAATAATATTTTTTTTTAGCACATAATAATAATCAGATATTTTTTTATTATTATTACTTTTCCATTCACTATGCGAAAATCTAGACGTCATATTACGCTACAGGGATATAGGGATTGCGTATATTATCTTTTTTCGTGTTATATGAGTTAGAAATTTTTTCCCTTTTTTTTTAAAGTGAAAATTTAAATGAAGTGAAACATTTTTGTTATGTGGAAATTTATTTTATGAAAATTCATGTCCTAATTTGACTTTAATGCGGGGAACTTTAAGTAGAAAATGCAACAAAAAACAAAGTAAAATAGTAAAAGTGAAGAATACATAGTTAAGTGAATAGTTTTTTCACAGAAATAGTTGCGAGAATTTAATTTAAACCACCAAACAAATTGTATAGTTTTGGACCTAATAATTATTCTCATGCATTTAGGCATTGATAGCTCATTCCTGCATAATTACTCTTTAAATATGAAGAAAATGAATTGACTCTTCGTCACATTGAATTTGATGGTTGAGTTGATAGAGTAAACTAACTCTTTTTGTCATCAGACAATCTTGTAGGATCTAAGGAAGCATCAGACAATCAGACAATCTTGTAAGACCTACTTGAATTTTGAAGCTCATTAGTGAGCTGTTAATTTTCCTATGTGGCCTAAAATGATGCAAAATTTATGAAAATTTGCATTAAATGTGAGCTGCCACGACAGAAATCTTCTAATACATGAAATTTCTGCTTCATTTTTGTCTGAAATTATTCATAACTCTGAAATTTTTCAGTAAACCTGCGGAGAAAATGTGTATTTTTTGTACTCTTCCCTTTTCTTTCGTATACCAAATTTGAGATATAACATTTTTAATTACTTTTTTTTTTAAGAATATCAAATAGAAAAATTCAACTATTATTCAACTTATTTACAAATATGTATTCAAATCTTATATTTATCCGAAATAAAGTTCAAACATTTTTCGGAAACACGCGACCTTAATTTTCTTTTTCAGAAAACCTTAGAGCACACAAAAAATATCCTTCGAAAAACAACACGTAAAATAAACACACATTTTTTTTGCCTATATAAACAATTTTACGTATATAGCACCATCCAAAAAAAAAATTATTTACTTAATTTTTGCACGTGTACCAGATTTTTTATGTACACAACCAAAAAAAAAAGTGTTTTTTCCATCATTTCGCTAGTATTTTAAACTTTTATTATATTTTTTCGGTGATGTCTTTAAAGATCTTATAATAATGATTTTAAGTGTAAATAAACATAATTCTGTTTTGTTAAGACTTAAAAAAAAAATCTACTCTCTATACATTTAACCTCGAACTGTGCGCGTAAACTCCCATCAGCCAAAAAGTTAAAATGTTGTTTCATTTTTAGATTAACTTAGAGATTGACGTTTTGATCACCGAATCTTAAATAAAAAGGGGAGAAAAATATAAGCAATTATTTAAATTTTTTTCTTTACTGATAAGTGGAGAAGAAGCAAATTCAATTCTTTGATTTGTTTTGAAAATTTTTATCAGAATTTTGTAACCTTTACACAATCAAAAGTTCAATTTTTTTTTTTTTTTGGCAAACTATCAAAAATAGGAATTTCTGGTTTCTTTTCGAACGAAGAAGAGTTCAATTATTATCAATTTTCACATTCATAAATACTAAAAAAATGGTATCAGAATTCTATAATTTCATAATCACATTTCATGTCTAATGGCTCAACCATAATGGGCATATGCTGGCTTATGCATACTCTATGCATGGTTCGTTTATATGTAAATATTCAAACGATAATGTGCATATGACTCCATGCATTAGGTTCTGTCACCCGTTTCGTTATACTTTTGATTGTCAAATTTCTGTATGCAACTACGATCAGTTTCGTAGTCCGTACGGAAATTTGACAAACATATAAAATATATGTTTTTTTGTAAATTTGATTTTGACTTTGAGATTCTGTATTTATTTACAAAAATTTCCGTATTCCTATTATGGTTGGAACACAAATATGGCAGTGCATAACGAAGAATATTCTATGCATTCGTTTAGTGTTGACACTTTGCAAAGTCTTGCATTATGCCCATTATGGTTGAGCCATAAGTTCTAAAATAAGTAATTTCCGGAAAGTATTAACAATTTTGTTGTTGTATAATGTAATTAAAGATTTACTGTACGTAATTGAGACTGTTTTTTGCTACTTATACTTGTAATAAACACTTTTTCTTTTCGTTTTGTACATTTTAAAGAAAATTAGAAGACGACAAATAAAATTACTTTAAAAAAAATTAAATTGTCCATTAAAGACGATTTTTGTTTTGTCAAATGTACTGAACTTCCATATATCATTTATTACGCATCGTGTAACCCAAAAAAATTTTTTTTGTACTCCTCTGTTGTTTTAATGCATTTGCAACATGTGTTTAACATATTTTTTTTTTCCTGTTTTGACTGCGTCTCTGACATAATTATTACCTAAAATAACCGGCGCAAACATTGAACAGTATTGGACAGAGAAGAACAACAAAAAATTTAAGAAATGAAAGGAAGGAAATTATATTATGTTCTTTTGCATTATTTACACTTCCTACATACACAAAAAAAAAAACATATAAATAAATAGTAGAAAATTACACTTAAAAACATTTTTAAAAAACGAAGCATCAAATTACTTTTAAAAGTATACAAATTGACGTGTAATTCTATCGAAAATATTTTACAAAATAAATAAATTGAAGGAAGTTCGTCTAAAAAAAAGCTATTATTACTCACCACTAACAAGCAGCAAAAATTTTTAATGTGTTTTGGACAAAGAATTTTAAATGATATAACATTAAAATTAAATATTACAATTGTTTACGAAATGTAGGTAATTAATTAATAATTAAAAGTAATTAATTAGTAAATTACATTTTTTTCCCTGTTGGTTTGTTTCTAGTTTTAGAATTTAAAGACAATTAAAGAAAACACAAAAATTAATTAATTAGCGAATTAAGGGGGAAAAAAAGAGTTAATGCGACAACTAATTAATTACTGTAGTAAAATTTATGTAATTTTTGCCATTATTGTTTAACGATAGATTAAATTTTCAATTAAAAATTAATTTAATTGAATAAATAAATGTTAAAAAAAATATATTTCATCTTTTTATTAATTGAAATGACAAAACTTTGACTATTTTGACTTAGCTTCCTACTTAGAAAGAAGGAATCTTTAAATTTAGTCGGAAATATAGAAATATGTCTTAAAAAATATTTAAGAATCTTGATATTTCTCTATTCAAATCTATTCTTCTTCTACTTCTTTTGTTGGTATAACAGCACGATGTGAGTCTACGACTTCCTCTTTAGAGGTTTTCCTGACATTTTATTGCAATTTCGGATTTACTAATTTTATATGAATTCCGAACTATAAATTCCTCTGTAGCCAAGAAACTATTTATTGCAACAAGCTAATGGCTTTATAGTGAGTCAATTGTTGTCAGCAATTGCACTCGACACATACCATTTTTGCCAGTCTTAAAATTTCCGTACTCATTTTTAAAGCTGAGTTAACTTAGAACGACCATCGATGCCTCGGCTGAGAATTGAACTCACGACCTTATGCACCGCGGAAGCCACCGCCACTCTATTACAATCAGAAATCATCGACGCCAATTTTCCAATTTTCACAAATAAACCAATAAAGAAAAATTATCTAAATTACTACCAAAATTCTGATTGGTAATATTATTTATTTTTTGGAACTTTTGAACAAAAATTTAACTTTTCTAAAAATTTAACTTTTTTAAAAATAATTTCTCATAAAATAATTTTCGATCAATCAAATCAAAAAAATTATTTATTATTTTTATTAAAATACAAGAAAATTTCTTAAATATTTCTATATGTGAAAAGCTCACATGGGGTAATGCTATAAGAAGAAGAAGAAGAAGAATTACTTATTATTATTAATATTGATTCTTGATATATTACCTTTTACGTCGGTCACACATTATTTAAAAAACAAACCATGACGAATATCAAACCATCAACTATAAAACACTATACACCACCACCACCACCGCCCGTTGATGCGTTTTGGGTCAATTGTTAAAAGCCATGTCCAATAAATCATAGTGAAAATTAATAGAAATTCAATAAGAAATTTTTTTTGTAGAGAAAGAATAATATAATAAGAAGAAACACAAGAGAATTAAAATAATTTCAGGTACAAAAAAAAAAAAAAAAAAAAACTAGAAACAAGAATTATCTCTAAGGTGTGATCTGTGTTTTGAGGTCTCACGTCGGTCCATCACAATCTATAATCTATCATCAAAATAACAAAGAAAACTTTACGAATTTTAAAACTATTATAAAGAGAATTGAATTGAACTTTTCATTCATATTTTCATTTCGAAATTCTGATTGTAAATTTTGTTGAAATTGTATTGAAAATAGAATGGAGTGAGGATAACTTTGTCTGTTTCAAAAATTAAGAAACTTCAGCTGTTTTTGGATTAAATTTTCTGTTTCATTTTTCATAGTTTCGCTTGTATAAATTGAATTGAAATGAAGAGGACAATTAATGTCATATTTATTTGACTGAAGCATAATTCTACCTCATTGAACTGACTGAACTAATATATAATGTCAAAATATTTGACAGTTTCAACTGTCAAATATTTTGCCTTTAGTTTGATAGGCTTTATTTAATTTGTCAACTGGTAAAATGATTATGTAAATTCAAGAAATTCTGTGAAGCAGAGCGTATTTTCTGATAATTTTGAAGTGAAGACCTGCAGTATAGATAACTGAATATTAGCCCCTTTCAATGATGACATTAAATTTTTACATTCAAAGATAATTTTCCTATCAATTTAAGATCATTCTTTATGTCTGCGAACTTTTTGCTCCAAAATTTGTTGTAATTTTTCACCTTTCCACGCTTTGTTCTTATTCTACATTACACATAATTATCTTATTAACGAAAAATACTTATAATTTACTATCAAATATTATTGGTAAACACAATAATCAATCCATTAAAATTAAAATTAAAATTTTAGTTTTTCTTCCAAAACAAAATTTCATAATTGAAATTCCCCCCAAAAGAAGAACCAAAAATCTTCACATATTAGGATTTGGCTGAACGTTTAGTAAATTTGAGTTTTGTTGTTGTTGGCGATAACTACTATTTTTTTTTTACTAAAAAAAATTTAATAATAATAATAATAAGGTAAAAGGTAAACACGCGTGGCTGTTTATAAAGGTAACAAAAGTAACAGCAACAAAAAAAATTGTATAATAGAAAAGATATGGTTACAAAAAAAAATGTGTTATTTTTTTCAGGTGGTAATTTACGTGTAAAACCGATTAAGAAAATTTTTCATTTATAGAAAATTTTTTTCACTAAAACCGTAGTAAATACATTAGGTAAATATAGAAAAAATGTTCCACAAGCTCAAATTGTTGATTAAAAGAATTTACGAAATGATTATAAAAAAAAAAAAAATATTATAAATAGAAGGGAAACGAGAAAATAAAAAAAATTAACTAAAGTACCTGGAGGAGCACCTGATGAGATGATCAAAAAGAAGACAATTTTTTTTTTCATCTTCTTCTTTTTTTTTTAGATATTTTCTAGTAAAAGAATTGAAATAAAGAGGGGAAGTTATTTATTTGCCAAGAAAATAATTTGAAGAAAAAAATACTAGAAACTAAGCAGAAAGATTTAACTACTCACGGTTCTTAGGGATTCTTGGAAGAAATTTGATCATTTTTAGTCAAAAAGGTTATGTAGATTTTCATCGTTAACTATTCTTGATTTA